>JAFIRS010000121.1:0-1213066 GCA_018342105.1 Gonioctena quinquepunctata
AAAATTACTCATACCTAGCCTTGCCGATATTTTTCCAAACGCCAACAATCCTAACTCACCAAATGAAAGTATTTGGTTGCAACAAGATGGTGCACCCTCGCACTATCACGTGATGTTCGCGATTTTTTTGAATAACTGTTTTTCCTAGGAGGTGGATTGGTAGACGCGGACCGATAGAGTGGCTCAAGATCCAGATCCTACGCCCTGGAATTTTTTTCTTGTGGGTTATTTGAAATCGAAGGTCTATGTAGATGGGCCGCAAAATCTACAGAGTTGAAAAAATCGAATTAGGATCGAAATTAACAGAATTACTCCGGAAGTTATTCGCAATGTGCAAGAGGAATGTGTCCGTAGATTTGCTTATTGTCAAGAGACTGGTGGATGGCATTTCGAACATCTTATTTAACTGTTCTATTTTGTTGGATATAAAGTTATTCTCTTTTTGAAATAAAATATTACTTTTTGTTCACCCTGTAAAAAAATATCTGAATAATTATTATCATTGAATGCAGTATTGAAAGGCCTCTCAGATGGGGTATCACACGACATCTATGCCAATTTAAAATATCACCGATTACGTCACCATGTCAAAACCAGTGACATAACCTCTTTAGAATATACATAAAAAAATCGGCATTTCAAAATAAAAATCGACTTATTTCAGGATTTTTGTAAAAGTACATGGCTTGCGAAATATCGAATTTGTTCCATAATTTTGACGCACACTGTAGAGTATTGCAATTTGACAAAACTGGACATGCCACTGGATATGAAAGATATGAAAAACGGCCTTTCTGATTATGATTTCTTGAAAATGATTCTTATAGAGTTTGCAATGTTGTTCGAACCATTCTATCAAAAAAAACAAGCGAAACAGTAGAAAGCATTGATCATGTAACGAAAACAGTATTTTTATTCCTAGTTTTTTTTGAAATAATTGAAATTTGTGTTTTTATGAATCCAAATCTTCAGAGATGTGGTGGTTAATATGACATTAAAATGCACGAGGTATTCTGGAATGCCTACATGTGTTGCTCAATACGTGGAAACTTCAGTCTGTACTATGAAAATTATCATGCTGTCTCTGCGCTAGTCTGCTGCCAACGATAAATTGGAATAGTATTCAGTTCAAAGACGTGTCACATTTAGCACGCTAAATTTGCATGAAATTGATTACGGTTCATTCTGCAAATCTTCCAGAAGGAAATATAAATTGCTGGAGTTGAATAAAAAGCCAGAAAACGGCGTCTGGGGATCCTTGATAATTTCGCTGAACAAATTATTCATTCATAAAGTTGTGAGATTTTCAGGTTTCGCAGAACGTCTTGGCGCGATGCAAGAAGGGAAATGAATTCGATTTGAAAATTTTGTGGAAGAATTGAGCTGTTTCACATCTGTCATGAGACACGAGTTATGCTTCGGGTATATTCACAGTAATTGAAATATTCTGAATTCACTCACCTACACGAATCAACGTGCTGTGAATGAAAAAATATCTCTGACACACTTTAAAACTTTTCTGGTTTTCTGGCTGAGCAATTCAGCAATCGCGAATCTGAACCGCTTGAGATAGAAAACTGCAATTTAACAATACATGACATTCATTATTGAAGTTGATGTTTTCTATACCGATATATACACTGACTTGTGGATTCTATTTTTACTACGACATAGTAATTGTCTGTTGGTACCAATGAAACAAACCAAAATCATCCACATATCGATACCAATTCAAAATATTAGACAGGAACCATGTAAATCCAGTCATCAAACGAAAAACAATAGACCTTTTATAAATTCAGTTGAAACAAAATGATCTTCAAATCAACATTTTTTTTTTAAAAGAGCTAATTATGGGAAACTCTTTAAGTACTTGCGGACATTTTTATGAATAACCTAGAGAGTTCGATTCGTGACCTCCGTTGATGAAACATTTCTTGTATTGGTATCGATTGTGGATGACATTTGTTTCATTGGTACCAACAGACAATTGAATATATCAACAAAATTCAAAAAAAAAACTCCAACAATTTCTTGTACTTGACAATAACCAAAGTAAACAAAACAAATAATTTTTCAATTTACCACAAATCCACATCCCTACCAACACGAAGTTGCAGCTTATAATAGCATGATTCATAGATCAGTAAATTTTCCCCTCTCAGGAGAAAATTTTAAAAAAAGCTTATTATCTTGGAACAAATTGCATTGAACAATGGATAATAATAATAATAATAATTTATTGAATCCTTCGAAATCAAATACATGATATAGGATACGTCAAGAACCCAAAAAGGTAGACAAATAATCAAAATACCAAAATACAACATATAAATGTCACATATACACAGATAGAACTAACATTTTATCTCTAATTTAAAACTAATCAAATGTAAAATATAAATGTCATATATACACTGAAAGAACTTACATTTCATCTCTAGTTTAAAAATTCAGAAATGCTGTAGAAACATTTTTCTTGCAGATAATTCTTCAATTTTGATTTGAACATATTTTTGTTTTGAATTTTCCTTAGATCAGTTGGAGGATAGTTGAGAAATGTAATTTCTATCTATGACGGACTGTTCTGAAAGAATGATGTGTTATGAGTGGGGATCCTGATGAGATCTCCGTTTCCAGTGGAATAGTTATGATGTTGGGAAACAGTGTCGTACATATGTTTGTGTTTCAGAAATAACATTATACATTTAAAAATAAACATACATGGATATGTTAAGATATTATTTTTTTTTAAAATATTCCCTACAGGAATCTCAAATCTTTAGATTGAAAATGAGTTTGATGACTCTCTTCTGTAGAATAAATATTCTGTTGGAGTTGCTGGAGCTGCCCCAAATGTTGATATTACAGGAGATGTGGGAGTAGATTATAGCTTAATAAATATTGATCAGTCGAGTTATATCGAAACATTTTTCAGTTCACTATTTAACTCTTTACAAACAGCATTTATATTTGCTTATCTCATATCACTATCTACGAAAGTTCCGAGAAACTTAGTATTTTCAGAGAGATTAATTACATCATCCATCACTCTTACTTGAAAATTTGTTACAATTTTTTATCTGCAATAGAACTGCATACACACCGTTTTGTCTGAGTTCACAATTGAATAAATTTTTCCACACCAGGTTGTGAATTCCTTTGACAATATATTCAATTTACCTTGGAGTTCCTCGGGACTGTCAGAATCAGCAGCCAAAGTTGAATCATCAGCATAGAGAACTATACATTGTGCGCTTATATGAAGTGGTAGATCGTTTATAGATGTTGAAAAAATCACTGGACCCAAGATGGAACCCTGAGGAACTATCAGGTCCATAGAATAGAAATTAGACCTATGCTCTTCAATTTTGACAGATATTTTCCTAAGAGTCATGTATGAGACTAACCATGACAGAAAGTTACCACGAAATCCTAAAGAGTAGAGTTTGCTTTCGATGATGTTTGGGTCAATGGTATCGAATGCTTTTGATAGATCGAGAAAGAGTGCTCCAACATATTTTCCTTTATCTGTAGAATCGGAAATATATTCAAAAAGTTGTAGGAAGCACTTCCAATCGACTTTTTTGGACAAAAACCATGTTGGTACTTTGATAGAATTTCAAATCTGGTTAAGAATGAATACATTTTGTTATAGACACATCTTTCAATAACTTCACAGTCGGTACTGTTATTGGTCGGAAATTACACATGATAGATGTATCACCTTTTTTGAAAATAGGGGTCACTAAACCTGTTTTTAGGTAATTCGGAAATTCTCCTGACTCTATTGATCGATTTATAATAAAAACTAAAGGTTCAGCGATGTACACAGCCATACTTTCAATAATTTTGGTGGATATACAGTCTATTCCAACTGAGCTAGAATTTTTCAGTGCACCTATTGCATCTAGGACACCACAGTTCAAAACTGGGAGAAAATAGAATGTGTTAGTTTCATACAATGAATTGAGTATAAAGTTGACCTGATAGAGAGTATTCTCTCCATAAAAATCAAAAATTCAAAAGCAATGCTCGAAGTTTTTCTTCACAACAATACTTACATAATTCGGACAGACTATGGAAAAATAGCTCCATTTCTTAATAAACAAGACCTGAAGATCATAAAACAAATTATACGTTGGATAGATATATCAAATATAATAAAGACAGAATTCCGAAATCCGAAAAATTGGGAGTATATAAATTGAATTATGGAACTTGTCTTATATTGGCCAAACTGGTAGAACATATGAAGATAGGATCCAGAACCTCATAACATTATATAAATAGAGAATAAATTAACATATCCCAATCACCTTTTAAAGAAAACCATTGTTTCAATGATTATTTTGAAATTTCACATGTGGAAAATGAAGGTATCAAACTGAATCAGTTGGAAACATTAGTAATTGATGGGTTGGAAATACACTCCAGAATTATATTCCTTGGGGTTGGAATTATGAAAAAATGGCCGATAGGTAAGAAAAAACTCTTTTTTAAATTGTCATGCTTTCGAAAAATTTATATTCATTCTCAAGACATCTGTAAAGTGAAAGAACAATGTCATAACATAGGAAACACATAATATTTGTAATAAGAACTTACTGAGTTGAGGTTGAAATATGAAAGTTGCTGATGCACTTCATTTTTACAATGTTGCACAATTATAAAACCATATATAGCATAGTTGGTTTGTTAAAAAACTTCAGGTAAAAACAATTAGGTAAATAAAGGTTGAGAACTAACAAAACAAGAACTTGAAGTAGTGGCAGGCCACATGGTTCAGTCATCACTGACAAGTATGGTGTCACCTGTCAAATGCCAACACTCATCTGTCAAAGTTTTATGAGGGTTATGGCGGGTTATTTGAAACAGTAGAAATATATGCAAATCTATGGTTATCGAGTTCAAGTGAATAATTATAAATGGCAATTAGATTTGAGATATCAGACCTTTTGTTCATATGGTTAGGTTCATTATCAATAAAAACCATTTCGAGAAAATTCATTTTTGATAATTGTTCTCCATTGCTAAAATTGTGCAGTCATTGAAATTACTCAAATGATTCGAATTGATAGTATGTTCAGATAAAGCACAACTGTTTTGCTGAGGTTGCAATCACTCTTATGAGAGGCTATGCGTTCGGTTAGGTGCCTACTTGTTTGGCCTATATAGACTTTGTCACAGTTCAGACAATTTATTTATAGTATTCCTTGTCTGAACTGTGATGAAGTCTATATAGGCCAAACCACCAGAAAAGTATTGATTGAGTGTAACTCGTCCTCAATAGTAGCCTATTTCAGCAAATCTGACTTTCATATATTCTATTTCAACGATCTCTAACTCAATTTGCTCGAAGTAAAATCCTCATAGCCTCCATTAGCCATAAAAAATCAAATACTACTAAATATTCCTGAGACCCACGTAGTGGGCAAATTTCCGGAATGAATGCTACGATTATTCATCTGGGTGGTAAACTTTGTTCCATAAACGAAAGTAAACACACCGAACTGTAAAATTTATTGTAGGTCTGTTGAATTTCAACACTCCGGAAGCTGTCCGAGCAATTTGTTTCATGGATAAACGGTCGACGTTCGGAACAGTATAAAATTTGTCATTGTTCAGTGTCCAGAAATTCCTTCTATTGAACGTGGAAACTCGCAATGTAATGGACAGTGATGTCGGTACATTTCCTCGAAAAAAAAGACAATGAAAGTCTGGAAGAAGGAAATTCCTGGAAGCGTCGGAAAACATCAACAGAAGATAATAGCGAATTTTATATTCGAGTCTCTATCAAACGATATTATGTTGGTCAATATTGTTATGGGAATTATAGTTCATCTTCTACTATGAGCAATTTAGCTCATCTACTAAATTATCCGTAGAAAAAGATTCTGCGTAGTGTTTCCAGTGACTTTAGGTATATTCAGGATAGTAGGATAATTCCTTGTTAATTGAGTCCAAGGTGGGCACTACATGTTGTTTATAAAGATCATAAACTTGCTTTCGAACGAAATCTCTAGGGACCTCATCAACTTTTGTATTATTATTATTTTTATTTTAGGAAATAGACGGGTTGTACAATTTACCAAGTATCAAACCAAATATGACACTTCCAGTTTGACCGGGAGCTCATACAATTTTCATATTTCAAATGGAAACTATATATTTTTTTCATAAACTTAAAAAAAAAATTAAACCGACGAAATACGGAACTGAAAAGTAAAAAATAAAATTAAACTTCTAAGTGTCAACAACTAAGCTCCTAAATTAATGTAAGTAACTAATTTTGAGTCGGCGCCAAACAAACAAGCAAATGAATTAGGTAAGCCGTAAACTGATGGCATCGAGTTGCGCGGTGACATTCTGATAATTTTTTTGAAGTAATTTAATGATCTTCGTTGATTATTCGTTTGGCGCCGACTCAAAATTAGTTACTTACATTTAGGAGCTTAGTAATTGAGACTAAGAAGGTTCATTTTATTTTTCACTTTTCAGTTCCGTATTTCGTCGGTTTAATTTTTTGTTAAAAAGTTTCCATTTTTTTGTGGCTGAAATCTACTTATTACTACCCACTTGTTTTTTATTACTTCCATAATACTTACATACCCACCTTACTTCAACTATTACCAGTTAAATAATATGATTATCCACTTTTATTGTTTATTGTAATATAAATTATTTTTGTTGTTCTGGTCAGTTTATTTCAATACTTTGTATATCATTCCATCCTCTCATAGAATATAATGATTGTGATGGATGTAGGAGAACAAAAATAATGACAATAGCGATCTGTCATTGTCAACTACATATGTGTGCCAATGTTCACAAGTGAAAAATCAATTATCCCCTATTTTTCTACCCGCAAGGGTGGATAATTTCATCAGGAATCCAAGTATTATCAACTATGAGGTATACCCTATCCAATAAAAAAAGAATAATCCAAATCGAAGAACCCAGTACAAAATTATGCCTGATAGAATCGGTTAACGGACCAGAATTCAGAGGGTGAGTGATCAATATCCTTCATTTTGCTAACTTTAGGGGTGGATTTCATCTTTAAAATTCAAACAGAACCAACTACAAAGTACAGCCTATCTACTGAAAACAGAATTATCGGAATCGGACGTCCCAGTAAAAAGTTATGCGAGGTCATACATAAAAAAATAAATACGCGTTGACTAGATAACCTCCTCCTTTTTGGTTTCGTCGGTTGAAAATTACGATTCGGTATAGAAATGCCTTTCCAATGATATATCATAATCATACTTCCAATCCACAATCTGCTGATATAATTGAGATTTTATAAACAATTACTTTTTGTATTCCCCTCGTAACGGAACACCTGCACTTGAGAACAAATGCTCAGAATTGATGACTAAAGTTTCGGATTATTTTAACGATAACAATTCGCTTTTCAACACTCAGAAAACAGAAGTTATCAGAATTCTTCATAGCCAGAAGAGAGTTGATGATTCGGTCTTCAGCATTGACAACAGTCCGGTGTATAGTATTCACAATTCGATTAGATTCCTAGGCACCAATCTAGATGAGAATCTAAATTTTCCCAATTTACACTGTAAAAAAATGACAACTAAGTTACCTTCCTTGAAATTTCATTTCATTAATTTGAGAGATGTACTGGAAGCAAATCAACTAATTAATTTTATTATGCACAAGTAGATTCAAGACTGCGGTACGGTATCTGTTTCTGGGGAAATGCTACTGATGTATCGGATGTTTTCATTGCTCAAAAAGGCATTATTAGATGCATTGCCAAAGTCCCATGTAGAGTATCATGCAGAGAATTGTTTATCAAAAACACTATTTTGCCTTTAACATGTCTATTTGTATATGAGCTATGTATTTATGTTTTTCAAAATAAGAAAAAATTTTTACCTAATGAACACTTTCATAATTATTCCACTCGACAAAGAGGACATTTTCATGTACCATTCTCAAAAAATAAAATATCATATAGGTCACCTGATCATTTGGGTTTGAAAGTTATTAATAAGTTATCAGATTACGTAAAAACTAGTAAATCATTGATTGACTTTAAAACCTAATTGAAAACATTCCTAATTGATAACTGTTTTTACAATATGAATGATTCTTTTCGAGCACTGTTTGATAGTATTTGTATATTTGTCTCTGTCTTTCTCACTAATTATATTATATTACTGTGTATAAAACCTGTGAACTGTAAATAGTGTAAATAATGTCTTCCTTACTTCTCTATAACTGTTGTATATACTTCATAAAATGACTGTACCAATACAATGTAAATTGTCCTATGGAATTAAATAAATGATGATGATGATGATGATGATGATGATGATGAAAGTATGCTATGGAAGATTGAAAAATATCATGTAAGTAACAATAATTCATGGCCAAACTTTTTACACAAGGAGTTTTATGCAGACTAACTATTTTTACAATTTTAGTTTTTCTTCATTTCTCAACATCAATACACCCATTTCTTTTAAATGCTAACATAGGAATTTTTAAAGCTGTGTAGAAACTCTAATACATATTAATATACAAAACATGAAAAAACTTCCATATTTTTGTTTCATATTGATTTTTTATGAAGATAATTCCCATGTTATACCTACATTTGTATTGAACCTTTCAACTTCATGTTAGTTGGCTATGGAATTAAATTTGTTGAATTGTTCTGTCGTTGTGTTAACGCCAAATTGTTGACATTTCTAATGTTCTGAATTTCCTAAGATAATCATTTGTGAAATGATTAACTACTACCGATTTACCCAAACTGAAAAAGTTGATATGCTGTTGATTTATGGAGAAGCAAGGAAAAATTCCAGTTTAGCCTTGCGTCTGTACCAGGAGAGATATCCTAACCGTCCGCAACCTAGTAGTAGGAACTATTTTGCAATACTGGAGTCACAGTTCAGGAAAGAATGGAATAATCATGATGGGAAACATGTTATTGTAATCGAAGATCGTAATCGGAGATCACTGTTCTAGCAGCGGTTGAAATTGATCCAAATACATCATTAGGGCAGATCGAATATGAGGTCGAGGTACCTAGAGAAAAGCAAGGAAAATTTTGAAAAACCGCTGGTATCGTTCATTCAAATATCAAATTCATCAATATTTGTATAAAAATGATGCGCAGAGGAGGATTGTGTATTGTAACTGGGTTATACGAAAAGAAACAGAAAATCCAAATTACCATTACAATATTCTATATAGTGATGGATCACGCTTTACAAATAATGGTCATTTCAATAGAAATAATTTACGTTATTGGGCACAAGAAAATCCGCATGTGTTCGGAGAAGGAAGACACCAGCAAAGGTTTGGATTCAATGTTTGGCTAGGAATTTTTGGAACCGGAATAGTGGGACCAATTATTTTTGATGGAGCTTTAACAGGCTAGGTCCATTAAATTTCTTCCATTTTGTTTAACAGTCCCCTTTTGTCGTTTTCTACCAAGTGTTGTTCATCCTTGCACTTCTTCACCGTACTGATGAGGGCCGAGAGCCCGAAACACGTGTCTACCCTTCTCTTTGAGAGCTATGTCCATTAAATTCCTTCCATTTTGTTCAACATTTCCCTCGATATTCCTCCCTTTCATCTTATTTTGTTATATTAGATCCTTATTGAAAATATCTCAATCTTCAGCTAAAAAGATTGGATATCTGCGTATCGAGAAAAATACTTCTTTTCCGGCGTTACTTTGAATATTTTGAAAAAGTGAGGTTATGAGCAAACAAAATAAATAATGTATTTCACTTACCTACTTAATTGATGTTTGTTATTCTGCTATTTTTCAACGCTAATTGCATTATCGTTTCGTACGATCCATGTCAGCAACTACCAATTCAGTTTTAGAACAAAAGAAAAACAAAATTGTTACAAAAAACCTGTACGGTTAGGATACAATAACATATGAACATTGTAGACCAGTGCTGAAGCCTTTAAAATGGTAAAAAGTGAAAAAAAAATAGTAGGCTGAAACCCATTGGAGAAGGAAGAGAATATAACAAAAATGAAAGGAAAAACCATTTACGGGCGATCTGAGGTCGGAAAATGGAAGGGGGTGAGTTTTTAAGGGTAAAAAACTGTTTATCTCGATTTTCGGCAAAACTACAAGTCCTATGGACACTTTTTTCACATAACCTCAAAATGTATGTGAAAAATTCAAATAACCAAGTTTTTGGTTTTTTATTTTTATCTTCTACAACAATTTTTTTTTTGCCTCCTTTTTATGTTCCAAACACACCTTATTTTGACTCAATATCGAAAAAGCACCCTAATTTTCAATCGAAAATTCTCCCGTCAAAATATCAGCTTTTTAAAAAAAGTCGGTGGGCTCATGCAAAAAAACGAAAAAAACTCGAATCCGAATTTAATAAGACATCTACAATATTTTGAGAAAGTTGTAGAATCTTCTTTAAATTATATGCGTAGATGCCTATTTATTGCTATTATAAGATAACTTATATATAGTTTTCCCAATATCAATTGCAGAAGCATAAAAAAGTCTTGCGGCGAAATCCTGTGAGCAGCAGTGGCGGAGATAACTAATTTTATTTAGATATTTTAAGATTTTAAAAATACTTCATAAATAATGAAAAATGAAAAAAATTAAAGACAAGCTTTTATTTATACAAATACATTAAGAAAGAAAAATTATTTCTTCTATTGTTTGATGTAGGTTATTATTATATCCTAAAACATATTTCGATCGGCACACACCAAGACCATAGACGCTACTGGTTTTTAATCTTTCAGAGCTATTAAAACACAAATATAACGCGTGATTTATGACCTCCCATTGTAGAGACACACCTGCCAGCATTGATGGTCCGACTCGATTGGCCCAGACGAATCGGTTGTTACAAGAGACAGCCGTCACTCGAGTCCACGTTGACTATCGGCTCTTTTGATCTACCGTTTGCCGCCGGAACATTTTTCGTTCCGTTTCTTCGCATATACGCTCGTGTTAGCGAAGTGAGTTTCCATTTGCTCCCTATAGAAACAGCTTCTGCAATTGATATTGGATGGACTGTACCTGAGTGACCTACGGAAAATTTTAGCCCATCAGAAGATATTTCATAGAGAAGTGGGGAAGAGGCAGGAGGGTCTGGTCCTTACTACCTGTTATTTCTCTGCATTTTCTAGAACATTTACCATAGTAATGTATTTTTTTTACAGTATCAGAAAGTAAAGATTTCAACGAACGAAAAGCCCACCGACTTTTTTAAAAAACCTGATATTTTGACGAGAGAATTTCTGATTGAAAATTAGGGTGCTTTTTCGATATTTAGTCAAAATAAGGTGGAAAAATAAATATGTTCAATAAAAAAAATTACAGTGTGTTTGGGACATAAAAAAGTAAGTTCTCATTAAATTTCGTGTTTTTTTTTTGTAAAAGGTAAAAATAAAAAATTAAAAACTTGGTTATTTGAATTTTTCACATAAATTTTAAGATTATGTGAAAAAAGTGTGACCATCAAAGTTGTAGATCTTTTTATTACCTACAACTTTGCCATCTAACTTTTTTCCATAGGGCTTGTAGTTTTGCCGAAAATCGAGATAAACCGTTTTTTACCCTTAGAAACTCACCCCCTTCCACTTCCCGACCTCAGATCGCCCGAAAATTATTTTTTCTGTCGTTTCTGTTATATTCTCTTCCTTTTCCAAAGAGTTCCATTCTACTATAATTTTTTTTGGTTTCAAAAATTATCGACCCTGGTCTATTGATCGATTGGACTAAACTAAAGCGGTACTCAACTTGGGAAATCGTTTCAAGCAACAAGGTTGCAAGTTGAACTACGATGCGTGTCTGTAAGGTTATAATGAGATTTTTGCAAAGAACAAGGCCGCATCTCGTCATGTGTCTTTCTTAAGGAAAATTACAAAAACAAATACAAATAAAAAAGGCCTTTTTTACGTTACTTACCGTTTTTTTAAGTTAAAACGAGATATTTAAGTCAAAATACAACTTTTTCCAAGCAGGTTTCTTCGTAACTGCTTAGTCTAGATATACGTCTTTTTTATTGCCAGCACCAGCTCTTTACGCTGAATATGCCTCTAACTATAAATAAAAGTGAGTTTATACAGCCCGTAGAATAAAATAGGAAATAAAATAGAGTAAAATGAGAAATAATAATTTTCAGAGTGTTTATACCGGGTGACACAGGATATCGGGCCACCCCTGTAACTTCTGCATTCGTGAACAGATTTTTCTGAAATTTGGTACAGTTATATAAGCAACCAATTCGGATTTGATCACATTACAATCCAATATGGCGGACCTCCGGTTTTTCTGGAAATGTCAGCAACTTTGTTTTTTCCAAGTGGACACCCTGTATTTTTTTACATATTCAAGTTCAACAGGTCGAAAAAAGTCCAAACCTTATGTCAAATGTAATCTTTTTGAAACAATTGAAATTAAAATTGTTTTTGTATTGTACCTCGTGGATAAATGAGATTTGGTCAAGGCTATTCACACTGAGTCGGACATAACAGAGAAACATATTTTTTTTTGAAAAATTATTTTTTGTGTCATTTATTGATGAATTAATCCAGTCACATCACATTTTGATAAAAATTATATTTTTTCGAATGAAACCCCTATGGGCCACCTACCTGTCTCTCTAGAAAACAAATTTTGATCAAAAAAATTTTTTTTTTCAAATGAAATCCCTATGGGCCACCTACCTGTCTCACTAAAACATTCATTAAGGAAAAACATGACATATCATTTTTGTATTTCGGTGCAGTAACAAATTGTATACGTTCAAAAATCTACAACTAGTTCATGAGTTTCCTTGCAGTTCGAATAATTTTTCAACTTAGTAAGCTGTGAAAACAACATTTCTGAATCTTGTCAACAATTGTGCTTCGCTGTCATCTTTCATCTCAACTCTCGAAAATTAGTTAACTTCCGGGAATTAGTTTAGTAGAAATGTAAAATCAAAACGATAGGTTCACAAGAAGTGAACAGGTGTTATTAATTTACGGAGAATGTCTTGAAAACATTGTCGCCGCTTCTCAGTTATACGCTGAACGATACCCACACAGAAGACACCCATGAAGAACCTCTTTCAAAAATGTGGAGAGAAGATTCCGAAAAGAATCCAACAATGGAGAAGATGATCGTAAGTGAGGAGGCAGAAATGAATGTTTTGCTTATGTCGATTTTGATCCAACCGCTTCGAGGCGGGAATTGGAATACCAATGCAATGTCAGTCGAGAAAACGCTAGAAAAATTAAAAAAAAACACCATTATCATGCTTATAAGTATAACTTACACAATTAGTGGACAAGATTGAGAAATGTTGTTTTCCACAGCTTACTAACTTGAACAATTATTCGAACTGCCAGAAATCTCATGAACTAGTTGTAGATTTTTTAATTTATACAATTTGTTACTGCACCGAAATACAAAAATGATATGTCACGATTTTCCTTAATAAATGTTCTAGAGAGACAGATAGGTGGTCCATAGGGGTTTCATTTGAAAAAAATGATTTTTTGATCAAAATGTGATGTGACTGAATTGATTAACCAGTAAGTGACACAAAAAATAATTTTTCAGAAAAAAATAAGTTTTTCTGTTATTTGCGACTCATTGTGAATAGCTTCGACCAAATCTCATTTATCCACGAGGTAAAATAAAAAGTTGAGAGGTGTCAAGGGACACCCGGATGGAACGAAGTTCTTTTCGATTAATTAGTGAAGGACTTTTAATAATTTTTTTTTTTTTTCAATTATAATAATATTTTTTTCATTATTAACAAATATAATGTAATATAAACTTAATCAGTAGGCTCAATTTTAGTACATACGCATTGATAGTGTAATATTAAAATATAATTTGCTTTTAAATTTATTAAAGTTGTGACGCGTACACTTGCTAAACACACAATAATGGAGAGATTATAACGCGTATGACTTGGTTAGCACAATAGTAAAGAGAGGTTATAATGCGTACTTGCTAAAAATTATGAATTTATTGTTATAATTCATAAATTTAAGATAGCGGCTCCAAGATGGTGGACAAGTTTTGTGATAATGAACCGTTTCTATTAAAAGGGGTTTTTGGGGGAATTTAGTCGAAAATTATTGATTTTTTGTCAGAATTCATAAATTGAAGATGGCAGCTCCAGGACGGCGAACGAGTTAATCTCTAGATGGTCTCCTCATTGAAGAACTAGATTGCTCAGAACTTACAGGAAAAAAGCCTCATAACGACGATGAATTAACAAAAATGCTTAGATTAAGGCGTACTAAAAAGCACAAAATAAAATAATTAATAAAAAAAGCTTTTTAACCCTTTGAGCCCGAATTTAATTTTTCTTTGAATACTGGTTCCACATTTATGTAGGTGACTTATTATGTGTACAATAGATGCCCCGTATAATTATTATCAATATTTATTTCGAAAATTTTACAAAAATATGTGGGTCCATTTGGTGACGTATATAAAACTGACACAGCCGTTTTGGCACAATCAATTGAAAATCATCCAGTATTTAATAACTATTTATTAACTATTTTCTTACACAAACCAAAATTTTCTAACTCAAGTGGTTAGCGAAAAAATGGTGTTGTGCTAGCTTAACTGTTAAGCTGGCACAACTATTTATAACTTTTTACCCAAAATAGGTATGGAATTGATTCAAACGCTCAATTTTCTAACTTTCAAATGGTATAAAAAATTTGAATTCGAGCGAATTTGAATGTTTTACGAGGGCCGAATTCGCATGCGTTACCTAAAATTCTCGAAATACTTGGAATTAAAAATGATATTTTTTAGCAAAAATCAACACATTTTCAGCAATTGCCAAGTATATGCGCGATGTATGATCAAGTATTTAACTGGACTACAACATTATTCAGTGATCCAGTTAAATACTTGATTATCCATCGCGCATATCTGTTTTATTTTGTGCTGGTCGACTGGAACTATATGAATCTCATTCCAGATCTGTATTATTGTTGTAAATGTCTTTTTGTCGATATACTTATTCCAGCACAATCGCTTGAAATAATAAGACTGTTGTTTTTTATTTTAAATATTGATTCGAAATTTTCTATTGTCACGAAATGGCAAATTAATGATTTTAAAACGATATTTCGTCAAAGTACTATTTGATAACTTCAGCACAATCGCTTGAAATGAATATAAAGTTTGCAAAAATCTAGCAAGCGATTGTTTATACACAAATGTCAAATACTAGTCAAGTATTAGTGTTCATGTTTCCAAAAGATTATTTCGAAGAAAACGTGTGCTGTCACTAAGGAATTTCAAATAATCTATAGTTCATTGTGTCTCCTGAAACGGTTTTAAGATGTTGATTATAAGTATTCTAAATAAACAAAAATAGTCTGATAAAGTGTTGCCATGACGACTTTACCGGCGTAGTCTGCTAAAGTAATATTTTGCTGACTATTTTCAGAATCCAAAGAAGGCATTTTGTGGAGCGTGTACAAAAAAATTATTGAAGACTGAACTGCAACCCAAATATTTGAGATATATTCGAGGAGTAAAAAGCATATTGTAATATTTAAACTGTAATGAAATACTGAGAATGATATTTTGGTAATGAATACAATATTAAAGCTAGTAAGTATTTCTTGGAAATACTAGAAATATTAAATATTTTGAATATATTGTAGATATTTTGATAGTAAAATTTAAAATTTGATGATACTGAATTACTGAAACTGATATTGAAATAATTTAAATATATTTAAGATATTTTGGTACTGAAGGTCGTATTGAAATATAAAATGTTCTGTTTGTACACCTATTTAAAGAGTTGTTTTCCCCTCGGCTGGGGCTAATAAATAGTAGGTTGACGAAAACGCATTTTGATTCATTATTTTGTCATTTCCCGGCTCTAAAAATCTTTCTCCTCGGATATTTCCCATCACGACTGTACTATTGTTGGAAAGTGCATAATAAAACTCTTAATTATATTCATTTCAAGCGATTGTGCTGGAGTTATCAAATAGTACTTTGACGGAATCTCATTTTGAAATCATTATTTTGCCATTTCGTGACAATAGAAAATTTCGAATCACTATTTAAAATAAAAAACAAGTCTTATTATTTCAAGCGATTGTGCTGGAAAAAGTATATCGACGAAAAGGCATTCACAACAATAATACAGATCTGGAATAAGATTATAGGCATATAGTTCCAGTCGACCAGCACAAAATAAAACAGATATGCGCGATGGATAATCAAGTATTTAACTGGATCACTGAATAATGTTGTAGTCCAGTTAAATACTTGATCATGGCAATCGCTGAAAATGTGTTGATTTTTGCTAAAAAATATCATTCTTAATTCCAAGTAGGAATTTTCGAGAATTTTAGGTACTGCATGCGAATTCGGCCCTCGTAAAACATTCAAATTAGCTCGAATTCAAATTATTTTTATACCATTCAAGAGCTTGTAAAAAGTTTGAAAATTGAGCGTTTGAATCAAGTCCATACCTAGGAACAGAATTACAAAGATAAATTGTTGGTATTGTTTTATTTCCTTGTGGTTCCAATTGGAACCTCCTACTTTTCTCAACAAAATCAAATCAAAATTGCACAAAATCCAATCAAAGTAATTATCTACATTATTTACATACAAGTCGTGCGTATACAACGAGCAATGACCTGACATTATTTCCAAGAACGACATTACATCGATTTCAAAAATACTGCCACAAAAACAGGTAATAAGTCGTCTGACAGCTGATGAAATAGTTATTTAATCAACTATAGTGCATTAATGGTGGCCATTAATGATCATTTTAACGATAGAGCGAAGCGAGCGCGTCTTCTGTTCTAGATCATTAATCGCCATTTTAATATACGAGTTGATTACAAAAAATTTCCGTCGACCTCGTTCCTGGGGTCAACGTGAAATTTTCACTATATATTTGCTTCAACTAGGAGGAAACATACAATATTCGGATTTTAATATACATAAATTTGACAGCGTTAAGGTAGTATGATTTGACATTTAATAATATTCGAATTCGTGTATGTTTAGTTGCCATACCACAATTATACATTGATGGACCAAATCGACCATTCACAGATCGATTCCGGTGTATGTTTGATTGCATATATCACAATTATGCATTAAAAGATCAATTGAAGGTTAATAGGGGTCATTAACGATGGATTTCGTGTAGATTGAACAGACTCGTTAATACGAGGTCGCCGGAAATAGTTATTTGATCAACTATAGTGTATTAATGGTGGCGATTAATGATCGAGATATTTCAACGCGAGAGCGAAGTGAGCGCGTTAATGTTCAAGCTTATTATTCGCATTTTAATATATGAGTTGATTACAAAAAAATTCCGTCGACCTCGTCCCTGAGGTCAACGTGAAATTTTTGATATCCATTTGCTTCAATTGGGAGGAAACTTACAATATTTGTATTTTAAAATACATACATTTGATAGGGCGAAGGTAATATGATTTGACATCTAATAGTATTAGTTGCCTATACCACAATGAGGCATTAATAAATAAATCGACCATTAATAGGTTATTAATGGTCAATTTCGGTGTTTGTTTGGCTGCATATATCACAAGTATGCATCAATAGATAAATTGAACGACCGGTTTCGTGTAGATTAAACAGACTCGTTAATACGAGGTCGCCGGAAAATAAAATTACAGATACATAACGTGAGTTCATTTGGAATGCTGGTTGCCACCGCGGATAACAGATGGCTCCAGTGAATATACAGATGAGATCTAGCCCCAGCCTTTGCTTACTAGGACATACCCGGAAATTTATTAAAAGTGTGGTTTCCCCATGGAACCCCCAGAACTCAAAGGGTTGAAGACAAGTTTTTATTCAAATGAGCTAAAAAACTTGAGAGGTGTCAGGGGACACCCGGATGGAACGAAGTTCCTTTCGATTAATTAGTGAAGGAATTGTAATAATTTTTTTTTTTTAAGTTATAATAATATTTTTTTTATTATTAACAAATATAATGTAATATAAACTTAATCAGTAGGCTCAATTTTAGTACATACGCATTGATATTGTAATATTAAAATATAATTTGCTTTTAAATTTATTAAAGTTGTGACGCGTACACTTGCTAAACACACAATAATGGAGAGATTATAACGCGTATGACTTGGTTAGCACAATAGTAAAGAGAGGTTATAATGCGTACTTGCTAAAAAAACATAAGCATTTATTATTGTCTGTATAAAATCTCTACTTACCTAACTCCATCAGCAATATCCGGAACTTGTGCAGAAACACTGTCAGGATTCATTATTGTTATTATTTTTATTATTATTTATTATGTACAAAAAACCTGTATACACTCAACAAAAATAAACATCGCGACACCACACTGTTCAATGCGAAATAGAAAGACGAAACGAAAATAACTGGCTTGCTTTCTATGAGAGAGAGAGAGAGAGAGAGAGAGACACAGACAGAAAAACACGCGCACGCCGCACGGCTTACAACTACAGCAGAAAGTGTCGTTACAACTTTTGGTCTTAATTTATTCCGACTAGCCTCCTTTCGCAACGCACGATAAGGAACTTCGTTCCAAAAAACAATTTTAATTTCAATTGTTTAAAAAAAATGACATTTGACATAAGGTTTGGACTTGTTTTAATCTGTTGAACTTGAAAAAAACAAAGTTACTGGCATTTCCAGAAAAACCGAAAGTCCGCCATATTGGATTGTAATGTGATCAAATCCGAAATGGTTGCTTATACAGTGTGACCCATTTTTAATGGAAACACCCCCCTAAAATTTGAAGTTATGAACAGATTTCAATAATTTTTTTTTTGAAATGTCAAGTACTAAAAGGTCTACCTTGGGACAAAAAAAATGTTTATTCCAATTTTCAGGGCATACTACAATATTTTTTCTTAGTCGAAAATCGAGATTTTTTATTAGCGATTTTTTTATTGGAAAAATCACTACTCCACTGGATTCAGAGTGCCTCTACAGGTGTGACCAAAATTTCATGAAGAAATATTCATTAATAACAAAGTTATGACAACTCAAAAATTCGAAAACTCACACAGTCACAAAAAACACCCTATATCAACAGATATAGCCATGAGAATATTTTTTGATGATTTCAACAATATAGTGCCGCCAGATGAAAAAAAAAACAAATAGCGTAAATTTTTTTAATAAAATAACGGAGTTATATTCACACAATTCAACTAATAATTAAGGAAAAATTTTATTAACGTAACTATGAAAACTAATTATTGAAATGTTTCGAATCAGTGCAACAATTAATTCAAACTCATATTCTAGTAGCCTCTACTAATCCACCACGTATTTCGATACATTTGTCGTAGCGCTTACGAATGTTTCTGATTACGTTCCTTAGTTCTTGTGGGCTAATATCTGCACATACCTGTCGAATTCTTGCACAAAGTTCATTTCTATCTCTTGAGCGGTTTTTGTAAACCTTTTGTGTGAGAAGTCCCCAGAGAAAAAAGTCCAAAACTGTGAGGTCTGGACATCTGGGTGGCCACTCTATGAACGGACTACCACGGCCTATCCATCGGTTTAGGATTATTCGCTGCCCAATAGCGACAATTCTGTGATGACACTACTCCATTTGTAGTGAAAGTGGCTTCGTCGGTATATAAAATATTTTGTAGGAAATTTATATTGTTTAAATATTCCCCTTGGGCCCATAAACAATATTCCAGACGTCTTGCTTCGTCGCCTTCTTGCAGTGTATGTAAAAATTTTGCTTGAAAGGTTTAATATTCTTCGCCTTGAGACATCTCCGAATAGTTTCTCGTGGAATATTCAAATCTAAGGTGGCATTCCTTATACTGGCATTAGGATTATTTCCGAAATAATCTAAAATGATTTGATCATTCCTGTCATTCCTGTTTCGTCTTTGTACAGGATTACTTTTTAACATCATTTTTGATACTGCACCAGTTTCATTGAATATTTTATTTACCGTACCGCAGCTAATACGAGGACGATCTGGATGTCTCTCATTAAATACTCTACAAACCTCTCTAGCACTTCTAACGTCATCTCCCGAAAGGCGTACAATTTCAATTTTCTCTCTTACGCTCAATCTTGCAGCCATGACACAAAATAATTCGAAGAATTGTAAGGTGAATATTGTTGACAATAGTACATTCAAATCTTTCACAAGTGTCAAACTGTAATATCATTTCCATGTCAACTAAGATTTAAATTGAAAAATCAATTAGGTCTTAGTTTTAGTTAATTTGCGTGAAAACTTGAATGTAATTCCGTTATTTTCATTAAAAAAAATTACGCTATTTGTTTTTTTTTTCATCTGGCGGCACTTTATAGTTGAAATCATAAAAAAAATATTCTCATGGCTATATCTGTTGATATAGGGTGTTTTTTGTGACTGTTAGCTGTGTGAGTTTTCGAATTTTTGAGTTGTCATAACTTTGTTATTAATAAATATTTTTTCATGAAATTTTGGTCACATCTGTTTAAAGGCACTCTGAATCCAGTGGCGTAGTGCTTTTTTCAATCAAAAAATCTCTAATAAAAAATCTCTATTTTCGACTAAGAAAAAATATCGTAGTATGCCCTGAAAATTGGAATAAACATTTCAAATTTTGTCCCAAGGTGGGCCTTTCAGTACTTGACATTTCAAAAAAATTATCAAAATCTGTTTACAACTTCAAATTTTAGGGGGGTGTTTCCATTAAAAATGGGTCACACTGTATAACTGTACCAAATTCCAGAAAAATCCGTTCACGAATGCAGAAGTTACAGGGGTGGCCCGATATCCTGTGTCACCCGGTAGAGCTGAGTAAATTAATGTAAGAAGTAAGAAGCTGTCAATCGAAATTTAGGATTTTATGTTGAGGTTACCTCAATTTCAATGATGTATACTTGAAAAGTTGGTCCATGTTATTGTTCATTGAATAAAAAATAAGCCACTGTTGACAACACTAACAATATTATAAAATCTTCGTCATCTGAAGACATTATTGGCCAAAAACGAAATAAAAAAAAAATGGCACTGAACAAACCATTTTCCAGATATGAAAAGAAAAACATATTCTACGACTGAATAGCTATTATATCATGTCATCTATCATCAACTTTCGTCAATTTGTCTAAATTATTCAGTATGTTCATGTGCCTAAAAACTAGTCAAAGTAAAATAAAATAAAAGATCAAAGTTAACCATCTTTCATTTCACTTCTTATTTTATATTACTTATTATTTAATTTTATTTCTGTATATATAAACTTGTTATAGATGTTGAGTAGTTTTATCTTTTCAAATTACTTTATTTTATTTCTTATTTTATTTCACTTGGTGTATAAACTCACTATAAAAATCGCTGTAATTTACGGCTTCGTGCGTTGGGAGTGTCGATATATTAAAATTTGGTATTTCTCAATATGTTACATTTACTTCGTTCGTTGTTCCGTGATAGCACCAATAAATTGATTGATTGACCTGTCGGAGTTCACACTAACTAAAATTTAATTCCTAATTGCATCCCCATTGCAGAGGTGAGTGGATGTTCAAAGCTAGCGTACTCTCTCCACCCATAATTTTGTCCTTTTTCGGGATAAGAAAGCCAAACTCCATTTCAGCTTGATCAACCCTGATAAGGCATCGCACAAAGAGTCTGAAAAGCTCCTTTTAGCTCGTGTTTTGTTTGAACTCGAAAGCTATTCGAGCCCGTATCCAGACCAATTATTGTTCCTAATTATCTCTCTTTGCTTTTGCAGATATGCGGAGGTGAAAAGGACAAAGGTAAATTGGCGGGAAATGACAAACGAAAAGCGGACGATGGAGAACCGAACAAAGATATCAAAAAGGTGAGTGAGTGTGCTTTTGTGTTTTCATTGTGGTCGAGTTGTCGTTCCTCCCGGCGGAATTTTTCACCTTCAACAGAGGGATTAACATATTCAACACCTTGTCTGTTATGGAAATTCAAACGGCATAATCCCAAAAAAATTATTTTCCTGGTTATGCGGAAAAACATGATAAAGATATATTGTAGTTTCGTTTCAAAATCAAGAACATCCCAAGTAGCACAGAGTCATGAAATTAACATAATGACTCATTATACCGTCTTAAAGTTATAATTTGTATGTTTTAGAACCAAAAATTTAATGTGCGTTTTATAACCTTCAGGCGTTGCTATGACGTCGTGTAGTAGATATAACGAGAGTACAATAAAGAGTTCTCGAGATGAAGTTGTACTGTGGTTTGTATGTAAATAAATTGTATTTGTCGTTAAGTAGAACTTGGGAGCAGTTGCTGTGAGGTTATTATGACAATGAACATATGTGGTTCTAATGAATAGATTTTTGAAACGTTTCTATGACTACATATTGTACTCAATAATGTAGTTTTATCAACCGATGGACTTTGGTCGTAATGATTACATTATGTATCTATGGTTAGATTATTTTTGTTCGTTATGTTATTTTTGTTGGATAGTTATAGTGTGTTATGTATGTAGAATATTCAGTTCCGTATGAATGATTTGAATGCCAAAACAAAAATCCAATCTGCCTTACAAGAGAACTGGAGCGTATAGAAAAATATAAAGAGGAAGGATGAGTGCCTACCCCAAAATTAACATCTGAAATAATTATTCAGTCTATCGGGACACTGCAAAAAAATGAAGTTCATCCAGTTCCTTCAATTGTTTTCACAACAAGAAAAGACATAAATAATATGTATGTGCACTCCGAGTGATAATTAAAAAATATTCAAATATTCAACATCAACATAACCTCTATCGTAAATGTCAGTTATTTTTAGCGTTTTTCATTAGGCGGAACTAGCGGAATGCTTATGCACTCAGTGTATATCTTCTTCTGTTTTGATAGCATTACGACGTTAGTACAACAAAACTTGCTACTTGTGGTCATATCGACTACATTACAATTTTTTTATGTAAGATATTGCGATGTCTTTGAGACACTCGTGAACTATTCTATGATAGTACATACCGGAGTAATTACAACTTTTCGACACTAGAAGGACGGCATCCATGTTTTTCGATTGATTGATAACATCATTCTGGTAGCCATATTGGAACAAAAATATTTAAAATAAAAAATATGGGACCCTGGGTGTTATATCAATTTAAAAATCATTGGAGATGTGCTAATCAAGTATCTTTCGTAATATGGTCTACATATTCCAACGATTAATAAGAAAAATTGATAAAATATATTTTTTCTGAAATGAAAATAAATATTTATCTCTCTTCATTTTCGAAGCGCATGAATTTTAAGTGAGTAGAATTGGATTTTGATCGTAAAAATGGATTTGCTTGGTCACTAGAGTTTCAGAACAATTCTTAAAGACACAAATGAAAATCATTTTTATTTCGATAACTAGCATGGTCACAGAGTATCATGAACATGTAAAGGAAGGCTGACTCATATATTATATTGATATTATATAAAATCTCTTGATATGGTATACATATTGTGATACTATATTAGAAAGATTATGACCTTCATGCATAATGATATAATGACTACACTAAGACCACAGAACGACCCTTTTGCGACTGGCTTATATAAGTCTATATTGGCAAGTCATTACCACTACTTTATAACGTTGATGTGAAGTCGCAAGAGTGTGCCTTTTTGTCGTATTGGCATACATAGCGACGTCTCAGCATATTACAAGACATAAGTCATGGACTTTTGCGAAAGGTCTAGTAGACGTCTGTACAACCGAATTAAGACCTCTATGTGCTACTTGGGATACGACTACCAGACAACTCCAAACTTATCCTTGCCTGGGAATAATGTCAATCCGATAATCAAACAAGAAATATTAGATTTACCTACAGTTCGTTCAACTCAAATGAACATGAAAGATCAAATGGCGGATTACATATACTCACTTCTGTACAGTCTGGTTTTCGGACAGAGCATCGCACTACTACTGTTCTTATATCAATCACAGATGATCTTTTCAGCGCTGCGGATAAAGGTGAAGTTTCCTGTTTGGTCTTATTGGACTACATTTAGGCATTTGATATCATGGATCATGCCAAACTCAGCTACTCTGATTTCTCAAATGGTGCTGTGAATTTCCTACGTAATTAACTATCCAATCGTACCCAACAGGTAGTGTATTGGATGGTAATCTTCGGACACCTACTTCTCTATACAGGGTCATGTAACAGTGGCGCGGTGTCCCATATCTCTATTTAGGAAACAGATAGGAATCTATATTTCTATAATTACCTTAGCGCTCGAGCTCGACAAAATAAAAAAATTGTCAGTCACACAGGGTGTTCAATTTTTTCTGGGAGGATCCCAATTGTTTTTTTTTTAAATGGAAACCTATATTTTTTATCGCTTTTTCGGTTTCTACATAGAAAATAAAAGATACTTTATGTATATCTTCACCTCGAAAATAGCATGACAGTTTTTTTTTCCAATATTCGTCCAATTGAAATTTTTTTTCGCTCAAATATTCTACATTGGTAACTCTCTCAAACGATATATCTGAAATCGACCTGTGATATACAGGGTATGAAAAACAAGTATTCATATTTCTTCGCTATAATCTCAATGAACAACTGTTTTCAGAGCAAACTCCATTTGACGACTGATAGAATATACAAAAGATATCTTGTTTTAATTATGTACATTATAGGGTGTCCTAAAGTTTTTCATATTTTTTTTTTTCGAAAAATGACAATTATTTTCATTGCATCGCCATAATATCAATGATTTTTTTACTGTGAAATCCATATTTGACGGCTGTGATCGAGATTATGTATGTAACACATTTATTGCCTGTTGCTAGATGAACAAGTTGTGAATTACACCACAAAATGTACTTTCTTGAATATTTACAATAATTTCAATAATCTGGAAATTTATGCCATATTCCTTTGGTCTTGAACAACCTTTCAGCGAATAAAATATTTAGTGGAAATCAAGTAGTCTGGAAAATGACAGATCAAAATATTCGCCTGCAAATAAGTATTGAAATCTTTAGTGAATCGTGAAGTTGAACTATCGATATAATTTCATCAGAATGTTGTTTTCAGAAAGTGATTTGATTGATATAATTTTCATATTAGGTGAATCAGACAGGAATTGTTTATTGGCAAGTTGAATTTATTCTCAACGGTATCCAGATAGAAGGCATCCAGATGAAAGATCTTTCCAAAAGGTCCTGACACGATTTGTTGAAACTGGAAGTATCAATTATTTTAAACATGAGCGCATCAAGCCAGTTACTAATGAAGATAATGAATTGCAAGTTCTTCTTGCTGTTGAAGAAAATCCTTGTAGGAATCAACGACAAATTGGTGAAATAGTGAATATAAGTGAGAGATCAGTGCAACGAATTTTGAAGAAACATCGCTTTCAGCCATACCACGTTCAATTACATCAAGAACTACTGTATGCCGATTTTGAGAAAAGAGAGATTTTACAATTGGGCTATGGGAGAAATTCATCGAAACTAATATTTTTTCAATAACATTTTATGGACGGATGAATCGACATTCCATAAAAATGGATTTGTGAATCGACATAATTACCATTATTATTCGACAGAAAATCCCCACTTATTGGGACAGGTGGATTATCAACATAGGTGGTCGATAAATGTCTGGGGAGGCATCATTGGAGAATATGTAATTGGTCCATACTTTTTTGAGGGACATCTGATGGAACAATGTATGTCAATTTCTTACGAAATGATTTATCAGGTTTGTTAGAAGATATTCCTCTTGACCTTCGCAATAGAATGTGGTTACATGATGGCGCTACTATTCGGCAGAAATGAGAGATCATTTAAATGAAGTATTTCCCAATAAATGGATCGGACGGAATGGGCCTGTCAGGTGGCACGCTAGATCACCATATTTAACAGAACTGGATTTTTTTCTTATGGGGATACAAAAAAAATATGATTTTTGTCAAGCCACCAACTTTTTCCGAAAATATGCGACTTAGAATAACGAATGCTTTTCGCAGCATTACACCAGCTGTCTTGCGCAGGGTAGAACAGTCTTTTGAACATAGACTTCAGCTCTGCATTCAAGAAAATGGAAGACATGTTGAACATATTTCATAAAAGTTTATTATCAACCTTCATTGAAATTTCCTTTTTGTAGTTTGCCAGTTAATTTAAAAATTTTTTAATATTCATAATGTTATTTCAATTAATCGTATTTGGTTTGATATTGCACGATTTATGTGTAAAATTCTGCATCCAATGAAAAAAATAATTTTCCATTTAGAAAAATGTGATACATACATTTATTTTATAAAAAAATATTTGTTTGGACACCTTGTAATGTACATAATTGAAACAAAATATCTTTCGTTTATTCTTATCATCGTCAAATGGATTTCGCTTTGAAAAAAGTCGTTCATCCAGATTATAGCGAAGAAATATGAATACTTCCCAGTTTTCGAAAAAAGAGCTGTTTTAAGAAAAACTAGTGAACTTAACCATAGGGAATACTTGATGACATTTGTAGAGCCTTTGTTGGCGCTTCTTATGGATCGATAATATACAGGGTGTTCCATTTGACATAAGGAAGATTCTGCAAATTTTTATTAACAATATGTGGCAAGCTGTTTTTCATACCCTGTATCACAGGTTGATTTCAGATATATCGTTTGAGAGAGTTACCAATGTAGAATATTCTACTGAAAAAAAAAATCAATTGGACTTGGCACAACTTTATAATTTCAAATATTCTGAGTGACGAATATTGGAAAAAAACCTGCCATGCTAGAAATCTCGAAAACCGTCAATATTTTCGAAGTGAAGATATTCATAAAGTATCTTTTATTTTCTATGTAGAAACCGAAAAAGCGATAAAAAATATAGGTTGCTATTTAAAGAAACACAATTGGGATCCGCCCAGAAAAAATTGAAAACCGTGTGTGACCGACATTTTTTTCATTTTGTCGAGCTCGATCTGTTTCCTATCTGCTTCCTTAATAGAGATATGGAACACCTCGCAACTGTTGCAGGACCCTGTATATACTGGGTGAGTCAACAGGATTCCCGTGGTTCATTACTCCTTAATGTATCCCTATTTCGATTTCTTATATCTAAGACCACCTTCTAAAATAATTTTCATTCATACTGGGTGCATCCTTGATGCGTGGCTAACCAAAGTTGTTCTTTTTCAAATGAAACACCCGGTATATTTTCGTATATCCCGATCGGCTGTTCCATTGGCTGCTCAACGATTTTTTCAATTTTGAATTCCGTTGCGGCGTTGCCGAGTTATTCAAATAAAATCTATTTTGTAGATTTATTTACGAAAAATTACCTATTTCACATTTCGAAATATTAAGTGAAGATAATTGGGAAATCGTTGGTCGATATGATGATGTTCATTGAGAATACCAATACATTGTACAGGATGTTCGATACAACAACACAAACTTAGCCATTTTCAAACATCGTTATTGTGATTTTTTCAAATGGAACACCCTGTATATTTTCATTAAAATCAACTCCTTTTCAATGATTCTACACTTCTCATCCCCGACGTCATGTACCTTGAACAACATGTTTCCGGTTTAAAGGAAATGTTCAATATCAAATCAACAATTCTATAGATTTTTTTCATCTACATGTCTGTTCATAGAAAATACCGATACTGAATGATGTATCAATTATTTTTTTCCATCTTCAAAATCATTCTTGGCAACTCATGAATAACTAGCACAGCAAAAGAAATTTTCAATTTTAACTATTTTTTCTAATTTAGTTATCTATGACTTCCGCTGAAAACGGTGTATGCTTCGGGGGAAAGTGATGGCAATTGCTTACTGTCATCTAGATTATACGAACAAAAGTTTCCTGAGAAAATACATCCGGACCAGGGAGCATTTCGAGACCTCAAAACAAGATTTGAGGAAACCGGAAAAGTATTTTACAAAAAGTTTGAACATGCTTGTCCTGTAACGAATGATGAAAATACTCTCGATATTGCATTGCATATTACCGAGAATCCCCATGTGAGTACACGTAGTTTGAGTAGGGAGTTGGGAATATCTCAAAGTAGTGTTTCTCGGATGGTGAGAAAATGCAATTACCATCCATATCATATGCAGTTGATGCAAGAGCTGACTGAAAGAGTTTTTCCAAAGCGAATGCGGTTTTGTCAATGGGGTGTAAATAAAATCAACCGAAAACTTGATTTTTTTGAGTATGTTCTATTTTCGGACGAAGCCACGTTTCACAACAATGTCTATGTGAATCGGCATAATAGCATTATTATGCAACTGAAAATCCTCATTTTATTAGATATGTCAATATCTCGGAAACGAGTTGTTTTAGGTACATGACATGAAAAATGAAAAGTGTTATTAAAAAGGAGTTGATTTAAATGAAAATATACAGGGTGTTTCATTTGAAAATTTCAAAATACCGATGTTTGAAAATGGCTAAGTTTGTGTTGTTGTATCGTACATCCTGTATAATTTATTCCAAATTCTTGGTATTCTCAATGAACATCATCATATCGACCAACGATTACCCAATTATCTTTACTAAATATTTCAAAATGTGAAATAGGTAATTTTTCGAAAAGAAGTCTACAAAATAGATTTCTTTTAAATAACTCGGCAACGCCGCAACGGAATTCAAAATTGAAAAAAATCGTTTAGCAGCCAATGGAACAGCCGATCGGAATATATGAAAATATACCGGGTGTTTCATTTGAAAAAGAACAACTTTGGTTAGCCACGCATCAATGATGCACCCTGGATGCATGAAAATTATTCTGGAAGGTGGTCTTAGATGGTCCCTTTGACAAAAAAATATAAGAAATCGAAATAGTGATACATTAAGGAGCAATGAACCACGGGAATCCTGTTGACTCACCCTATATATATATATATATATATATATATATATATATATATATATATATATATAAATATAATATATATATATGAAATGCACAAAATTATAGATGTGAGACCTTTAATTTGCGGAGTGAAGCTTAGACCTAATGAAGTGGAATTCAATGACACGAAATTTTGTGCAACATTGATAGGTCACCGACAGATGTCAGTATAGGCCAATCAGGCTTTCTTCGAATCGAAAGAAATCTCTCTTTCTTTCTTTTATATATATCTGACATTCATGAGACCATAGAACATACTAGAATACGTCAATATGCTGATGATACCCCGCTCTATATTTATTTTAATTGTCTCCACCTCAATGTAGCACTATGAAATATTAACAGAGACTTGAATACTCGAATAAGTTCCAGGTTATGTTATTCGGTTGAAAAAAAAGTTGAGGATGTTCGCGAGAACATACAAATATACAAAAAAATAGGGAAAAGTGCACTGCCTTTAGTGAATGAAACCCAAAACTTAGGTTTGTGGTTTGATTCCGATCTGAGATTCACCAAACATGTGAACCATCTTTGTTAATTCTCCTTCAACGTTCTTTGACAAATATATCCTAATAGACACGTGATGTCTGAACATCTGAAGCTTACTTTAAATACGTCCAAGTTGTCCTACTGCAATGTTATTTATGGCCCTGCTCTCCTGAAGATTGACCAGTTTTGACTTCAGAGAATACAAAACTCTTGAATTCGCTTTTCTTTCGGCATCCGAAAATTCGATCACATGAGCGCGCAATTTAAAGACTGTGGTTGACTGAGGTTGAACTATCTTGGACTCATAAAGTTCTGAAAACGAATACACCGAAATATCTCTTTAAAAAAATGAAGATGTTCGCTACTCTGAACGCAACAGACATGTTCTTGTTATTCCTCCTCATTCTACCACAATTTTCACAATAAGCTTTTCATACAATGCCGCCAAATTTTATAACCAATTACCCTGTGAAGGTATACATTTAGTGATTTCAAAAGAGGTTTATAAGAGATACAATTTTTTTTCAAACCTTAACGACATATCAAGGTATGGCATGATAATAGTAATGATAATGTTTAAAAGTTTCCCAGATGAAATCAATATTTAAAGAAAATGTATAAATTTAGTTTCCATTTCTCTTATATAAAACTTTTTTACAATCGTTAAACCATATTCTCCTCATATGTAGCAAAAATGATTTGGGATTTTTGAACAACGTTTCCTTGAACTACTCATGTCACAAAAACTTCAGATAATAGTCTCAACACAGTGAATTACGCACGTTTTCAACGAATAAATACGCATGAATTTATAAAATCTTAAAAAAATTACAATGAACTGCACAAAATTTTTGAGGATAAATTTGAAAAAAACATCTCATTAGTGAACATTATCGACCATTAAATTCACGGCAACAGCCAAAAAGTTAAATTTTCTAAACTAGTTTTATCAAACGGGCTAATTTGAAATATGGAACACGGTGACTAAACTCAATTTCTTAGTCGCAAATGATTCATTCCCTTATTCGCGCATTTCCTGTACAACTCTTCAAAAGAAATCGAAATGCCTACCTACCTTGCGACTGATACTGGCACAAAAACTTTTCCTCCAATCCAAAGTTCGGAATCGTGCAAAACTTCGAAAAGGAATTAGAAAAATCATTTCCAAGGCGGATATTAGCTTGTCATGACGAGCGTGATTCGTGGAGATTTCGTGCACACTCACAATGCCGAACAAAATGAAAAACTTTTCCACAGTCATTCATTCTTATTACGGCCATTGGGATACACAAAATTGGAATTGTGTCAAAGTAATTTAACATTTTCTAAAATGCAAATCAAGTCCTGCAATCTTAGTATGTAACTACTTGGTGTTTTTCTTCGGAATAAACTCGCTTTTCAGCGCTTATATTTTATATGAAGTGCACACGCGAATCAGTGGAAAATGATAGGTATGCGGAATGTTTTTGGCACAGTCTGTTGACTAGGGTGGATAAAAAGAGTAATGAAATGTGCGGGGTATGAACAGGGCAGGCAAATTGTTGCTTTCACATTCCCAGTAGAATGTGAATTCCATCAACATAAAAAATAGGCGTGGTATAGCCTGGAAAGAACATTTTGTATGAGAGGCAGGGTACGAAACGTGGCAATGCTAATGGAAAATATGTATAAAAATATGCCTTGAAATATTAAATGGAATGTAGTGCAACTTTCATTTCGCAAATGAAATATACAGGGTTTTTTATTATTCCATTTTCGCAAATTTAGAGTTTATGGACAGTTTTTGCTTTGAAAATAATGCAGAATACCGTTTACGATTTTTTCCTATCGATCGGCTATATCTGTTAAATTTGACATTTTTTCAAAAAATGTATTTAAAAAAATATTATATGAAAAAGATGATATGTATTCTTACTTTCCTAGACACCTATCAAATTCGAACCAATTTGATTTTTGTTTTGTTTTCTTATTCTTAATTTTTCGGTTAATTCAAGTATATGAGGTATTTCGAAAGTATTTTGCACTGAACCCGTCGATTTGAACTTTGAAATAATCCTGCTCACAGTAAACTGTTAGATATTTCTTTCAGGATGTCGTGCATTAAAATAATCCGCAACTTGTCGATTAGTTGTATTTTCTCCGCAAATGAGTTCTATTCTGTCCTGAAAATAATTCAAGAGAAACTTTCAGGAACTTTGATGTTGATCCAATCAGCATCCTAGTGACGAAAACTGATACTCTAACTTCGACTCGGTGGGTATTCCGTAATAATCACTGAATCTACCACTATACATAAAAAAAGAACTATAAAATAACAAAAAAATTATATTTGCGTGGTTGTAGTCCGGTAATTCCCACTTCACAGTTATATTATTTGTTAGTGTCAATTTAGATGTCTGAAATGGCCACTGAGCAGAATCACCTCAAAGGTTTTCAAACTTGAAAGTGGAAAATAACCGTTTCTCTAACCATCCTCTAACACTTGAATATCACTAAGAATAGGGTATGATAGTTTCGGTGACGTTTTAGTCCATCAAACCTTTAATTTGGCAGGCACTTGATTGTGATATGTAGTGATGGTTGCCAAGTTCTTTAATAAAAGTCACTACAAAGGTAAAATTACCTTCAAAATGCACCATCAAGTGACCGTGGATTGGTCCGCGCGATGACGAAAGCTAACCTAACTTTTCTCATTATTTTATTGTGGCTTACAAAAAGTTTGTTTTACCTGTTACGTGAAACGTGAATGATATTTATTCAAAATGATATGGGTTATGATGATGATGATTTTGTATAGGAAGGTTAATTTAAATTGATCGGATTTCTGCCTTGCGCGCCTGCTTATCATTCACACCTCAATTGTTAATTCAATTTGCATAAATGCCATCATTTTCATTACTTGTTAATTGATAATAATAATAATGTTTATTAAACAATTCGAAAAGTACAGAATGATGGAAAAATACATCAAATAGTGTGGTGAATTTGGAAAAATAAACGAGAGGAATACTCAAAAAAGCTCTGGAGATCTTGTCTCTGAGATGTTTCGTTCAGCTTATTTTTTTCAATTTACACAAACTTGATGAAACTTTACACAAACTTAATTAATATGAAGGGATTATAACCGAGCACCAACTGGAGGAAGAGAATGTTTTAGAATATATATACACATATTAATTCACATACCTGGTGACACAGGATATCGGGCCACCTCTGTAACTTCTGCATTCGTGAACGGATTTTTCTGAAATTTGGAACAGTTATATAAGCAACCAATTCCAATTTGATCACATTAAAATCCAATATGACGGACTTCCGGTTTTTCCGGAAATGCCATCAACTTTGTTTTTTCAAATGGAACACCCTGTATATTTTTACATATTCAAGTTCAACAGGTCGAAACAAATCCAAACCTTCTGTCAAATGTCATATTTTTCAAACAATTAAAACTAAAATTGTTTTTTTTATATTAGCTCGTGGATAAATGAGATTTGGTCGCAGCTATTCACAATGAGTCGCCCATTATAGAAAAACATGATATTTTTTAAAAAACTATTTTTTGTGTCACTTATTGATGAATCAATTCAGTCACGTCACATTTTCATCAAAAATTATTTTTTTTCAAATTGAACCCCTATGGGCCACCTACATGTCTCTCTATAACATACATTCAGGGAAAAAATCATATCATTTTTGTATTTCGGTGCAGTAACAAATTGTATGCATTCAAAAATCTACAACTAGTTCGTGAGTTTCCTTAAAGTTCGAATAGTTTTTCAACTTAGTAAGCTGTGGCTGTTGCTGAATCTTGTCAACTAATTGATTGACCACTACATGACACCAAAAATAATTTTTCGGAAAAAATTAAGTTCCTCTGTTATGTGCCACTCATTGTGAATAGCCTTGACCAAATCTCATTTATCCATGAGGTAAAATAAAAAAACAATTTTAATTTTATTGTATCAAAAAAATTACATTTGACATGAGGTTTGGACTTGTGTTGACCTGTTGAACTTGAATATGTGAAAATGTACAGGGTGTTCCATTAGAAAAAACAAAGTTGCTGGCATTATTTCCAGAAAAACCGGAACTCCGTCATATTGGATTGTAATGTGACCAAATCAGAAATGGTTGCTTATATAACTGTACCAAATTTCAGAGAAATCCGTTAACGAATGCAGAAGTTACAGGGGTGGCCCGATATCCTGTGTCACCCGGTATAATCACATAGATATGCGTGTGTGTTCTGATTTGAAGTATTTTCTGGGAAAATTATGACATGAATTGAATGTTTATCAGAAGAAATTAACCATTTTTTCACATGTTTTTTGTTACTTGATAATTGTTAATTGGAGCTGAATAAATCCACCATACTTGCTACGTCTTTTTTCAAACAATTAATAAACATGTACCCGCAATTTCGAGTTTATAACTTGTGGCAGGTTTTGATGGCCGCGACGTGTTCGCCACTTTCAAGGGAATAAGACCTATTGTAATTTTAAGGTTATAACTTTGAAGTGGTGGGGCATGGGCCTGCGACGTATGCGCCACTTTCTTGTTGTGGAAAATTTCATAATTCAGTTCTACTGACCACTTTATGACGAGAGGATCAAAATGGTATATTTTCAGTTTCTGCCACTTTGAAGTTTTATTCTCCAAAATTCACCATACTGACAGGAATATTCTGGGTCGCCATTATTAGAACAATGAACGAAACATTCAATAAAGATTTATTTGTCGTGCATCAAACGTAGTAATTTACTACGTAAATATCAGTTTCAAGTGACCAAGATTGATTAAATTTTTTTTTTGAGTGATTTGAATACATAATTTCAGAGGCGAGTTACTTCCAAAATTATAATGTTTTCCTTAAATGAAGAGTATTCAGATGGCGCGTGCTCACAATCGTGCTACAACACTCATATTTTACAGTAAACTTTCAATTGTTTCAATTTTATCTCGATCAGAAGAATTCAAATTCAATATACTTACTTTCGTGTTTGTATGTTATATATTCTTATACTCATAGTCATCGAGTGTTAGAAATGAATCAGGCAAAATGGAAGAATGAGGTACATTGATTATTAAAATATGTTGTAGGACAGAGATCGAGCTACATATCAAATACACAAGTGCAGTCGTCATACTCCTAAACTCAAGAGCACCTTGATTGATGATTGATTTTTGGTTATTATTTTGGGAATAAATTGTTTAAAATGAAATTAGCAGGAAAGAGGTTTGAAATTTTCAGAGTTATGGTACTTAACTGAAATGTCCTTTTGTATGTGATAGAAATCTGTAAGGTAAATTCTAATTTCCTTTTAGTACCAATCTCATATGGTGTTGGTGGGACTCCTTGGTGCTGTACTGCTAGTTTATAGCTTTTACCCTATACATCGTGTTCAAGCTGGTTGCACAGTTCTCTCCAGAGTTCCCTTTTAGACTAACTGAAAGAGTTTTTAGTCTTTTTCAGAGAAACTTATATTGTTGGCCGATAATTTCCGTTTCGTCTCTGTTTCATCTTGCTCTTGTCAATCTCTATATGTCTTCCCTTTAGTTGTTTAGTGTCACTCTCTGACCAAACCATAGATTTTATCTTCTCAATGTTTTCTATTCCATTTCCAATGCTGTTGCTCCTAATGTTGGAATTATTTTTTGCAGTTTCGCTTGCTTCTTGTTTTCAATACTAAGATATATGCAAAAGCTAGAAACTGGTAGGGCTCTCATGATTTATCAATATAAAAACAGAATCGAATACAGTGGATCTCCTTCTCCCACTCTCACTTCAAAATTATCGGTTACGGCCTCTGCTATTATTCTTCAGAGTCAACTTTATCATACTGATTATTTTCCAATCAACCACTAGTTATTCACTGATGAGCATAGTTTTACCGTTTTAATTCTGTCGAATGCTTGTTAGAAATCAATTGAATATCTTTTTCTGATATTCGTTACTTTCCGCTAGTAATTCTCCTCATATGAATATTTGGCCTACTACTGAACTTTCTTTTCTAAACCACACTGATGTTTTACAATTTTATTTTTGTATTTTGTGTTAGTATTTTTCAAGATATTATAAGCAATACTAAGTAGTGTAGGTTTCACACTCTGTCTCATCAGGGGTTTAATCGCTTTTGTCCATGTTTTCATGGTTCCACACAATTTTTGCCTGCCTATTATTAATTTTTTGCCTCCATATTTGCCCAAAACAAGATTGAGTCCGCTGATGTTTTTTTACATAGCGCTAAACCATTTGTCTTGTTCCACATTTTCTGTTAAAATTGTTGATGAAAATGGTACCGATAATAAGTTTACTTATCCGATTAACATAATAATTGTAATACCTGTTCATGCCATTTCATTTGTTTTCCATTTTGTCTATCGCAAGTTTAGCCTCCATACTTCTGCATTTTCGAAACGTATGATTATTTGCGAAATAAGGTATAAATTGATACATATTACTCTCATCTCATGGTTTTCTATCAATATGATTGATTGTCTCGAATAAATGCAAGGCCTTCTGATTGGTTTGGAAATTGTAACGCGTTTTTCTAGGGTCGGAAATTCCACGGCTTAATCGGTCCCTAGAAGGGTACGGTACTTATGACGCCAAAGTACTATACAGGAAATATGTTCCTCTCAACTTTAAATTTCGGCGCCAGATTTTATAGTGATTCACTCCATGCACTAGGGTAGCAACAGATGGGGATACGGTATGTCCAGGGGTCTGGTATTTTGACATTTGTTGGACTCTTCAAAAGACTGCAGGCTTTATTTACAATATTTGATACTGGACACGGTTGCATTTATGTCCACAGAGAGACAGACAGACAGACAGAGCCGTCTTCACACCAGCAGACAGACAGATCTGTCTTTACACTACCTTTGAAACTTTGTTTCGTGACTTTATGATTCATATGCCTGAAACGGGAAGGTGCTTTTCACAGTAAATATACCGTGTAAAAAAATATTAAATCAACTGGTATATTCAAACTTGGTCCTACAATGTTTTATAGATATATTGTTATATAGTTAACAGAACAGGGTTCTCGGTCTGGCAGCCTTACTCATGTATAATACCACTATAAATATTCATACTGCGGGTAAATCGGTATTACCACAATAATATCCTTATATTACCAAAAATGAATACTAATATTTGCACGGTTGGTAAATCGGTATTACCACAATAATATTATGGATGAGATTACCAAAATCAATACAATAACTCCAGTTTTAGGGACAATATATAGCCCTGTTATTTTGGGTTAACGGTTATCGATATCTTCCGAATCTTTTAAACAAGATTTGCTATTATCACGTGACGGTGAGGATTTAGAAAGTGATTTTTCTAGGTTGTGGCAATTGATTTTTACCTTCCGAATTAAACCTTTCTTACTCTCAAAAATATACTTTCCACGTTCCACTCGGTTATTCCCTGAGCTTTACGTTCAAATTAACCCCAACTTCAATACATCACGCAGCTCCGTATTCTAGGCCCATCTGTTAGTAATTAAATTTTCTCAATGATTTTATATTCCTCTACAGTTGTTTTCGTTCGGCGATTTCCTTGAACTCAACCAAATATTTTATTTTTCTTTGTTTCAACTACTGGGCTTGGAGACAGACTACGAGGCATCAAAGTTATTTCCATAAAAATCAAGATATAATTCACTTATTGGTGTTTCCACAAGTTAATAAAATTAATATTGTAAAAAAAATTGTAAAATTGTTTTTAACCGCTTTCTTAGTTGTTCGACCAACCCTCAGAAGTTAATGAAAACTTGTACGAGATCACGGGGACCTTACCTTTTATAGTGGGATCCGAAACCACTCTTGGGACCTTGAAAAAATTTTCACCAGCTGCGGGTGTAGGTATGATACAACGCACATGATACACACCATATAATGAAATGAAATTTATGAAACAGTGATAATATTGGTAATTACCCATTCTTAATTAATTTTAAAATATTTGACATCACAAGAATACTCTTGAAACTATTTTACAGAATAAAAACAGTTCCTAATCAAAAACTTCTTCATCACAGGCTTGAATACAGTGCCCCCCAGGTTTCTGACCTTTCCAGGTAACTTAAAAAAAAAATGAATTCCATAAAACTCTGGCCCATTCTGGCAACTCTTAAGTCATTATTATTACGAGTGTCATAATTATGAAGCTCATTGTGTGATCTGTACTCACAGTAGTTAATTTTAATATGAATTAGATTCTGTAGAATATAAATTGATGGAAACGTTAACGATAAAGATCTCTTTACAGTCATAGGTGTACTCCAGATTTGAGACGATTCGACTAGCTTTGCGTTGCAGGCGAAACACCCTCTCTGTGCCAGCCGCCTGTCCTCACGCTAATATTGCATGGGATAGATGAGGATGGCACAGAGCAAAGTATGCCTGTCTCAAAACACTAATGGATACATTTTGCGAAAGATTTCTAAGGACAGATATATTAGTCTTTAATTTTTTGCAAACATCGTCTGTATGATGATCCCAAGTTAGTTTTGAATCGATTTTCACTCCCAAGAAAGTTGCAGCATCCAAATACCCACAATTTTCAGGGGTTTGTTCAAGTGTAAATAGCATATGCTGTTTGTTTGTTTCATTTAATTATAGAAGGTCGGTTGAGAACCATAGTTTGGCTCTCGATAGTGTCTCAGACGACTCTTCTAGCACTTCTGCAAGTTTATCACCTCTGATAGAGAATGTAGTATCATCTACAAAATGGGCATATCGTTCAGAGATAGGCGAGATCACTAATTTCTGGAAAAAATACCACGATGTCCAGAACGATGAGAAAAGGGTTGGATTTTTTTTCACTTTTTTTTTCAAATAGTTTTTCCAAAAAAATTACCAGAGAAATGTTCCTGTTTGAACACTGCGGAAACCGCGCCAAGATGTGACGTAACAAAATTGGATATTGGAGCAACAAAAAACGGATATTTACAAAATCACCTTCAAGAATCGGAGGATGAATAATATTCTGAGAAATTCCCGGTATCGGGGCTGTTTTATTTTGTAACTCAAAACCTCTCAAAGTATTTCATTGGACAACTGTGACTTGTTTTATATATCGCGGCCGTTGTTCGAATTTGGTTATTCCCTGAAATCAAACACCGGTGAAAAATTGTTATTATGAATAATGCTTATCCTGTGCGAACTATTTCAAGTTCACAATTACAATATTTTATTGCGCGACAGTTGCTTTAGTTCGGCAATTTCCCTGCACTCACGCCACTGAAAAAACTAACAGAAATTCTCAATTCGAAATGATGTAATCTTCTGCCTCAGTTGTTTTCGTTCGGCGTTTTCCCTGAACTCAAACAACTGATAACATAATTAACATTTATTTGTCGGACCAATTACCAAATTATTCTGAATGGTTTCCCACTTACGAGAGCTGAAATAATAATAACAGTCGAGAAAAAATGAATACTTGTTCTGGAGAAAAAGATTTACACTTCACTAAATTTATTGATCGAAAGATATCGTAAATAATTCACTTTGAGCACCACCAAACTGATGGGAGTTTCAATAGTACAATAAACATAAACTTGAGGGCAGCAAAGATACAATTATAAATATCAAAATATTTATACTTTACCAAATTTGTCAATAGGGCAAAAAAATATTGTGCGGATTTACTTTGAACACAATAAAATTTCTCACTTACGGATAACTCAAAGCTTCTGGAGAGAAATTTTCACTTTTAATCGTTAGACGGTTACTGATTACACCCTCGGAAGTACAGCAGGAACAAGAGTCCCATAGGCCCACAAAGCAGGAGGGAAAGAGCGATGCTAATTTCGTAAGAACGGTGCACTTTTTGTCCGTTAAGCTGAGAACTAGACCGGAAGTCTGGTGCCTGTCAGATTTTTTTTATAGTTTTGCCAACCATGCGTTTGATTTCGTTTACCCCTTCAACAAAAACAATCCGAGGAGCTTTTCACCCTATTTATAAGATGCGGAAAACACAGCTCTGTTTTATGCCGGATTTCCATTAGCTTTGGTTATTCACATTTATTTTCTATTCTAGGAATTGAACTTATTGTCTGAATTGATATTGACCACCAATAGTCAGGGACATACCAAAGTTATGTTAAACTTTCCTTAGCCGTTCTTAGTAACGGAGCTCTAAAAAATGTTTTATTCCAAAATCACGAGAAAAATTAGCTACATGCTACATACTGTACGAGATAACTGGTATTTGATTGTTTTCTTTCGGAAATTGCCTTCAATTCTGAATTACTGGTGAAACATTCAGTTTTCATTGACCCAGCTATGTCCCCCCTGTTTGATTCCGGGAAACATAGTATTTCTTTCAAAATATCTCATACCACCTTCGCAATCTTCAACGGAGTTTCAGGTTGTCCCCAGTCTTGCACAAAGGATTTGCTGCATTATATCATATAAAAGGAAAATATGAAAGCAATTTTGCAAAGAAATGATTTGTTCAATTTTATGGATTTCTTTCATCATCATGAGACTCTATTCACATCGGGTATTATGTTCTATATTGATAATTTTTTTCTATATATTATAAGGCTTCTTTCAATCAGTTTATCATAAATATTCAAAAAGTTTCATTGTTGACAAGGTACACAAAATGTAATTGGTAACAGTTATGTAGCAAGTCGTTTGTGTTTTGGAAAACTCAATACCAAGTATTAAGTCCTCCCCAAACCAGTCAAAAAGTTTATTCAGGAAGGATGGATCAAATTCAATGGACACTTAATCTGTAAATGTATAGTGGTGTCAGGTGAGCTCATAATGTCGTCACTTTCAGTTCAGATCAATAGCACACTTGTCTCGACTTGATCTTGAAACCATCGTCGAATGAGGAACCAACAATCTTGTTCAGTTCAACTCCCAAAAAACGCAATGCACCACGTTTTCCAAGAAAGTCAACTCCTCAAATCATTCCAACACAATATCCAGAAGCACCTTTGAATCATCTCGATTTTGGGAGTCACGGTGTCCAATATGTGTCTTGGCATTACCATGTTGCTAACATCGCTAAGTTTTTCCATGCAGAGCTAGAGAGTTCTTCACTCCTGACCAACTGTTGACGAAAAAGGCTCAAATCTGACCTCACATATGGGGTTCGGCACCAAATCATTCGCTTCGTCTTCTAAATTCCATACAGAAAAATGCCATTCGATTGATAAACAATCCAACCCTCACAGATACCATCCACCCCCCCGAACAGAAAAGTTGCAGACCTGGCATTATTCTACAAATATTTTACGGCAGATGGTCCAGAGAAATAAAATCTCTTATACCACTACTGGCCACATTCTACCGAAAAACTCGGCACGCTGATCAATATCATCCATTAACCGTCAAGATTGGAACAAGCTCCCAAAATTAGAGAACTATAACCTACATCACTTCAAAAATAGGGGCCACAATAATCTCCTTTCTTTTTTACCTCCCCCTTCCAATGGTCGCAGGGCCGTCCGCTGCCCACACAATAGTTCTACCTTTTTGCGTCCATTTCCAGTAAAAAAAATATTTTTTTTTCTCGTGACGAATAAGGATATTTTCAAAACATAGAATCCAATTGAATAGATTTATTTCGGTAAACAGTCGAATATTTATAAATATTTGAATGAAATAGGGAGTAACCAAGTCAAATATAGTTGAAAATACATACTTGGACATAGCTGTATGTGCATTCATAAATATAGAGGGCACTTTCGACAATACCTCACATGACTCCATCATTAGATCACTGGCGGAAAGAAATATAAACATGCAATGCTGGAAATTAGAATCATTGTAGCTGCTCTCGGAGAGGAAACGGTTTGAATGACAGCAGAAAAAGGTTGCCCCCAAAGTGGGGTCTCATCCTACTATGTGAACATAGTAGGTAGAGGTAATAATTAGAGGTAAACATAGAGGTAATAATTAGGTTAATATTTACTAGAAAGTTTTTCCTGAAAGTTCAAGTATTTTGAACACAATTTGGTGATCATCTTTAGGTGAAATTCAACCTAATAAACAACACTATTGACCCATGAGGCTGTGAAGGTATATTTGAGGTTCATAACAAGTAATTTTATACTATGCATTACGCCTATTGAGTTTATGGTTTTTGAAGGAGATTCGGTTTTTATAACTCGAATTGTAACTTTGGACTCAGTAGTTGAAGGTAGAATATTTGGTCAGAAATAGGTAAATTCGGTGCTTGGTATAATTTTTCTATAATGTTAGTTGGTACTAGAAGCTCTAAAGTCACACACTTGTGAGTCTAGACTGACTTGAGACTGCAAACTCTCCCTAAGACAAGTAGCTACTAACAATAAGTTCACTCTGATGTGGGTGCCAGGTCACAAGGGGATCAAAAGCATTGAGGAAGCGAAGGCTTTGCCAAGGAAGGGGCAAACACTCCCAATTCTCAGCCCAGAACCCTTATGTGGTATCTCCAAGGCCCACATGTTTTGCAAAAGGTTTAAGTTCCTTGAAAGGGGTTTGATAAACGCCCTAAATATCAGGAACATAGCTCCCAGGAAACTGATATACTTTGCGATGAGTCTCGGAATGTCAGGTCTTGAATAGATGAAGGGTAACGTACAAAAGATCTCATAGGTCGAGGTACGAATTGGCTAAAGTGCCATATCGACACCCCTACAATATACAATGTATCAAATAGCGTGTGTGTAAGTGTCCAGAGATAAAAAACAAATGATATAAGAAATTAGAATAACATTGTTATAATAATGTTTATTCGCATAAAAGGAACAAAAAACAAATAAAATTGAAAGTATTACAAATAAACATAGGAAAGTAACAGAACAGTTTTAAGTGTTATACTCCTTGTGCATGACTTTGTTATGTTTGGCTATGCTACATGAAGATGGATTATGATGATTTGAAAATGGGTAGAGTGTGACATAATATTCAACATGACAATTCAGAAATGAAATATAGAATGGATGATTGAGACGTCAAGAGAAACCAATGAATCATTTTCAAATATAACTCCCAATCAATATTTTAAAGGAAAACAAAATGCTAAGTAATGTGTATGAATGAAATTTCTCATAACAACTATAAATTATTCGCTATATCTATAATTTCGGATGTAATCCATTTTGATCTGGAGCAGTTTTAATTTTTAATTTATGAAATTGTATTTTTTTCAATGTTTGAGTTTTTCTATAAATGTTTGAGCCATTATTTCTCATTCCAAAATAAACTTGACTTATTTGCGATTTTGTGACGTACATTCACACTTCGTCTGCTATAAACGATTCACTAGAATGGTGCCAACGATAATTTATTTAGTTGAAATTGTTGTCGCATATTATACACAAAAATCTAAGAAGCATGGATGGATTTCTAGATGTGAAAAAACAGTAGAAAATGTGTTATGTTCTTTATTTCATTACGAAACAATTGTCATAACTGATGTATCCTCCTACTGGATAATTGTTTCACCTCCAATATATGTTTCATTAAACAGTCAATAGTTGAAAATGCTACACGCTCTGTCAAATGCAGTTCCGATAATTATAATATAGTAGCTTGGAATTTTCAACGTCGTTTCAAGAATAATTTAGTATTCACCTGAACCCTACAGAGGATTAAAAGGACTCAGCGCCCACGCGATAGCAGCACCAAACAAACAAAAAAGCACGAAAGGAAACTTAACCCATTAAGTTACAATGCGTCGTTTTAGCGCTCCACAGGGTTCATATTTCACCGAACTTGGATTCATTAATGACTGCAGATGTAGGAAGAAAATGTGGTGTGGAGATATACCGAGCATTAAATCATATTGGCATTGAAAGTCCGTCCTAAATTAGCCTAAAATATCCACAAATTACCAGAAGACACGCGAACTATCATAATGCAGTATAATTGATAATATATAACAGTGGAGTTCGTTTTTTGTTACGCGGCGGTCAGTGAGTTGAAGAGATAACGAAACGGGATGGGAAATCGATAAACATAGTCTCCACGTGAGAGTGCAGGAAATGGGTTTGAATATCGTCCAAAGATGCAAAAATGACGTGTTTAGTTCATTGATGTGTGAATTAAAAACTGACGTTTTCACATAATGTGAAAAAATCACTTTCAACACCAGTGTTAAAAATATTTTCAACACTAGTGTTAAAAGAAAAATGATGGTAGATACTCAATAATATGTAACAGTGCAATAGAAAGAAATGTTATAATAATTATCAGAACACAGTTTATTATATTTTCATTTTTATTTTACCCAATTACTGAATGGTACAACAAAAGCAGAGCTATATACTTGTGAATTGTGGTACAAGAAAGATGTCATAACCTTAACTAGGAGGTATTTCATACAAAAACGCAATTCTTTAAGATATAATAAACAAAATAGAGAGAGAGCAAGAACTAACGAGGACTTCTACTGACGAGTTCTTTAAGAAAGTTAGTTTCTATGAAGATTTTTTTTCAAGTTATGCCTGAGGCAAAGGGATCCAGGTTACCATCCTTCAAAGTTGAATAAAATGTTTTGATACACCTATTTAGGGGTGAATTTGCCAATAAAGTTCCCTGTAGGGAGTGCAATTCAGTGAGAATTTTTCTACGCAGTAAGGAGAGTCTATGGAGTTGTTAATCAATTTGTATATTAACAATGTATCAAAGAATTGTCTCTTATTATACAGCTACTTCCTTATGAGGAGTTATTTATAAACTTTCAAATGTATTTGGCAGTTTGAACAATTGGTAATATTTAATCCCTGAGAAGTAACTGAAGAAATATTCAATTCAACTGCAGAACGTTCATCATCGCTAACTAATGACAGTGCTATTAAAGTGAGATGCAGGTGCAGAGATAGAACTAGTAATTGTAACAGGAAATATTTAATTAGCAATTTTATTTTTATTTAAATGGAATTCTCGATGTGACCCTCAGCTACAGTGAGGACACCCTCCATGTCGTTTCACTGTAGTCAAATTTGCTCCTGAATTTGCTAACAAAGATGCTAAAGATCTTTGAGAACAAAGGCCGGTAAACTGCTGCGAATCTGGTAATTTTAGAAATTCACAAAAGTATTTATTCCATCTGGTTGGACAATGCATTTTTTGTTAGAATAATTCAGGAAAAACCAACGATGAGTTATTCGCTGTGTGCATTGGGCTGGAGGAATAGATGAAACCATGACAGCGCCCATGGTGACAGGAGTAGGTAATAATCCTGGTAATCACAAGCACGAGCTGGAAATTTGCAGATTCTGTGGTCTCCCCGTTCATTCACAAATCACTTAGAAATATTATTCCATACTTCAGATGAATAAACATTATTATTATCGTAGTGGCAACGGTCACGGTTGAGTAGTATCACAACCTATATATAATAACAATGAGCCCTCGCTATTGCTGTGTAGTCGACTGCAAAAATAGTACCAAGAATAGTACGTGTAAATTTCATACATTTCCAACGGCATCACATAAACTGCAGCAAAGAGTTAAGTGTTCTGTTTTCCACGATATTCCAATCTCTAATTCCGAGACGTGAGGTTTCCATTCGATAAATATTTGAGATGTTTTCCGTTTTGCATTTGATCGCCTAGAAGTGGACACAGAAGTAAAACCAAAATCTGTGGGACGGTGTTGAGCCGGTGATAAAAAGCAAATGGCGACTGAAACTGCGAGTTCGGGAACGCCTGGACGGTGTTGTAAACTGATCGATCAGCCTTATGAACAAGGGACAGAGATACTTTTGATGTTTTTCCGAGTTGTCTATCATATACTGGCATTCTATCAGGACATAGATAAGTAGGAAATTTTCACGAACTGGTTTCGGTTACAAAAGCAATGGGCCTCACATGTGAACTAATCTCAAATATAATATTGATAAATGATTCATCGTCCCGTCCCGTTGAATTAATAAGAGAAAACAGCGTTACTTGTACTGTATAAGCAATACGCAATATTTTGTTGACAATTATACGTCTTAGAGAGTGTTGAACGTGTTAGTATTATTTAGGAACCGTTCAACGTTCTCAAATCCTTGAAAGGCTGAAAGTGGGATCACATATTCAACTAAAATTGTGAACCTCATTCATTTTCTGATTATTATATTATTCGGGAATTCCATTGAATACCTAGTTTTGCATTGAATCTGATGTTATTCAGTGGTTTCCAGTCAGGTTAAGGGAGTACTTCTTTTAATTTGTTGAACTACTTGGCGCCCTCACTTTTTTGTGTTCTCAAGACACTATGAACCTGCGACCTTAATGAACTAACGAGCAAGCACTTGCCGTCCCTAAATGTACACAGGAGTAGCATCACTTTATGATATTCAAAATATCTAGAATTTGACATGCATAACCTCCAAATGCGGTGAACTAACGTATCAATACACATATTTTGTATCATTTACTTCCTTTCATCTTTGACAGAAAAAACTTCGATTCATCTGGAACTAGTAGTGAGCACAAAATTGTAACACCGTGGTAGATTATTTAGAAATTGTTAAAACATTGGAATTGTTACACAGTGAGTATGGGAAACAAACCAGGAAAACTTCAGCTATCGAGTCACTAGAGGGCATTACAGCGAGTAGAAGTTGGGCGTAATGTATTCCCGGTAAAGATTCAACTGGTTTCTAACGAAATAAGAATTAGTGATGAGTTATCATAAGATATTTGATATCAGGAGTTTCATTCAAAAATCTGTCAAATTGTTCTCTTGTCAGAATTTTAGTTTTTTTCGGACAGTAACTGCCACTCTTTTGTTTCAAAAATGCTATCATCTTATGGTAACTATTTATATCCACTTTTTTCTTGATTTTCAATCATAAATAATTCAAACCACAGCGTTGATGACTTCCAAAACTTCCACTTTTCTTATATAATAAACTAAAAGTGAGAACGCTTCCAGCAAACTTGCCTCATCCATTATAGGCTACTTCATATTGTTGTTGTTGTGATTTTTCAGGTAACAGACTCCAAGTTGCTTGTTTGCAGCTTCTGGTGGAAGAGAGCAACCTGAATCATCAATTTCAAATTCAACTTCCATTATATTTATATTTGCAGGTACGATCACAAAGAAGCACTATTAATTTGTGGTTTTTACTTGTCAAACCATCACGATTATCGGATATAATGTGAAAGTAGAAATATTGTGTTCGAAATACATATAATGAAAGAAGGGAATTTTGTGGCATAGTGGACAAATTATTGAATTGAAGAAAAAAAGCATCCTCAAGTGGGAGTCGAACCCACGACCTTATGATCTCTAGCCATACGCTCTAACCAACTGAGCCATTCGAGGGCATAGGAATCGACACACACTCGTGAATCCTTTCCTTCGCCAATTTAATATTCATGTTAGCAATGAATCGAAGATCAAACGTACTTATCACTGGCCGTCGAGATCCGTTACCTGTCACTCTAAATTTATCGTTATTCGACGATCCCAGTAGCAGATTGAGGAAGACGATCTCTAACCACTGATAAGATTTAGCCAAATATATAATGTGAAAGTGGAAATATTGTGGCCAGTGATAAGTACGTTTGATCTTCGATTCATTTCTAACATGAACATTAAATTATGGAAGGAAAGGATTCGATCCCTATGTCCTCGAATGGCTCAGTTGGTAAGAGCGTATGGCTAGAGATCATAAGGTCGTGGGTTCGACTACCACTTGGGGATGCTTTTTCTGTTTAATTTAATAGTTTTTCCACTATGCCACAAAATTCCCTTCTTTCATTATATGTATTTCGGACACAATCGTAACATGATCGTAACATCAAAAAATAATCTATAGAATACCACACGAGAGTTCGATGAAGTAGAAATTAATTTTCCAGATTTTTTTCTCAAACTTGTTGCCATATGGCAATAGCCACTCGAGCCCGTTGGGCTCTCGTGTCTATTGCCTGGCAACAAGTTTTCGAAAATCTGTCGAATTATTTTTACTTTATTCTCACTCTCTTGTGGTATCACAACTGATTATTTCCTCCGATATGTGACAGTATTATCGATTCAAATATTTTGTGAAACTATATATTATACAGTGTCGCAGCATAAAGAAAACTTTTTTATTATTGATTTCTCAAAAAAAAATCATTCGTGATAAAAAACCTCTGCTTCATCCCAAACCTGAATTGCGAAAACCAAAATTGAATTGTATACGACCCTATACGAGGGATATAGAAAAGCAAGCTTTGTTTTCAAAATAATATGGTCCCATCACTTTATTTCTCACGGTAGAATTCAAATTCATGGGGAAATATTGTTCGAAATCGATTGTTGATCCAGAAATTCGAATCATAGCCACTTATGACCAATTTAATATTTCAACTTTTTTCCCATTTTTTCCTCATCGCCCTGTACAACATAAGGAATAATATGCTAGACAAAAGGTATATTGTTAAGATATGATGATATCACTCTCTAAATGTTTTCTCATTTCTCCCTCCCATCGGAAAATCACATTAATTGAATTATGTGACGGAATTTCACGAAATCTTGCTGCAAATAGTAAATAAAACTGAATTGTCTCCAAGGTATAATGCCAGAATGCCAATTAATTTATTTTCACAATACAAATCACATTTTTTTAAACAAATATGTCCTATGCTTTATTCTACGTGGAGTCCTCCATTCTCAATACACTTCATAGTACGGCGGTGCATTGCATCATGAACATTTCTTAGTATCTGGGGAGCTATTCCCCGAATACAATCCCTGATAGTATTCTCCAAATGACGTACATTTTTAAATGGTGTTCTTGAATATACCTTCTGTTTGAGATATCCCCATAAGAAAAAATCCAAAGGAGTGAGGTCCGGTTACCGGATGCACCGTCTTGTTGAAAATATATTCCAGCTCTCATGTCCAGAGGAATATCATCTAAATAATCGGAGAGAAACGTCTGCAGCATTCTTAAGTATCTTGAAGAATTCAGTGGTTGTCTGAAAAATACTGGTCCAACAATAATGTCATTGAGAATTCCGCACCAGACGTTAAATTTGAAGTGATATTGGTCTCTACATTGTATCCTAAAATGGGGATTTTTATCTGCCCACCACCTGCAATTCTGGGAGCTGACTACCCCATTTGATGTGAAGGTGGACTCGTCACTATAAAGATTTTATTCGAAAACTGTCTATTATCTTCCATCATAGACTAAAACCAGAAACAGAAATCCAAGCGATTATTCGGATCTCTCGGTTTCAAAGTGTGCATGAATTTTGGTTTATACGGTTTGAATTTTTTATTACTTAGAACTCTTCTCATTGATCGATCGGACATACCAACATTTTCTCCTCTTTGCGATAATGACATTCTTGGATTTTCAATCGTAGACAGCATAATATTCATAACAGTTTCTTCATTTTCAGTTATCGGTCGTTTATGTGTCACTTTCTATTTTTTCGAAACCGATCCAGATTCCCTGAATGTTTTCAAAATTCCTGTAATGTTTTTACCTGGATGTCTTCCATTAAAAATATTGGCAGTGTCTCTACAAGTATGATAATTGTCACCATGTATCATTACAATCTCCACTCTCTTCTGTATGATTAGTCGAGCGGCCATGATTGGATTGAAAAACTACTGAAATTACTCTACAGATTTATATGGGTTATTCTTGATGCGTCAAAAATGATTTGTTTACAATTAGAAATTAATTTGTTTTCAAAGCCAACTGTGATAGGCAAATGTTCTGTATCTCAATCATTTACAGTAAAATTCAAAGAACAAAACTATGGAAGCTGGGTATTGCTATCGAAGTCGAATGTAACAACTTACGATATTTCAAAATTCATAAATAATACATGAATACATTTTTCGAGTGGATTGAAACCTTAATTCTGTACGTTGAATGCTGCAAAAAACTAAATAAAATATTGTTGATGCATTCTGATGTCTTGCTTGAAAAAAAAACTATACAAAAATTGTCATATTTTACAATTCCTGAGTGTCTTAAAAAATATTACTCGTAGTGTGAAAGTAAATTCATTTCCATTCTGGCATCATACCTTGGAGACAATTCAATTCTATTTACTATTTGCAGCAAGATTTTTTGAAATTCCGTCACCTAATTCAAATAATGTGATTTTCCGATGGGAGGTAGAAATGAGAAAACATTCTGAGAGTGATATCATCATATTTAACAATATACCATTCGTCTATCATAATATTCCTTATGTTGTACATGGCGATGAGGGAAAAAATGGTAAAGAAATTGAAATATGAAATTGGTCATAGGTGGCTATGATTCGAATTTCTGGATCAAATTCATTTTGAATAATATTTCCCCATGAATTTGAATTCTACCGTGAGAAATAAAGTGATGGGATCATATTACTTTGGAAACAAAGCATGCTTTTCTATCTCCCTCGTATAGGGTAGTATAACATTTAATTTTCGTGTTTGCATTTCAAGTTTGGGATGAAGCAGAGGTTTTTATCACGAATATTTGTTTTTTGAGAAATCAATAATAAAAAAGTTTACCATATGCTGCGAACTTTGTGCCGGACACTGTGTGTTTTCAATTTCGATATTTTGTGTAACTGGGAAAACAGTAACAATAACAACAAAAACTATGTGTGTCATTGATTATCTCTCAACAGAATCATCAAACTGGCAACAAGCAACTTTTTTCTTCAGGGATAATTCCCAATTTGCACCCCAAAAGCTCGCTATAATTCTCTAATATTACAATCCGTTCTCGCAAATCCAGCAAAAACGGACATCAAACTCAGCTTCCCTTTTCATTAATTAACGGTCAGAAGTTTGAAGCTACTTATCCGAGAAAATTCCTCATAATTAACGAAGTGTATAGCTTTTGTGAAAACAACCCGGAATTCAGCCAAAATAGCGCAGTGTCAAAATGAGAAGATGACGAAAATATTAACGAGCTTGTCCAGCTGCAGGGCAGTCTGCAACAAAATGACAAATAGTTCCGGAACTGTGTTTTCGTTGGAGTTCCGATACCTTCACATTCAGTTAGTTTGAAACCAATAAGCACTAGTGCTGTTAATATTTGAAATATGGGTAAGTGAAGAAAAAATCAGTTAATAGTGTAAAACTTTTTCTTTTAATAATAATAACAAATGTTCAAAAAAAACATTTAATAAACTTGAGAAAAACGGGCTAAGTCATGACAGGTTATCAAAATCCATGTTTTCTCTCGAAATTAATTTTTTCAACAATATCTGCAGAACCCCATTTATATTTTGGCATACCCAACAGTCGAACCCAATTTTTTTTAATTTTATTTTATCTACTGCTTCTCAGATAGTTTACAACCTAAAACTTCGAAAATCTTAAAACTTAAAAAATTTACTTAGACCGTTTTTCCCCTGTAACCTTCAAATGGATTTTGCCACTTGCCCCCCTCCCCCCCCCATGCTATTTGAAATTTCTGAGTTGATGTCCCCCCCAACGCCATCTATCGAGCAATCACAATGTCTTTCATGTCAAAAATTAGTAACGGTGTTATCATTCCAAATGGTTGCAACACCCTTTATTTTTGAACCCCAGATTTTAAATTATATGATTCAAATTTAAGAAGGTGAAATCACTTTGCCGATAGACTGCTCAGATGGATACGGTTAGGCCGTGAGTAAGGTTCAATTAATGACTTTTCCTAGTTCATCAAATTGGGCCACTAAAAAAATTATACATTAATTGACTTGACTAGTTCGAGAGTTGGGCGCCAGGCTTGCTAAAGACAAAATCCAAAGATAAATAAAATTAAATAAATGTCACCTAGCTTGTATGGGAAGGCAAATAAATATGCAAAAAATCAACTTGACAAATTTATTCCAGACTGAATGATAAAAATGACTGGATAGACAAGAGAAAAAAAAACAAATGTTAACAATGTTACTTGAAGAGTAAAAAAATTCTGTGAAAAAAATTGAAAAATTACATGTGGATTAAATATATTTTTGACTCCGATTAAATCTGAACACGATTCCTCTAGCTGTTGGTGATACGGATATACCTGCGGAGGTCTCCAAGGAAGGAGATGCAAAGGGCTGGTTTCTACGAAGCTGGTCTCAGCGGTACGACGATGAAATTGGTCTCAGCGGTATGACGACGAATCTTGTCGTGGGTGGTTCTCTATTCGGTTTAAGACCCCCTTATTGGCGTGAATTTGTTTGATCTTCACGGACCAGGTTGAATTGGATGTGCTGTATGACCTCCTAGGGTGGTACCAGTCCTTCTGTCTCTGTAGGTGGCCCGTGGTATATATCATGCGAAGAAGATAGGAATCAAAATTTGTACAAAAAGGGGAGAACGAAGGATATCCTTTGAACCTCAAGTTTTATGATTCAAATTTCAATCTAGAGTCAAAAGATAGATGCAAATGATAGCATACAAAAAAAAACTCAGTCTATATAGAAGACTGGAAGATTACAGTGAAAGAACAAAGATAATAGCAATCAAATCTGCTATTCTGGATTTAAATTTCCAAGTTAATTTTAATAATTTGAAAAATATTAAAAATGAGCAAACTTTAAAACCAAACAAAACAAACCTTACCCAAAACGTTATGTTCAAATTCAGTAAAATTTTGAAACAAAGTAAGCTTTGATAAGGTGATTATATGTACTTGAAGAGTTCAAAAAAATGGAATAAGTAAAGGTATTTCAAAAGAAATATAAAAATTTCCTTGAAACTTTACCAGAGAAAAAAGTATAGTATTTTGAAGCAAAATACTCCAAAATTGCCAGAGGAAAAATCTAATATGTTCAAAGAAAAAAATTCTCTTAAGGTTGCAGAGAAAAAATATATATTTTAAAGCAATATACCTAAATGTTGCCAGTGCAAAAATATACTATTTTAAAGCAAGTACCATAGGAAAATATAGCGTTATGAACCAAAATACTCTAGTAAGCTACAAAAAATTAGTGTTCATGAACCAAGATATTAGTCAGAGCAAAAGTATACTCTTCAGTTAAGGTAAGAAGAACGTCTTTCAGTGAGCACAACTCTCTTAGATAAAGATAAAGTTAAATAATTCTTTCTTATCAAAGAATTTTCAGAGATAAACCGTCTTTCAGTGGGCACAACTCTCTTAGATGAAGATAATTTTGAAATAGGGCGGCAATTCCCTCTTCAAATCGATAAGCCAAGAAATTCTAAGAGAAGTTGAATGAATTTCCCTGCTCTTGGCGACAAGGTAGTGACTGAAATGAATTGATTCCACAACGCTCAAAAATCAAATAACCCTCACTGAGAATTGAATGAAGTAAATCGATATAAGGAACCTATTGTACGTGAATCAAATTGTATGCTTGAGGCATATATTAAATCGAGTGTTCTGAGGCCAGTTGAGCTTCCTGTACAATCCTCTCCAGAAGCCATTTTTTCTCAAGAGAAAATAAAATTAATCTCATAAACATGTAGTTATGAAAATAAAAAAAATTGCTTACCAGAGAGCTGTCCTATAAGGTACTGCCGAACTGTCCCAGAAAAGTCGAATACACCCTTCAATCGGAATCCTTGGAATAATCCACTGGTCGTGTGAGGTAAGTAAGCGCTAGTCCACTCGAAATGACCAATTATCGGTACCTAAAAAATGAAAAAGCGTAGAACTGATTTCCAAAAAAAAATTAGTCCCCAATGCTCGGAACAGATGTTACGTCAGCCACATGTGCTATAAATGCTTTGCCAAAATGGCCGAAATATATTTTTTTTGGTTTTTTTCTTTACTTAAATCGAAAACACAAATCAACCTTGATAGAAATTAGCCAAAATAAGATATGAAATGATATGTAGATTATTCAATCGTAAATTCACTGACAATTCCAAAGGTGACGAAAATCGACAGTTCAGAATAGTGAACCTTCAAAAATTACCATGTAGTTACCATCCAAGAATTCGAATATTACAAGCATAGAAGAAGCGTATAATGTTAATCATCTACAACATTAATTGCAAAATAAGGAAAAAAATTTTACTTCACCAAACTCAACAATGATAATCATTCAACTTATAGATCGTACATATATACCAGAATCAATTCACTCAGCGCACCTGCCTATCTCGAGGTTCAATTCAAGAAAGAGGCCGATCATCCTTTCGGTACGACGAAATCATAGTTCACTTGTTTTTTCAAAAACCATTCTCGGTTTTTTTCTCTATTTGAAAACTCTTATGAAAAAAACAGATGCTCAACTTGACATGAAATAGGAACTGTGATGATCCCTGGCACCCATATTCCAAGGTCGATAATGAAGAGCGCATACGACCTAAGCAGTGACTACTGACCCGTACCACCGTAAAGATAACCGGAAAAATTATGAGAAATTGGTTATATATAAGGAAGTAACGAAAAATTCATTACATTTTTTGATCCAACGTTCTACGTCAAACTGTTCTGAAGTTAACAGGCGGGGGGAACTATTCGCTGTATGCAAGACTGGTAATGCCCTCTAGTAACTCGAGTGCTGAAGTTTTCCTGTTTTATTTCCAATACTCACAATGTAACAATTAATTTTTTTTTACAATTTCTAAATAATCTACCACGATATAACAATTTTGTGCTCACTACTAGTTCCAGATGAATCGTAGTTTTTTTCTGTCAAAGAAAAAGTAAGTAAATGATAAAAAATATTTGTATTGATAGGATAGTTCACCGCATTTGGAGGTTATCCATGTCAAGTTATGATATTTTGAATATCGTAAAGTAATGCTACTTCTGTGTACTTTCAGGTACGGCAAGTAATGTGCTTGCAGGTTGGTTCATTGAGGTCGCAGGTCATAAGGTCTTGAGAACATAAAAAAGTGAGGGAGCCAAGTAGTTTAAAAAATTAAAAAAGTACCCATATATCCCTGGCTAGCTTTAACCTGACGGGAAACCACTAAATAACATCAGATTCAATTAAAAACTATTTGAGGAAATTCTCAAATAATATAATAATCGGAAAAAGAATGAGGTTTACAATTTTACCTGAATATGGGATCCCACTTCCATCCTTGCAAGGATATAAGAACGTTGAACGGTCCCTAAATAATACAAACACGTTCAACACTCTTTAACATGTATAATTGTCAACAACATATTGCGTATCGCTTATACAGTACAAGTAACGATGTTTACTCTTAGTACTTGAACTGCATTACATTCAACATTAAATCACATGTAAGGCCAATTGCTTTTGTAACCGAAACCAGTTCGTGAAAATTAAAACACAAATAATCCTCTGCGAGGTACTTTGTCCTGATAGAATGCCGTGTATGATAGACAACTCGGAAAGACATCAAAAGTATCTCTGTTCCCTGTTCATAAGGCTGATTGATCAGTTTAAAACACCACCCAGGCGTTCCCGAACTCGAAGTTCAAGTTGCTATTTGCTTTTCATCACCGGCTCAACACCGCCCCACAGAACTTGGTTAATACTTTTACAATCCACTTTTCGACGATCAAATAGAAAATGGAAACCATCTCGAATATTTATCGAATGAAAACCTCACGTCACGGAATTAGAGATTGAAATATCGTGGAATAACAGTCATCTCTTTGCTGCAGTTTATGTGATGCAGTTGGAAATGTTTAAAATTCACACGTACTATTTTTGCAATCGACCACACAGCAATAGCGAGGGCTCATTGTTATTATATGTATGTTGTGATACTACCCAACCACTACGATAATCATAATGTTAATTTGAAGTATGGTATAATATTCTTAAGTGATTTGTGAATAAACGGGGGAAGACCACAGAACCTGGAAGTTTCCAGCCTGTGCTTGTGATTACCAGGATCATAACCTACTCCTGCCACCATGGGCGCTGTCATAGTTTCATCTATCCCCTCCAGCCTTATGCACACAGCGAATAAAAATTCGCACTGTATAGTCTATAAATCTGAATCTGGTGCGCAGTTGTCATTCAATGCATTCATGTATGGATGAATATCGGCTGTAGATTGTATGCAATCCACTCTCGAATTCGGGATACTGTACGACAATTATATTACGGTTCTCTTTTGAATCACATAATTAATTACCCCTTCCTGCGAATGGGAGAACCGCATCTGCTACCCAACAATTTGCAAATGGAAATGGATTTTGTTGACATATAAAGTCAAACTTCATTTTGCATCCCGCTTGGAAATTTATTCGAAGTAATTCAATAATAACAGTTGAAGTAATAATTTTTATTTGCATTGCAAACAGTAAAATATGAATAAAAAAGCAGAGGTTTTATTATTATAGATATCGCTTGAACGAGGGTGGACTGAAAAATTTCCGACTTAACAAAGATACAAGATATTTTTTCTGGTAAGGAGGGCGGTCACGCAGTTCAAACCAGAATTCATGGATTTTTGCCATGGTAATCGCTGTGTTATGAGACAGCGCATTGTCTTGGTGTTTTTCTGCATTCAGCTTGTTAAGTAATGATGCGTAGTATGACTCCTGTAATAGTTTTTCCTTTTGAAAATAATCGATTGAGATAACTTCATAATTATCCCAAAAAAACAGTGGCCATCACTTTCCCAACCGAAAACACAGTTTTTGCTTTTTTTGGAGCCGACTCCATTGTTTTGACTGCATTTTTATTCCTGAGGTATAATGGTGTTATAGCATGTGAAATTTCTTTACCATATTTTTTTTTCTTTTTGATCTTCATTCAGAGATTGCCATAATTATCCGAATTCAGTTGGAGTAGCACCCCGGTTGAGCGCATGATAGATCGACTTGCCACTAACGGAACATTTATTCGGAAATTACCTAGTGTCTAACCCACAGGTCTATTCCATTGGATATTTCATTAGTGGTCCGCTCATTCTTGAATTTGGTACTTTCTTAAATTGTCTACTTCAGTTTTTATAAATTTTTAACCGACGATACCAAAAAGGAGGAGGTTCTTCTATTCGATGCGTATTTTTTTTTATGTATGATCACGCATAACTTTTTACTGGGACGTCCAATTCCAATAATTCTTTCTTCAGTATATAAGGTGTACTTTGAAGTTGGTCCCATTTGAATTTAAAGAATGAACTCCACCCCTAAGGGTAGCAAAATGAAGGATATTGATCACTCACTCTCTGAATTCTGGTCCGTTAACCGATTCTATCAGGCATAACTTTGTACTGGGTTCTTCGATTTGGATGATTCTTTTTTTATTAGATAGGGTATACCTCATAGTTGATCATATCTGGATTTCGAATGGAATTATCCACCGTTGCGGGTGGAAAAATAGGGGATAATTGATTTTTCACATCTGAACATTGGCACACATGTGTAGTTGACAATGACAGATCGCTAATGTCATTATTTTTGTTCTCCTACATCCGTCACAATCATTATATTCTATGAGAGGGTGGAATGATATACAAAGTAATGAAATAAACTAACCAGAACAACAAAAATATTTTATATTACAACAAATAGTAAAGATAATACTATTATTTAACTGGTAATAGTTGAAGTAGTAGTGGTAGATTTCAGCCACAAAAAATTAAAAAATAAAAACTTTTTAACAAAAAATTAAACCGACAAAATACGGAACTGAATAGTAGAAAATAAAATAAACCTTCTTAGTCTCAATAACTAAGCTCCTAAACTAATGTACGTGACTAATTTTTAGTCGGCGCCAAACGAACAATCAACGAAGATCATTAAATTACTTCAAAAAAATTATCAGAATATCACCGCGCAATTCGATACGATCATTTTACGCCTTACCTAATTGATTTTCTTGTATGTTTGGCGGTTTAATGTTTTGTTAAAAAGTTTTTATTTGAAGTAAATTTTTTTGGCCAAAATTTTTTTGGTTTGTTCGTAGTGAAGGAATTTGAGTTACGATTTAGTCTTCGGCTATCTTCGTGAAATCTCATCATTGTTCTCATGGTAGTTATTTTTTTCCAATGGCGGCTCTTGATGCGGGTCACTGAGCTAGTTTTCCTGTTTGCGGACGGAAAAAGAGGGGGAATTCAAGATGACGTGATGGCGAAAGGTTCTGTTATTTGGAAAGCCAGGGGTCTCCACAATTTCTATTCCTACCACGGGATTCCGGATATGACGGTGGAGAGAAGTGTGATATTGCTACCTCAAGAGCTACATTCCTGTCAGCTAGGTTATTGTATTGTGGATTTCTCATTCTCCATGTTTCGGTGTGTTCAGCTATCGAAGATAAGCCGTTGGCAAACTTTTGTATATAGCTGTGTAGTATGAGGTAAATTGTTATAGGGTTTTATGGAGGACCTTACCTTGTTTTATTGAGGACCTTACTTTCAAGGAGGACCTTGTTTTCTTTGGAGAATTTTCCTATTAGGAATATTTTTGGAGTCTCGTATATTTTCGTTTCCGATATTGATTTGGGGATATTATTGTTTTGGAGATCTAACTAGAAACTAGAATAAGTTTCGTATTAATACATAAAGAACACATCATATCAATGAACATTATGGTTGGCTAAACTGACGCCATTTTGACCTTCAAATAGGTCGGCGCTGAATTGAGCTTAGTTGAATTTTATATCATATTTACGTCAGATTAACCAGTATTGGAAAAAGTAATTCACGAGTCGATAATTGAAATGTCAAGACATTTAGCCTGATAGGTCAAATTGTCTCAATAATGGTCGTTTCCACCAATTCATCACCGGAAATTAACTATGAGGAATAAACAATTGGAAGTTGAAAGAGGAAATGAGAGATTTTGATTAAAATTCCATTTGCACTTATTAATATATCTTTTTTTCAATTAACTCACGTTAAGAAACGCGTAGTGTTGACATAGCGTCATTCATTAAAATTGATGTTCACGAGTATTTTGCAAATTCTGGAATCAAATCAAGATGTTATAAAAAAGTGGAATCCTCTTGAAAACTACGCAGACAAATTCGCAGGCATATAAACGAAGAAAAACATAGCTATGTCAATTTTTATCTACGAAACTATTTATTTGAAAAAATCGGCAAAACGCCTCATTTCTGTTGAAAAGGGAAACATTATCAACTGGATATTGATAAAAAGATTTTTCTGTGAATTGAGTTAGGGTCTTATCAGAATATCTATCAGATGTAGTTCAATGTCCAGCGTGGCTTTATCTGGGCAAGTAGTTGTTTTCTGTTAGAAATTCACAGAAAATAACTACATTTTTATCATGGATTTTTCAATTCACAGAAAAATCTTTTTATCAATATCCAATTGAGAATATTTCCCTTTTCAACATAAATACTCCACAAGAGGTTATCTTGACGATGGAAGATAGTGACTAAAGTTTATTTTCCAGTCGCAGATGATTCCACATCTGATTTTATGAACATCCTGTTCATATTTTCAACAAATCAGCCTCATTTCTATTTTATTTTTTAGCTGAGATTAATTTCATGTCATGCTCTTGTCCCTATATCACGAAGATTATCGCTAATTGATTTTGAATAAAGGTTACATTGCAGGGGTACGGCGTACCAAACGAGGATTTAACAAAATGATGATGATTTTCATATTATTTTTCGCTGAATCTGTTTTTTTTCAAAACGTCAAGATAAATCAATTTCAAAGATTGAAAACAGATTTATGTCTGGACTTTGCACCTCAGGCGGTAAAATCTACACCTATTATAAAACAGGTTATATCTCGAAGAGTATCAGTAACAGAAAAATTAAATTTTAAAAGAGAGTATCATTCCAAGGGCGTAATAAGATTTTTTTCCAAAATTCTAATCGTTTAAATTACTTTCGAAATAGAATAATTTTCAAACTGTTGATATTTTTCATCATGCAGTATTTTGTTTTCTTCCATGTTTCAATTTAAACCTGAAGATAGTTGTGAGACAATACATAAAGTTTACATTATGCCAACCTAAATTATGGTTGGCAAAATTGATGAAATTTTACTCTGGAATAGGTTGGCGCTGAATTTAGTGAAAGGAATTTCATGTCATATTTTCGTCAGACTCACCAGAAAAATCTAAGGTAATTTGAAAGTCGAGATTTGGCTGTTTCAATCTATTAATCACCTGAAATCGGCTACATAAAATAATAAAATTGAGGAAATATTTTTTTTAAATTCTATCCGCACTACTATGGAATATTTTCAATAAACTCACGTAAGGGAACGAGAAATGTTAGCATATTTATCAAAACTGTATTTTGCATCGAACCAAAAAAGGGTATAAAAATTAGGTTTTCCTGAAATTTACGAGTGCAAAGCCGCGGGCATAAACTAGTAATTCATAAAAAAAAAGGACAAAAACACTGAATGTCATATGACTAATAATAAATATTTCTCATTATCCATTATGTTGATGATTCATTTCGTTATTTTGTTTGTTTTCGTTTTCTTCATCAACTCACAACTCATGCTACCTTCTGTATGACGACGAATGAAGAAAATATTTCAATTTACCATTGTGGGGCCATTTCAACAACAAACACTTTGGCTGACTTTTTTCATATGCAGTAACTTCAACAGATTTATTTCCCATCGGAAAACTCTCAGAACTTTGTTCAAAGTGTAATCATCCTTGTTTGCCAACTTTCCGTTTTCTTTTTTGCATTGTGGACAATGTAACGAAAACATTCGACAAGTCTGCTTCTGCCGTCGGCAAAACTATTTGTTATTCTATGCGAGTAACTGGTGGAAAATAGAAAGAAGGTTGGTTGTTTTGCTCCGTGAACGCATCTTCGGATGAATAAATGACAAGAATAAATGAACTACAACATCAAATATTCCAACTATTTCCACTCAAGCTGTGCGAGAAATTGTACCATCTACATTTCTCTCGCACGATGAAATCACATGTTGCGAGCCAATGATAAATGACGACCAGGAGTTCTACACTACAACGGAGGCATCAGGAACTAAAGCAGTTGACGTTATTATATTCTCGTACATGCTGAAACAAAAGTATGTCATAATAGCGGAGCTAAAGGCGGATTGACACAGTACGAGCACACTCGGACCGAGTCCACTAGGATGTTGCGTGCGCATCACTCGGATGATACTCGTAGAGCTCGTCCAATATTGAAACGACCGTTTGGTAGGTAGAGAGGGGGAAAACACGAGTGGACACGATTTGGTGTGGCAGTTTATGCTTCGGCGAATCTTCACCAGTGTCTTGGCATGCAGCGTTTGAAAGGTTAGGTTTGTTCGATTAATAAATAGGTAGTGCAGTTATTTATTCAACTTTGCAATAGTTTAGTTGTTACTTGCCAAAATGCCCAGTGGTAAGTGATAAGAGTGTAGGTTCTCTACGTCTCGTGTATCGCCTATAACAAATAAATTTGGTACGCCTATGGAATTTCTATTAATAGCCACAGTTCGGGCATCTTCGAGAAGAATTGGTTGTTAGGTAGGGGAAGGCCAAAGTGGTAGGGAAAGGCCAACGATATTGGACGAACTCTATCGTGTCAACGTGAACTAGAACACCGCAATCCTAATTTCCTCGGTCCGAGTTGAATGAGAAGTGGGTCTATTTACTGTGATACAAGTCGACAATCAAGATGGCGGTAACGCTGGTTGAGACTGAATGAAGCACCTCGTGCTAAAAATTATATTTCGTCTAAAGGCGGCCCCACCCTGGTAATTGTCACAATTATCGAAATATTTGGCATTTAGACGAATATGTGTATGGGGTGTTTAAAGCCAAATATTCACACAGAAAGGTATATTCAGCAAATATAAAGATTTCCCGCTCGAAGTCGGCAAATGAACACGAATCGTAGGCGCAAATATTTTTAAAACAAGCAAATACCTGTCTGATCCACATATTCGTACGGCGTGATCAATAGAAAATGGAGTGGTCCAACGAAACGACAATGGCATTTTTAGATTTATATGAGAATGAACCTTCCATCTTGAAAATGTTTATATGAATATCTGTACTTCCCGCGTCAAATACACCAATATATAAATTGGCAAACATGGGATGTAGATTTGGCATACAAGCAAATATTAACACAAATATACAGACAAACATACAAATATAGGTGTATTTGCCAAATACCCAAATTTGTGGAGCCGCCTTAACAATCCAATCCCGAGTCCAATTTTTGCTCTTCAATTAACGTTTTTGCGTTTTAATAGTATGTAACTCTTCAATTAACATATCGGCGACAACACCGATACCCTCCAACACTAACTCCGCCATCTTTAAATACTATTCGAGTAGCTGGACGTGTCAACTAACGCGGACCTAGTGCACTTGTACGAGTGAACTCGGTCCGAGTCTGCTAAACAAAATCAATTTATCAAATGAATATATCTCCCTATTGAAACAAGTCAATAAAAATCAGACCAAAAAATTTCCCAACCACGAAACTCCACAAGAAAGTGGTGATTCCCTAAATGAAGGTACAAAAAACACAACGTTGGCAAGCAAGAACCGATCGACCTATAAGTAGAACCAGAAATCTAAGAAGGTCTTAAATCACCAACCACTTGAGTTATCAGCAGGCGGTGGATTCTACGCCCTAGCCATAAAATTTTGTTTTATAGGTAGGTATAATGATATTGGGTTAAGATAATTATTAGGAAAAATCGTTTGAATATAATTGATAATTGTTTATTTATATATAACATATGAAAATAATATACAGGGTGGCCCACCACATTCGCCTCGGTATTTCTACGAGAAATGAAGAGAGTTAGGGAAAACTTTTAGCACAGTTATATGTGGGTTCATGAGGAGTATATTCCAAAATTATTTTGAAATATATAGGGTGATCCCCAAAAAAATTACATACCAAAGTTATATTTTTTCTTATGGAACACCCTATATTTTTTTATATTTTCAGATACTATAGACAAAATAAAGGTGAGTTACTATTATATTTCCCATACTTAAAACTGACCGTTTCTAAGAAATTTTGAGAAATTTAAAAATACATACCATAATTTGAAAATTGTTTTCACCCTGTAACGTGTAACGAGCTGCTCGTGATTAAATGTACTGCTTAGCTCAAAGGTTGAAGTTAACTACTACATGGAATTTTTAATGCAATATTTTACAGAGTGGCGAAAAAAATTGCCTCAAAATTTGGACACACATTTAATTAAATAACTTCTTAAAGTTGAATGGAACACCCCGTATTTAGTGGCGTAATTTGACGCAGAATTAGATTCCCTTCAAAACTATATTAGGGTTCCCTATACCTATCTCTTCTGCTTTTTACACAAAAGGCGTTTTTATATTTTACTTATGAGTAATTTTTTTATCTTAAAAATGAAACACACTGTATTGTCACTTTGAAGTGACAATTGTCACTTTGACAAGCAATTGAAGCTGTTGAAGTTTGAAGTTTTGAAGTTTGTTTATTTTTTGAAAAGGTTATACATTTGTTTAACATAGATCATTTGGACCATTCGGAGATAGGTGGAAGGCAAACTAAGCGCATTTGGCTTGTTTTTTGCTCCCCATCTTCCGCCTCATGGTGACACTTTTATAAATCGAACATGGTAGGACAGATATAATAATCACTAAGTATATAATATAAGATAATAAGCCGCGAACACACGATATAAGAGAGAAAGTTGGTAGAGCGAGAACATGGTAGTGATATATTTATAGTATATTATGAGGACATGATGATACAGTAAAAAAGGTTGGTGCAACGTAAAACCGTGGTTTTATATTTACAATATATTCAGTTCGGTTAAAAAAGGATTCTTATTGGGTAACGGATTCTACATTATAAAGGTGCGTTTTTCAGGAGGGTCATTATAAGTTGGTTGTTATCAATAATGAAATGTTGCTAGGACTACCTAAACAAATAGGTTAATTAATATGCTGTCACTTTTAAAAATTTGTTCGTTGCGTAGTTTATAATTTGATATGGAGAATTATACTAGAAATAGGAAAATTGACATGTTGCTAATTTACGGAGAAGCAAAGGAGCAAAAACGAATACAACTGATGCAGCTCGAATTTATGCTCAGAGATTCCCTAATCGTCGCCATCCCACTCGGCATTATTTTCCAAAACTGGAAAGGAAAATGCGAAATGAACCAAAAGAAAATGCAAATAACTTCATCGTCAGTGAAGAAAAAAAAGTTGATGTGTTGGCCTATGTTGAAGTGAATTCTACGGCGTCAATTCGCCAAATTGTTTATGAGTGTGATATAAGTTATTCGTCCGTTTGGAGAATTCTTCACAACTATAATTATCGATCATTCAAGTACCACCTACACCAACATCTTTACGATAACGACCACAACCGAAGATTAACTTATTGCAACTGGTTTTGACTAAATACAGAGATGTATTTAGTCAATTATTTACTCAGATGAAACTCGATTCACCAACTTGGGTCTGTTCAATCGGAATAATAAAAGGTACTGGTCTTGAAAATTTCCTTCTTGTACCAGATGTAAATTTTCAAGAGCGATTTGGTTTCAATTGCTGGATGGGTATTATCGGAGGAAAACTTTTGGGGCCAATCATGTTCCTCGGACAACTCACTGCGGAAAGATATCTACACTTCCTTAGAAATCAAATTGATGATTTCATTGAAGATTTGCCACTGGCTAACCAAGTTGATATCTTTTTTCAACGAGATGGTGCGCCACCTCACAATTCTCAAGTCGTAAGAGAACATCTGAATGACACTTTCCCAGAAAAGTGGATTGGCACTTATTCAGAGGCCTGCGAGGTACATTCTTAAGTTGTCATATTTTTTCATAATGTATGATTTCTTTTTCATATTCTAGATCAACAGATCTTACTTCGGTAGATTTTTTTCTCTGGGGTGCAATTAAAAAGCAGGTGTATAACACAGCATCAGCTACTCGTGAAGAAGCGGAGTATAAAGTAAGGGTGGCATTCCAGAACACTGCGGAACAGCTAATCATGTGGTGCGCGCAAAAATTGAAAAAGTTAAACTTTTCCGTGATCAAGGAGGAGTTCATTTTGAAAATTTGAACCTCATTGGATTGATTTTCGACTTTCAAATGATTCTTAAAACGCCTGTGAAGTCATAAGCCTCAAAGTCGTATTTTCCATATGTTACTTGATCAAGAATGAAGCGATTTACACGATCTATGGCATTCTAGATCGAAAAATTGAAATTGGAATAAAAATGACTTTATTTGTCAAATATTGACAAGTGAGGTGTCGTTGGATTTATAATGCAATTCTCGATCGAAATAAGTGAAGATATATAGGATGTCCATTTAAAAATCGAAAGTTTGGGTCATTTCCGGTCAAACCGGAAGTATGGCAAAGCAAGTAAATGTAAATTGAACTATAATACACAACCCACAAATTTTGTTTTTCTATCTTTAATAATAAAGAAGTTATAGGGGTGAGGGTGGGCCTTGGAGAATCACCCGGTATATGGCATGTTCTATATCATGGATTGTGATCATACAGGATAAATAAATAATTCTATTTCTATTCTATCTGGGATGTACTCAACAGACAAAAAGTTGATTAAAAATTGTCGGAAAGTGTAGAAATGTCAGATAAAATGTTCCAGGGATTATAATATTCGTTTGTTTTGTGTATTTCATAGAGGATGCCACATCACAACATTAAAAAAATTTAGCAACACTGAAAAAAAAATATCAATTTTTATATCAGGAGATTTGTGCCACCATTTTCCTTTGATGTCCCATTGAGATTAGATCCTTTGTTTCAGCTAGCAAATTTTTATCTTGCTTTCAACTCACCTTCCTCATCAGTCTTTGTTTTTTCAGAATCTGAGAAAAGCAGCTGATAAACGAGTCCCATATGTCAGCTTCATTGATAACACCGGCACACAAAAAAAAAAAGTTGTCTGTGCACCGGGCGCCACCTATCTACGGGCATGTTTTTCGACCCGCTGAACACGAATTTAAAGTCAGTTTAGGCCGTCCGGGCTTCGAGTAAATTGCAAAAAAAAAACAAAAATAGCGAAAATTCGATGTTTTGGCAAGAAAAAAATTTTTGAGATCTAATGCAAGCATAATTTTTATGTATTTTGATCTGTTAAATACTAATTTCGATCGTACTTCAATCATAAACCGTTTTAAATCTAAAAAATTGTAAAAATCATCAAAATTACAAAAATCGAAGAAAATTGGGATTTTGTTTTAATCTATCTGAAAACGTTCTGCGGTTTTTACCGGCTGAAACTCCCACAAACGTAACAAAATTGATCAGGACTCTTATTGCATAGATGGGAATTGCTTCTTGTAATAGTATACTCTCCAGTAGCCAAGTTTTCCACTACTGAAGAGCTGCAGTCGCTGGATGACGACGCCTGCGGGCCTGCTTTCTCACCCTGACCAGACGCCGATACTGGGTTTCCGAATCCCTGCATCGTAAAGTACTCATCACTTTTACCTGCCATTTTTACTGAATAAAGGAAAAGGTGGAAAAAGAGGTATCCACATCGTAGATCATTTGAGAATGAAACAGTACAATACCCTCGAAAAACCGTTAAAAATTCAATTTGTGTACATTCTTGGGTCTTAATCTTGTATTTTAGAAATAAAAAATACAAGAAATTTATTTAATTGTGTTTAAAAAAAAAAAAACATTTTTTCAGCAGCAATTTTCTGCTATTTTATCGGTTTTTTGCAGTTTTATGAATGTTTGAGGGGACTATGGGCCAAATTTATTGCAGAATCAGAATTTTTTATCTTGTCAAAATATCGAATTTTGCTATTTTTGGGGTTTTTTGCAATCTACTCGAAATTGAAGCCCGGACGGCCTAAACTGACTTGAAATTCGTGTTCAGCGGGTCGAAAAACATGCCCGTAGATAGGTGGCGCCCGGTGCACAGACAACTTTTTTTTTTGTGTGCCGGTGATAATCGGAACAAGATAAAACGTCATCCATTTGGTAAAACTACCGTTCCGATTGATCGCACCATCGTGTTTTTTTCCTTTTGAATCACGGTACCCTGGAAAATAAATATTTTTACGCTGTTTACCTTTGAAGAATGGATTATCAAAATTAGGGTATCGAAACGACTAAGACGTTTCTTCTGTTATCACCGATATCAGAGTGTAGAACTAATCGAAAGCATTCCATAAGATTGTAAACGTCGAAATTCATTAGTGAATATGGAAACATTCCTATGTCACAATATTGTTTTCCATTCCCGGATTTTTTTCAATTGCATACCTCCCAAAAAATATAATGGACAATGGAAATTGTGACTAAGTGTAACTTTCATTCGTAGATGATTTCACATATTTCTACTATTATTAATTCCTCCAGGGTGTTTTTATCTTTTTCGCGCAATCTTAATAACACAATGATCGATATGAGATTGGTCTATTCTCATATGGACTGAATATTTATTTGGATGCAAGAACCGTTGAATGGAATGGAGTTCAATATTTGCTTTATTCTGATATTACTTGTGGAAAGTCGACAGAGTAAACAGACTGCTTTCATTATTTTGGAATTCTATTTGAAATGTGTTTCTTCTTCGAAAGGGGTCCGAGCAGAACAGGAACGAATGCGAAATTAAAGTTTTCTAATATACAGGGTGTAATCTAACCTCTTGCACACTCATGACTGATATAATGTCATTTCATAACAAGTTACAGTGGTTAAAAATTCGAAAAAAATGGGAAATACATATTTTTTCTGAATAGGGAAACATTCTCAACTGAATATTGAATAGAAAGATTCTTCTGTGAATTGAAATAGATTTTCGTCGACAAAAATATATTGAAGACCTAGTGAATGTGCGTCAATCTTACAACTGATTTCTGGTGAGTACTCTCTTTTTGAAAACATTTTTCTTTGCCTCATTCATCTAAATGAGTTCTTAATCAAGACTGGGATAGGAAATCAAATAAATATCTGAATGAAAATGCAACTTTTCAATATCAGATGTAATTCGAAGTTCAGCATTGCTTTAGCCGGGGAAAGTAGTTGTTTTCTGTTAGACATTAACAAAAAATACAATTCATATCGTGGATTTTTCAATTCAGAGAAAAATATTTCTATTCAATATTCAATTGAGAATGTTTTCCTTTCCAGCATGAATACCTAACAAGAGGTTATCTTGAACGATGGAAGATAGTGACTAAAGTTTATCTTTCAGTCGCAGATGATTCCAAATCTGATTTTATGAACATCCTGTTCATTGATTTGTTGAAAATATGAACAGTTAAAATCAGATATGGAATCATCTGCGAATGAAAGATAAACTTTAGTCACTATCTTTCATCGTCAAGATAACCTCTTGTGGGGTATTCATGTTGAAAAGGGAAATATTCTCAATTGAATATTGAATAGAAAGATTTTTCTGTGAATTGAAAAATCCACAACAAAAATGAAGTTTTTTTTTTGTGAATGTCTAACAGGAAACAATTACTTTCCCGGCTAAAGCCACGCTGGACATTGAACTACATCTGATAGATATTCTGAAAATACCCTAACTCAAAAAATCTGAAATTGAAAATTTGCATTTTCATTCAGATAGTTATTTGATTTTCTATTCCAGTCTCAATCAAGAACTCATAAAGATGAATGAGGCAAAAAAGAATGTTTTCCAAAAGAGAGTACTCACCAGAAAACATTCGTTACATGGACTCAAGCGAGGCATCGCATTCACTAGTTCTTCAACACATACATTTCTGTCGACCAAAATCTATTTCCGTTCAATATTCAATTGAGAATGTTTCCCTTTTCATCCTGTTCATATTTTCAAACAAATCAATTATTTTTCTTTGTAAATTCGACAACATTTTTACCAGCTCAGAGCCGTAAAAAAACTGTGTGTTCCTACCCAAACGGGCGGGTGTGTCCCCTTTTGAGAAGAGGGCGGTGAGAGGACTAATAAGCTAGGCCGACCCTGGAACGTTCCTATCGGCGGAACGGAGAGAGCGACGGTGGCAGGCGAATGAGGCGACAGCACAGTTTATAGCTAAAGAAGCAGTTAGCTCACTTGGCCCAAATGCATGTTCCAAGGTAACATCCACTCCAGGGAAAGAATTCAGGATGCGAAGGAGACTGTACGCGATTATCGCTCTTAGAAGTATTCGAAAAATGTCCGTATTAGTAACACAGTAACACGCGGTATGCGCGAGGGATAAAAATCAGAGTTGCGCAGTGTACAAACGGGAACATAAAGATCGAAGTGCCGACGCCAAGTGAGCGAACTGATTCTTCAGCTATAAACTGTGACGACACTCTCGAATGATCGATAGTGGTGAATGGCGGATGGATTATTATTATTGATTTCAAGTTGTAACTTTGGGCAATTTAATAAACGGCGATTTAGTTAAAAACGAGTTTCAACATGTGGATGCTATAAACATTTGAATGATGTGGAATATGGAATTGATTGTACTTAATATCATAGATGTGAAAACAAACGAACCTCGTTATATCCAAACTCGTAAATGAAGTCAGAACTAGTAGATGAAGTCAGCACACTTTGAAGCGTTTAACAATCACATTATCAAAAATTTATTTATTCATTGAATTAATACGATAGCATTGTGACTGGTGATTCAAAATGTTAATAATGTAGTATCCCACGCGTTGCGTACAAAAGATCTCTACAACTGTCAAGAGTTTTATTACTATCTAGAACAATTTCTTTTTAACATTCCACTTCGACGTACTCGAGGCAGTTTTCTAATAATCGAAAACACGAGTTGCCTATGATCATTTTTCAAACTGTAGCAACGGTAGGTATAAACGAAGCCTTTCATTGATGTCGAATTAAATTGTCATCTCGGTGTCCAGAAACATCATTAAGTTTTTTGAGTAAAAATTCTTCAAGTGAAGATGATCTACCATCGGATATTGAAAATGCGGTGACAATTTTAAATTTCAAATCTCGTGTCCTAGAAATCCCGAGAATAAAAAGTCAAAATTAGTTACTTACATTAGTTTATTGAGACTAAAAAGATTCATTTAATTTTTTGCTTCTCAGTTTCTTTTTTGTACGTTTTATTTTTTGTGAAAAATTTGTATTTTTTATTTTTTGTGGTTAAAATCTACTAATTGTTAACTACTTAATTTGGATTACTTTTGAAATACTTACTTACCCACCTTACTTTAACTATTAACTGTTATATACTAAAACTAGATGGTACCAGCGACTCGTCCGCGTTAAACTTTGTTTTTTTTGTGACGATTATTACAAATCCACTCGCCCTTTTAAAGATGGAATTCCTAAAAATACTGAAACACGTATTTCTTTATATGTAAAAGAGACAATGTTTATGACCCTAACTCCAAAACTAACGGAACTCTCACACAAACTTTCACCCCCCTAGGGGTGGCATTTAAAAAAACACTGAAACATGTATTTCTTTATTCCTTACAAAGACCTCAAATACAAATTTGTATTACCCTAACTTACCGTTTAGTATAGGATTGCTATGGAAAATGGTGCAGAGAAAAGAACGTTGTTAACATGATGAACGAAAAGGGATTGTTAATATATTTTAATGAACTAAGCAAATTACAGAGGCTTCTAGTACTCAATGTTGAGTACATAATTTCTAATCAAGCAAAGTGTCGATATAAAAATCAGACTAATTTGAGAGCATTTCTGAAACCTAAGAAGTCGAATGTTTTCACAAAGGAAGAGATAATCAGATTTCTGATAAATACGATTTTGTGCATGAAGGTATACAATAGACATATAATTCAATGTGTAAAGGTGTATTGATGTAATATTTAATTTAAAACCTGTGGTAGAAGTCCATTGTATCTCGAAGTGGAGTGGTATTATTTTATGATGAAATGAAGTCGTCTCACAATATAATATAACGATAGTTAACAATGGTGGAAGTAAAACCATCGATTAGGTATAAGCTGAACAGTTCATATCAGCGAGAATAATTTCTAATAAAAAGAAAGACTTAATCTAGGTAGTGTGTACTGGCTATTATGGAGATGAAAAAAAAAATATATATATAGTTTATAGGTTAAAGATTAAAATTATTTTATGTTCAGATATCTATTTGACTCAATGAACTTGAGAATTCGTTAGTGTGTCTCATTTTCATGGGGCTAAATAGCGATGTAAATAAAGAGATGAGACTGGAAACAATGGTACGATGGTGATTGACAGCACCCAAAGATTATATCTGGAAAAATTGTCAAAACCAAACCATGGAGCGGCGACAGGAGAACTGTCCGTGCATGGAGTTCTCCTGTCGCCGCTCCATGGTTTGGTTTTGACAATTCAGTTTGCCAGATGGATGGTTCTTTGGGTGCTGTCAATCACCAGTCATGATACCATTGTTTTCACGGTCCTCATGTCGTCTTGGTATTTTGCATCGGCTAATGTATTTAGCCCCCCTAAATTTAAAAATGGGACACAGCCCTCAGAGGCGAATTCTCAAGTTTTCATTTGGTCTAAATTATGATCTCTGGACTTAAAATAATTTTAATCTTTAACCTATAAAATAATTTTTTTTTTTTCATCTCCATGTAAGTAGCACTTATTGTATCACACTACCTATGGATTTAAGTCTTTGTTCTTCTTTTATTGTAGAAATTTTATTCTCCGCTGATGATGAACCTATAGAGGTTCTAAACATGTATACCTAATCGATGGTTTTCAACCTTCCACCATTTGTTAACTAATCGATTGTTAATATTATATCGTGGAGACGACTTCGAGTTTTTCTACTTCATAAAATAATTTAATTCAAAGGTGTTGCTGGCGCATGTCGACGGAAAAGTTGACAAATTCATTGATTGAGAAGACCAAGGAATATGCTACCAAGTTGTCATACCAACTACTAAATCAAAAGTGTCACGAGAATTCTTTATAACACCTGGAAACTCTGACGGTTTGAATTTAGTAGAAGAGGTTAGGAAAAACCTCGGATTGAGACCCACAAATTGTGATCAAAAGCGTTTCTTTGTTTACGATTTAAAAAAATTTGAACCTCTTTCGAGGTACTGCCCGACGCGTAGCGGAGGGCAGTAATCATTCAAAGTGCTACTTTTCCTCCCAGATGAAGTTTACTGCCCGACGCGTAGCGGAGGGCAGTAATCATTCAAGGGAGGAAAAGGCACTTTACCCCCATGTTATACATATGATTTTTCCGCCTCCCTCAAATAACAAGTCATTTTTAAATAATTTATTTATGAAACTAACAAACAAAATTTATTAAAGAACTAAAACTAAGAAGTAGGTACAGTATAACTTATAGGCACGTTATTTTCATTCTTGCATCCTACATATTTTTAATTTGTGGTAGAGTAATTATTTATACTAATGTTAAACGTGCAGTTTTGAGCAGTGGTTAGAAGTGAGAGCTGGAGCCAACGCAGTTTTCGTAATATTTTCATTAACAACATTATTATACAGCTGGTATCCCCGGAAGTACTCGTACTTGGCTGATTACAATCAATTTCATTAACTTCAGTGACTCCCATGATTTGGTTCAAAGTTTTTCGCTTCTTTGCAAGAGATTTGCTCCACATACCCTTCAGCGATATTCGTAGACTTCCAACATCCGTGTTGCTTTAAAGCAAGAATGTCTCCTCCAGAATTTGCAAGTAAACTTGCCGAGGTTCTTCTGAAACTATGCCTGGTATAATTTATGGCATAAGGCAGTTTTGAAAATTCTGCAATTTTTTTAGGAATTTTAGCAATAGTATTTTTTCCAACCATTTGGTTGATACATTTTCGTACTCTATAGCAGACAAATAAACGTGTCTGATCTGTTTTAGGGCGTAGCGATATATATTTTCTATAAATGTCAATATAATTAGGGCCATTCCCCGGTGAAGCATTGATTACAAACGTTCTCTGTATATTTGATTTAGAATTTGGTATATTTACTATTAAAATTGAACCTTTATCTTCAATATCTGTAGTGGCCATTTTAAGGAGCTCGTAACACCTGCATGCTCCTGAAATTCCGAAAATAAGGATAACCTACAAAACAAAGAAAAATTAAAAAAAAAAGGTGTCGACGCCGGAATTCGAACCAACACCTACAAGCTTATCATGGAAAGTGAGCGGTGCACCAACTCGTTGCGCTACCGGGACTCATAGGCAACTTCTGCGGAATCATGAACATGAACATAGCATGTTGTAGCTCTATTATAATATTTGCCGTTTATCTTTTATTTTCTTAATGTATTTACTTCTTGAAAATATCTTACCTTCATTAATAAATAATTATCATCGGGGGCTTCTAGTAAAAAATCATTTACTTCCTCTCTTCAGAAGGTTATTGCTTTATTAGGTTTATATCCCTGGTTTTGTCTTTCCAAGAAAGCAATTAATTTTGGGTATTTAATATCCACATTTTCTTTCATTTGAAGCATGGTACGTAGCATCGAATACTTGGACCACAATGTAGATACTCTTAATGTATTTGCTAATAGCGAAAAATACCCCAAAATAACATTTTCTGAGTGAGTACGAATATGCTTTTCTTCGGCCCAATGCTTGAAATGTAAATACTGTTTTTCGTATTTTTCTTTAGATTTTTGGGGTAATAGAGATTGTACTGTTACATTAACTTGTTCCAAAATATCCGGTGGTGTATAATTTTAATCTTCAAATTCGCTTGAATCACTCATATTTTCAATTATATTTCATATTTTGTAGATACATTATAGCGTAACACACTTTGAAACTGTTAATCTGTCAATCGACCATAGCATGCTATAATATTTCTGTCCTAAATTCGAAAACCGGATGAGTCTCCCTAGGGAGGAAAAGTACTTTTTCTCTCTAGGGACGAAAAGTACGACTTTGCTCCCCACAATGAGGCCAGGAAATGTATACCTTGGATAGAGGTAGGCGGAAAACTTTTTCAATACACTTGCTAATTTATTTTGCTCAGATGTTCCAAATGTGAAAGTATTACATATAACGAATCCTCCTTCACCAATATAATGCAATAATTGTGCAATTTGTGTTGCTTCGTCATTTTTATTTATTTCCGAGGCCACTGAATAGTTTTCGAAGCGTTGTCGCCACATTATCCAATTCTCTGCAAGATTGCCGGTCATCGGCATTGGACTTATTCCTCTAGAATCGCCCATTTCACTCTTTTCAAGCGATTTTTTATATGATTGTTCCACTGATACAATATACTTTTATTTTCCACTTTTTCCCAACTACCGACTGCCCATGTTATACAGGGTGTTATGTAATAAGTGTCCAATATTTATGTATTCGTTAATATTTTTTATTTGTTATTATTTATTCATGTAGGTAATATTAAAAATTATAAACTGTTTTTGTTGTTGTAAACTGTTTGTGTTTTCTTAAGTTTAATTTACGAATATTTACGTTGGACTGATGACGATTAGTTATGTTTTTACACTTACATAGTGTATGTAAACACTTAGTTTTAAATAAACTATCTTCTTTTTTTGAATTTCCTGATGAGTTATCTTTCGAGACTTGTTTTTACAGCAATTCATAATTTGTTAATCACGATAAAATTGAAAAAATCAGTTGATTAATCATGATTTAATCATTTGATTAATCGTCGCAACCCTGTTTTGTAGTGTGTAATGTGCCTTCGCTAATAACCCTAGCTAGCAGTTGATGCGATTGTCCAAATACAAAAAAAAGATAATTCATTTGTATGTCCCATTTCAAGTTACTGACTAGATAAATACCAAAATTACATAAACACGTATTATATGTAGCTCTGATGTGTTTTGTTCTACAATATTTAGTGTCACATATAATATATAAAATGTTTTACTGAAATTAACATTGAGCAGACGATTGTTGAACTAATTGATAATTTTTGGTATTTTTCGACTATGGTTTTAAGATCGCCCCAATTGGATGCTTTATACAGGGTGTTATGTAATAAGTGTCCGATATTTTACAGGACGATTCATCAGTTATTTATAAAGTGAAAAGTTCATATAAGCATGGGCCCAAAAGGCCTTTATTTTTTATATAGGTGTTAAACATTTATTTTATTTTTGTTTTTCGTGAATAATTTTCAAAATAATGTCGATATTTGGACAAAAATTGGTATTTGGGGATTTTTTCAATATGAGAAATTTAAATTTTATCTTAGTTTGGCCCTTAATTTTAGGGGGCGCCGCCTACAGGTCTTTGTCTCTTTTGGGGAGTCACAACTTTTTCGTGCATGTATGTATTACATTTTCTAAAAAAAAAAAACGATTCCTCTATCATTTTTACCTGAAAAAGGTATGCTTTTCAAAAGTCGCTACAAGCAGCCGTTTTCGATGCATGTGTTTTCAAAAAGTGAAACAATTTTGAAAACTTTTTTTTTCAACATAGAAACATTTCAAACCCTAATTTTTGCACGCATCCAATCTTCTTCTCACAGGGAAAATCCACAGAACTCATAGAACTAGAAGGCCAATACCGTTTTGCTGGAACGAGCCCTACTGTACTGCATGGTACACACATGAGCATGAGCATGGTACACACATGTCATGACAGGGTCGGTTTCAGTGAAATGTATGACCTCTATTAACTGAAACATATTGACTTTGACGTGAGAACTTTCTAAAGATGGGTACTTGAGCTCGAATTGAATAGTGGAGTGCAACTGAAATTTTGAGGAATTTCTGAACCTAATCTCCGTAAGGTTTCGGGAAGAAAGACTTGTTAAAAGGATACTTCACTTCACTGAATTATTTATTTGACATGAACTAAATGTATGCAGTATTTCACAAGATGAAATATTTCATTTCAAAGAGAATTTGGTTCTATTATTTAAGAATGGGTGGGGAAAAAAAATTTTAATTAAATTGAAAAACCATTTTCAAGGTTTAGTGCCTAAACAAATATTTTGGCACAAATTGAAAATATTTTGAGGGATTTGAATGTGAATGCTATGAATATAGCGTGTCCCAAAAACTATGCAACAAATAGAAACGTTTTCCATGATATAACAATGAAATTTATCCTTGATAAAAGTTGGTGCCCATCGAGAAACCTGTAATGGGCTATCGGAAAGAAATGTTGAGTTTTTCGTTGGTGAAGCGAATCCGTTTGTTACAAGCTTTTATTTAGTTTCACTTGTTAGTTCGTTCGGGTCAAATCTTGCAAGTGAATTTTGACAGACTTCTAGTCGTCCGATTAGTTTGAAATTTGGCAGGTGGTCATAATTCCGTTGACAATGCATTATGGAATTTTAGTTAGAGAAAAAAACAAAATGGCGGCTTCAAGATGGCGGACAATATTTGTAATTATGGTCCGATTTGATCAAAAATTGGTATGTGGGGGTTTTCGGGGTCGGAGATGATGAATTTCTTGTCAAAATTCAAGATTGCGGCTCCAAGATGGTAGACGAATTTTGTGATAATGGTCAGATTCGATTCAAAATTGGTATAAGGGGGTTGTCGAGGTCAGAGATTATGAAATTTTTGTCTAAATTCATAAATTCAAGATGGCGTCCCCAAGATGGAGGACGAGTTTTGTGATTATGGTCAGATACTATTCAAAATTGATGTATGGGAGTTTTTGGGGTCGGAGACCATGATTTCTTTCAGCTCAAAACTTACAGGGAAAAGACCTTGTAATAACGATGCTCTACTAGAAAAGCAAAAAAAAAATAATAAAAAAACTGTTTAAAGACATGTTTTAATTCAAGCCGTGTACTGAAACGTATAAAATGAGTTAAGTCATCGCTGACAATGATTTAATTATTTTTTGTTGAATTATTTGGTTTCAAAAAGCTTGTCCGCGAATTGTAATAAAATTAATACTTTGACAAGTTGTTACTTATCAACCAATCATTTATGAACACTTTGCGCGACAAGCTTTTTGAAACCAAAAATTTTTCAAAAAATAATTAAATATTTGTCTGCGATGACTTAAACTCATTTTATACGTTTAAGTACACGGCTTAAATAAATGCTTGTCTTTGAAAAGTGTTTTTATTAGTTATTTTATTAAAAAAATCATCAAGAACCTCTGCTCGAGCGGGCGGTAGGGCGAAACTGATATCCGTGGGATTATGTCTGAATGTATCTAAGGTCGTATGCTTTCTTGTCTCTTAAATACTACACGATAACACAATGAAAACAACACAAAGAGTATATAATAGGATAGGACGGAATGAAAAAACACTGAAGCAAGAACACAAATGAACAACAACAAACGCAAAACTGGCTCTGAAGAAAAATGGCGTCAGGCTAAATAACAGTTGTTGACGTTAACAGCGTTGCCAAATGAGTTTGTAGGAAATCATAATTCTTATTAGGGTTAAATCTGTTGTTATATGCTACACTTATCTTGTATATTATCTTCTGAATACATATAACAAAAGAACTTGATGATCCTGAGTAATCGATAGTTGATGAGTTTCGGCTCTTTTAATGGGAATATAATGTAATACATTACATCATAATGTCATTATATTAGATTCTCATACAAGTACATGAACTGGTAATGTTGTTGATGATATGCGCATGATTACCTGTTTCCCATCTATACATGTGGTTATGAATCATATCAATTTCTTCCACTTATATTAGCCTTCTAGTTCTATGAGTTCTGTGGGAAAATCTGAACTGTTACACATTTCATTTCGTAGTCTAAGCGGCACATCTTCCAGTAAAATAGGCAAATCTTCTTCAAGAAAATGACGATATTTCAGAAACCAACGACAGAAGTTGATACGTAACGGAAAGTCACGAGGGAGTAGTGCCTGAACTCTTTGAATATGGTAGGGATATAACAAATTATCAATTGAAATTTTCCATACCAGAACATCAGAAATGTTTAACGTCAGCGCTATTTTTCTGAAGCTTATTTCCGAGTGTTCTCCTACCACATTAAGACCTACTTCCTCGGTGTCTGGGGTTCTTACCGTCCGATGTGCACCCTACAGATGACTAGCTTTCTCAAAAGCGTGAATTCTTGAAAACGTTTTTGACGTAGGAGTTGTGTGGTTCGGATAACGCTCCTGATACAAACGTCTAGCCTCATATGCATTTCCGTCAGCAAGTCCGTATGCAAAATGCGTGTCAGCATACTCTGCATTGGTGAAGTTTGCCATTTTTTAACAAATAACCACAATAATAATAAATAAAACTATTCAACTATGCGTCAAGATATTATTTTTGACATGACAGCACAAAAAAAGAACATTGGGATAAACTTACTAGCCTACTCGATACTTTTATTCTCAAAGAGTTCGCGAATCAATGAGAAAAAGATTGGATGCATCGATTAATTTAAATCAACATATCTTGAAAACGGCTGCTTGTAGCGACTTTTGAAAAGCATACCTATTTCACGTAGAAATGATAGAGGAATCGATGTTTCTACTAGAATTTAGTACATATATGCACGACAAAGTTGTGACTCCCCAAAAAAGACAAGACCTCTAGGCGGCGTCCCCCACACTTAAGGGCCAAACTAAGATCAAATTTGAATTTCTCGTATTAAAAAATCCTCAAATACCAATTTTCGTCCAAATATCGACATTATTTTAAAAATTGTTTACGAAAAAACAAAATAAAAATATTTTTTTAACACATTGTATATAAAAAATGAAGGCCTTGGGCTTCCACGCTTACAGGAATCGTCCTGTAAAATATCGGACACTCATTACATAACACCCTGTATATTTGTAAGTATGTGAAACATACGCCGGGTCAGGTACTACTGCCTTATTCGCACTCCCTCTTCAAGGTCACTGACAATCATACAGGTGCCAAACATCATTATGTCATAAAAAAAAGTGTCAAATCACAGTCATTACTTGACAGTTCTAGATAAATATTATTATATTATATGTACAGAGTATGCCATTGAAAACAAAACAGCGGCTCTGTAGGTCGGCAGAACTGAATTATATAAAAACGCTCGGACACGTCCACTACATTTTCGAGGGGGACATCGTTCGCGATGAAATTCACCCGAAATACATTCCAACCCTCGGAGCTGTGACCGCCACCCCTGAATTTTCAAATGGCAACATATGGCAAGTGATACCTCATTTGAAAGGTATTTTCCTTCTCAATATCAAACAACAAAAATAAATTAATTCTATCGATTCGATTACAAGATATAGGAACATTAAGTTGAGAAATCACTTTTTATTCACTCAATCCATAAAAATAACATCTAACAATGCAACTGTTTGAACATAATTAATAATTATCATTGTCAAGGAATAAATGATCTAACTGTTCACCAACAAATAACATGCAATTCCGTTCCAAATTTTATTTCATCCTCATTTACTTGACGAAAAAAATTTAAGGTTCTTAAGAATCGATAAAAAGACGTTTTTTCGAATTCGAGTCAAATGCGAGTACAACAAAAACATGTATGAGATAATTTTTTTCGCCAAATCGCAATTGTGGACGTCTATCAGTGTCAAACTGATCTTTGATTGAACGACATTAGAGTGAAATACTTGACTAAAGCTGCTGAATATCTTTCCGCAATGATGGTGTATATGATCGCGGAAAGAGTTGAAATAATAACAATTTTTTTAAGAATTATGAGTTTGGTAACCGTACAGCTAATTTGTTCAATGAAACGCATCCAGATAAACTTGTTGCTAGAAAATACGTTCTAGAATTAGTGCAAAAATTTCTTCAAACTGGATCAGTAGCCAACAAGAAACGAAACCCAGAACGTGAATTTCCATGGAGAAATGAAGCTGTTGAAGTTGCACTTTCGGGACCAGTTCATGCAGACCCAACATTGAGCACAAGGAAATTGGCTAGTGTTACCAATATCAGTAGAACCAGTATCCGCCGAATCCTGAAACATCATAAATTCCACCCCTACAACATTTGGTACACCAATTGAATGAAGATGATTTTGTAAAATTCTGACTACGAGAATAGATGCTGATGAGAATTTCCTTTTCAACATCTGCTTTTCTGATGAGTCTACATTATTTTTGAATTCGACTGTGAATCGTTATAATTGCCGTTATTGGTCAGATGCCAATCCACATGTTTTCCACGAAGTCCATACTCAAACTCCGCAAAAACTCAATGTCTGTGCCGGTATTTTTGGGGACCGTTCGATTGGACCAGTATTTCTCGATGGTAACCTGACAGGAGAAACTTATTTGGAATTATTGAATGAATTTGTTTATCCACAATTAGTAGACATCATTGAAAATGACGAACGTAACCATGAAGTCCACTTGATATTTCAACAAGACGGGGCACCTCCACATTATGGACAGCCTGTTAGGGCGTTTTTGGATAGAATGTTTCATGGAAGTTGGATTGAAAGAAGAGGCTCTATAGAGTGGCCAGCCAGATCTCCAGATTTAACCTCACTCGACTTTTTCCTGTGGGGTCACTTGAGAACAAAATATTTGCAACCAAACCAGAATCTCTGGAAGATTTACGAAGGAGAATTATTGAAGAATGCCGTCGAATAATGCGGGAAATGCTACGAAATGTGAGGTCTCGTTTTGAACAGAACTTGTACTATTGTATGAAAATGGGTGGTAGACAGTTTGAACATTTAGTTCATTGACAATAATAATTATTGCGACAGTTGCTTTATCAGATATTGTTTTTATTGATTGAGTGAATAAAAAGTTATTTCCCAACTTCAAGTTCCTATATCTCGAAAACGAATCGATAGTATTAATTTATTTTTGTTGTTTGATATCAAGACGGAAAATCACTTGCCATATGTTGCCATTTTAAATTTTAGGGGTGGTGGTCACAGCTCCGAGGAATGGAATGTAATTTCGGGTGAATTTCATCGCGAACGATGTCCCCCTCGAAAATGTAGTTGACGTGTCCGAGCGTTTTTATATAATTCGGTTCTGCCGACCTACAGAACCGCTGTTTCGTTTTCAATGGCCCACTCTGTATATCAGCCTTTGAATTTTGGAATCAGTTTCACAGTTTCATAAACTCCGTCTGAAAGTTTGCACGAAGTCTGTGAAGTGTTTACACACCATACTTGAGAAATGGATCGTGATATAATTATCAACTTTTTTCATCACTTCGGAAAAGGGTTTCCGTAGCTCAAATCTTTCACGTCTTAGTTCTCAATCACTTCAATGCGATACCAATGATGTAATCAGCTCGACGGCTGCATACTTCAAAAACTTGCGAAGTTGGAGATGATGTAATGAATCTCAAGACTGATGGGGTACTTTGTGGGAGCCAATTTCGCATAAAATTCCGTGGGGTTTATACGTATCATTTCCCGAAAATTTGCATTTAAATTGCCCACTCTGGGTAGAGCCGGATAACATATTTTTCATAAGAGTTCATAGATATCATTTTCAATTTGTGAGCTTCCGCAGCGCACGAAAAATTGCCCTTGAAGTGGAAGGGGTGTGGTAGTATCCTAAGGGTGCAGTGGTATGATGTTGAGGAACAGAGGAACTGGGATAATTTACGGGGTGAGCCATATAAAACTCTGGAGGCAGATGAAAAGAAACCGGGAATGATTTTTTTCCACGAGTGAACATACCGGCTGTCAACGTATTCTCTAGAAAAGCCATGGTTTCCAGAATACTTAGGGTAAGGGCAGGGCCGATCCTAGGGTATTGGCCGCCCGCGTGCAAATACCAGATGTGCCGCCCCTCCAGAGATTTTTTTCTTATTTTGACTAATATTTAACGTTGACGTTATAAACTCTTAAACTCATCTACCTGTATAACGTCTATTTCACACACAACGATTTTAGACATACTCAGTACGTATACCAACGAAAAGTATATGAATCAGTTGTTCTACAGTCTACAGACTAGGTACCTAATCATTATAATTACCTAATTATAAAATAACCTTTCTGGCTTTCTGAGTGGCAAATTTATCAATAATTTCCCTAAAATCAATTTTTTCACAGATTTCGGATTTAATAGAGATGATGGCCAAATCAGAAAGCCTTTCTTGTGTCATATTATTTCTCAAGTAATTTTTAATAATTTTTAATTTGCTGAAACTTCTTTCTCCTGAAGCCACAGAAACAGGTAAGGTTAAAAAAAATCTTATTGTTAGAGCAAAATTAGGAAAACAGGAAATGAGATCATTTTTCACTATGATTTCTAATACCTCAATTGGCTGTTTCTTACCTGGAAAAATATCTTTGAATGAAGTTATTTCATTAAACAGTTGTATACCGTCTATATCTTTCACGATACTTCCTTCTTTCAAAATCTGGGTAAAAATTAAAATTTTCATAAACCCCCCGGTTGGTAACCTATAATTTGTAAGAAAATTATATTTTGTGCTAACGAATTTTGAAAGAATTGAAAATAAATTTTGAATTTTCAAACATTTGTACTTATTTTCAAAACGAATCATCGCGACAAAATTAGTTTAAAAATATGCCCACTTTTTTTATCTAATTAGAAAACACCCTGTACAACATTTCATTCGTTCATAAATCTAGTAAGAGCTTTGGTACTTACCACAGTTCTGATTTAAATATTTAAACGATACTCAACAGCAACACCTTGTCACTAATTTCCAATATTAACTTACACTTGCACTTGATTGTGTTTATGACCAGTCTTATTGTATGTTGATTCAAAATTAAATGAACATTTTGAAATGAAAATGGTTTATATATAGTGGTGAAGTAGCAAAAAAAATTCCGATGCCGCATCCCTTTAACTTTGTCGAAACAATCCATTTCTTATCTATAAAGAAAACCGCTAAAATAAAGTTTTTGACCATTTACCTGGGAGCCGCGTGCCGACTGTGATATATATAGTCTTTACAAGTAAGTTGGCACGGCGAAAAAAAATTCAAAGGAGGCCGCAGCGGCGAAACCTTTGAAAAAAAGCCGCCCGGCGAACAGCAGCACGTTTTTTTCAAAGGTTTCGCCGCTGGTACCTCCTTTAAAAAAAATTTCACCGTTCCAACTGACATCGTAAAGACTATACGTCATCATGCTGTCTGGGATTATCCTAACTGTGAAGCTTATAAAAGAGCTTTTGAGAAAATGAAGCGAGATCTATTTGGTGCGCCTAACGAGTAGCAACTAAAGGTGCCCTCTTCTCTGAATTTGAGCTCAAGTCATTCAACTGCTACAATATCGACATGCAAATTGTCAGTTTATTATCAAAACATGCGTGGACTCAATTCAAAGACAACCAAATTATTGCTTGCATCTGCGCAGAGCGAGTACTCAATTATTGCAATAACACAATCATGGTTAGGACCCGGGGTGGGAAATGCTGAAATGTTTGATTCGAATAGATACACCGTTCTGAGATGTGATCGTGATCTAGATAATATGAATGTCACTCGTGGAGGGGGAGTTGCGCTCGCCATTGATAATAGCATATGTACAGTTGAAAATCTAAATTTGAAGGCACATCCTTCGTTTAACGACTTATATATGATTGACATACTATGTGCGAAAATAAAAGTAGAACATCAATCTTGCTACATAATTATTCTTTATATTCCTCCAAATAACACAGCAGAAACGTATAACGCCCTCTTTGAAATACTGAGCTCATTAGATTTCTTGTACAATAACAACATCCTTTTCATTGGTGACTTCAATTTAAGTGAATACTTAACTACTCTGGATGGTAGGGAGCCATCGCCCCGTGTTTCCTCATTATTCAATTTTATTAACTGTTTCGAATTAGATCAATACAACAGTATCACAAACAGCAATAATAAAATTTTAGACTTGGTTTTAGCCAACTTTATATGTACCGTTGAGTCAGCTCCTGAAATATAAATTCCAGAAGACAATCATCACCCCTCCCTCCTAATTACATATGATATAATCGGTAAACGTTGTAATAATAAAAATAAAACTAACTCGGTCTATTATAACTATAAAAGAGCAAATCTTCCTGTACTCTACCAAAAAATTGCTGAAACTGATTGGGACTTTTTGTTAAATATACCTGATTTAAATGAAGCATTCAATAAGTTTTATCACAAGTTGAATGAAATTATTCACTCTGTTGTCCCCTTAGTTAAGGCCTGTAAAAGAAACTACCCGCCTTGGTATAATTCGAGCATTATAAGAAAACTCAAATGTAAACATAGAGCTTGGTGCAGATACAAAAAATTCCAGGATCAGCTTGCATTTATTGAATTCCAAAACATAAGAAGAGAAGTAAAGTCTGAAATTGAATCTAACTACCAACTGTACTGCCGTAATATCGAACAGCAAATCAAAACGGACCCAAAAAAATTCTGGCAATTTGTAAAAAAAAAGAAACACTCGTCATCTCTACCACTAACAATGGTCTATGATGGCATTGAACATAATGACCCCGTAAGCATTGCAAATGCCTTTGCGGAGTATTTTAGCAATTCTTACGCTACACCTAGTCAAACCATACAAAATAATACTACCGTAAACTTGGCGAATGATGCTTTGATCATAACTGAATTTTCGAAAGTGAAGTTTGTGAAGCTCTCAAAAAAATCAAGCCAAAATTTACAATGGGACCTGATAAAATACCAGCTTTCCTGATTCATGACTGTGCCTCCGTATTCGCTGCACCTCTGGCAATACTTTTCAACCTCTCAATAAAATACCAACAGTTCCCTGATGTGTGGAGACAATCTAAATTAATACCAGTTTTCAAAAAAGGTGACAAACATGACATAGAAAACTATCGGCCCATTACAATAGTCAATAATTTCTCAAAATCTTTTGAAATCCTTCTTAATAAACCACTTTACAACCATGTCAAAAATCAAATAACTGAGTTACAACATGGCTTCTTCAAAGGTAGGTCAACTACCACAAATCTCTTCTGTATTACCCAGTACATATCCAACACATTCGAAAATAATGCCCAGGTAGATGTCATATATACGGACTTTTCCAAGGCCTTCGATAAGCTTGATCATGATATTTTACTCAGTAAACTGAATACATTTGGCTTCTCAGGGAACTTGAACACCTTTTTCACCTCTTATCTACAAAACCGCTCCCTCTACGTTGAGTGCCATGGCCAGAATTCCATTTTATTTACACCAACATCAGGCGTTCCACAAGGTTCTGTTTTGGGTCTACTTTTCTTCAATCTGTTCATAAATGACATTATTGAGGATGTCGGAGTCAATTGTCTATTATATGCGGATGATTTTAAATTATATATAAAAATAAACTGCCAGAATGACTGTACCATTTCACAAAACGCCCTAGATAGAGTAAATACTTGGTGCAAAAATAATCGTCTTCTATTAAATGCTAATAAGTGCTCAATTGTAACATTCACTCGGAAACAGAACAACATCACTTATAACTACTCAATTGGCAATGATGTGCTCCCTAGATCCAATTCTGTTCGTAACCTTGGTGTCACCTTCGACCAAAAATTATATTTTTCAATACACATAAATAAAATTACCAATGAATGTTCTAGGGCTTTAGGTTTCATTGTCAGAAATACTCGTGATTTCTCGAATAAGAACACACTGCTACTGTTATATAATTCCTATGTCCGTTCTAAAACAGAGTATGCATCTATCATTTGGTGTCCATATTATAATGTCCATTCAAATAATCTTGAACGAATCCATAGACGCTTCATGAAATATCTCTCTTTCAAAGAAGATGGTGCGTACCCTGCTACAGGAATATGTAATACCGCTTTACTAGAGAGACATAACTTCACCTCTCTTGCAAGTAGAAGGAATACATCTGCTCTGATTTTCCTTTATAAGGTGATCCATGGCCAAATCAACTGTAGTGCTATTTTGAGTATGCTGAATTTTCATGTTCCAAGAGTAAATTCAAGACATAACACTCTATTTTACCTCGAATTCTCTAGAACAAATGTACAGAAAAACTCACCCTTTTTCAGAATTTGCAACAACTTCAATGCTGTCAATGACAGTTGTGACATTTTCTCTTGCAGCATTGCTTCATTGAAAAAAATCAGTTTTTGATATTAATTTTCTTTTTTCTCTAGTTTTTGTATCATGTCTCATTTCTACACTATTGTTGTATCTCTACTGATTCTCAAATTATTTGTTTTTTGTTTTTGTACCTGTGATTTTCCCACCCTGTAAATGGATTTCTGTTGGGTGGTGTACAATAAAAAAAAAAAGAAAAAAAAAAAAAATTTGTACATAAATAAGCCGCCGCGCCGCACACAGGAACCAAACATACTTAGTTATGTCAAAAATATGGCCCTTGGTTTTTTTTTTATAGAAATTTCAATTTTTTATGCTGCATTGCCGGCTCTGCCATGAATTTTGCTCTCAAATGAAGAATGTGTGTAGATGAGAGTAGGAGAAGATACTAATGGACAATAGACCAACACACAACACAACTGAGTACTAACGTTCCATTTTTCTTCTTTCAAAAAATAGCTGATTGTTATAACTGAATGCGGCCTGCGGCCGCCCCTTAGTTTGGCCGCCCGCGTGCGGTGCACGCGCTGCACACCTGCTAGGATCGGCCCTGCGTAAGGGATTCAAATTTGTTTGAAGGTTGTAGACGATGTGGTAACTTGATTACTATCGTTTCGGACGTCCATCGTCTTAATGGATTTAAAAGGTTTTCACGACGTTTCGGATGCTTGTATCTGCAATCGTAGTATTCACCTGAAGACGATTGCAGATACAAGCATCCGAAACGTCGTGAAAATCTTTATATCCATTGAGACGATGGACGTCCGAAACGATAGTAATCAAGGATTCAAATTTGGTAAGCGTGTTGGATTGAAGAATTGGAATATTTCTCAATATTTCATACTCTGTCATCACTTTCCGTTTCACCGGAAACGACCCCAACTTGGGCGTTTCGAATAGAACACCCTGTTCACCATTTTTAGTTTTTTGGATTCTAGGGACAATCACATAATTTTGTTTTTCAGAAACATTTTTATTTTTGCATCTAGAGTGCGTTGGACCCACTTGAACCAATCTGGTGGACATGAATGATGAGTGAAAAATATTATATGACAGTGTTTTTCACCTAGTCTCGTTAGCGGTTTGATATTCTTAAAACCACTAAAAAAAAATATTATTTTTTTCAAACGACAACATCTTTCAGACACATTCCTTAAATTCTAATTTTCAAGACGAATCCATTGGGGGTTTAGAATCGAAAATCGGATGGATCTCAATCCTAATATCGTGGCTGGCTTTGGGTTTCAATAAATACCCCACATCTGACCAACCAAATGTCGTGGCTGGACGTATACAGGGTGTTATTCATAACACACCACTCCTGCAACACTAAAAGTCGTGGCTGCTGGGACGTTGGGATCAGTAAAAACCCTTACTGATCAGCCCGTAAGAGTGTACAAAAGAGGTGATCTCAGTTATACAGAGTGTTGTTAATCAAAATATGATTGAAGTAGAAGATATTACTAATAGCGGCTTTAGTATACTTCTACACCTGTGAGATTGTGGAACGTGGGTTGTTCATTTGTAATTAAAATTTACAGACCTTTTTACCTCTCGAATTCAGATAAAATTATCTCCGAAAACAAAAAAGTTATAGAGGCGAGCCACCTTCCGTGGACACCCGGTATTTTACAATCCCTATTATGTTCTGTCATACTTTGTTTCAAGTATCTACCTGTTTGCCCTATGTACACCTTGCCACACTCAGCACATGGTATTTCGTAAATAATATCAGATGTCAGATCTTTAGGTGTGTTTGTTTTTAGTCTTGTGAAAAAATATATTTTTTACGGTGTTTTCACATTTTATGGTGATTTTAAAACATTCATTCTCTAAGACTTTGCAGAGTTGTGATGTCAGACCCTCTACATGTGGTAGTTTGGGATACCTGACGTTAAACGGTGATTTTTCTTTTTCTTGTGTATTTTTACTATCGAAATATATTAGTTTTTAAATCAAACATTCAGGGTAGCAATTCTTTAGTTACATTTTTTCAATAAAATTGAGGTTTTTATTTTTAAAATCCTCCTAAGTGTGTCACGAGTGTATCACAAACCAACTTACTCTGAAAGATTTATAAAATACCACTCTCTACACCCAATGACACAAACGATAAACATTATTAACAATCTCAAACACAGAGCAACACACTTAGCACATAAGGATTTTAAAAACCAAAACCTAAAACTTATTGAAACAAAGTGTACTGAAAAATTGCTACCCTAAATCTTTGCTCAATAAACTATTATATTTCAACAGGAGAAAGAAAAAAAACCGTTAAACGCCAAGTATTTCAAACTACCACATGTAGAAGGTCTGACACCACAACTCTCCATAGTCTTAGAACATGAAAATTTCAAAATCAGCAAGAAATGCGAAATCACAGTAAAAAATCATTTTTTCACAAGACTAAAAACAAACACACCTAAAGATCTGGAATATAATATTATTCACACCATGAGCTGAGTGTGACAAGGTGTACATAGGGCAAACAGGTAGATACATGAAACAAAGAATGACAGAACATAATAATAATATACACAACCCACTTAAAAAATCCCACAACTCTTGTAGAACATGATCCCTTTTCACCTTCACCTTCACTTTAGTTCAGTCTGTATCATTGGACAACAGACAAAAAAAAAATGAAATGATTGAAATAACAAAGCATAGAGAAAAAGGTGTTAACAAAAGATCTGATATCGAAAATCTAAAGACCTCGTATTTGAACCTAATAGAAAAAATAAAACACAAATTATGAATCATTAACAGATGACTTTTTCCAATTGTTCTAATCTTTCTCATTAGTCTTTTTTACATTACAAAGAAACGATTCATCTTCTGTTCAGTTTGTTCATTTCATTGTCTATGTGACGTCTTCTGTGAACATGTGCATGAATTTATATTTTATGTCTAAATAATTTATATTACCACTTGGAGAACCACCCTAAATGTAAGTAATTATATTATCAATGTTTTCTGTATATTGCCCGAAGTTTTTACCTTTTCAACAATCGTTATTTTACGTATTGTATATTATTTTATCAATACTCCATTCGAAAATTCCATTTTAACATATATGTTTTTAAAATAAGAAATGAAATGCATAAAGCACACAAAGTCGTCTTCACAAAAGGTTCAATAAAAATTGAAACACAATTGATAGACCGAGCTTATCAGAAAGAAACATTTGCAAACAATATCCATTTATATGGAAGTTTGCATGGATTGTCAGGTGAATATCACTCAACGTTCTGCGTGGTATTTGCTAGGAAAGTAGTTGTTTTTCGCCTGTCGGTCTATCAATTGTGTTTCAATTTTTATTGAACCTTTTGTGAAGACGACTTTGTGTGCTTTATGCATTTCATTTCCTATTTTCTCTCCCTTCATATGGCTTTTTCTTTCATATATGTTTTTGTTCTTATACTTCAGAGCCCTGAAGATGAAACAATAAAGTTTCAAAATTTAGCAATTGGTTTTCTTCACTATCCTATTCAACTACTTTTTTACCTGTCAAAGTTATTTTTGGTTCCATAGCACATTTTTTATTTGTAAAGATTTTACCATACAATGAGAATTCTGTGCACTAGTTGTTTCCAAAAGTGAGTAGACCTACTTGGAGATGTTTGCGGAATCGAAAAATGCATAATTATACACAGCGTTTCATCAGAAATCTCAAAGTTTGATTCAGTTCCGTGTGAAGGTGCCTTCGAAATGTTTGAAATAATTTAAAATTTTATTTATTCGCAAAATAATCATACCATCCGTTTTTCATTGTAAAATTGAAGTTATGAATCTGGTTTCGTTCATTTTTGTATCCAAAGCAAACTTGATGAGCGATATACCCCCATTTCTTCATAATTTTGCGACATATAAATAGAATTCGTTGACATCCGGTATATTTGATCAAGAAAACTTCATGGAACAATAATTTGAATGCTCACGTTTGATATTCCGTATGTATTTCAAATAAGCCTAATGAGTTTAGGGAGTTCCAGCAAGCACTAAATGAGTTGTCGTGGCAACATGTCGACGGTAGGTATGAATGAAATGAGTAAGTAAATTAGATTTACATTCAATTTAAAATATGGAGGGAACTTGCAGGATTTGGAATATACAAATTGAACATGATCTGCTTGAGATAAACGATATTTTACTGGGTGATAAACGATATCTTACCAACATTTGGAATTATTTCTACATTTAATAATGTGTTCTTATCAATTTGTATACAGGTATGTATCAGCCATAACAATGAACCAAATTTTCAAAAAATGTTGTGTGGCTTTGTTATGTCTGGCCATATACAAGGTGTTATGAATCAACACAACACAATCGAAACACCAGGGAGATATCTATCGAGAAAGACCAATACAAGCTAAGGAATTTTCAAATAATATGAATTAATCACTTTACTTGATCACTCCTTTGTTGTTAGGTTGAGAACTTGAGTGATAAGAGCATCGACTGTCTGAGGATGGTCGAACCGAGATTATTTCGCTGGAGCGGCCTACAGGGAAAATATGTTTTTCTCTCAATACAGGGAATGTGGGGTGTTTAGATAGAAGCACGTACTGATCTCAGAACTATTGTTAAATAATGCACTTGGAAAAGTATTAGAATATACATATATATTTTATAATAGTTACATAGCATTTCCATCAGTTCTATAAACTTATAAAATGATAAAATAGTTAAAGAACGGTTGAGATTTTACATTAGGTCAGTTTTTGGCATTCTCAAAGTCAAGTAGACTGAATATAAGTAAAAATGCCATCAATTGTTAAACAGACTGTTGATAAATATTATTTGAAAAATATGGGAACAAAATATGGAGATACATTCAAAAACATATAAGAATTATAATTGATTCAATTTGCCCAAACATAAATCCAGAAAAATATATGAACTTACTCCAGACCATCAGGTTTCAACACTTATTCACTCTATAATTTGTTTTTAGACGATATTAGTTTAATTGTATTACTATTTTGGAATTTTCCGCGAAATTTGTTTATTTACTTTTATATCACACTGTATTTTAGACTGTCGTTGTATTGGTAATGTTTTTCTATGAGAGCATGAACTATCGGTTAGAGGTTTTTGGCGTCTTATCTCGTTCTTGAAACAATGATAACGTCATTTTTATTAATGGTAAATACTGTTTAGGGAAGTCATCACTCGTGCAGTTCCTGTTTGACTTGATTTGGAATTCTCTTCCTCAATAATTTCGCAATTTCACTGCAAGATAATTACTTGTCAATGAACTCATGACTGATGACTGTCTAGTCAAAAGCTGTTACTTGGTTGATAGCTACCGCACTTCAATAAGTTATATTGTGATATGATTACTGGAAAGTTTGGCATTCAGAAGTTAATCTCTCGAGCTTTTCTAGTCTCGTCTTTATATGATATCCTCCATGGATTGTTTTGTTAACCTTGGTACATTCTACTTAACATTTGGGTTTTCATTCCTCTCTCCTCCTCTCTTGCTCCATTTGCTATTCTATCTTTTCAAATATATTTGCTACCAAATTTTAGTTACTGATTTGTTCAACACTGTGAATGATGCGTCTAACTCAGTTGTAGCCATTTATCCATATGTCAAAGATTGTAATAACTCTGTAACATTATTGTATGATATGTGGATAATAAATTTATTATTATTATAATAAATCACCGTCTGAGTAATTAATGGCTCGTTACTGTAGCCAAAAAAATTTATAAAAAAAATGAATGATTTATCTATTTTGTGGTCGTATTGCATTTGATGAGCTGTCAAAACCTATAATTTATAGTTTCTTTGTTTACTATGAAATTCCTTAGATGTGCGTAACTCGGAGGGCGATGATTTGTTGATAGCTCCTTTGTGAAAGGGTGACTTTTTTTATATGCATTCCAGGGCTAGACGGTGTATATCTATTTTTAACGTGCCCTTGTTTATCAGTTGGGACGAGTATTTGATTTCAAAATTTATTTTCATTCCCAGTGGATTACTTTCTGGCCATATTTATTATTAACTTATTTTTTCTTATGTTTGAGAGTTTTTCTGTACTTATGGGGTTATGGCAGCTTTACATATGAAATAACCCTAGTTAGACTAGTTGTTACTGTAAATACCTATCCTATGGAAGATACATAATTTTTTTTATTCCATTAAAAGAACATTTTCATAATAGGCCACAAGCGGCCTGGACAGTGTCAATGTTTCTCATTTCTAGTTTAGATTGAATGCAATTTTTTAATATATAATAATTCTAAATTGGGAGCTAGCAGACATATTGCTCTTGAGACGACATTGTAGCAGGTCTTTTTGCCCATCATCAAAAAATTATTGTAATGAGTAAAATGCCTTTTTAATGAGGTACTTCTTTATAACCTGCTTTTTCTCATTTTTACTAAGATTTTTTACTTTTTTGGAAAAAGATTATATATTTTTGTAATGCTATATTCTTCATTTCTTTGTACATATGTATTGTTTCACCGATCTATCTGCAAATTGGATTTGTGTCTGGTGTCATAGTTATGCTTATTTTTGATTTTTTTAAAAAGTCTTAAAATAAATAAATATTTTTTATGTTATAAAAACTATATATATTAAAAGAAAAAACCCACAAAAAAAAATTTTTAGCTCTTAGTTTCAAGGGATTGTTTTTACATAATTTTTGAAGTTCTATTTCCTTTATTGAGCCTCTGTATAATATGAATAGATAAAAATGTCCAAATACTATAACACAATAAATTTCATACACTGTCATAATGATTACAAATCATAATTGTTCAAAAGACAACAAAAAAGTCTAAACTTGCAAAATCATCCTGAATAAAATGTGATCCACAAAATTATAAGCTTGAAACATACAGTATATGAAATTGTATCTAACTAAAAGTAGCCAATGGGAGAACAGCAAACTTCTTGATGACAATAGCCAATCAGGAAACAGTATGGTCAAATGTAAGATTTGAAATTGTGAGAAAATAAGAACGAGAAAGTGTCAGAGACAATTATCACTGAAATTGTATATAGTTTATAAGAAGGTAAAAATAGTTGTATTTATAAGTTTTGACAAATAACCCCAAACAGTGAAAAAATGACAATATAGTGCGCGAATTCAAAAATTCAAATCGAAAGGAATGAGGAAGAAATGGTATCCAGGAGACGGAAAACAAAGCCACAGGAGAGATCGAAAATAAATTGAAAACGCATGCCACGTTTTGTTGGGAGAGAAAGAAAAATTCATAAATTTCAACATTATAAACAGAAAACCAACATTACCTTATTTGTATACCATATACAAGTATTCGAAAGCTGATATTTGGATTGGTATGGTTCCTTCTATTTGGTATTGGAGTTCCTGAGAGCATTGGAGTGAAAGAAAATCCAAATCCAGGTGTATATTGAACAGCGACAGTTCCAGCGTCAGGTATAAACTTTCCTAGTGCACATTACGAACTGAACAACTTCACTAATAACTCATATCCCATCAGAAGAACTTTATTTCACTTGATTTTGAACTATTAAAGAAATTTTCACTGTCCAGGTAAAAGTGAGGTTGTGTCTATTTATCCATGACCTGTTTCTCATGATTATCCATGAATATTTGTAAATTCACCTAAGATTAAGTTATCTATCGGTAGGCCAGGTAAAATGAGTTTTCCTGAATAAAGGAAATAATTGAGTTTTGATACTTTGTCGTTTTGTTTTCCACAATTATCAGCAATCATATTTATAAACACAGACTTGAATCAAGCAGTGGTTAGTGGCTCAATTGCCTGAACCGGTTATCTGAGACGAGAGGAGTACCAACTGAGTTTATTCGTGGCAAGAAAAATGATAACAATTGGCAGCAACGTGACGAGAGAACTGTGACGTTAGCTAGCAATTATTATTACATCACTAAACATATTATACAGGGCAAAAATACTTATCTATATCATAACAATTTGGCTCACAACGAAGAGCGGAAATTATTAGCAATTTTCATTTTATAACAACAATTTATATTTGCAAATTATCCATTACATTACAATTGGCACCCAAAACGTGGGCCGAAATAATAACAAAATAATTTGTCATATTATCATTTGTTATATCCATCATATACATATACATAACAATATATATATATATATATATATATATATATATATATATATATAGATCTATATATACATATATATATATATATATATAAACATATATTTATATATATATATACAATGATTGTCAAAATGTTATTTTTGATAATAGCTAATTTTAGGACAAGTGATTAAATGCGCTTTACTCATGTGTTTTAAATCTGATTTTTTCCTTTTTCCCAGAAATTAAAAGAAATTATTTTGCCATTGTTGCATGAAACTATTGTGTCATTGACTCGTCGAAACAAAATTGCATCCAGCCTACTAAGAATAAAAATCTGCCCTGCCGTTGCTTGTGTTGCATTTAATTTGGAAACCAGCCTACTCGATACGAATAATTCGACGCAGTCGCTGTGCTATGCTGTGAGCACACTAGTGATTAAAATTACACTTTCTCTCACTAATTTGAGTTGTCATATTTTAGTCACAGAAATGGAAAAACGAATTCTTGCAACTTTCCATTTGTTTTATTTTGAATATACTGCGTATGCACCGTTATTGTAAGGCCATAATTCTTTGTATATCACACGAGTTTCTCCAAAACATTTTTGAAAATGAAAATGACAACTATATTATGTTTCTTCAGTAACATTCAATGGAATAATCAAAATGGTTTACAGTGAGGAAGAAAAAGTTCAAATATTTATACAAAAATAGATAACAAAGATTCATTTAGGAAGTTTAAATAACATGATAACTCATAAAAGATGTTCAATATGTCCACCATTATTGACAATGCATAATTGATAACATCTTCTTATAAGTGAATTTGAAATTGCTTCATTATTGACATTCAGATTCTCTATTTCAAGTCGAATCGTGTCTTTAATGAATTGGATATTATTATTAACAATGTCTTTTAGAAATCCTTAGGAAAATGAATACATAGGGGTTAATTCCGGACTGTTAGGTGGCCATTCAATACTTCCATTATTTCCTATCCATATTGGGAATACATTATTCAAATGCTCTTGAACGAGTAGGTCATTATGCGAGGTTGCATCTTTATTTAAATTTAGAATCATCTGTTGCCAAAAATTCAGCCTTTTCTTTTATGAGTCTCTGTTAGAACTTGTACAGGTAAAATTTTATATGGATTGTAGTTCTTTTTCAAAGTACGTTGGATTTTGGAGAAACTTTTACCTAATTGATCGGCTACATTTTTCAAACTACATTCAAGATTAAAAAAAAATAATACAATGTTTAAAAAAAAAACACGAATTAATATGGATAGGCTTATCTTCAAAATGAAGCAGCTCTTCTTCCTGGTTTTCTTGATCTACACGCTCTTTTCTACTGGAACTGAAGGTATGATTGACCTTTTGGTAAATATTTTTGAATGTATTTTCTGATGATTTGGATACAACACTCTATATGCACTTCTTGCTGCAGTTTATTTTTGTTGTTTTGTATAAAACAAGTATATATTCGAACTGTCTTGCTCACTGTAAACCATTCCATTAAAAAAATGTCACTAAACAAACATAGCATTTTCATAGCTTATTTTAAAAATGTTAACTTTCATATGATAAGTATTTACAGTAACAACTAATCTAACTAAGTTATAGTCATTCGACGTTTAATAACTCAAAAACGGTATGAAATAGGGGTAACATATAGTATATTTTTGTAATCAAGAAAAAAGATCATGTCATGTCAATAATATACAGGGTATCCGTTTTGAGAAAATATTTTTTTATCCCCTGAAATCTGCACGATACTGTATTTTGAAAGCATTTTTTCAAAATTCTCATAACCAGACAACTTTTACATTTAACTTTTTTTTCTATAGGATGATAAGGGGTGGGTAACTTATAGTGAATAACCCGGTACAATTCAATAAAATTTGTTACCATGGCAACAACAAGAATAAGCTACTGGATAGAAATGTGCAATGCAATTCACGCACAAGTCAGCCACATTCTAAAGAACCAATATTATATTCAACTGATATCGAGTGAGAGATCGTCCAATATCCTAGAAGTGATATAAAGTGGTTTTCATTCACTAGGATTTTTCTTTCAATTTAATGAAAGATACAGACAGGATTCTGGTATGAAAAAATGCAATAACTCAACAGAGCCGTGAAATATTTTATTTTTATTTTTTATTCATACACCATCCAACTGCCGAAGCCAATTACAGGATGGGAAAATCAATAGTACAAAAAATACATTAGATGTAGTATAAATTAATCTGTATAATATCAACACAATAAAACAAAAATTAATCAATTTCAATGGAAATAAGGAATCTTGAAAAGACATATAATCTGAACAAATTCTATACATGGGTGGGAATGAGGTGTGTGAAGATAAAAGAAAGATTCGTCACTCACTGGTAATCGAGGAACATGTATATCAATGAGAGATAGTAAATGAGGATAATCAAGTTTGTTATTGAGTAATTTGTATAGAAAAACTACACCACTAAAAGTACGGCGAGAAACCAATAACGAGATTTCAAATCTGCTTGATAGTGTTAATTGAGGTAATCCTTCATCTGGATACATACCATCGGTCTGATACCAAAGGTGTTTGATGAATTTTCGCTAAATTTTTTCAATGTTATTTGCATGAATATCATATCCAGGACTCCAGACAACCGATGCATACTCCAGTTTGGACCTAACGAAAGCATTGAAAATTTTGTTCAATTAATTTTGAATTTCTAATGATGAAACTCAGTGTTTTATAAGCTTTAGCGACGGTTTCAGTTATATGATCAACAAAGGTTATCATCGAAGATCACACCTAAGTCCTTGAACTGGTAACGTCTTTCTAGTGAATTATTGTCGATATGGTAGGTATACTCAATCATATGTTTTTTCTCGTGAAGGACACATATTTACACTTTTTTATGTCAAGGGGCACTAAGTTAGAGTTACACCAGATATTAAGTCTTTCAAGATCCTTTCGAAGTAATGTACGATCCTGAAGGTAATTGATTGTCGTGTACAGTTTACAATCGTCAGCATATAATAAAACATTGGACTGCAGGGTCAGGCAGATGTCATGTATGAAGATGGTGAACAAGAGAGGTCCCAGAATTGATCCCTGTGGAACACCAGATGAAGCTGATATTTCAGTAGACTTGAACCCATGGTACTGAACATGCAGTTTTCTGTTCGTCAAATATGACATGAAGAAATCGATCAGTTTTGTAGTGAGTCCAAAGCAGGAGAGTTTACTCAGCAGTAACCCATGGTCGAGTCGATCGAAAGCTTTCGAAAAATCTGTATATATAACATCTACCTGCCCACCGCTGTCCAAAGTACTAGCTAGAGATTGAGTTAGGCATACTAAATTAGTGATAGTAGATCGTTTGCTCATGACATGTGCAGATAAAAATTCATGAAGGACCATTTCAAATAACTGAAATTACATAAAATAATAATTGGCCTATAATTTTCGATATTACACATATCTCCTTTTTTAAATACAGGAAATACTTTTGCAGTTTTCCATGAATCGGGAAAAATATTTGTTCAAGAGATAAATTGAAAATTACTGCCAACGGTTTTGCGAATATCATTGCACAATCTCTAGAAAAATTTCTAAAAGCATACCTACATAAAATTATAACAAAATTCAACGTGAAATCTGAATATGCAATAGGGATCATTCATCGTGGCAAGTGAAAACTATTTCATTTATATGAAAATTTGATAGCCCCTTACACGACTTGGGACATAATTTTAATTTTATTATATACTATCGTAGATTTTTGAAGGTTGTAGACGATGTGGTAATTTGATTACTAACGTTTCGGATGTCCATCGTCTTAATGTATTTAAAAGGTTTTCACGACGTTTCGAATGCTTGTATCTGCAATCGTCTTCAGGTTAATATCATCGTGAATTCAGGTGAATATCATTGTAGATTTTGTTCCTCGACTGATGATGCGTTTTATCCGAACCCAAAACATGTTTCGATTCAACTAATTCGCCTTATTTAACCTTAATTATACACATATGGAGATAAATTTGAGCTTCATCCGATTATGAAAGGAGAAAAACTTTTCCGGCTGCTAAACGGTGGATCAGTACGTTAAAGCCTCGATATCATTCAATTTTGATTTATTAAATCAGGTACGAATACCCTATTAGAATAAATATCCACGCAACCCTCAATACCTATGAATGCGTTATACGAAGGTACCCAGTACGGGAATAATGAACAACGTTTTGATAAAATATTTACACTCCACCTCTGATTAATTGCCGAAGCTCAATCACAATTGAAATACATCGAAAAGAATGGACTCCGAACCAAACAAAATCAAACGAGTGCTTCAAAAGCACTGTAAACTTGTATAAAAAGAATGTGGAATATGAACAAAACGGAAAAAACGATTTTTCGGTTGCCACAGTAACACGTGAAAACCAAACTCATTTTAACAATGATACGGAAAGTTACCTCACAACTACTGGAACAACATTCACAAAAGATCAATAATTTATATGAAATGAAATTCATAAAGCACACACAAAGTCGTCTTCACAATATAAACTGAAACACAATTGGTAGACCGACAGGCAAAAAACAACTACTTTCTTAGCAAATACCACGCAGAACGTTGAATGATATTCACCTGACAATCCATGCAAACTTCCATATAAATGGATATTGTTCGCAAATGTTTTTTTCTGATAAGCTCGATTATGATTCCTACATTGGAGAGACAAAGAGACCGTTATTGGTACGATTGGATGAGCACAAGAAATGGACTCAACGTGGAGAAACATCAAAATCGGGAATCGCTGACCACGCCTGGACTGAGCACCATCGAGTTCTATGGGACGACGCAAGTGTTTTTCATAGAGAGGAGCATTGGTTCAAACGAAAGTTCAAAGAGGCCGCCTACATCGAAGCCAATAACGCTTTTAGTCAACCAAGCGTTGAGATCAAGAACGTATGGAAACCACTGATTGCTCTTTCTGGCGGGCTGCAGAGGCGCGAAACTTCACGCACCACAACACCGCGCGAAATTACACGCACCACTGCACATGGCGAAATAACACGCATCATTGCACCGACAGTCATATAAATTGGTAAGTAGCACCTAAACTTGTCAGTATTCACCTGAAGACGATTGCAGATACAAGCATTCGAAACGTCGTGAAAACCTTCTAAATCCATCAAGACGATGGACGTCCGAAACGATAGTAATCAAGTTACCACATCGTCTACAACCTTCAAACAAGCTCGATTATGTTTAAATTCATGTCGTGTGTGCCTAACAATCCGCATACCGGTTTCAGGCTTTTGGCTCTCATCAGTACGAAGTAGTCACTAGCCGAAGATCCGGAGAGCTCTGGCCGAAGCGAGACATTACATAAATGAAATCATCATCGAGCTTAAAACATCTTTAGGTGCGTCGGAAAAGATAACTTTCAACCGGCGACACCTAGAGACAGAAAGAAACACTCCATACAATTCTCCTACCTCGATAGGATTCTAAATGAAAGATTCCTTCTCAGTAGGAGTGGCTCAAATTGCCCGACTGGCATATTTTAATGAAAGAAAAAGCAATATGAACGGGATAAGATATGAAATGAAATGCATAAAGCACACACAAAGTCGTCCTCACAAAAGGTACAATATAAATTGAAACACAATTGGTAGACCGACAGGCGAAAAACAACTACTTTCCTAGCAAATACCGCGCAGAACGTTGAATGATATTCACCTGACAATCCATGCAAACTTCCATATGAATGGATATTGTTTGCAAATGTTTCTTTCTGATTAGCTCGATTATGTTTAAATTTATGTCGTGTCTGCCTAACAATCCGCATACCGGTTTCAGGCTTTTGGCCCTCATCAGTACGAAGTAGTCACTAGCCGAAGATCCGGAGAGCTCTGGCCGAAGCGAGACACAACATAAATAAAATCATCATCGAGCTTAAAACATCTGTAGGTGCGTCGGAAAAGATAACTTTTAACCGGCGACACCTAGTGACAGAAAGAAACACTCCATACAATTCTCCTACCTTCGGCCAGAGCTCTCCGGATCTTTGGCCGGTGACTACTTCGTACTGATGAGGGCCAAAAGCCTGAAACCGGTATGCGGATTGTTAGACAGACACGACATGAATTTAAACATAATCGAGCTTATCAGAAAGAAACATTTGCGAACAATATCCATTTATATGGAAGTTTCCATGGATTTTCAGGTGAATATCAATCAACGTTCTGCGTGGTAATTGCTAGGAAAGTAGTTGTTTTTCGCCTGTCGGTCTACCAATTGTGTTTCAATTCATATTGAACCTTTTATGAAGACGACTTTGTGTGTTTTATGCATTTCATTTCATATCTTATCCCCTTCATATGGCTTTTTCTTTCATCAATAATTTATGTTAAATATAACGGTTTCACAGCATCCTGAGGATGGATTCAATTGAATTCGAAACGTAGGCATGAAAAATTGTTTTTTTATTCTGATCCCAATCCCAACTAACCTCCGAAATGAATTGTTACTAGATCATCAAACTCGTCAAAAATTAAAACTAAGTTGAAGAAACGTTTACCCTCAACCAATTTGTTGAAAACTAACTTCGATAACATTTCAACAAAACCTCATTGTTCCAATGTTTAAATGTGTGATCAATATAAAGGCTCCAATAGGATAGTTTGTTGAAAACCCTAAGGACAATCACAAACGCTTCATCGCGTCATTAGTTCATAACGTGAATATACTTGATGATATTGGCCTTCCTTTCGTCAATCAGGCCATTCCAAGTCATAATCAAGGGATTACCGATTGTGCGGAGATGCACGAAAGCCCGCTCATTAGGGAAGCTATGAACGGCCCCTTCCCAAGGAAACTTCGGCAGTCTCTTCAGTAATTGAGCATCCCACAATCCTCAAGACAAAGACTGTCAATTACACCAAATACGATTTTTTTCGCGTTCATTGATGCACAGTGGAGATACTTGATCTGAGGCTAGTTCAAAATAAGCCAATCATGTGCCTCGGTTAGTTAAGTTGGCTTCGTGTTGATAGTTTCAACTCCCCATTGAAAAACTGGATCACAGGACGACTAAAATTTTCCAAAAGTGGATCCAAGAGTAATTCTGACGTTCGAACACAAAGAACTGAAGCTACAAAAAAGACTAGATATTAGTTGCCTCCATAGGAATGGAAATTTATTAAAACAACTACAGATGGCGTGGATGTGAAAAGTATATGTTTCTGGCAAATTTTCTGGAGGAATCGAAAGTTGTCTATGATTTTGAATGGACACCATGTTCATACATTTTTACAAAATACAATATTTTGAAAATAATAGGTGGAGTAATTTTTTACATCTTACCCCTTCCAACTGCCCACTTTTACAAAGGTTTATTCTAATATAGCATAACCGAATGCATGAAATACATATCTCTAGATAACACGAATAAGTCACTGATTTCATTCAAGAAATCGCTAAAAATGGTGATCAATCGAATTGAAACCGTTTGGGCCAGTCAAAATCGACCGCCAATTCACAATGAATACAAACATGTCTTTAGCACTGCCGTATGTTGAGGCGTCCAGTAAAGACTAAATATAAAAATTTGCATACTCATCCGGTGACCGAAAATTACTCAGATTCGCGTAAAACGTTAATTAGTATAGTTTTCCCAATATCAATTGCAGAAGCATAAGAAAGTCTTGCGGCGAAATCCTGTGAGCAGCAGTGGCGGAGATAACTAATTTTATTTAGATATTTTAAAATTCCAAAAATACTTCATAAATAATGAAAAATGAAAAAAAATTAAAGACAAGCTTTTATTTATACAAATACATTAAGAAAGAAAAATAATTTCTTTCATTGTTTGATGTAGGTTATAGTTCATCCAATATCAATTGCAGAAGCTGTTTCTATAGGGAGCAAATAAAAACTCACTTCGCTAACACGAGCGTATATGCCAAAAAACAGAACGAAAAATAATCTGTACTACTCGTAAACATTTTCCGTCTGCGGACGGTACATCAAAAGAGCCGTAGTCAACGTGGACGTGAGATGCGCCTGTCACTGTTCTACAACCGATTTGTCTGGGCCAATGAAGTCGAACATCGAAGCTTGTAGGCGTGTCTATACGATGGGAAGTCATAAATCACGCGTTATATTTGGGTTTCAATAGCTCTGAAAGATTAAAAACCAGTAGCGTCTGTGGTCTTGGTGTGTGCCGATCGAAATACGTTTTAGAATATTCTAGTAACCTACATCAATCAATCAATCAATCAATCAATTTATTCATCATAAAATATACATATAAATTCAATCACAAGGACCAAAGACAGATGCATGTTTATGACAAGTCACAAATAAACACCAAAACAAAATAAATTAAATATCAAAACAACATAAAATTAAATACATACCATTAGATTAAAATATATGATAAAAATTGAGAAATTCATCTTTGCAGGAACATACTTTTCGGACAATATATCATAAAAAGGTAGAAGACGTGAATGCACAAGAGACAACAAAAGAGACAATCGTATATATGTATGCTATATTGAATACAAATCAAATCAATTGCATATATCGCGAACATAACACAAATTATACTAAGTACTCATCTATTGTGTGCAGGCCTTCTGAACTAGCTGCTGTTTCAGTCTTGTTTTGAAAATATTTAAATTGAGGGAGCTTTTAATATGCTCATCAAGAGAGTTGTATAATTTACAGCCAGTAAAAAAAAATCTTTTTTGGTACAGCGTAGTCCGGTGATTCTCAGGTTGTAGTTGGCCTTTGAAACGTGTATTATGGTCATGCTTCTCAGCAGTATTCAAAACTTGTTTTTATTTTTATAGACGTATGTACAAACTTCCAGTATATATAAGCTTACAACAGTTGGAATTTTGAATTTTTTTAAATAATCTCTGCAGCTCGTTCTAGTATCGATACTAGCAAGAATTCTAATCGCATATTTCTGAAGTTCCAATACTCTATTCACATGTGCACAATTTCCCCAAATCAAAACTCCATACTTTATATGGGAATGAAAATTTGCATAGTACAATGACAGTAGTGTGTACTCACTACAGTGGTTCTTCATAAATTTCAGACTATAACAGCTACTCTGTAATTTTTTACACAAACAATTAATATGACAATCCCAGTGAAGTTGCCTATCATAGGTAACCCCCAATAGTTTCACTGATTTACTACTTACTATTTCATCATTGGAACCTTCAAAAAGTTTGAATTCATCAGTCCTGCCATTACCAAAAAGAACAGTTATTGTTTTACGATGATTCAGTTGTAGGTTATTATTGATTGACCATTTTACAATATTGGCAAATACCGCTTCAGCAGTAGTTTTCAGCTTATTGAGATCCTTGTCAACAACCAAAATATTCGTGTCATCAGCATAGCAGATAACATAAACATTCTGAACCCTTTGAATATAGAGAATGAGATCATTAGCAAAAATGTTGAAAAGTAGAGGACCTAAGACAGAACCTTGCGGCACACCTTGCTCTACATCCATTTCTTCAGAGAAAATTTTATTGACTCTTATCATTTGTTTTCTATTACTGAAGTATGACTCGATTAAAGTTAAAGGCAAACCTCTTATTCCATATCTGTCTAATTTGGCAGTGATTAATCGATGATCCACTAGGTCGAAAGCTTTCGAGAAATCAATGAAAATACCCAAAGCAACAATTTTTTTGCCAATACTTGAAATGATCCGACCGCTGAACTCAGATAGTGCTGTCTCTGTACTTTTGTTACTGCAGAAACCATGTTGGTCGGACGATAAGAGTTTGTACTTAAGTAAGTAATTGGTTAACCGATCCTTAATTGCCATCTCAACAATGGAAGAAATTATTTTTCTTTCTTAATGTATTTGTATAAATAAAAGCTTGTCTTTAATTTTTTTTCATTTTTCATTATTTATGAAGTATTTTAGAAATCTTAAAATATCTAAATAAAATTAGTTATCTCCGCCACTGCTGCTCACAGGATTTCGCCGCAAGACTTTTTTATGCTTCTGCAATTGATATTGGGAAAACTTTAGTAGAATATCCTAAAACGTATTTCGATCGGCACACACCAAGACCACAGACGCTACTGGTTTTTAATCTTTCAGAGCTATTAAAACCCAAATATAACGCGTGATTCTTCTTTTGTTGTCTCTTGTGCATTCACGTCTTCTACCTTTTTATGATATATTGTCCGAAAAGTATGTTCCTGCAAAGATGTATTTCTCAATTTTTATCATATATTTTAATCTAATGGTATGTATTTAATTTTATGTTGTTTTGATATTTAATTTATTTTGTTTTGATGTTCATTTGTGACTTGTCATAAACATGCATCTGTCTTTGGTCCTTGTGATTGAATTTATATGTATATTTTATGATGAATAAATTGATTGATTGATTGATTGATTGATTGATGTAGGTTACTAGAATATTCTAAAACGTATTTCGATCGGCACACACCAAGACCACAGACGCTACTGGTTTTTAATCTTTCAGAGCTATTGAAACCCAAATATAACGCGTGATTTATGACTTCCCATCGTATAGACACGCCTACAAGCTTCGATGTTCGACTTCATTGGCCCAGACAAATCGGTTGTAGAACAGTGACAGCCGCATCTCACGTCCACGTTGACTACGGCTCTTTTGATGTACCGTCCGCAGACGGAAAATGTTTACGAGTAGTACAGATTATTTTTCGTTCTGTTTTTTGGCACATACGCTCGTGTTAGCGAAGTGAGTTTTTATTTGCTCGCTACAGAAACAGCTTCTGCAATTGATATTGGATGGACTATAATATCTCGTTGGACAAAATTGCAAACATTATGCAAATTGCAGGTATATTCCCTAACTTCCTTTCTACATCCCTTGTAAAATTTGCACATGCAATTTTCAACCGGAAATACAAATAATCCTTGATTACATTGTAATTAGCGCTAATTCTGGTTACAAAATTGCAAACATTGTGCAAATTTGTGGAAAAATCATGGTTCCGTCACACCTAAAATGCTTTAAGTTTGCAAACTTGTCATGTGTACGGAACATCCAAAAATTATGGATAACGCTAAAAACAGGGGCAAAGTTTCAGGGATCACGAAATTGCAAATAATGTTTTCGTGCTTTGCAACCTTTGGTGGCATAATTTTAAGTCGCCAATTGAGTTTGCACCTTTTTCAGTATCCCGGAAGATGGCGGAAATGGACATTATTGTTAGAAGCAATTTTCGCAAATGCCACAAAATTCCAAACTTTGAGCATTAAGTAAAGCATAAAAAATTATTTTGCATGTGAGTGTACATTATAAGAATGCCATTATGTCAACAAAGTGAACTGTAAAAGATTTATAGTCCATTAATATGAAACCCTTCATAAGGAAAAGTTCAGCCCACTGTTTAATTCAAAATTAATTAATGGAGCCAACTCGTACTCTTTGGGGAAACTTTCTCTGTATCTCTGTCACTGTAGTCGAGTTTTGTTGATTTTTCCCGAGGTTTTTCGGCAGCCAGAGATAAGTTTTTGTTCTATACTTGAATAAGCTCGCAGAAGAATTATTGTTACTTCCCAGTTTTCAGCAACCAAAGATCATTTCGGCATATTATGTGAGAAACCTGACATCTTGGAATTCTACTGCGATAATATAGCCTTCACTCCGAAAATAACCCATGGAAGTTCACGACTCGTTTTATTACCCCCGGCATCGAGGAGTATATATTACAATTCTGACCGTGCTCAGCGGCCCAACAAGTTAGGGAGAAACTATTTTGGCCGGTAGTAGATTAGGCAAGAAAAATAACCGGGAAGCTGATTTTGTGCGTAAGGGTTCCTTTGCGACAAGCATTTCCAGGAGAAGGGTGGAAAAGAGGGCTCCAGTAACGTACTCAGAGGGCTGCAATTATTTTTGTTTCTCATAGTAACCGAACCCTTCTGTATATATCAAAATATTGGGTACAGTTAATTCCCATCCCAGTAATACTTTATCGTAAAGTACTGAATAAATTCATTTTCAGCCAACTTATCCATTTCTGAGGAATCTCCTGATTTTTAATCTCAATTTGCCACATTTATAAGGGAAAATTTAGTATACAGGGTGACTAATGACGTCTGCGACAATTTTTTCGAATGGAACACCCTATATATTCGAAGGCATACGCAGAGTTCATGGATTGGCTGAACTTGCACCAGGCACATACATTCTCGGGAAGTGTCCTTCTCGCTTATTTCACAAAACCCTCTGAGAAATATAAGTCATCATTCCATCAAATGAATCTGAAATTCAAAATAAATGAATAAATGAAGTATCTATTATTTTTAACCGACGAAACCAAAAAGGAGGAGGTTCTCTAGTCGAAGCGTATATTTTTTTTTAATATTTTTTTTTATGTATGATCACGCATAACTTTTTATTGAGACGTCCGATTCCGATAATTCTTTTTTCAGTGGATCGGGTGTACTCCGAAATTGGTCCCATTTGAATTTAAAAGATGAAAACCACCCTTAAGGGTAGCAGAATGAAGGATATTATCACTCACCCTCTGAATTCTGGTCCGTTAACCGATTCTATCAGGCATAACTTTGTACTGGGTTCTTTTATTTGGATTATTCTTTTTTTAATAGATAGGGTATACCTCATATTTGGATTTCGGATGAAATTATCTACCCTTACGGATAGAAAAATAGGGGATAATTGATTTTTCACTTGTGAACAATGGCACACACATATGTAGTTGACAATGACAGATCGCTACTCAAACACAGTAAACGTTATCTGAGTAGGAGAGTCTATTCCCCATAAGACAATGGTGACACTAATAGAAAGAGATGAAAGATCATTTGTGAGTCATAGTGACGCATGTAGACGTGTCATGGCCACCATTCTCCCTGGACAGTGGCGGACTAGCGCACTCCGCACTCTGGTATCTGAGAGTTACAGGCTCTTGAATGTATATTGGTCCACTCTGTATGTTACGTGGGCCACCTGTACTCATGTCCATGTACGTCACTATGACCCGTTAATGCTACTAGATTTGATTGGCTAGAGCTTATTAGACCTCCTAATCAGATAATGTTTACTCTCTTTGATCGCTACTGTCATTATTTTTGTTCCACATCCGTCACAATCATTATATTCTTTGAGAGGATGGAATGATATACAGAGTAATGGAATAAACTAACCAGAACAACCGAAATAATTTATATTACAACAAGTAGTAAAAGTAGATAATCATATTATTTAACTGTTAATAGTTGAAGTAACATGGGTAAGTGAGTATTTTGGAAGTAATCAAAAAGTAAATAGGTAGTAATTAGTAGATTTCTGTCAAAAATTGAATAAAACTTTTTAAAAATTAAACCGACGAAATACGGAACTGAAAAGTAAAAAATAAAATAAACCTTCTTAGTCTCAATAACTTAGCTCCTAAACTAATGTAAGTAACTAATTTTGAGTCGGCGCCAAACGAACAATCAACGAAGATCACTAAATTACTTCAAAAAAATTATCAGAATGTCACCGCGCAACTCGATGCCATCATTTTACGCCTTACCTGATTCATTTGCTTGTTTGTTTGGCGCCGACTAAAAATTAATTACTTTTAATTAGTTTAGGAGCTTAGTTATTGAGACTAAGACGGTTTATTTTATTTTTTACTTTTCAGTTCCGTATTTCGTCGGTTTAATTTTTGGTTAAAAAGTTTTTTATAAATAATATTTAGATTGCATTAAAACTCTGACTATCATATAGTCGTAGAGAAGGAATAGTCGCTTATAATGATAGCTATTATTCTCTCTAGAAATTTTTATCCTCGAGAATAATAGCTATCATTATATGCTCGTTGAAGAATATACTATTCTGTGTTTACCTGAATTCCGTTCCCCATTCGCATTATATCACCTAACGTACATCAGTAAATAAATGTTCACTGTGAATAATATTAGTCGTTGTTATGATTATTATGATGTAAATAGCTTTCCTCGGCAGATTTTAATGTATTTCTATTAATAGCTGCCAGCCGCAGATGAGTATCAAAGCTTTGTGGGAAGAATGAATACGTCTCGTTGGAAGTATCAGTTTTCAAATGTTTGGAACAAATTTCATTCAGAGCCTTGCTCAATGCAAGACTATGTATTCGAAATATCTCATGTGTAAAGCTTTATTTCAATGCAAAATTCAAAACATATGTAGTCAGCAAATTGGAAAATTACATTGCTAATTTGTTATAGTACATACAAGGTCTTTTCATTGATCATTAATTTATCGTGATGAATATTGCTTAGCGTGATCTCTAAACAAATTGATAGATACGATTAAGAATATATCGAAATTTCAGTGAATCCTAATATCCATTCGGAATCGAACGGCATTTCTTCATACGTATCGAGTTGGATTTCTAACTCTAAAAACATAAATCTTGAAATTAAATTTCGAAAACATGGATGATGTCTGTTGGGATACGTTTCAGTTGCTGCGTTCCTCAAATTTTTCTTGTATTCGCCATGAATCAATAGCATGTCCACGTTTTCATCTCTTGTATATATTAAACAAAAAAGCCAAGTGAAGTGGAATAGATAAGAAATAATGGCACAAAGTCATCTTCACAAAGGAATCAATATAAATTGATATTCAACTGGTAGACCACAACCGAAAAACAACTACTTTCGTGGCAAATACCACGCAGAACGTTGAATGATATTCACCTGAAAATATATGCAAACTTCCATAGAAATGAAAATTGATTGCAAATGTTTCTTTCTTATAAGCTCGATTATGTGTAATTCATGTCGGGTCCGCCTAACAATCGGTTTCAGGCTTTTGGCCCTCATCAGTACGGAGAAGTCACCAGTCAAAGACCCGCAAAGCTCTGGCCGAAGCGAGACCCAACATAAACACACACCACACCATGCCCTCCTTAAGGTTGAGCGCCCATGGATAGTAAATTCCCTTCACGTTATGTGTGAACGAGATTTACTGTCCACTTCCATCCTCCCCCGCTCCTCCTTGGAGCGGTCCACAACTCGCAAATTGGCACGTTTGCGAAATTGAAATCGTACCTCCTGTGGTATGAAGTCAGCCTCTGAGTGCTTTAAACCCCTTTTTATCATGATTTTTGTATGTATGCCTGACTTGTGCTGTGTGTGCATGGTGGTGATGTACCTGACGGGTGCGTAAGTGTAATGTGTGATGTTTTTGGGTGTGTGATCTTACGTGTTTTGTGTTGAGTGTTACTCACCTGACGCGCCGGAGTGCTACTCTCGGTGGTGGATGGTCTTCTGGTAGATTGGTCGCATATACTTTTCCCTTTCTCTAAACCTGGGGTCGTCCAGCTTTAGGTTCGCGTGGATGTCTTGGATCACCGGGTTCGTGTGGGTGTCCGTCTTCAGTAACGTCGCGTTGGCGTGGTTCCGAAGATGGTCGTCAATGAAGTTCGGGTTGACATTCAGGTCCCTGTAGATAAATCTATTCGGGAGCGTTCACTGCCATTCTTAGGCTCACGTTCAAGAATAGCTGGATCTTGGTCCTGTATGTTTGTGCGCATTGACCCCATGCGGCAGATGCATACAGGATGATGGGGAGGAGGATGGTCCTGATAAGGAGCAGCTTCAACTGGAGGTCCATGTAGCTACTGCGTCCTATGAGGGGGCCAACATAAACAAAATCACCATCAAGCTTACATCATCTTTAGGTACGGCGGAAAAAGTAACTTTGAACCGGCGGTACCTACGATAGGAATCTAAAAGTGAGATTCCATCTCAGTAGAAGTTGCGGATGGCCCGACCGGCATGTATGTTAAACAAAAATGCCAAGTGAAGTGGAATAGAAATGAGAATTGATTGCAAATGTTTTTTTCTGAAATGTATGTCACTAGGTACCGCCGGTTAAAAGTTACTTTTTCCGGCGTACCTATAGATGATGTAAGATTGATGGTGATTTTGTTTATGTTGGGTCTCGCTTCGGCCAGAGCTCTCCGGATCTCTGACTATTGACTACTCCGTACTGATGAGGGCCAAAAGCCTGAAACGGATTGTTAGGAGGACCCGACATGAATTAAACATAATCGAGCTTATCAGAAAGAAACATTTGCAATCAATTTTCATTTCTATGGAAGTTTGCATAGATTTTCAGGTGAATATCATTCAACGTTCTGCGTGGTATTTGCCAGGAAAGTAGTTGTTTTTCGCTTGTGGTGTACCAATTGTGTATCAATTTATATTGATTCCTTTGTGAAGATGACTTTGTGCCATTATTTCTTATCTTGTATATATGTTTGTTGAAAATGTAATGACCTGAAGCCACTATGTAACTAATTTCTCACTTGTCAAAGTTATTTTTGTTTTTGATTTTTACAGTTTATACCAAATAATGAGAATTCTGTGATGAGAATGGAAATAAATTGAGTGAGCCCTATTCTTTTCCGAAACTGAGATATTGTCGTGAATTTTTTTTTTTTTTTATGTTCTGGTTCCCACGAAAAGGGATATCCTGTAATGTTCAGAGAACATCGTGGGAACCAAGGGAAAGAAGGTAGGAGTTGGTGTTCTTCTTAAATTTCTGGAGGTTGTATGCCTCGAAGAACACCTCCCTAGGCAATGAGTTCCAAAGCCTCGCTGTTCGTTGGATGAACGAGTCTTTGGAAAGTGATGTTCTGCAGGTTTCCAAAGTGACCACGAAGGGGTGTGATGACTGAACTTGACGGGTTAATCACGACTAACTAGGTTCTGACCCTTTAATGATTGAAAACACTTCGTAAAAAAATATAGAAAAATATTTATTAAAATGAAACAATGAATCCCTTCTAGTACCTAGTTATGAATTTCAAATGTATAGACGATATTTTTTACTTACACAAATAACTGTGGATTTATTCCAAAAACCATACTCTTCAAATTGATAATCGGGCTTCTTAACCTTTTAAGTCTCTAAGTGCCCCCATTTCCCAATCTCTTTGGGCACGACAAACACTCAAAGTCGACTCCCCGATCAAACCATCAGTCGTCACTTTTAAAACCTCTTGTTTATCTTTGGCACTAATTCGTATTTTGCAGAATAACAACATTGTGACCCACCTGAAAATCATGCTGATTGTTCCACTCTACGGGGTGTTCGATACATTTTTGACAATATATGAAGAATCGAAAAATGTATAATTTTTCAGAGCATTTCATCAAGAATTCCAAAGTTCGATTTAGTTCCGAGTGAAGTTGCTTTCGAAAAGTTTGACTTATTCAAATATTGATCTATTCGCAAAATAATTATACCTTTCGTTTTGGTCGTAAAATTGAAGTCATGAATCTGATTTCGTTCAATTTTGTGTTCACAGCATACTTGATAAGCCCCCAATTTCCTCATGATTTTTCGATAAATAATTAGTGTATTAAGATTGTTATCCACCAGATTTTCGATTTGAAACCATCAATTAGAATCTAGAGAATGTATGTCTAAAAAATTTACTTTTTTCACAATTAGTGGTTTTGGAAATATCAAACCGCCATAATATTGTTCGCTCATCATTCAACTAGATGCAAACATTTTTAAAAATTTTGGACCATCCGATTTTCGATTCGAAACCATCAATGTATTCGTCGTGAGAATGTACGAAATGTGTGTCTAAAAACTGTCGTCATTTGAAAAAAAAATTTTTTTTCACAATTAGTGGTTTTGCATATACCGAACCGCTCAACTACTCAAATAGGCGGAAAACACTGTCATATAATGTCACCAAGGTCTCTGCCTTTCAGCAACAGTGTCTTCAGGTAATCGCTCTCCATCTACATATTTTCAATTACCAACACGAAAGCTCCGAAAATAACCAAATATACCCTTTTACTAGCCAACTACTCTGATGTTCTTATGTCGATTATCAATTTGTGATTTGTGTGCCAACAACCGCCATATTGATTCTGGTTTGGATTGCCTAACTCCGGTCAAAATGTGAAATTAATAACCTAACCTTAAATATTTATATCATGAGTCGTGATTTAACAGTTGCGGATGCGCAGTAGTTCTCAAGCGGCCGCATGAAAAAGGACAGACTGATTTTCGTGACTTCACTTTGTTAACATGTCGTCTTATGGAGTATTATCCATAGTGGTAGTTAATAAATATATAGGGTATCCATAGCACATACGTGCTGTATACTTCTTCATTTATTTATTTTTATTTATTTTATTCATTATCCATACAGACTATTACAGCCTAATTACATGGATAAGCTGATTTGATATTATGCTATAGTACAAGATAATATAAATCAATCCTAATAACTAATAAGTACTCACTATCATACTATCAGAACTATCAGAACTGTAGGAGATCGTGTTGCAAAATAGATGTTCAGTATTATAGAGTAGAGTTCAATTTTTGCTCAAGTATATTTTTACGAGAAGCAGTAGGAGGTAGGGCCCAATCAAGGTCTATAAGTATATTAAAATTGTTTGCTAATATCTCATTGGAGTGGAACGTCGTGGCGGTAGGCGGCACATTGAAAGGAAGTAGAGGATTTCTGGGGAGTCTATGTTATTGTTCATTATTTTGTACATGAATATCATTATTGTTAAAGTTCTCCTTTGTTCTAGCTATAATACTTTGAATTCAGATCTCGAATATGATGTCCTTATGCTATTCTAATCAGGCCATACACGATGCTGTTTAGAATAAAAATACCTCAAGAGTTTATTCTGTACTTTTTCTGGTTCATTTAAGTTTAATTGATATTCTCCGAACCATATAAACCAAATTCCAACTATGCCTCACTAGGAAATAATATAGCAATTTGTTGTGTTTAAATCGAAAGTTCGATGTTTGCCTAATAACAGATCCCAAGAACCGATTAGCGGCTTTGATCATGTTTTTAATGTGAATGGAAAAGTTAAATTGAGAGTTGTGGTAACGCCCAGATGTTTTATTTCAGTTTGTCTCTCAAGGGCCTCCCCACTCATTCCATATTCAAAAATAATTGGCTCTTTTACTCAGGTTACACTTTTTAGAATTGAAATATAGTTTATTTCTTAGGCTCCAATCTATGATGGCGTCTATATCTTTCTGTAGTCCTATACAGTCACGGACCGTTTGTACTTTTTTGAGAAGCTTCAGGTCGTCGGCAAATAGGAGGCACTTTGAAAATTTCAGTTTTAGCGGTAGATCGTTAGTGACCAGTAAGAAGAGAAGAGGTCCTAGATTCGAGCCTTGTGGACCTCCAGAATTTGCCAAACATTCCACAGGTGCGTTCCCATTATGCTTGACAATAGAGTGACGAATTTGAAGATCATGTTTAATCAACTCAAGTGTATTTTTGGATAATCCAAAACCACAAAGCTTTCAAGCAGGACATCATGATGTACCTGATCAAATGTTTTTCAAAATCTGTAAACACAACATCTTGTTGTGATTTAGATCCTAAGTATAAAGCTCATTGCTAAATATAATAAATTTTTATTGATTGCTTTTTTCTCATAAAACCATGCTGCTGAGGGACTATGTATTGGCTCGTGAAATTGCTGAGTTTGATGTAAATAATTTGTTCAAATAATTTAGCTGGCGCACACATTATGAAGATAGCTCTATAATTTTCCACCTCCATTTTGTTTTCCGACTTGTGTAAGGGTACAGCTATGGAGTTTTTCCGAGCAATTCGGAATAAATTGGTTTTGATAATCAAGTTGAAAATATGAATCAATGGGACTTTCAACCATTCGCTACAGCCTTTCAGGATATATGGAGCCTTCTTGGGCTTCAATTTCCTCACAGCCTCATTATAATCCGTCTCACTTATCGAATGAATGTTAAATGATTCATTACAAATTCCTATATCAATTTTTGTATCCACAAAGTCCAATTTATATGTTGCTGATTCAGAACAAAAGACTGAAGGAAAGAATTTAGCAAAAGCGTCTGCGGTGTTACCTTCGTCCACATACTCATTATTATACAGTTTCGGAAACTATTTATCTTGGGTATGGTGGTTTCATGAGAGCGTAAAGAATAGCCTTGCTTCATGTTGAGAGAGCATTACAATTTCTCCTCGACTCGCTCGAGGAAGGGATGTCGACGTCACGACACAGAGGAGTCTGAGCGGTCAGCTCAAGACGTCACTATCATACCAGCAGCAGTCGGGAGAATGTGTGCGCTGTAATGAAGAAGAATTATTGACGTCAATTTCACATCAGATGATTTGAACAAATTAAACTGAATCATTGATTGATTCAATTTAATCTGTCGGACTACAGGTAGATCAAAATATCTTTGGTGCCGTGGTGGCCGCGAAAACAAAAGAAAATTCTTAAACATAAACAAAAGCAAACAATAAAAACAAAAACTTATTTCTAACAGAAAAACAATTATTTCTTGAATGGAAAGAAAAAAAAATTACAAGAAAAGACAAACCAAATTAAATATTTTGTGTACGGAATTATTTTATTAAATGTTCGAACAAACCACCATTTTGGGCCAAACAATAGCCGAAATCTGTTCTGGTAGCCGCAAGGGTAACTGGTGTTACCTGAGCACACAACTGAATAATGTTTGCCCTCGGTTCATCTAAATTGGTGGCACGTTCGAACTCATGCCGATATACCTCCGATTTTAGCATGCCCCAGAAATAAAAATCGAGAGGTGCTACATCTGGTGATCGAGGTGGCAAGTTTCTTGTCCAAAAAACCGGGAAAAATTGATTAAAAATGTAACCACCGGCCGCATTGTGGGAGGACAACCACTTGTTGAAACCACACGTCGTTAAAGTAAATCGGAAGAGCGCGAACTGCAGGAATAATTTGATTTTGCAAAAGTTGCAAATATTTTGCTGCATTCAAATTCCCTTCAATAAAAAATGGGCCTATGACGTGATCGCCTAAAAGTCCCGTCCACACATTTAATTTGCTTGGGTACTGTGTCCTCACAGCAATACTCAAATGTTTATTTTTACGAGACCAATAACGTACTACGGATGGGTTGTGTTAAATTTTACTTTTCGCAACTGGCAATGAAAAGTAAAACATTTGATAACGTCAACGAGTTTTAAAAAGTGTCACTTTGAATATCAAAATTAGAAAAATAAATTTTACCATTAGTTGCAAAAAATACAGGAATAAAATTTGTTATAATTTTAAGGCTCAACTACTTGAAGTACTTCTTTATTGTTATTATATTTTTTGTACATATTATGAAGATGAAATTTTATTGAAATCCAATACATAATATGTGTGGTAAAAACTAATTATAAATAATATTAACTACACAATTTGAACAATTGATGATATTGACCCCAGCTGATATTTAAGTAAACTTTTGAACATTTTTACGTTGGCCAAGCAGTCTGAGGCGCCAGGTTCGAGTTTAGTTCTTGAAAGGGAGCGTGGTTCGAAAACCCACACCAGGAAAACTTTTTTTTGAATTAAATTGGTATAATATGTTAGAATTATTATAAGACCAAAAAGTAAAAAATAAATTTTATTTTAAAAGACTGAACTCTTTTAACGCACTAAAGAGTAAAATATAATATCAATATTCAATGACTGTGCCAAAAAGCGTGGGGTGCTTTGTCGAAGTCAATTAAAAGTATTATGTTTCGCAAAGATGCATAACCAAAAGCACCCCCCATGCTTTTTGCTTAAGTCGTTGAACATTAAAATTATTTTTTACTTTTTAGTGCGTTAAAATAATTTTCTTTAGTTTTTAATATATATATATATATATATATATATATATATATTGCTATGATGAGGTGATTGCGGTTTAATTTATTTTAGTATTTATCTATTTATTTTCAGAATCAGACATCATAACAAAAAATATTTTTTGTTTTACTAAATTTCATACTATTTTCAAATCTTTTTTTTTATAGCCAGTTCCTTTTTTAATTTGATTCAATATGTTAATGAATAAGTACCCATATAAATATTTCAAATGTCCGGCTATGTATTTTACCTTTTTCCCATTGATTCTTTCACCTTATTCTCTTTACCTCAGCTAACTCCATCGGTACGCCTATGGAATCTCAGGAGTCAGTTCTACTGTGGAGCCCTCTGGTAGTTCTTGATGTCAGTTTCAGAAAATGGCAACATGTTCTGCTCAATGATTGAAAATAAGGCAGAAATTCATCAAAATAATAATTTCCTTTATTCAGGAAGACTTATTGTTACCTATTCTGCGATAATTAAGTTAAATTAGTGCTTCATAGCAAAATATACATAAAAAGGGAGGTAATGTGATGATAAAAGTTAAATGTTATCTATTTTTGTAGGTTATGTAGTCTATATACCAATTTATGAAAGTGTTCTATCAAAAGGGTTCTTAAAGAGGTTTATTTTTGGAATGCACTGAGTTTAGTAACTTTTTATGGTTCAAAGTACCTGTAGCTTCTTGAAACGAAAATGTTCAGTGTGTCGGATCGCTCTCCCGTTCCTGGAAACTGCCGTTCCAGTCTGCAGCCCCCTTGTCGACTGTGAATTCGCCCTCGTACTGGTATATGTCTCAAATGAAAAGGTAAGATCCGTTCTGCATCTGGGTTTTTTATCCTACAGTTCTTTCTAGTATTTCCTCGTATTGTATTGGCAAATAACTGTTTTTGTAACGAAAATATGATTGATTTTCGGTAAATAACACCTTTTTTAGAAAGTCATCATTTACACGAAATGCCCTATTGCATTTTTCGACCATCGTTTCACAAAACTCCATACGTCTGAAATGGTCTCCAGGCAAAAGTTCTGGTGTGGTCTTGACTTTGGAACAATTATAACCGTTTCTCTTCAAAATATTCCCTGCAGTTCTTTCATTCAAATTCACTTCGTCGGCGATCTGTCCACTCGAACAAGGTGTCGTTTCTGCCAAGGCACACACTTGTGTTTCTCTTATTTCCCGTTCCTCGGGTATTTGTCTAGGATGCGGAGGTGGATTTGTGGGACAACATTTTTTGCAATGTGCTGCCATACACCCAAAATTCTGAAATGTATTAATAATTGGAAGGACAGTCGCTTCCGTAGGTACAGGTCTATCTGCAAAAGCCACTATGAATAGATTTCTAGTATCTTGTACAGAATTACCTCCAAAGTACCACTTAACGATCTGTACTTTCTCTGCGGTTGTGTAAATAGGCGGCATGTTTCAAAAGGTAATAATTGTCACGGTCTTTTGTTTTCGCAACCACGGCTCGGCAAGAATGCATCGAGTCGCTGTGTCGCATTGCCACGTGGTCAGTTAATGCGTCGGGTGGGGTAACAGGAGGGGCGCACAGCAGTGCGTCCCTCTTGTTTATGTGGTATTATCATATCATTGCGTTCCTTGTTGCTCGTGTAGATTTCTGTCTATACCTCAGATAAATTGTTTACGATACTGTATACGAAACTGCCTAGGTTTATGTTAGTTGACTTTTTCTTATTTACAAAGCTCCAAAATTCATCAACTTCCGAATGTATTTTTTCTTCAATTTTATAATAGAAAATACTCTTTTCTAATTAATTTTTTCATTAGGCTCCTTAAATCTTTGTACTTATTGTATAGTGATCAGATAACATTTTCATTTCCTGTATCTGTCTTTTTCTCTAATCAAACATTTATCCCTCGTAAACCAGTGTGGAAAGAATAATTTTTATTATTTTCTTGACAGTAGTTTTAGGAACACACTTACTTACAACATCCTTCCAGTTACTGTAAAGTTTGCCTAAAGCCGCATCTATAGTACTTTCATTCAGGACTGCACTTTAAATTATGATGTTTAGAGCAGGATGATGATCATCCTCTTTCACGAACGGTAGTCCACTTCTATTTATGTACATCTACATTCGCCCAAAATTTACTTATAGTTTTCATCTCATGTGGAGGAATCAATCGAAGAGTTTTTTTTCCGTAGTCTTTTTTAGTAATTTGGAGCAATTTCGTTGGTTGGTCGGTTGGTTGAAAGCTGACGAGCCAGAGACAGGGTTGGCACTTAGCTTCCCTTGACACTGCGACCAGCTGGGGTCTATTGTATCACTCTGTCGTCAGTGGTTCCTCATTCAAATAGGTTTGGGCCTTCAATTAGGTTTAGTAGCCTGTTGATAAGGTTCTTCGGATTCATGCCTGTTTCCGGGCAGAGGTTCTGTGTCGCCTACTACTTAGGGCGTCACAGTCGGAGATAATATGAGAGGCTGTTTCCTCCTCTTCATCACATAGCCTACACTTCACGGTTTCCCTGCGTACTCCCATGGTGTTCAGGTGTTTTTTAGGCCGCAGTGTCCAGTCAACAGAACTATTATTATACGTGCCTTTGTTCTGTTCAGGTTCAGAAGGTCAGCCGTCAGGGTCCGGTTTGGATGCCCTACCATGACTTTGCTGTGTATTTGCCCGACAGTTTGATCCCAATATTGTTGGTGTGTTCTTTTCATCCACTCGTCGATCAGAGTCCTGCATCGGTTTTTGCTAAAGCCATATACAGGTTCTGGCCCTGTGAATAGCGTTTCAGATACTTGTCTAGCTAGCTGGTCCGCTTTTACGTTGCCTTCAATGCTTCTATGACCTGGCACCCACATCAAGGTGACCTTGTTGTGTTTTGCCAGCTCGATGAGGTTCTGGAGGCAGTCCCAGACCAGTTCAGACTTTATCTGTATAGAGTTGAGGGCTTTGATAGCACTCTGACAGTCAGATAGAATGTAGATGTGTTTTTTCCTATAACCACTTTCTAGATTCTTCTGAATGCATACCATAATAGCATGTGTTTCAGCTTGGAATGTCGTGGAGCATTTGCCAAGTGGTATTATGTAGTCTCTTCTTGGCCTTACCCCATGTATTCCTGCTCCCGTTCCTTCAACTGTCTTTGAACCGTCTGTATACCAGACTATATCTGCAGTTGATTGTTATTCTATACTCGGGGCCCATCCAGATCCGTCAATTCGTGTTTCCAATGGTTTTCCGAATGAGTATAGGGGTTGCATGTAGTCTGAAATCATTTCGAGTTCTTCGATGTTGATTACATGAGTGATTCTGGTATGTCCAGTTGTTCGGATTCTCCAGTTTTTTGTTTGTTTCAGTCTGTATGCACTCATCCTGGCCTCTCCAATGACATGTGAGTCAAGGGGTTCAAGGTTTAGGATGATTTCCATTGCAGCTGTTGGAGTGCTATTCATTGCACCCGTGATACAGAGACAGGCAAGCCTCTGGATTTTCCCAAGGTTGGTTTTTGCCTGTCTTTGAATTGTTTTTGGCCACCATAAGAGTGAGCCATAAGTTATTCTCGGTCTTATTACCGCTGTGTAAAGTCAGTGCATATCTTTCGGTTTGAGCCACCAGGTTTTTCCAAAAGCTCTCCTGCACATCATGAAGGTTATCTTGCTTTTATTGGTTACATGTTGAAGATGCGGGTTCCAGGTTAGTTTCTTGTCAAGAATCAGCCCTAGATATTTCACCTGCTCTACTACTTTTCACCATTTCACCGAATAGTCTGGGAGGTATGAGATCTCCCATGTTTCTTCTCCGGGCGAAGGGAATTAGTGTTATTTTGTTCGGATTTGCCCTTAAGCTTTCTCTGTTACACCATTCCTCTACTGTCCTCAGTGCATTTTGCATTAGCTCTGAGGTTGTTCGAGTATTCTTTCCTTTGATGACGATGACCAAGTCATCTGCATACCCTTGAGAGTAATACCCTTGGTTATTCAGAGAAATTAGCAGTTCATCTACAACCATGTCCCACAGAAGGGGGGAGAGTATGCCCCCCTGTGGGGTACCTCTGGAAATTTCAACCTGCTCTGTTTCCTCGAACATGTTGGCTTGGACCAGTCTATTGTGAAGCATTGAGTGTATCCACCTGCAGGTGGTTTCGTCAATGCCTCTTCGAGTGGCCGCAGAGACCATACTTTCAAAGGAGGTGTTGTCGAAGGCTCCTTCGATGTCTAGGAGAGTGCATAGTGCAATTTCTTTGTTTGCTAGAGACGCTTCAAGCCTTGAAACATGCTGATGAAGTGCTGTCTCGCATGATTTTCCTGTTAGATAGGCATGTTGGTTTTGATGTAAAGGCCGTTCTATAAGAGCGGTTTCCCTTATGTCTCTATCTATCAGTTTTTCTAAGCCTTTCAGAAGAAATTACGATAGGCTCATTGGTCTGTATGCCTTTGCCTGGTCGTAGCAATATGGACTAAAAAGTTAAAAATAAATCATAGTTTAAAATAAAATAATTAATGGAAAAACTTTTTAAAGCCAAGCTTTTTTCAAATGCACTTAAAAGTAAAAAATTATTGTTTGGATGTGTGGCGTAGGTTATTCAGTGAGTTATACATTCAAAAGCTTGTCGCGCAAAGTATTCAGTTCGAATACGAAAGCCACCAACACCCCATAGCCGAAAATTCTGTCTAAGCCTCACTATTTCATTCCATCACCCGTGGCTCCTTGAAGTATACACAACTTCACAAAACTCGATCCTTGCTCCTGCGGTTCGACTGCGGGAAACTCCGACAAGTAAATGGAGAACTATTATAAAAGTAGAGCACGTAGATTTCGCAATATAACGTGCTGAAGAAGGGGATTCGTGTACTATTCATTGTGCCCTAGAGCGAAAGCTATAACTCGAATATATGCGATAGTTGGGAGGCTGACTTCGACGAGTCGTAATCGATACGCATTTAACTTTGTTACACTCACATAGCGATTACATTGACAACTGAGAAACTCTTGTCTGGAATAAAATTGCTTTGACTCTCGAAAATAAGGAAAAAACTTAGATCAAGATTCCAAGCATAAAGATCTCGAATGCAAATATAAAGATCTCGAATACAATAATAAAGATCTCGAAAGCAAATATAAACAATACAAGAATAAACTATCACATACAGTGTAACACATAAAGTTCGCAACATATGGAAGTTTTTTTTATTAATAGACATAATGAAAATTTGACTTCGCAGTTAATTTGTGCTTGAAAAATGAGTAAAAAACACCCTCATTTCTTTTGTCACCTGTCAAATTTGACATTTTTTCGAAAATCCTCAAAAAACGTTTTTTTTTTAATTTCGAAAAATACCAAAGAAAAAAGTTTCCAATTTTATATCTTTGCTCCAAATTTGGACTCTCTACTGTCCCTTCGACTTTTTTCCAATTTATTTAATTTTCCGAATTTTTCGCTCTACCGATTCGAACGAAATAATTTTGATGAATACGAAACTTCAATGTCATATCTTGCCCAGAAAATACCCACATTGGCCTATTACCAGAAATAAAAATGCACCTCCAGAAATTCGTCTTTGTTGTTGCAAAGTTCATCTAGTTTATTCATTTCATTGTGAAACTGATTCGGATTTTCAATGTATGTATGTAATCGAAGAAACGAATTTCCCTTCATTCTTATTACACTCGTATTTCTTTTTCTAACAGATTTGTATCCGGGTAACTGCAGATGAGTTCGAAACATTTTGATGTAGTTTACACCCAAGAGTGTGACAGTTGGATGTAAACTGTTAGATGTAATTTTCAAGTAAATAATAATTTTTCGCAACGTTTTTTGAATTCATTTTATAAATCTCATATTCTTTATTTTCACCATTAGATGTGTGAAAAACATTAAACCAAAATGACTATAACCAAATTGACAACAAATCATCGTAACATTCATTGATTTATCTCAATAATCTTATAAAAAACCCGAATTCATCATTCAGTATCCCGTTCTATACAAATTATAGTCCTTTCATTCACAGACTTGGTGGCATTTTTAATAAATAGGGGATTTATGTTAGCACAACACTCCTGAATGGTATTCTCTAAATGTTCTTTGTTTGCAAATGGTCTGTGTTTATACACTTTTTCAGATTTTGGGAACTAACTGTTCTGTTCGACGTGAAAGTTGCCTCGTCTGTCCATAAAATCCGGTAGGGAAATGTGATATCATTTTCTCTCTCACCTTGGAACCAAAATGAAAAACCTACTCGAATATCGAAATATCTTTCTCTTAGAGCATAACGAACTTTGGCTTATAGAGATGGAAATTATTTTTGTGCAGAATTTTTCTCACAGTTTCTCTGCCAACCCCTGTATTTCCACTAATACTCCTAATATTAGTTTTTCCGTTTTCAACAACGCTCAAACAAACATTGAGTTGTTCTTCTGCATTATACCTTATTGGATTATGTGGTTTCTTCAAACGATTGTTCTTTGAATGTTTTCAATATCCTTCCCACGGTACTAAAGGGAATATTTCTTCTTGGATGCCGGTGATTGAAAATATAAGCAACATCTCCATATGGCACATTCTCACCACATAGAAGAACGTTTTTCACTTTGTCTTGTGTGGATAACATTGTACATAAAACTTATTTGTGATTTATAAATGTACCTAAATCTGTACACAAAACAACTCGATTTACTACAAATTTGTTTCAAAAGCCTACTAATGGAAAATCTTCTTTCGATTCGATCAATTGTACTATTTTCTTTCCGAGATGTTGCATTAGTCTTGTATTGTTTGAAATCACGAAATTTTATATCATGTTTAGTACAAATCGCTAGAACGAAAGTCTTTTGAATAGTTATGAAACTGTGGGTCATTGTTTAGTTTACAGAAAAGTATGATATTTCGGGTTTGTTTGTAATTGAATTATTGGTCAGAAAAATAATCAAACTGGATAAAAATCTATTGAAAAAAGAAATACGAATGTAATAAGAATGAAGAGAAATTCGTTTATTCAATTACTGACATATTAACGTCCATACATTGAAAATGCGAATCAGTTTCACAATGAAATGTAAAAAACTAGATGAACTTTGTAACAACAAAGACGAATTTCTGGAGGTGCATTTTTTTCCGGTAAGAGGCCAATGTGGATATTTTCTGGGCAAGATATGACATTGAAGTCTCGTATTCATCAAAATTATGAAATTTGAATCATGTTTCGTTCGAATCGGTAGAGCGAAAGATTAGAAAAATAAAAAAAAATGGAAAAAAGTGACAGTAGAGAGTCCAAATTTTGAGCAAGAGTATTAAATTGGAAACCGAGCAACTTTTTTCTTTGGTATTTTTCAAAATTAAAAAAAAATAATGTTTTTTTGACGATTTTCGAAAAAAAAAGTCAAATTTGACAGGTTTAGAGTAGCACATGACAAAAGGAAAGAGGCTGTTTTTCACTCATTTTTCAAGCACAAAGCAACTGCGAAGTCAAATTTTCATTATATCTATTAATAAAAAAAAACTTCCATATGTTGCGAACTTTATGTGTGACACTGTATGATGCATCGTACAAAAAAAAGTTATTATAAGCAAGAAATCAAAAAGGGTGAAATCAGCTCGCAAAATCTATGGAAAACAGTAAATGAATTGTGCAATGAAAACAAGAAAAAAATACCTATAAATTGTATAAAAACTGAAGAAAATAAACTGACCAACAATAAATACGAAATTGCAAATTATTTCGTCAATTACTATAGCGAACTTAGTAAAAAATATGCAGAAAAAATGTAAACAGACTTGAGATTTCAACCATAAATAAACAGACTAACAGCAACCACGCAACTATTTCCGACTGATGAAACTGAAGTAAAAAATATGATAACTTCATTGAAAAAAAAAAAAACGCCGGGCATGGAATGAATCAAGGCCGAAACACTGAAAGAGTTTCAAAATGAAATAGCCGGACCCCTGGTGTTGATATTCAATAAGATTATTGAAACGAGTATTTTTCCTGATTCCCTGAAGGTTGGTATTATTACATTACATTACATTACAGGCCGATATCTCTCATCAGCAACATAGCTAGAATTTTTGAAAAACTTGTAAAAATAAGAATCCATAGTTTCCTTAATAGGTTCAGTGTCCTAATCTAAAAATCAATATGGGTTCCAAAATGAAAAATCAACGAATGATGCAATAGCTGAATTAACAAAAAACATATATACTGCATTAGATGAACAAATTCCTGCTCTCTGTGTTTTTGTAGACCTAGCGGAGGCCTTCGACACAGTGAGTCATCAAAAGCAACCAGAAAAGTTAAATTGCTATGAACTGAGAGGGAATATCCATAATTTGATCAGGACCTATTTATTAAATAGAATATGTTCAGATAGATAAATTCATGAATGAAAGCAAGCGAATTGAACTCGGTGTTGCTCAGGGTACCGTCATAGGACCAGTATTATTCCTCCTTTATATTAATGACCTTCTAGAACGAAGGATTGAAAATGGAAGCATAATCAGCTTCGCTGATGATACTGCCATATTCTTTACCGGAAAAAAATGGACATCGTTGAAAAATTCCGCAGAGGAGGAATTCAAAAAGATAAAGTACTGGTTCGACAATAACCTCGCATCTGTGAATATCCTCAGGCTGTTTGCCTCTTTTTCTTCTGGTACGTTGTTTTCTTCTTCTTCTATCTGTCTTTTCGTTGGGTGTGGTATTTCGTCCGGACTAGATTTAGTTTGAAAAACGGACTTAAAGTCTCCTCACAAAATTCAATATAAATTGAAACAAGACTACAAGCAAAAAACAACTACTTTCCTGGCGAATCTATGCCTTAAAATCTATGCAAACTTCCATTATCAAATTATCAATGAAAATTGATTGCAAATGTTTCTTTCTGATAAACTTGATTATTGTGTCAGGTCCGCCTAACAATCCGCATACCGGTTTTGCCACGAGAAATCCTCAATTTTTAAGATATGTATTCTTCACGAACGAGGCAAACTCCTTCCGAAATGCCATCACAAACTTTCATAACAACCATGTTTGGGCTCTGGAAAATCCGCACGCAGTTAGTGAAAGACATTATCATTATCAATTTTCTGTAAATGTAAGGGCGGCAATAACTGATAATTACTTGATAGGTCCGACTGGATGGCGCAACTTATAGAGACTTTTCAGAAAATGAATTGCCGGGACTACTTCAGAATGTACCATTAATAATTCGTATCCGCATGTGGTTTATGCATGATGGGGCTCCGGCCCATTTTAGCGTTGCAGCCAGGGAATTCCTTAACACTGTCTATCCAAATCGATGGATCGGTAGGGGTGTAGAAGAACCTAACCAGGCGTGGCACCAAGGTCCCCAGATCTAAACCCACTAGATTTTTTATTTTTGGGGACATTTGAAGTCACTAGTTTATAGAACTCCAGTAGCGAACGAGAAAGATCTAAGAAACCGAATTGTAGACGCCTGTGAAACAATAAGAAACACACCAATAATTTTTGAGCGGGTACGAGATTCAATGAATAGAAGACTGAATGCCTGTATTTCGGCTGAAGGTGGACACTTTGAACAATCTCTTTGAATACAATTTAGTTTCCTTTATTTTATTTTACTCCACATATTTAACATTTCTTGAAATAAAATAATGATATTTCTTGCAATTTTTTTTTATTAAAACAAATACAGATTTTGCACCCTTGATACAAAAATAACTATTTCAATCGAGTAAAACTAAATAGAATAGGTGGTACAAAAAACCAAAACTACCTACTTAAACGTCAAATTAATTTCCTAAGCATTCTTGTGAAAAATGCAAAATAATGGTAATAACTTCAACACGCATTGATTATCAAATAATCGACATGAAATTTTCAAGTCCAAATATCTAGGAAACGGTTGCTTATAACGACTTGTAACAATGGTAGCTTTTTTACGTAGATATGATAGAGAAATTGATTTTTGTACTGAAAAATGTGCTAGAAGTACTCTCAAAAAAGTTATGAATCTTCAAAAAAGAAAAAGACTTGTTGGCGCCCCCTACTAGTTAGAGCAATAATAACATCAGGTTCGAATTTGACACCTCAAAAAACCTCTCAATACCAATTTTCGTTTAATTAAGGTCAGTATTTCGAAAGTTATTCAAAAAGAACGAAAAAACAAATTAAACTTTAACACCCTGTATCTTGGAAATGAAGTGTTTCCGGTCATATATTTATTTGACCAATTTATATTAGAATATTGTGAGGAATCACCTCCTGAGGTCTGTCACAGTACTTTTGAATCACCCTGTATGTGCGCCAAGTTTCAACAGAATCGGTTCACAGATGAAAAATTATTAATCCCCTACTTTTCTACTCTTAGGGGTGGATTATTCCTTTCCAAATTACCAATTCTGAAGTATACCCCATCCAATAAAAAAAGAATCATCTAAATCGGATAACCCAGTACAAAGTTATGAGTGGTAGAATGGTTAACGGGTAAAAACTCAGTGGATGAACGATAAATACTCACACTGAACAGAAAGGAAATCAGAATAGTGGTAGGGCTTCTCACGGGGCACTGCCATCTAAACAAGCACCTCATCATGCAGGTGGTGCTTGGAGGATGAGGAGTCAGCCACCCACATCCTCACGGAATGCCCAGAAGTGGCAGCAATACGGGAAGCGCATCTGGGGAATATCGCTCTGAACCCGGAGAGTGTGAGAAAGGTATTGGTTAGAAGGCTGGCCTCCTTCGTTCGCGAAATAGGGTACCTTCAGAGCTGAACCGATTCCAGCAGCGGTGGGTGCATAACGGGCCCGATAGAGAGTCCTACATGCTAATGGTTCTGTCCGCGCACATACTCTCATTCTATCTATCTATCGAACGATAAATATCCCCTATTTGTCTACCCTTAAGGGTGACATTTTTCTGTCGGATTCAAATGGGACCAACTTCGAAGAATACCCTATCCAATGAAAAAAGATTCATCGAATTCGAACTACGCTGTGAAAAGTTATGTGTTATGTGTTTTGCGAAACAAGTGTTCTACACTTATCGTTATGATTACTTTATTCATTGTAACCATCTTAAATTGTATTTATATTGCGAATAAAGTTTATAATATTATACAAAAAAAAAATAGAGAACCTCCTCCCTTGAAAGGCAAACATGTGAAATGTAATATTAGGAAAACGGACTCAAAGTCTCTTTCTGTACCGACATTTCAAATTTACTGCGTAATGCGTACCTACAAGTAATTAACCTTGATCATGTTTTCATTCGTGTTGGGTTCCGCCTCAGCCAGAAGTCTTCTGGCTAATCCGTACTGACGAGGGCCAAAAGCCTGAAACCGGTATACGGATTGTTAGGTGGACCTGACACAATTTAAACATAATCAAGTTTATCAGAAAGAAACATTTGCAATCAATTTTCTTTGATATTGGAAGTTTGCATAGATTTTCAGGCAGATACCATTCAATGTTCTGCGTGGTATTTTCCAGGAAAGTAGATGTTTTCTGCTTGTAGCCTACCACTTGTTTCAATTTATATTGGATTTTGTGACTACAAGTCCGTTTTACTAATATTACACTTTACATGTTTGGCTTTTTTGTTTTATATTTGGTTTGTTTGTATTTGTTGTCTCCCTTCTATGTTCATATTCTAGAATGGCGTCAATTTCGAGTGGTGTCGTACCTGCTAAGGCATGGAGTACGTCTGTCGGTGTTGTTTTCTATGCTTTGGTGATGATCTGGAGTCCTGAGCGCGCTTTCCCCTAATTGATGAACCATATAAAATTAGTGGTGTGATTGAGTTTTCGTGCACCAATATAAGATGATCTCTAGATGCTTCCCATTGTCTTTTTCGTACTGTCTTCAAGTGGTTAATCCAGAGTTATTTCTTGTCAACCGTGAGTATTTCAAATTGTGGTATAGTTTAACTATGAATTGTCCAGTTTTGATCGTCGGTGGTCTTATTTTCTTGGTTCCTCTCATAAATATAATTTCGGTTTTATCTTCATTGAAGATTAGTTTGTTTCTCCCCACCCATTTGATGCAGGCGTCCCAGACAATTCTGCATTTTTCCTCGTCAACAAATGCTAGAAACTAAAAAGTTTCATTTCTAACTCGCGATGAGAGAAATGTAACAAATCGGAAAATGAAAATTATCCAACAATGATGAAATCATTAAATGAACCCATTTAATTATATACTAACGAAAGCACTGAATATGTAAATGGTATTTTCTGCGTAGACAGTCATTCTATGAAACGACCCTGTTGTAAACTGTAAATAGAACGCAAGTCGTTATCTTGATATATCGGGCTATCGCTTTATCTATTCCTCTGACTGTAATTAATCTGATAAACCGATATAGAATGTGCAAATGAACCATTAATCTATTGTATCTATAATTACTGCCTCGGTGCGTGAATTCGCTCTCGATTAGATATAAGACAACTCACTTCAATTCAACAACAAAAATTAAGGAATCTGTACGTATGGTCACAATTGGGAATAACTGCCAATATTTACGCAGTGGTGGTTCCTTTTTGAGTGGAAAACTACAGTTTCAGTCACCTTTTCGATTGTTATCACGAGAGGAATTTCGAAGTTCCTCAGTTTCAAAATCAATTCAACCAGAAAATAAAGCTATATCCTTCCATACCTATTATATAACCTCAGAGAAAACGGAAAAAATGATCTCTTTGGCTCGATACATTTTCCATGCGATATTCAATAGCTTTGAAACTCTGTTTATAGTGAGAATCGTCGAGCTCCTCAGATATATCTCCAAAAAACACCTAGAGAGTCATGAAGGAAGCTGTTCTAAGAACATAGAATTTCAACAGTAGTGTCCCTATACATACACAGAATTAAAAATATTCTTGATATAGCAGGCTCACAATACAACACACGTCAGGACTTATATATCAAGACGGAAAGGAAAACATTCTCAATTGAATATTGCATAGAAAGATTCACGATAAAAATTAAACAAATTACCAATACCCGGCACCACAGCAGTGAAAGGTATTGAAATGTGCAATCACCTGCCTATATTTATTGGAAGGGATGGCCCCATTCCATGACCTCCACGTTCCCCAGACCTAACGCCGTTAGTTTTTTTCGTCTAGGCGCGAGCAGAAGAACTCAGTCACGCCACGGAGGTTCAAAGTTGGGACGATTTAGTCCTATACATTGAGGTTGCTTTCTTCACCATGAGGGTCAAATGCATTTACGTACAACTACGTGAAAATAAGAAAAAGATGTCGCACTGGAATTAGAAATAGAGGACAGCAATTTGAGCCAGATTTGTATTTTTTGTTAGATTTGTGATTTTCTATTGAATAAATGATCAATAATTTTTTTTTATCAAAAAATGAAACCCTCGAAAAAGGAAACTGAAACGCAAAAAATTCAATGAACCTTTTTAGACTTAATAACTAAGCTCCTAAACTAATGTAAGTAACACAAACAAGTAAATTAATTACGTAAAGACTGCGGGTGCGCGGCGCCGCGCCGGCAGCGCGTTCCTTCGACGGAAATTGCCGAGCGTTCTCGAAGTCAATATCAGCGAGACAGCTACCCGAACGGGCTTACATGTGAGGGCTCATGTCGTTGCGAATGGTCGTGCGGAGAGCGAATTTTTGGAATGTTATTGTTTATCGCTGGAGATTTCACGTTGCATTTTTATGTTATTTTATGCGCGACCGGGCGTAAAGTAGCACTTTAGCGCCCGGATTTGCGGGCGTAAAGTAGCACTTTAGCGCCCGGATTTGCGGGCGTAAAGTAGCACTTTAGCGCCCGCGCACTACTTCATCGCCCGGCGGGCGATAAAATCGTTGAACAGGCGCTGAAGTGAAATTCAATCTCATATCGATAGAAATCTATATTCCGATGGATCATATAATCAAACCCAAAACATTATTAACAATAATCTAACGAAAACAATGAACATAAATTAATTTAAAAAAATGAATTATAACTTGAAAAGGGAAACATTCTCAATTGAATATTGATAGAAATATTTTTCTGTGAATTGAAAAATCCACGATTAAAATGAAGTTATTTTTAGTGAATGTCTAACAGAAAACAACTACTTCCCCGGCTAAAGCCACGCTGGACATTGAACTACATCTGATAGATATTCGAAAGGCTAACTCAAAGAAAAATCTGAAATTGAAAATTTGCATTTTCATTCAGAGTTATTTGATTTTCTATTCCATTCTTAATTGAGAACTCATAAAGATGAATGAGGCAAAGAAGAATGTTTTCCAAAAGGGAGTACTCACCAGAAATCATTCGTAACATTGACGCAGGAGAGACATCGCATTCACTAGGTCTTCAATACATTTTTGTCGACGAAAATCTATTTCACGCTTCCACGTCAATGTTACGAATGATTTCTGGTGAGTACTCCCTTTTGGAAAACATTCTTCTTTGCCTCATTCATCTTTATGAGTTCTCAATTAAGACTGGAATAGAAAATCAAATAACTATCTGAATGAAAATGCAAATTTTAAAATTTCAGATTTTTTCTTTTCAGTTAGGGCACTTTTCAGAATATCTATCAATGTAGTTCAATGTCCAGCGTGTTTACCGATATTTTTTGTTAAAATCACTAAAAATAAAAATTCATTTCAATCGTGGATTTTCAATTCACAGAAAAATATTTCATAATATTAATTTGAGAATGTTTCCCTTTTCAACATGAATACCCCACAAGAGGTTATCTTGACGATGGAAGATAGTGACTAAAGTTTATCTTTCAATCGCAGATGATTCCACATCTGATTTTGTGAACATCCTGTTTATATTTTCAACAAATGAATTATAACTTAATATTGACAATACAATTAGAACAGTTATTTATGGAAATATTTGGATTTGTTGTTTTCTGTTGTTGCAGATAGTTACTGATTTCAACTAATTCCGCATTACTAGAAGTCTGAAGAGAATGCATGTTATTATTTGGTGTTTCAGAGTAGTGAGCAATATTTTCAGTTTTTCTGCAATGTCTAGTAGAAAGCTCATCATTTTCTACAATTTTCTTAGCAATCTTCAGCTTATTTGCAACTGAATTTTCAATATAACCTTCCGCAACAGTCGTCGACTTCCACCCAGCATGTCTTTTAATGTTGATTATATCCTCGCCTGCATCTGCTAACATAGTTGCTGAGGAACGTCTGAAGCAGTGACCAGTATATTCTTTCGCATTAGAAATACCTAGGTAAGTGGCTATTCTGAATGGTAATTGACCGAATGTATTTTTTCCGATAACCTGTCTCGTATACTTGCCATTTTTATACTATAAAAAAAAATCGCTTTTGATCATTGTGTAAATATCCAAATAACTTGGCGATTTCTGTTCTTTATCGATTACAGTAAATACTCGATCTATCTTCGTTTTGGTTTCTCGTATAGTTATGAGTAAGAATGTCTGGAAATCTCCAATGTCGTCCACTGTGATATTTGCCAATTCTTCGCTGTGACATGCTCCACAAATACCAAAAATCAGTGCTACCTACAATAAATTCTCAGATTAACATACTGAACATTGAGAAAACATGAAATTAGAACTTACTTTCATCATAAGATACAAATCGTCTGGTGCTTCCCTCGAAAATAACTCGATTTCTTCTCTGCTTAGAATCTTCGATTTATTTGGTTTATAACCATCAAATTTTCGTTTCAAAAAAGCTATCAATCTTGCGTATCTACTGATATCTATATTATCATGTACATTTAAAGTAGCTTTCAGCATGGAATAATATGACCACATGGTAGAGGGCTTAAAATATTTAGATTTTTTCAGAAAATAGGCAAGAAGTACAGTCTCTGTGTACTTCTTATTTTTCACATTTTTCCCGTTGCACCACCTCACGAATTCTTCATACACCTTCTATATTTCCTTGGATTTACTTGGCAATAAACTCAACTTCGCATCCTCAGCTGCTTTACTTATTTCTGGTGGAGTACAATTCACACTTTCTTCGTCGCTTGAATCCATTCCAAAATCAGTAATAAATTATCTGTGATCACAGAAATTGACAGCAAATATGGCCACTAGCCTATATAATCTTATTTCGAAAAATTGACTGAGTTGCCATGGTAACATTCATTCCATCACTTCTTGATTTATTCTGTTTCCGATATGATATGAATATACATCCTCACGGCAGCCTTGATGTATTTTTATCATGTTCTAGATATAAAGAGGTATCTATCTACATGACAGCAAATATACCGGTCGTGCATAAAATTTTGTATGGATTTCGGGCGTAATTTGCTTTTATAGACCTAGGCGTGTTAATAGCCTTCGCTATCGATCGGGCTATTACTTACACGCTGCGGTCCATAAAAGCCTATTTTACGCCCTTGATACATAAATAACTATTGTTTTGATCATTACTTTGAAGTAATTTAATGATCTCCGTTGAATGTTTGTTTGGTGCCGACTCAAAATTAGTTACTTACATTAGTTCAGGTGCTTAGTTATTAAGACTAAAAAGGTGCATTGAATTTTTTGCTTTTCAGCTTCTTTTTTCGTCGGTTTAATTTTATGTAAAAAAGTTTTTATTTTTTAATTTAAAACTACTGATTGCTACTTACTTAATTTGGATTACAATACTTACTGTTCCACCTTACTTTATCTATAAACTAATATATACTATATACAGTGTCCGTCATAAGGTTGGTTACATACAGAAAAAAAATTGTTATTGAAATTTCTGAAAAACTCTAATGGCGGTTTGTTTCTGCATGTCTGACAACTGAAAAATCCGTTTCGACTTATATCAGGTGACCTCAGATTTGGCGAGAATAAAAAAAAAAGTCTGTAATGCCAAAAATGGGTCAAATTGACAAGATATCGAAAAAAATTATCGAGCAAATGTGTTTGGAATCGAACGAAGACCTCGTGTACCAATTTTGAACCTAATTGAAAAAAATTTTGAATAAGTTCATGAGCATTAATATACAGGGCATGACTACACCTAGTGACAAGATAAAATAGGGTTTTCATAATTAATCTCCCGCAAAATGCCTATTCCACGAATATTTGATTAGTTTTGACCCAAACTTATGTGATTTAGGTTATTAACGCTGTTGCTTAGTAAGGGTAGATAATAAAATGGTATTTTTTTTTTCAATATGGTTCAAAATTGGTACATGAGGAGGTCCTCGTTGGATTCCAAAAACATTTTCTCAATACAATTTTTCGATATCTTGTCAATTTGATCCATTTTTCGGTACCACAGACAATTTTTTTTTTAATTCCCGCCGAATCTGATGTCAGGTAATATAAGTCCCAACGGATTTTTCAGTTGTCAGACATGCAGAAACGGACCGTCATTAGAGTTTTTAGATAATTCAATCACAATTTTTTCCCATATGTAGCCAACTTTATGACGGACACTGTATATAAAATATACTGTAACTAGCTGGTACCAGCGACTTCGTCCGCGTTGAACTTTGTATTTTTTGTAACGAATATTAGAAATTCACTCACCCCTTTAGAATATCAAAACACGTATTTCTTTATTTGATACAAAGACCTCAAAAATACCAATTTTTATGACCTTAACTTCAAAACTAACGGACCCTTACACAAACTTTCACCGCTTCTTTCACACTCCTAGGGGTTGCATTTATGAAAATACTGAAACATGTATTTTTTATTTGTAACAAAGTTCCCCAATACCAATATTCATGATCCTAACTTTAAAACTAACTATACAGACTTTCAACTCTCATTTTACCCCTTTAGGGTTGAATTTTCGAAGACCCTGAAACACATCTTCATTTGTAAATTTCCATGACTATGATTTTTAAACCAACTGTACTTTCACTTCCACCCCCCTTCTCACCCATCTTTTCACCCCTTTAAGGATGGAATATCAAAAAAATATGCTGTCAAAATTTCAGCTGTCAGGATCAGCGTTTTGGTCTGGGCGTTGATCGTATATCAGTCAATCAGTGAGTCAGTTAGTCAGGACATGTAATTATATATGTGCATATTACCCCAAACAGGAGCTGCTGTGAACCGTTGAGGAGTTTCCTCGACTGTCTTCCGTCTCCATCATCAAATTAACTCAGGGCCTCTATAATGTTGTAGTGTCATCAGAACTACATATGTTTGGCAATTTCAACAGAATTGGTTCACAGATGTAAAATCAATAAATCATCGACCATTCTTTTTTTAAATTCAAATGGGGCCAACTTCCAAGCATACCCTATACAATGAAGAAAGAATAATCCAAATCGTATAACTCAGTGCAAAGTTATGCGTGGTGGAATCGGTTAAGTAATAATTCAGTGGGTGAACCAACAATCATCCCCCATTTTTCTACCTTTAGGAATGGAATCTTTCTCTTCATTAAAAAAAGAATAATCAATATCGGACTACTGTGTAAAAAGTTATGCGTGGTCCTAGATTTAAAAAAATATATACGCCTCGACTAGAGAACTTCCTTCTTTTTTTTTGTCGGTTAAAAAAAGAGAATCAATCAGCACACAAACCAATTTTTGGGAGTGCTGTTCGTTTGTCTCGATCAATTAATTATGCTAACTTGGAAGTCAATCAGTGTACGTCACTGGCTAAATCTTAAAAGCTAGTATTGCACCCGATGACAGGTGTAACTAGTCGAAATATCACCATACCAGTTGAAGCAGGCAATGTTGCCAAAAACTCAGATCATCCGAAAATCTTATGAAATTTTGTTATGGTCTGTCGAAAGGCCTATAGAAACAATCACAATCGCAGGTACCACGGAGCGTTCGTTATCATACGCAGAACTATCAATTGCGCCCATTCCAGGATGCCAATGTTGTTAGTTCTACCAAAGCGGCTGAGGCATACAAAATGGTGGGTTTGAACACCATTTTGTAAATCATCACTATGTTTTTAAGCGAAAGTTTGTTATTTCTATCGATTGAAGGATAATTTTCTTTTCGACTATGGAATTGGCCATTTTGATGTGCGGCCTCCAGGTGAGCGGACAATCTATAGTAACACCAAGATATTTGATTTGCGTCGACCATTGTATCTCCCTTCCTGAGACAATCACACTACCCTACGGGTCACGCATCTTACGCCACAATGAAATCGCTGCGTCTTATCGGGATTTACCTTTACCTTCAAGTACTATTCCTGAAGGTCATTCATAGCATTCTGAAAATGGACAACCCCCATTTGGTGGTCCACTCATGTGGCTAGTGAAGCTGTATCACTAGCATACAAGGATACCTTCACGTTTTCGCTCCTTGGTATGTCACAGGTGAAAAGGCATTAAAAGCCTAGTTTTTCGTGTTGCGTGTTTCAAAATATATTCCGATTTTTCCATATTAAATTTGATTATTATCAGAAAATAGAAAAAAAATGCAGAAGGGATAGGTTAATTTATTCCAATTAAGAACAATGTTGGATGTGTTATGGTGGATTTATTCTATACAAATTAACAAGTATCAACTAGAATTATCAATTAACAATTAGTTATTATAAGTTGAACTCATATTTTTACAATGTCCGTGTTTATGCATACAAGTGACGATTATCAGGCTTTTTCATTCTACATAGTTTTTTGTGCGCATGCTTCAATTTCCGGCATTACCTTCGGGCACTTTATATGTGTATAACCCATGAATATGAAGGTTTCAATGTATTATTTTAATAGTTTACTAAAGCCTTGTCTCGAATCTCGTCAAAAACTAATTAAATCAACGAACATCTAAAAATTTGTCCCAAATGTGCTAAATGTGATTTGTGGGTTAAAAGATGTGGAATAGGTGATAGCCGATTCATTGATCATGTTAATGAAGATACATATAATTGTTCAATTCACTTCATAAGAGAAAGTGTTCCAACAACAGAACATCCTGATACCTTGATTTCTTGAAAATATGAACAGGATGTTCATAAAGTCAGATGTGGAATTATCTGCGACTGAAAGATAAACTTTAGTCACTATCTCCCATCGTCAAGATAACTCTTGTGGGGCATTCATGTTGAAAAAGGAAACATTCTCAATTGAATATTGATAGAAAGATTTTTCTGTGAATTGAAAAATCCACAATAAAAATGAAGTTATTTTTTGTGAATGTCTAACAGAAAACAACTACTTCCCCGGCTAAAGCCACGCTGAACATTGGTAGATATTCTGAAAAGGCCCTAACTCAAAGAAAAAATCTGAAATTGAAAATTTGCATTTTCATTCAGATAGTTATTTGATTTTCTATTCCAGTCTTAATTAAGAACTCATAAAGATGAATGAGGCAAAGAAAAATGTTTTCCAAAAGAGAGTACTCACCAGAAATCATTCGTAACATTGACGCAAGAGAGACATCGCTTTCACTAGGTCTTCAATACATTTTTGTCGACGAAAATCTATTTCACGCTTCCACAATCATCAGGAAGACCGGAAGAAATGGGAAACACATTTTCAAGAAGCAATCTCACTTTGCAAAGATGGAAAAAGTTAGAATCATTTCTTTTGGAGAGACACTTTAAAATTAGTGTTTTCTGACATTAAAACCTGTCATGGGGTATGATAGATTGATTTGTTGAAAATATGAACAGGATGTTCATAAAATCAGATGTGGAATTATCTGCGACTGAAAGATAAACTTTAGTCACTATCTCCCATCGTCAAGATAACCTCTTGTGGGGCATTCATGTTGAAAAAGGAAACATTCTCAATTGAATATTGATAGAAAGATTTTTCTGTGAATTGAAAAATCCACAATAAAAATGAAGTTATTTTTTGTGAATGTCTAACAGAAAACAACTACTTCCCCGGCTAAAGCCACGCTGAACATTGGTAGATATTCTGAAAAGGCCCTAACTCGAAAGAAAAAATCTGAAATTGAAAATTTGCATTTTCATTCAGATAGTTATTTGATTTTCCATTCCAGTCTTAATTAAGAACTCATAAAGATGAATGAGGCAAAGAAGAATGTTTTCCAAAAGAGAGTACTCACCAGAAATCATTCGTAACATTGACGCAAGAGAGACATCGCTTTCCTAGGTCTTCAATACATTTTTGTCGACGAAAATCTATTTCACGCTTCCACGATCATCAGGAAGACCGGAAGAAATGGGGAACACATTTTCAAGAAGCAATCTCACTTTGCAAAGATGGAAAAAGTTAGAATCATTTCTTTTGGAGAGACACTTTAAAATTAGTGTTTTCTGACATTAAAACCTGTCATGGGTATGATAGATTGATTTGTTGAAAATATGAACAGGATGTTCATAAAATCAGATGTGGAATTATCTGCGACTGAAAGATAAACTTTAGTCACCATCTTCCATCGTCAAGATAACCTCTTGACGATGGAAGATATGAATCAATTACCATTTATCTCGGATCATGGAATTGTTCTTCTCCTTTTAATTTATTAGGCCTTTTTCAATCCGTCATTGGGTACACTCTCGGGAATTCCCGCTGTAGTCCTTAGAAGTAGAGAACCACCCTCTGTGCTTGCAGTTCATGGGGTTGCAGTGATTTCGATGAGTACCCATTTTATTTTAATTTGCCTATTGCCTTCAATCACTGATTTTGAAACCATATCGGAAAATACGTACCCACCGCTTAGTTTTTTTTTGCAGAACTGTCACAACCCCTAGTACGTACTGGACTAGGAATTTTAGCCCTAAAAACTGAGTGTTTTGTATAAATAACGTTCTGGTTATATAATCTTTTCTCATTCTCCATTCAAACTGGGTTTATTATCAACGTAACTATTGTACAAAAACCTCTCCTTCTCCACTGAGCTATCCAGTGTTCTACCCTACTTTTCAATACTTGCTAACAGGTAGATCACTATCAATTTTTGGTACAATTTATTATTAGAACACCTAAGAAATAACTATACTAGCTTCAACTCTTAAAATTAGCACTGCCAGAAAAAACCGTATCAGTTCCCGAAATTTTCGTATTACCACTATTTTAACATGGCGTAACGAAATGTGAAAATGCCTATTATCAAATAACAAGTATAAAATTGACCAACTTTTTAATACTCACTTTTCTCAAATTATTATTTTGGCTCACAACCTGTTACACCTGTTATGTGAAACATGTTGATTTTATTTAAAATGAAGATAGGTTATGTGATTTCAGTAGAATTTTTTTCTTGATTTTTTAAAAAAAGTTTATTTAAATGGCTAGGATCTCTGAATTGTGCGCCTGCTTATTATCCATTCCTCAATTGTACACTCAGTATGCATAAATGCGACCGTTTTCATTACTTGTTGATTGATAATTGTTGATTGAAGCTCCATGAATCCACCATTGATTCGTTCTCGCATACTCATATAATTCCTATATATCCAGAACGTCCAGAAATTAGCGTTTTTAGTAGATCCTGAAAGATCCAGGCCGTTCATACCTAAATTGGACTATAATGGACTTCCCCAGGATTTTTTGAGGTAACTCACCTCTAGGTACGAGTTTCCATATAAATTATTCTCCAAATGATTCATTCGAAAGAGATATACATTTTTCTGATATTACCAAAAAAATTAAAATTAAAACTCATACCAACTGATGTAGCGATTTTGTCACACTGGGATTATTTTCACGTAGATCTGACAACATCGCGAAACTTCAGCACATGGTTTATATAATGGTAAACAAAACCTGGCAAGTAAAGATCTGTGACGAATTTACAAGACTTTCCGAAAGTGTTTAATGTTGAAACAGTGCGTTTTTCGTTCACGGACAAATTTCTGCTCCATATTATCGAGAATCGTGCTAGTGCGAGCTCACGGCAGCTTTATTGACACAACCTGGAACGCCATTCCGTGGACTTCGAACAGCAAATCTTCGCCGCAAACAAGGAAAATAGGTCAAGGGTGTTTGGAACGGGCTTATTCAGGTGAATTGTGATTCGAATAGGGCTATTTCGACTGTAGATGACAAACGAGAGGAAGTCGATCATTTTAGGTTATTTTCTGACGCGATACTGAAATTCCCCGCGTTCGATATTCGACAGAAAGTTAGGCAACGAACATTACGTACGCCAGTGGCGTGTTATCTGTAATGAGATCACTTCAGTTACAAGCGTGGTGGTTAATTTTATAAACTAGAATTCCATGTCGATGTTTTTTTTAAAGTTATTGTGGGATTATTGTTTCGAAAACTACAGAGTGTGCCAATGTAGCTTTAAATGAATGAATATAATACCGTGTATCCATGTAAAGCGTAATAGGGAACACGCCTGATTTTAATTTATTTTTTATTTGTAACAGTTCGATCCTCAAAAATTACATTTTGTTCAATTAATATCTGAAATCCCAACATTTTGTCGGATTCAAATGTAAAGGTGCTCCTCAATTCAAACACGATTTGATGTTCAGTTGAATAACTTCCTCGAAACACCAGCGCCAATTGTGGTTGTTTCAGGAATATTGGATAGACCAAACATAAATTCAAATCGAAAATAGTCTGATAATAAAAATATTAGTTCAACACATAAACGAAGACAGATGAAATTATAGTTGACAGTTCGAAACAACTAGCGGTAAAAATCTAACTGTGTGAAGTAACGATGCATACGTCCATCAGTGGCGCTAGGAGTAGGTACGTTTTTGAATGTGATGAGAAATTGGCGTTTCCAATTTCAAATTATGAGAAACAATAAACATTTTTTCGATTTGTGAGTTTGTTGCTGAACATTCTTTATATGTCTTGAAATAAAAAAAAAACAGTTGACATTACTTATCTCTTTAAAAAAGTATTAATAACTGTACGAGTTTTTTCACAGAAGCATAACAACTTGAGGTAATTTTTTTTAAATAGAACGTATATTATTCTTCATCCAAAATTAGTTTCCTTCCTTTTGCCTTCTTGACGATGTGAGGAAAATCAAAATTCGTTGAGGCGTTGCCGAATTGAAATACTTTATTCATTTCTTTAGATTCTGTAAAGATGTTCTGAAATACTATTTCCAAGGTACATAATTCTAGTGTTTTCAAGATAAGTTCATTTACAGGGTGCTAAAATTTTAATTTTGGCAAATTCAGAAGGAATTTATTTGTTTTTCTTAAATGGAAAGCTCTGCATTATCCTATATTTGCTTCTGTTATTTTCCATTTCAACCACTATTGCAGCTCCGTTATAGGTATGTAAGGCATAGTTATTAATTTGATTATGAAATTTTTTTGGCAACCAGTAGAACTCTGGATCATTGAGGCGTTTTTAATATGTTCATTTACAGACTGTTGAATTTGTATTTAAAATTTGGTTAAATTCAAACGAAATTAATTCGATGATTTCAAATGGAACCCCCTGTATACTCTATCTAATGGATTCTACCAGGACCCTTTGCAGTCATAAAATATAGTTTCTTTCAACTCGTATCACAAGAACCTCAATTCTCCATGAAAAGAGAGAAAATATAACATGATTCTCTTTTTATATGTTAATTTTTGTTTCCATATTACTGGTTTTGTATTGATGAAAGGCATTTATTAACATACAAAAAATGCACGCCATTTGTTTATAAACAAATTGACGACTTTCATTTTTTTATTTTTTGTCTTGAAAATATTACGATTTTTAAAAACAATTTTTTTTCTCGAAAACAATTTTTAATTGTTTATAACCTTTCATTTATATTTCCTCTATGAAGTAACAAACAAACAAAAATTTTTTACGACAATTTCATTGTTTATTAATTTAACAATTTTTTATAAACAAACTCTGACAATCATAAATTTTTTTTTATAAATCTTTGAAAAATTACAAAAACAACCCATATGCAACAATACATTGATACAATTTTTTTTCAATTGATTTTTCAACTAAAAAACTGAAATAACTTTTAAACTGATTTGAACAACACATATGAGCAATACGTCACTTTAAATTCTTTTGGCAGATCTCAATTGACATCCGTCATTAGAAGAAGCTACAAAGACTCTGCAAGAGAAAAAACAAAATTATTCCAACAATTAAAGGAGATTTAGAAGATTTTGAGAAGGGGGGCAGATATACCGAAACGTCAATCAAAAACTATATAGAGAGGTATCTTTTGAATTTGTATAATTTTTTTGATAGGCAAATTCAGAATACGGCAAGTTACATTGGCACACCTTGTATAAAAAAGATGCAAACTTGTCTGAAATAATAAATGGACAATTTTCGAAAAGTTATGAAACACCCAAGATCTATATTTTTAGTGATACTGAATTTCTTCTGTGGAGATAAATGAAAATACTAACATATAAATCACTCATAGTATGAATATCAAATTCCTTTCGGTCAGTCAAATAGTTAATTTAGTTTATTGTTTTATAGGTTTCTCATATTTCGGGATTCTGGCATTTCGGTTTTTGACTTATTCTCTAATTTCTTCTAATATCGAATGTCACGAGTATGTTTTGAATCTTTGCTTTTTAGTGCTCGATCAGGATTTGAAAATGCTACGATTCTCGATTCCATCTGACAGTTGACAGGCTCTCGACGCGAAATTTCGACAGTTGAATTGAACCTTTTCAGAAAATACGATGAGTAAACGAAAATTGGAATCAGAAGATGACGATACAGTGCAAAAATCAACGAAATTATCGGAAGATATGGAAGAAGACCCTTGTTCTAAATCTACCAATACGCAACCAGAAGGTTTGGGTGATATATTCCCAGATATTCCAGACGAACCGATAGATCCCAAGGTTAGTTATGAGCCAATCCAACAGACATTCATTATTATAAAATTTACACTTACCAATCTCAACTCTGACTCCATCTGAATCAGAAGAATGACAGGTTCGCATTTCAACAATAGTTATTTGTGTAAGCACTGGAAATAGTAGTTTTTGTGCAATCGCACGCGAAGTGAGGATTTCGCGTTCTCAACACAGTCCGCGAAATTTAATTTCGCGGCCGTTACCCACAGCAACGGCCACCAAACTAAATTTCACTTCCAAATTTCACATTTCTAAAATACGACAATGACAAGCATTATTTTTTAAATACAGCATTAATTTTTTAATAACAACAAATACATACTCACGAAGCGTAGAGGGCCAACAACAAAATATTTTTAAAACATTCGAAATTGCCACTTTAAACGACAATTGTCACTTTTAATGACAATTGTCACTTTGAACTCACAATTTTCACTTTGAAATGGAAATTCCAGACATACTTTTATTATTTAGGATAAATATCAACATTAATTGTACAGTTTGTATTATTACTTATATTTACCCCAATTGAAGCAACTACATCTAGTGTTTCTGAATAATGGCTGTTGACATTCGACATCAAATTATTCTCTTTGGGATGTAATGCGTTGCAATTACCTACATTAAAACTAGAGACTATGGCGCCAGAAATTGAATTGGAAATTTATTTCTTATTTTCTATAGTCTTCCACATATCCTTCCGCTACTGTCGTGGACTTCCATCCACCGTGACGTTTAAGAGATGCATATTTACGATACATTCTTATGAAAACAATATTAGTAACAGTGAAAACGCGCTTGTTATCCGTATCAGGAACGGTTACAATATTAATAATTAATTATTCCTGAATATCTTCAATGGCCATTTTTACTAATTCATCTCGTCGCAAGGCCCTGCTATTCCCATTATCAAAACTACCTACAAAAAACAGTACAAGTAGTGCAGCTAAGAGATAGTACAAGGGCATATGGCGGAAGTCTGACCACGTGTACGTAGAGGGGGGGGGGGCTGCGTTGGGTTAGCTCATGATTTTCGGTATCTAACCTAACCTACAATTGGTTTCGTGCAGATTTGACAGATGGTTGACATTGGAGGTAAAACAACCTCACATTTTGGCTTCGTTTACTCTTGTAAAGAACGTTTATTCGACATTTTTACTGTTTTTATTGTGTTTCGAGTGAAATATTGTGACAATGGACCTGACAAAATATTATTCAAGTTTAGATGATGTTCACGGAGAACGGTATAAAGTGAAAATGCAGTATTGGGCATCGATCCCTATCTTCTGAAAACTGAAGAATTATCAACAGATATTTCACTTTTTCCCAAAGTAATGTATCCTGATATAGTAAATTATTCAGTGGAAACGAAGAGTGCTTTCACAATGACTGAAATGAAAGCATATAAAAGTTTAGAAGCCTACAACCTAGCAACTTGTGGATGGGGGAAAAGAATATATGTTAAGCAGATTCTCATATCTTAATCATTAAAATCTATAAAAATACTGATAACTGAGGAAGTTACATCAATAGGTAGAAAAGCATTTTGGATGCCACCAAGTAATAAGCCAGCTGAGCCCTGCAGGGTATCACACCCAGTTGACAATTGTTTTTACGACATGTAGTGTTGTTTCCTCATCGTAAGACCCTGTTGTGAATGTGTCCTTTCATATCACGTGAAACCCTTTTTGGAAACTGTGTTTTTATATATACGTTCACATTCAAATATATGTTAGTATTGTTTTTCACATGAGATTCTAGTTGAGGTATCATTGTTTAAAAATTCTGTTAATTTTCTGTTTTAAACAACTTTATGGGGAAATAAAAATTGATAAAAAAAATCCATATTTTTTATACTGATGACTAACTAACTTGACCTTATTTCAACTGTTTTAAAATTCCTTTCTCTTACATCCATCCTTACAACTGGTTGTCCTTTTAGTCCCTGATGAAGTTTATACGTAAATATATGAAACGCTGGCCAATAATTAAAAAGTTTGTTATTTGTCCTCTTCCGACAATCCTATCTATATACATATATATTTTTGGTAGGAAGTGCTTGGGATTCTTTTTTTGAAATCAAACTTAAATTAGTGTTATAGATGTTTCACCCTGGCCAGGGGCATCTTCGGTATTTTTTTTCCTTTTTGGTTTAATGTTTTTTCATTTTATAGTTTACGAAATAATCTTGGTGATCATTGTACTTAGCAAATATGATTTCTTTATTGTTGTATAAAATAATTATTGAATATCGATGGCGTGTTGTGTGCGACGGCTGTGTATGTATATATATATATATATATATATATATATATATATATATATATATATATATATATATATTAGTTCTTGTGATGAAAATCATGTTGATTATTCTACAATGAATTTCAAGTTAGAATGTGAAAATATAATTCTTCAAATAAATTCCTTCTTTGGACTTCATTAGGCACCCAGCTTATTGAATAAATTGGTACAACATACCCTAATGAGGGGGCATAACGCTTTTGTCTTACGTGACGATTTCTACCAGTTCACACCTACCACATGCCGCGTAAAGGAACTTCGTTCAAAAATCCATCCTTAAAAAAATGCAAAGAAAAATTCCATCCTTGGGTTAGCAAATCCTCAGCAGACCACCATATCCAATTTATCCATATGAAATACCTGTAATCTTTTATTTCTATCACATACATGGCTATTGCCATGATTGATTGCATATCCCATATTAATGGATGGTACCCAATCGGGATGGGTTTCTTTCCTCAAGGAAGCTGGCTCTCCTACAATATTAGGAAGTCGTGTTCATTAAAATGTGCCAAATTAAATATTATTTTTATCATGGCTATCTCTTCATGACTCACTGAAATATATTATAAAGAAATTAAATAGATTCAACATATTTCCTTTACCAGAGTGAAAATGTCTGGAACAAACTCCACCATATTTCGTTAACTTATCAGACCAGTCTTAGCGTTTGATGGCTGCTTGCCTTCTCTGGGAGATTTCACAATGTTTTCTATTTCTTACAACAGCAGATGGAATTCTGATAACAGGGTCAAAAATACAAACATGTACAATTTACCTGAAAAATCGTATTCGGCCGTCTTTAGATGCATTTTTATTGCATTTCACAACAGAACAATATGAAGGCATGATCATCTGCGAATTAAACAATGACACATATAATCCAACTACTGAATTCTTTTTGAAATAGGTAAAAATGTTCAATTCTCCAACATAAACAAATCGGAAAAGTAAGGTTGTTTTACCTCCAATGTCAACCATCTGTCAAACGTGCACGAAACCAATTTTCCGATATACGAGGGTCTATCTAACCTAACGAAATATATACGAGGGTCTAACCTGACCTATGAACTACTAGTTTTTGAATTTGGCGCCTAACCTCACTTGTCATTGGAAAAAACATGGTCGCCTGTCATTGGAGAGAAAAAACATGGCTGCCTCATGGTCGCCTGTCATTCGAAAAAAGACATTGCCGACGCTTTTATACATTCACAGAGTGGCTCAAATTATGGCAAAATTTACGAATTCACATACATTTTGTATACCAAAAAAGTAAATACCTCCGATTCGGCTAATTTTCAACGAGTTAATGTGAATCGATGTACTCGACAATTTTGGCACTTGGAAAACGATTTAAAATTAAAAAAATGATTTGAACCCAGCATACCGATGAGGTATCAATTGAAGGAGAGCACCCATAGATTGTAAATTCATCACTTTCCACCCTCCAACTTCACGTGGAACATAAATTGCTATTTGAATGCTTTAAATTACATGAAATGAATTAATTCGTATCGGCCGCATCGAGCAGAGTCCAAATACATCAAAAAACGAAGAAATGTCGAAACCCAGGCTCGAACCCGGGACCGCCAGATCTTCACTCTGATAAGGTGGTAATTTCAATGTCAATGGATTCGTCTCAACGTCAAGAATCATAATTAAGTATTTTCCGATGTCAAAAGGGCACTAGTAGCTAACTTCGTTGTTATTGGGAGCACAGCCTCGTGCGGGTACTCTAACAAGACAACTTCAGTTGGAGATCAATGCAACAATTTTTTAATACTGCCAAACCAAAGCTTTTCCTCGCTGAGTAAAGAAGACGAACATAATGTCGTCTATTTGTAGAAGAACGTTCATGGATTACGACATTCCTCAGGTTTTATTGAATACCGTTTACTGGACTCGATCCTCAAGCAGAACCTGCATGATGTTAATATGATTTGGACGACACCTGGTGGATGGTTCCCACATTCGACAACACATCATCCTGTATGCACCACCAACAGGAGGAGCGTTCTTGTAGTCTTCGCAATGTTGACATTTTGTATAAATGATATATGAACCTAACTAAAATGTATGAAAAAAAATCTGTCTTTTCTTGAAGTATGTGTGAAGTATGTTGAAATTTCATTAGTCGAAATAGCTCAGTTGGAAAGCGTTATACTCATAATTTAAAGGTCCCTGGTTCGAACTCAGGTTTCGACATTGCTTTTTTTTTTGAACCTAGCATGATATGTATGCAGACTTTTCATATTCACGTTCTCCAATGAAAGTTGCCTTGTTAGAGAACTCTCACGAAGCTATGTACCCAATAATAACGAAGTTAGCTACTAGTGCCGTTTTGATTCTTGATGTTGAGACGAATCCATTGACACTGAAATTCCCACCTTATCAGAGTGAAGATCTGGCGGTCCCTGGTTCGAGCCTGGGTTTCGACATTTCTTTGTTTTTTGATGGATTTGGACTCTGCTCGATGCGGCAATACGAATTGAGCATTGGTTTTGTTATTTCATGTAATTCAAAGCATTCAAATAGCGATTTATTGTTCTACGATAGAGTTGGAGGGTGGAAAGTGATGAATTTACAATCTCCATAGATTGTAACCATGTGCCCTCCTTCAATTTGATACATCACTCGGTATGCTGGGGTTCAAATCAATTTTTTTATTTTTTAAATCGTTTTTCAAGTGCCAAAATGGCTCGAGTACATCGATTCACATTAGCTCGTTGAAAATTAGCCGAATCGGAGGCATTTACTTTTTTGGTCCACCCTGTATACAAAATGTATGTGAATTCGTAAATTTTGTCATAATTTCTATAAGCGTCGGCCATGTTTTTTTTCCAATGACAGGCGACCTTATTTTTTTTTAATGAGAGGCAGCCATGTTTGTTCTTTCCAATGACAGGCGACCATGTTTTTTTCCAATGAGGTTAGACGCCAAATTCAAAAGCTAGTGGTTCATAGGTTAGCTTAGTCCCTCGTATATATTTTGTTAGGTCAGACCTTCGTATATCGGAACATTTTAGGTTAGGTTAGATACCGAAAATCATGGGCTAACCCAACCCATGTACACGTAATCAGACTCTCCGGTCACTCCCTTAGCTGCACTACTAGTACAAAAAATAAAACGTTTTTCAACATTTACATTCAACAATAAGGATTTTTTCATCATTGATTCTTTTAGGAATGAATAAATTTGCTCACGCGTAAAAACCTACTGCTTATTTTTTGGAAATGATATTGATTTTAAAAACTTTCTGACGTTGATTCTTCCTCGTATGTTCAGCATACACTTCAACATAGAATAAAATAAATGCTCCATAAAGTTGAACTTTTTACAACTTTTGATTTCTGCATCAAATAAACCAATAAAATATTTTCATGTTGATTTACAGAGCTCAAATTATGTTTTAGTGGCTGTAGCGCCATCTGTTGTTCATAGTTCTTGTTACTTTTGCATATACCTGTAATATCGATACAATGTTGTGACATCATGAATGCTAATAAAATAAAGATGTAGTTCAATGTCCAGCGTGGCTTAAGCCGGGGAAGTAGTTGTTTTCTGTTAGACATTCACAAAAAATAATTTCATTCTAATCGTGGATTTTTCAATTCACAGAAAAATCTTTCTATCAATATTCAATTGAGAATGTTTCCCTTTTCAACATGAACATGGTGGCTTTTTTTATTTCGCTGGATCTCTTAATATTTCAGACATCGTCTTAATATTTTGTTTGTCACACCAATCTGTAAACTCGCTGCAGCATTTTTGGTACTGCCGTTTAGATTTTTCATGTATTCAAACGGAAAGCGCCGAATTTAACAATACTTTTTAGCTCTGGATGAGTGTAAGATACTAAAATCACCATCAGTATCAGATGTATTTACGCTTTGTCAAGCACTGTCAAAATATTTTGTATATATTCAAACATATAATTTCCATAGCGACGCTTGTCAAAATTCATAAAATCAAAATGGCGGCTCCAAGATGGGGGACGATCTCTGAGATTGTGATCCGATTCTATTCAAAATTGGTATGTGGTTTTCGGTGTCGGAAATTATGAATTTATTGTCAAAATTAATAAAATCAAAGGGCGGCTCCAAGATGGCGGACGATCTTTGTGATTATGGTCCGATTTATTCAAAATTGGTATGTGGAGGTTTTCGGGGCTGGAGATTATGCATTTTTCATCAAAATTCATAAATTCAAAAAGGCGGACGAGTTTTGTAATTATAATTCGATTCAATAAAAAAATTATATATAAGGGTTTTCGGGGTTGAAGAATATGATTTTTTCCATAAAATCAAAATGGCGGCTCCGAGATGGCGGACGATATTTGTAATTATGGTCCGATTCTATTCAAAATTGATTTGGAGGTTTTCGTGGTCAGAGATTATGAATTTATTGTCAAAATTGATGAATTCAAGATGGCGGCTCCAAGATGGTTGTGATAATGGACCCTTTCTATTCAAAATTGGTATGTCGGGGTTTTTGGGGTCGGAGATTATGAATTTAGTCGAAGATTATTGATTTTATGTCAGAATTCATAAATTGAAGATAGCAGCTCCAGGATGGGCTACGAGTTAATCTCTAGATGGTCTCCTCATTGAAGAAATAGATAGCTCAGAACTTACATGAAAAAAGCCTCATAATGACTTAGCATTAACAAAAATGCATAGATTAAGGCGTAAGTACTAAAAAGCACAAAATAAATAATTAATAAAAAAAAACTATTTAAAGGCAAGCTCTTAATTAAATCCGCTAAAAAGTAAAAAATAATTGCTTTGGATGTGTGATGTAGGTTATTTCGTGAGTTGCAGATTCAGGAGCTTGTCGCGCAAAGTTTTCAGTTCGAATACAAAAGCGACAAGCTTTTGAATGTATATCTCAAGGAATAACCTACGTCGTAATTATTATATATAATTTTTTTAGCGCATTTGAATAAAAGCTTGTCTTTCAAAAGTTTTTTTATTAATTATATTTTTATCATTTTTATTCAATGATGTTTGGTCATTCATGAAATCCGCCATCTTATTGAATTATGACAAAAATTGATAATTTTCGACCCCAAAAACCCCCCCCACACCAATTTTGAATGGTCGCCATCGCCATCTTGGAGCCGTCATCTTGATTTCGTGGATTTTGACAAAAAAATTAAAGTATTTCCAAAAATTTCATTTTTCCAATTTTTTTTTTATTTTTGTATTTTTGCCATATTTTTATTTGTATATACCATTTGTCATATATTATTACCAGCCATTCTAGGACTATGGCTGAACATTAAATTTCCGTTCAAAATGGGCTTGATTTATAATTACTTTTACGCTTATTGCTATTCTGATTTCCTATAACTATTGCTGAATCGAAGCTGGCTAAATCCCTCATTCAACAGTTCAAGACTGTTCCTCATATCCTGGGCCACCCTGTAAAGTATACTCATGATATTGCATAAAAAACACCAGAATGCCATTTTGCGCGTCGATCCAATGTCACCCAAACTGTGTTCATATGCCCATTTCTCTTGTGAAAATGATAAATCACCAGTAATAGGAACCTCCAGGCTGATTTGAATATTTTATGCGATCCATCAATCAGAATATCTGACAGGAATTGCCATTCAATATGAAAGCCGTTATGTTAACATCTTTCTTCCGTGTTATTCTAGAGGAACACTTTGCGATTCCCGATCTTTTCCTCGCGAGAAAAAGCAGAGCCATAATGTGTTAAATGATGATGATGTGATTTATACACGACTAGTGTAGTACGCATTTGAATTATATTCCTTAGACGTTGATGATACTAGAGCAGATCTGATTTTTATATTCATTCAACCCTCCAATGGTCGCACTTAATTTTTTGACATCAGTTGCTCAGTGTATCTCATAGATACATGAAGATATTGATGGAAATTTTACTTCGAAAATACAGGGTGTACTTGTTGTACTGTAAGGGTCTTGTCTCAACCCCCATAAACTTACCAGAACCATTTGCGAATTTTGAATTTCCAATTATTCCATAATTTGTTATTAATCGCAAAATTATTACCACATATATAAATTTTGCTCACCGATTAAAAAAAATCCATGGTTCTGCTAGGTTTATATGAAGCTGGCAGAACCACGTCGACCTATCTACTTATGGAAAATACTAATACTACCAAAATATGTCGCCAATTTATCGCTAATTAATTACGGAAAAATTTGTCGCTCTCGCTCTTCGTTTTAAAAAAATCATGGTTCTGCTAGGTTTATATGAAGCTAGCAGAACCATTTTCCATTTATTTAATTATTAAAAAAAACAAATAGTCCATAATTTGTCGCCAATTTGTCGCTAATATATTACCACAATAAGAAATTTCGTTCATCTTTAAAATATGTCGCTAATTTATCGCTATTAATTACGAAAAATTTGTCGCTCTCGCTCTTCGTTTTTTAAAGAAAATCAGGGTTCTGCTAGGTTATATGAAGCTAGCAGAACCATTTCCTATTTATCTAATTATGAAAAAAAAAACAAATAGTCCATAATTTGTCGCCAATTTGTCGCTAATATATTAACACAATAAGAAATTTCGTTCATCTTTTTTGTGAAAAAACAGTATTTTATCAAAAAAATTCAATATCTTCTAAAGGCTATCAAATGTATAGTTTATACCTATTAGTTCCATAACAAGCAAATAGGCATGATACAATAAATTTCCTTAATTTGTCGCTAATGTATCTCATATACAGGGTCTTTCCGAAATTAGAACAATAAATGAAATTTGGAGTGTTGTATAACACTTAACGACACCAAAACCAAAAATTTAAAGAAAATGCGTCTGAGTTTCTCACGCATAAAATGCATAACAATCACTACTAAGAGCCTGCACTATAACTTGAAAAGTCGCTGTTTTAAAAAAAACGCTAATTCCTCCGGTTCTTCGGTTTTTCTCCGTTACTAATGATCCAATCGAGTCGTGCTAGGGTTAATTTTTTTGCATTTTGATCCTCTACAATTCGTCCATTGAGAGCATCGAAATTACTCCATTAGTTTTCAATGTTACAAACGATTTTTTGCACTTCAATGTTACAAGAAATTAGCCGAGCACACTTCCAATGTTAACATCAATACATTTGGCATTTGATTGAAACTTGTATCGGCGTTTAATTGAACGCATTCATCTTTTAACTAATTTGCATTTTAACAAAATTGTGAAAATAGTATGGACACAAATAAGGTGGTGAATGATGGCTATATATCAAAACATAGTGGAATTATCCATATATAGGTAGGTATTACCTAAGTAGGTGTATTACTTACTATACTATAGAGTAACCGGCGATTCAAAAAGAAAATTTATTGGTTCACCCTGTATGTAAGGCGAATAATTGTATATTTGAAGTAGATTCATCTGCTATAGTTTCATCTCAGAATCAGTAACGAGACCCGTGGCAAAACCGGCGGCTATAAGAAAGTGAAGAGGATTAAGTTAATACTCAACAATATGCATCCATAGAGGACGACATGCCGTTAGAAACATCAATTAACGTTGAAGAAAATTTTTCGGACAGTTTTTGCAATTGGTTAACATACATTATTATCGTATATGCAATAGTTCCCGAGATTTCCATTATTAGTAGGGTAAAATTTGGAAACAAATTCGCTTAGTTTTCGAGAAAAAAAACCGGCGTAGAACCCAACCAGACTAAGTGGGATTCTTCAATACATAAAATAATTTTTTACATTTTTTGTGCTCGAGAACTGTTTATTTCGGAAAAACAAAAAAAAAAAAATTTTAAATGAAACATGTTTTTTAATATCTCCACCGCTTTTTTTTATTTTAGACTGAAGTTAACACAAATCGCTTAGAACAACGTCTCACGTTAACCCATTTTTTTTAAGTTGTTAAAATAATGAGAATTTCAACTTGTTATTTTCAGTAGCGTAATTTTAGGCTATCAAGAAACAAGTTTATTTAGGAAAATTTGAAACCTGCGTACAAATTGAAGCAAATAGTTGAAAACAGTTTTAAGAATAAAAAAATTTCATGTCCCGTTTATAGTATTGAGTCCGCAATTTTTTTAACGGGTCAAATTCATATTTTGCGCGCTCGGCTTCAGCGAGCCTGCCGACTGCAACGATCTGACGGTCCCGGGGAGTAGAAGTTTAACTCATATCAATAGGTACAAAACAATTAGTGATCCAAAGCATTCTCTAGATGATCAATATTATTGTTCAATATTTCACATACTACCCGTTCTTTCAAACTCACGAAGAAGCTCCCTCGAATAAGTCTTCGAAACGGGGCGATCGGAAAACCTCTCATTAAAAATGCGTTCTGCTGCATGAATATATTGTCCAGTTTCACCAAGAATTAGGATCGCTGCTACTTTATCACCTAAAGCACGTACTATTTCGCTTCTTGAAGCACTTGAACGTTTGGCTCACAACAGTTTAACAAATTATTAAAATGTACAAAAATATTAAAAGTACCAAAAGCTGCTAAAACAGTTAAACGTTCGAGCAACAATACACAAATTATTAAATGTACAAAAACTTGGACAACTACAAAAACGTCGAATTAGGGAGACTAACAAAAACGTCAGCTTATTTGACAACTATCCAGAGGCGGAGCTTGAATTTGGAATTTCAGAATTAACTGATTTTATTCATCACAGCTTTGCGTTTTTTAAAAGCGAGTTGCCAAAACTGCCATAAACACACACAAAATTAGTATCATTGTGTCGCTTGCCGTAGGGTCCCATTTAAAATTATTGGTCACAATGGCCTTGTGACGTCATCTTTGACGATTACGTCATCTATCATCAATAGTAGGGAAGTAATATTCAGTTTCCAAATTTCACTTGTTTATGTATAATCGTTCCAAAAATAAGAGGGGCGGAGGGGACTTTTCAGAAGCACTGTAGAAGAAAGTGATGCAAGAAATGGGATACATAATGCGATGTTTGCAAATAAGAAATTCACCAAGTGGAGGCCCCAGAATAAATCTACAACTGAAAAACTTGGAACAAGCAGCAATTCGAATATGAATTCAATTTAAACATTCAAGTATCGTTGCCATAGATGTAGAAAAGTTGGACACAGAGCCTGGGAATGTAACTTTTCATAACGCAATTATTATGAAATGAAATGGCCCCATTTCAATTCAGTGTCTTTCTTCTGTTTTAATTTTGAGCCAAATATGATAAATATGGTTTATGGAATGAAAATAAACTAGCAATAGTGCGGGAGTACCATGTTAACACACCAGTGTGGAGTTAGCAGCCACTTTCCAGCAGCCATTTTCTCCCCAGCAGCCAAACGACCAGTGGCGGCGGTTATAAATAAAATACATTGAATATAATATTGAACAATTGGGAATGAGTTTCTCACCGCTACCGCATATCGTCTTATATGTGATGTTCATGTAATTTGCTTTAAAAGATATTTGAACCATTAATGAGCTCATACTCTTAAATATTAAAAGTTAAAAAAAGTTTTTTTTCTTTGAAGGAAAGAAATAGCCGCGTTCATAATTGGCAGTTAGTGTTTTATATACCAGAAGAGTATACTGTATGAACGACTTCGATTTGGGAGGCGTCCAAGGGGTGGTTCCACCCTCATAAAACTTAAAAAAATCGATTTTTCTAAATACTAAATACTGTTTTTTACAAAAAGGATGAGCGACAAATTTCTCATTGTGGTAATAAATTAGCGACAAATTATGGATTATTCGTTTTTTTTTCTTCATAATTAGATAGATAAATACATATAAACATAGCAGAACCATGGATAAAAAAAAATGAGCGACAAATTTTCCGAAGTGTCAGCGTTAAATTAGCGACAAATTATGGTCATATTAGTATTTTCCAAAAGTAGATAGGTACGAAGGGGTTCTGCCAGCTTTATATAAACTAGCAGAACGATGAGCGACACATTTATAATTGTGTTAATAAATTAGCAATAAATCAGCGACAAATTATGGCATAATTGGAAATTCAAAATTCGCAAATGGTTCTGCTAGGTTAATAGGGGTCTTTTCCCAGTACAATCAATTTTTGACGCCCAATTACCATTTTCTGGTTGTCCCGTGCACCACCTGTTTAATGTGGGAAGGCAACTTGATCCAGGCAGTCTCAGTGAAGAAATGACGTTCCAGTGGTCGATATTATAACTTTGATTCTCGAAGCCAAAGGGCAGACTTTAACTTGACCTTGACTGGTTGTTTGCCTAGTCATCAAATACCTCAACTATACAAGAAGATAATAACAAACCAAAACAATTTTGCGTTCAATCATTTTATTAATCACAAGGCTACCTCTAGAATAATATATGGGGCAGGGATCTCAGCTCAACGGGTTAACTATATGCAAGGACACGGCAAGCAAAGCAGGAGATTATTAAAGTGCGGTACGCACAGGATTGTATAAAATAAAACTCTTAAATTACTCGGACCATTGGCGGTGTCATGCAAACGGAGAACGGCGGCGGATGGCAACTTTCAATCAGACTTATTTCCTCTCTTTTGATCTTCAACACCGGAAAGCTCTATGTCTATATTTCCGACACGGAATCAGCAAAGCAGTGGTTGGGATAATGAAACTCGCCGGAACTGACCCAATGCTGGGATTCACGTTGACAGGGAGTTTTTCAACAATGCAGTGGTCGTGATAATGAAACTCGCCGGACCTGACCCAATGCTAGGGTCTACGTTACCAGAGAACTTTACAAAAATCCAGACACCGGACTTATCCCAGCGTTCGCAAATACCACGTATCTGATAACCAGTTACCTACTCATATATCTACTTTCTGCATAAGTTGCTTACGGATATTTCGGAGTCTAGCGGCGGCAGGTCGATACGCTGTCTACTTTGGACTGCTCTCATCTCCTTCTCTCACTCGGTGTTAGTAGGGCTAGTGCTTCGCTGTTGGTCTCCCGCGACGTTTTCTCTAGCGGCTGGTCTCCAACTCCTTTGCGGTGGCTCTCGTCCTTCTCTGCTAGGCACAGGCGGTCGGTCGGCTTCGGTGGATTCCGGCTGGCCCCGACTGGTTGGCTGCCGGCTGGTGACTCGTCGTCTCGCTGCTCTGCTACTCATTTGGAGAGTCGGCGCGCGATGAATATACTGTGTTGTCGCAGAACACAAGAAATATCACCGCAAGATACGTTACTAATTGACAAACTGTTCGATGTTGAGCTGAGCTTTTCAAGTCTACTAGACGGTCAACTTTTTGTTGATATAAGCTACAAAATAAACCCCAGAAAATGTTTAATTACGTATCGCTGAACTGTTTAAAATGAATGAAGTGCTTGAGTCATTTGCAGTGGCTGGAAGTTTTGTCAACCGTCTCTCACATCCAACGTGAGAACGGCTGTAACCGCTATATGTTGTAAGAACTGTGTGACTTATTACTAAGAGTTTTTTTAATATTTGTTGTTTGTAAAGTGCTTCAAGTATGCTGACGTAATCTACTACTTCTGACTTTATCTACCAGTTTGGGTATAACGAGGTTCGTTCGTTTTCATTGGTGACAAATTTATGCTATTGAATACGTATCGCCGATGACCTGTGAGGAATTTATTAAGGAATCTCAGACTTTTTTTGCATTTCTCAAACAATCAATTCAAAATTCCACATACTCAAATGTTAATAGCATCCGGCAATTGCCAGTATTTTCTAAAACAAGTTTTAGTTTGATATACCCTGTATATTCTGTCCACATTTGAAGGCGCATGCTTATACAGTGTGTGATCTAACCTCTTGCACACCCGTGAATGACGAGTGTATAATGTCATTTTATAACGAATTGAAGTGGTTGAAAAAAATTTAAAACATATTTTGTTCTTTGTAAAATTGACAAAATTTCAGGTGACCTGCTCAGAGGAAAACTTCGGCAATTTCCGAATGCAATAATAAATGCATTCGGCGGTAGAATGTTGAAGTGTGTGAGATAGATATTCAATGTCAAAGTGAAGAAAACATCTTACCTTGGTATATCCAAACTGGTGATAAAGTCAGAACTAGTTGACTTCATACTCTGCTTTGAGGCACTTATAATTATCACAGTCACTGGTGAGAAACAAACGTCACAAACACTATTGAAAAGGAAAACATTCGCAATTGCATATTGTTTTGAAAAATCAGCATTGTAATGATTCAACATCGGGTGAACTGAACACTGTTGCCAACAAGATTCTTGCTTGCACGGTTTAGAACAAAAGTTTGTTAGATTCTACAAGTGATTTCTGATTGCTATGAATAAAAATCGTAATTAGCAACCAATCAGAAAGCAGTACGGGATGTGCAAGATAATTAATTTGTACATTATTGTGTTTGTCTTTTGCTGGCTCTTAAAACTAAACACCAAGCTGTTCCGTGTGTATTTTGAAGAGTAGAAGACAATATATCACTCGTCGCATTCATGAATGAAGAAGTCAATTTACATTCTGGTTGGAGTCGCCAATCACTGTGCGGACGTTTTCGTACATGATATCTAGTGAACGCCCGCACAGTTATTGGCAATTCCGGAATCCAACCGGAATTGGAATTCACTACTTTATTCATAAATGCGAGTAATTCATATTGGCTTCTACTCTTCAAAATACGCACGGAACAGCTCGGTGTTTAGTTTTTAGATCCAGCAAAAGACAAAGACAATAATGTTCAAATCGCAATAAATCGCGTACTGTTTTCTGATTAGTTGCTAATTACGATTCACCAGTCAATCAGACACTAGTAGAATCTAACAAACTTTTGTTCGTAAACTGTGCATGCGAAAATCTTGCTTGGCAACAGGATTCAGTTCACCTAATGTCTGAATCATTGCAATGGCCGTGCTTTTTTAAAACAATTGCGAATATTTCCGTTTTCAATAGTGTTTGTGTCGTTTGTTTCTCACCAGTGACTGTGATAATTATAATAAGTGTCTCAAAGCAGAGTACGAAGTCAACTAGTTCTGACTTCATCACCAGTTTGGATATAACAAGGTTAGATGTTTTCTTCACTTTGAAATTGAATATCTATCTCACGCAACCTGCAATGTATACATTTACCACACAGTTCAACATTCTACCTTATTCAAATGTCGAGTTACATGTTTAAATGTTTATTGCATTCGGCAATTGCCAAAGTTTTCCTCTGAGAAGGTCACCTGAAATTAGGCCGGCGGCGGTACCCAAAATGTTGTCGAATTTTACAAAGAACAAACCATGTTTCAATATTTTTTTCAAATTTTTAACCACTGTAATTCGTAATAAATTGGCATTATACACTCACGGGTGTGCAAGAGGCTAGATTACACCCTGTATAGCTAAATAAATTACACCTGAATTTTTTTAATTGTCTTATTTGAAAAATTATTGACAATGTTAGAAAAACAAGAAGTAACCAAATTACACAATTTGTACTGTAACTTAAAAGGGGTACTGTCACCATACCAGCGCATTCCATGCAATTATAAATTGTGATTCGTCTTTCATTAGCACATTTTTGGCAACTACCTCGGCCATTTAATCTGGATGACATTGCTTCTTGTTCTCTCTTTCATGATGACTTCATGCAGGCGGCTTAGTATGGATTCTGAAATTTAAATATTTTGAGAACGTGTTTTATGTGTTTTTCTATAAGTGTACCTCAACCCTTCCAAGAACTTTCTTGTAGTTTAATATACTTTTCTACCCATGTTACCATCGAACCAAAATGTCTTGGCAGGTGAATAAATCAATCAATATCCAAAATTCTTACGGCAGGTGTATCTCTCAGATCTTTGAATAGTCTTACCTGTACAAATAAACGATCAACACTGATATGGCACGAGCCAAAATTTGTGTACCCCACCAAGCTACAAACGCGATGAAACACTAAACGTATGTACATGGTTGTGACAAAAAGTATGCACCTGAAGAAGGTCGGAGATACAAGCGTTCGAAACGTCCTAAAAAAACTTCAAACCCATTGAGACGATGGACGTCCGAAAGTAGAGTGATCAAGAAAACATATCACTCACTCTTTCACCATTTTTTCGCCTGAAACCATTCCATTTGAGTGATCTGTCCTATCTAATACTATACGCGATGTAAATTCTATTTATCAGCAAAACCTGCTCATAAATCAGTTCAAATATCCTACTTATTAAATGACTAGGAAAATTAACGTTTACAGAAAGATATATTCATGATATTCTGTGCGTAATGTATAAAATTTTACTGCACCTACTTTGAATTTAGTACTCTGTGAGCTCCGTGGATTATAATATTTCATGAGCTTATTTAGCACCTGATAATTCATACCAGAGTCATTTTATAAGCGATGAATACTAAATTCTGCTTTTTTTATTGCTTCTTTAGAATAAATCGGATATTATGTTATCGAAAAAATCGCAGCCTACTTATGACTAGTGGAACTGATGATAAATCCATTTTTAAGAAATACATCATTCAAATGGGCAGAGATGTTTAATTTGTACATATTTGTTTTGTATAAAGTTAAAACGTTTCCGATGGCGAAGAAGGTAATAAATCATTGGTGAGAAATGACTTCTAAAGGCGGCCTTCCTTACCAGCTTTTAGCGTCAACTTTTTTTGAAAGAAGTGCTGCCATTTCCAAATGACCGTTTTCATAGAGTAGAACAAACGCGGCGTTTTTACTGTCAACTGTCAATTAATGCTTAGTTGAAGTTACAGGATGCCCAATAACAGAAAATTTAAATTTTTCCCATTGTGTTTTACTTGCCAGTTGTCACAAACTCGCCAAACCCAAACGGCACTTCCATTATTTATTATTTTTTGGTTATATTTATCTATAGAAAAGGAAGCAACATAAACAAAGATGCTCAACAACTTGACGCTGAAAGTAAAACTTAAACCAACAAATAGCGGCATGACCTTGAAAAAGCGGCGGCTAGTTTTGAAGTAAGAAGCCAGCTTCAAAAAGCTGGTATGGAAGGTCGCTTAAGCCCTTTCCACTCCTTTGAGATTTACTAAGGAAAGCCCCAATACGCTCCTGAATAAGCTACGACTAATGTTATGGAGAAATTACTTACACTAGAGAAGTATGGCCCATAATCTACTTCCTGTAAAAAATAGATGGCTAGACAGAGAGGGACTCGAAATTAACCTAAATATTGCCTGATTTTGAATGTGTTGGTCCTTCTGGTATGTTGTGTTGCTTCTTCTGTTGTTGTGAGTTCGTGATATAGTTTTAACAAAATTTTAAAAAGGGCTCGTCATGATGTTTTGAACGAGCAAATAGGAAACTTGTGTTAAATGTTTTGGAGTATTCCCAAAATAAAAAAGAAACTTCCACTGAAAACATTCCTGTTAATAATTGTGCAGCTGAAACATAAGAATTAACCACTTGGACAATTTCTAGAATACGGCACAAAGGCCCACATGAAGTGCTGAATATAATGGATTTATTTTTATTAGGTCCCTGCGAAGAGAAAAGCTTCCAAAACACAGATTTGCCTGAACAGTTTGCAACAAGATAAACTTACGACAAGAACTACCAAATATATATATATTATAGATGTCTGAAACACAACCTTAGGTATAATTTCAAAAGGTCTAAGTTTTCGTTTCTCAAAGGATAATGGTAGACGGGCTCTAAACGGATAAAGACAATATGTGAATAATGATGCATGTGATGATAGTCCCTTAGATGTGGTTTTCCTTGATGAAACGGGGATTTTTCAACATTGAAGTAATACAATGCATGACGATGATGTATAATATGTGCGGACAAAAGTAGCTCAAAAGGCAAACGATACATAATTGTTTATGCTGAAAATAAAGATGGATTTATTGATGGTGCCGGTCTTATATTTTCAACTAAATACAATAGTGCTGATTACCACGATAATATGAATTAGGAATTTTTCGAAAAGTGGATGGCAGCACAATTGTTACCGAGACTTCAGAAACCATCATTGAGTATCATGGATAATGCAAGGTATCATTCAAGACTTCTGGAGAAAAATCCGAATTCCCAGTCGACCAAGGATGAAATCATATAATGGCTGCAAACTAAAAATAAACACATTCTTCTGGCGTGCCTTTAAATGTGAACTGTTAGACATTGTACAGCAATTTAAACCTAAAAAAATAGCCTATGCGACTGATGAATTTATTTATAAAATGGATGATGCTGTTCCACGACTACCACCATATCACTGCCAGTTCAATGCAAAATTGAACTAATATGGGCACAATGCAAAACATTTTATAACAAGAATAAAGGACAAAAGGGCTACAGTGACGAGGCTATATTGAATACACGGAAAGAAGCATTCAATAAAGTTACCACGCAAAATTGGGTAGATCGTATTACACACTGAAAATATTGTTAGTACAAATTGGCAACGAAAAAAATAATTGTATTTTCAAATATTACCCATTATAATTAATCTAAATGGAGATTCATCATAATTATTCTTCAGACGCAGACCACTGCGAAATTATTTGATGACTTTATTTAATATGTAGCTGATAAAGCTATAATATAGTTTCATTTACAATACAGTTATCAGTTTGTTGTTATCAGTCAGGTTGTAGACGATGTGGTAAATTGATAACTCTCGTTACGGACGTCCATCGTCTTAATGGATTTAAAAGGTTTTCACGACATTTCGAATGCTTGTATCTGCAATCGTCAGGTGAATACTGTATTCTGTTCTGTACTGTGAATACAGTATTCACTATACTCACTATACTGTGAATACAGTACTACTATACTTCTATACACTATATTGTGAATACAGTATTCACCTGAAGACGATTGCAGATACAAGCATTCGAAACGTCGTGGAAACCTTTTAAATCCATTAAGACGATGGACATTCGAAACGAGAGTAATCACAGTTATCAGTGTTTAATAATCCTATAATACTATTTCCTAATACTGACTTACTTTTGTTAACAAATTCTATTAATTTTCAGTTTTCCACACTAGTTCAAGGGTTATTAAATTCTCCTCAATTATTCTCTTTACAATTCCAAATCCGACCTATATATTTAGAGAGAATTGAGTACGGATATCCCTGCACTACACTAATCTTTCTTTCGCACATGCATTCTCAAAGACTTCACTCTTAGTATAATTTGGCTGGCCCGACATTTGTCGCTCATTTTTTTTATTACAAGCATTTACTTAGTTTCACTTATTAGCTCGTTCGTTACTTGGGTCAAATCTTGCAAGTGAATTTTGACCGACCTCTAGTGGTCCGATTAATTTCAAATTTGGCAAGTGTTCATAATTCCGGTGAGAATGCATTATAGAATTTTAATTAGAGGAAAAAACGAAATGGCGGCTCCAAGATGGCGGACGAGATTTGTAATTATGATCCGATTTGATTCAAAATTGGTATGTGGGGGTTTTTGGGGTCGGAGATTATGAAATTTTTGTCCAAATTCATAAATTCAAGATGGCAGCCCCATGATGGAGGACGAGTTTTGTGATTATGATCCAATTCGATTCAAAATTAGTATGTGGGGGTTTTCAGGGTCGGAGATTATGAAATTTTTGGCAAAATTAATGAATTTGGGATAGCGGTTCCGAGATGCAGGACGAGTTTTGTGATTATAGACCAATTCGATTCAAAATTGGTACGCGGGGGTTTCAGGGTCGGAGATTATGAATTTTTGTCGAAATTAATAAATTCAAGATGGTCATATTCAATTCAAAATTGGTTTGTGGGGGTATTCGAGTTCGGAGATTATGATTTTTTTGTCAAAATCTATAAATTCAGGATGGCGGACGAGTTTTGTGATCATGGTCGGATTCTATTGAAAATTGGTGTGTGGGAGTTTTTAGGGTCGGATGTCATGATTTCTTTCAGCTCAAAAGTTACAGGGAAGATACTTTGTAATAACGATGCTCAATTATAAATGAATGGATTAAGGCGAACTAACTAAAAAGCAAAAAATAAAAAACTAATAAAGAACCTCTTTAAAGACAAGTTTTTATTCAAGCCGTGAAATAAAACGTAGTTTAAGTCATCGCTGACCATGATTTAATTATTTGTTGTTGAATTATTTGGTTGTTACTTACCAACTAATCATTGTCCAATGTATTTTTAAGAACACTTCGCGCGACAAACTTTTTGAAACCAAATAATTCAACAAAAAATAATTAAATTGTCAGTGATGGTCAGTACATGGCTCAAATAAAAGCTTGTCTTTAAAAAGGTTATTTATTATTACCATAAGCAGATAAAGTTGATGAAATGAAATAAATATATACACTTCGTCTCACCAATGATTTATTGTCTACTTCGGCATCTGAAAACGCACTTTATATGTGTATGTGAAAATGTGTATATTTTGTTTATATGTATATAAGTGTCCACCATTATAATCTTGAAAATTGTTACCACATCTTACTCACACAATTATTTAATTGCATCTTCTAGATTTCACCGAGGAGCTCCTAAACGGAGAAATTACTACAGTTCACGTACAACCAATTTGGCTATAGTGGATGGTTTTTCTTTATTACCTCATCATAATTATAAAAGTATCCTTATTGTATGAACTGTAATCCAGGTCTGTGCTATATTACCATAAGTAAAATATCTCGCACAAGCTTCTAAAGCTTCAGTGATCTCCACCCATGTTTATATTCAAAATCTATTCAGTTATTATCCTTTTGTTTGTGAATATTTGTAGATTTTACCCACAAAAAATTGAAAAATAAAAACTTTTTAACAAAAAATTAAACCGACGAAATACGGAACTAAAAAGTAAAAAATAAAAATTTTTTAAGAAAAAATTAAACCGACGAAAAAATCAACTGAAAAGCAAAAAATAAAATAAACCTTCTTAGTCTAAATGATAATTGAGCTCCTAAACTAATGTAAGTAACTGATTTTGAGTCGGCGCCAAACAAACTAGCAAGCGTAAAATGATGGCAGCGAGATGCACGGCTGCGTTTTGATGACTTCTTTCATAGATAATGATCTTCGATAATTGTTTGTTTGGCGCCGACTCAAAATCAGTTACTTACATTAGTTTAGGACTAAGAAGGTTTATTTTATTTTTTGCTTTTCAGTTGATTTTTTCGTCGGTTTAATTTTTTGTTAAAAAGCTTTTTCGAATCCTCACTCCTGGCCATACCTCAAGGAAATATTGAGACTGAAAATCCCGATTCACTGAAAAGATATCCATCTTACTCAAACCTTTCAGCTTTTTTTGGAACCGTGGAGCAAAGAATACATCATGGGCTTGCAGAAACGTATCAAATGGAAGCGTGAGGGTCAGTCTCTAATAATAGGTGATATGACGATTATCGAGGAAGAGAGCTTGCCTCCCTTGAAATAGCAAATAGGGCGACTTGTGGACATAGAATAGAAAGTGAATCATCTGTCGAGAGTTTTCTGGGGGTCAAAATGAGGGCATCGACAAATACTTTTGACACTAGCGCTACTTGAGATTGTTCCAGTAATATTCACGAACAAAAATGTTTTTCGAAACTTTTGATGTGATGTTTCCGTCACATTATTGAAATTATTTGCCCCCATCTCGGTCCCAACCGAAATATCTCGTAAGCACCAGGTATTATCCCAACAAATTTCTCTCATTTAGTTAAGAAAGTGTTACCTTCAACTTATCTACATTGATTTAGAATTGGAAAATTACTGCTTTGGATGGAAATTTTCCCAGTAACGCAATTATACCTTTATATTGGAACAAATTCTTGTAGAGTCGGGACTAGTACTCAGAAATCCGGTTTCCATGAAGTTTCTGCAGCCACTCCCACGTAGCATTAGTATTCTGCCTTTGACAAGTAGGAGTAACTAAGTATTCCAGGATTTTGAAGGGATAAGCTGTTTAGGGATTTTCCCTTCGCTCAGAAACGACAACACGGAATTTTATGAAAGACATGCACGAGTGTTGCCTACATCTAATGTAAAATTTATTCAAATATTTTCCTATTCAAATGTCTGCATAAGAAATGACATGGTTGAAGTAAATGAAAATTATGAAATATTTCGCAACGGAGTACATAGTCGTATATGAGGTTGCAGGTTGCTGAAAGTGGATCACGTATAAGGTGATTCAAATCGAGTAACGATAAATGATATTTTATGGATCGGAAACTTGGAATTCAGTGTTAGGATCTATGCATCACGAACAAAATTGATCTTAACGAACAGGGTAGATGGATCGGTCATGTTAAATAGATTTGGACTGGTCAGAATTGCAATATGGGCTGTACAAGTAACTACTAAATCGACGCCAATTTGGCATTGTTAAATTTAACGTAATATTTACGTCAGATTTACCAATATGGAGAAAATTATAAAAAATTTATAGTTACTATAAAACAACATATGACTCGTAAAGTCACACTGGAAAGATAGAATATCAAAAGATTAAAATTGATCACTGATAGACTCGTCCAATCAGTCAAAACATGGAATGACCTTTATAGAAAATTGCAAAATAACCCCGAAAATGAAATAGAGTGAAAAAATATAGAAATGAACTGAATTTACAAATGCAAATATCTAAACTAAACAAATTTCTCGAAAGAAAAGTTGATCAGAATATAAGTATCCAAACGGTCTCTGGAAAAATAACTGAAAATTATCAACGGACAACAAAACTAACTCAAATCTATCTATAAGATGGTTTCAATCTAAGAGAGAAAAAGTGCTCGTTTACAAACAAAAGATTGCAGTATAAAGATAATTTTCTGACATTGATGCCCCCGGACCATCTCTATATTGGGGAATATCTGGCTCCTCAATACTTTTTATATTTTCTGACAAACTCATACTTCTTTTTATTAATCGAAATTAATTCTTAGTTTCCTTTCAGAGAGGGTACCATGATAATGGGAATGGAACAATAGGTTGAGCTTTCAAACATAAATAATGCCTTTTATTAAGCTCTCATTCTGGATGAGAATACCCTCTGAATGGAAGTTCTAAACTAACGTGACTAAACAATATTCAAAATTACAAGGACTTTAGAAGGTTCTCAATTATACAAACATTATTCAATTACAATTTAGTAAAGATTACTAAAACAATTCTGCAGATAATATTTAACAAGTATCCATCTGACGACTCAATCTTGCCAAACTGAAATACCTTTTCTGAAACCTTTTTCAACCCCTCTCATAGTGCTTTATTTCCGCGCGTAAAATGAAACGGACAATAAATAAATGATTCTCAACACTGTCAGGCTTGAGAAGGGAAAACACAATTTAATTTAACAATGAAACAACACAAAAAAAAACTATACGTACAAAAATCATCCAATAAAATCAGCAAAACAGTAGAAAAATACTACATAACAATAGCACATCGATTACAAAATACAAATAACATTTCATACTCAAAATTAAAACTGAAATTACAGAAAATAAACAAACCCACCCAAAAAAAAAACAATACCAACAGAAACGAATTCAAGCACACAAATACTCAAAAATGGACATCACAGCATTGGCCAAACATGAAAAGGAAAATCAAGATAAATTCGATTTTGACAAGGTTGAAATTTTGACTAAAGAAAAAAATTCAAGTTAGGAATTTTCTCGAAATGATTCACATAAAAAAACATACAAACAGTATTAACAATAGAAACGACATAAAAAACCTCAATCAAATCTACAATAACTCATTTTAAACAGTCCATCCACAACAAAAATATAAAAGAAAAAATAAACTAAAATATATTTTTACACGGAAAAGTCTTGCATGAATTAAAACAATACTATAACTGAATATGCCAAACACTCCAATGCATTTTAAAAGAATTGAAAGAAAACAAATGAAACGAACATTCAGCAACGTTCATTCCAATCGTGAAACATGAACACGAAATAATGAAAGCATAACTGTAGATTATATTGTAAGTTTTGGATGTTTCCTTGAATTTTAATCAATTTGATGCTATGTAACGTATTATGTTTTCAACTTCACATTTTACATTATTTTTAAGAATTCGCCTGAAGATGAAATTAAACAATGTCGAAACGTATTATTGAATACAAAAATACATAGACTGACTAAGGCTCTTATTCCGAGAAAATAAAGAAAATAAACATATGTGGTAAGAAATTATATATATATATATATATATATATATATATATATATATAAATATATATATAGAGAGAGAGAGAGAGAGAGAGAGAAAACTTAGAAAACCAATGGTTGATTTCTGTTTGTGGGGTTGCAGTCAATTTTTAAAGGATGCCAGGGAGTGTGAATGAAACTCTTTGGTATTTTGTCTAATTTTCGGCAATGTTTATTACCATCTTCAGGACTTACTAAAATTGTAAAAAATGAACAGTACAATTTAAAAAAAGGAGAAGAGAGTAGTTACTATCGTGAGTTGAGGGAAGCCATCCGCTTCATAACAATAAAAAAGTTTATTACAAATTTACAAAACGAACTTCATGAAGCAGTTTTGTTATTAAAACATATAAAATGAACCGAAAAGAATATTTTTTGTTTTTTTGGTTAATTATTTGTGAGGTTGACATTTAACATCTGATATATATATATATATATATATATATGGCTAGATAATTGTCGGTAAACCAAGTGAAAACCCATCAATGGTACAGGTCCTTCAAATAGCAATCATCATGAGTTACGGATGATTTTTTCCGGAGATTTCAATTCCAACCATCAATTGATTGTTTGAGCGAGAAACTGATTTAACATTGAATAATTCTCCACTTCGAACAACGAGATTGTTACGACAATTGAAAATAATGTTTATATTTCCAATTTAAGAATAATTGGTATGACTTTCTGTTGCTCACTGTGAATTATATTATCAATATATACTAATAAATTTTAACATGACTTATTTATTTTCAGTTTAATCGTAATATCTGCCACAACGTCAAAGAAGTTTTACTCAGTTTTCTACCCTCCACATGCTACAGCGATACACCCCTAACATATAACCGATCAGAATTGAAGAATGGCTTCACAAAAATCTCCTCGGTCTCACATATAACATATCTGGGAATTCTCATAGGATTTCTACTTCGATTATGTCGTTAAAAAATTAAAAGCATGGCTAACACATTCAAAAAATACCTGCAAATTTTCGAAGAGAAATATACACACCCACAACTTACAGAATAAAGGTTGGGGGTGACATAACGGACCCATATTCGAAAACATTAAAGACAGCACAAAATGGATCTCGAAATTATACACCGGAGATATAGGTATCCTACTAAAAATCTCCTGACAGAAGCGAAAGCTCTGATAATCGACAACTTTACTACCAGTCGCTCGTTCTCCATCACCATAAAAATAAATAAAAACATGAGGGTATACAACATAAACTCGACACACGATATAAAGTGAAAGGTACAATAACCTCAAGAATAAAAACACAACAATGTCAAAGATCATTTTTTCATCCGGTGCGGTGCATTATTCTAATATTCCCGATTACGAAAGGTGCAATCGTATGGTTTATTCAAATAAGGCTGAAAAATCAGTTGCACATCAAGAACAGTATTCAAAATATTTGGAGACTAGCTGGTTGGTGGAAATGACTAAAGATCTAGTTGAATTCCTCCTACTAACTGTAGTTAAATTCCTCCTACTGACTAACAAACTGACAACTCGCTCTCCGACGTACTTCCAAGACCATATTTTTCTGGAAATGTCACATCTATCCTTACGACACTCCTTGGCATCGCAAAAAGTTTCCCTTATCACATCGGTACATACATGGTTTGGTCTTTCTAGTTCTATTCCCCCATCATATTCGTCGAATACTGAGGTTTTCCCTTGATGTGGTAGAATAAATGATCGATAGGTTTGAGTCTTGGACATAAACGTAGACATTTTGGGCATATTCCCCATCTGGGCTCAAATATCCAACAGTTTTATAAAAAGGTTCTCCTCCAACATCACCAAGGTATTTATATCGGCATAGTAAGAGAAACATTTTTCAATTACATAATTATCTTCAACTGGACTGTATTTTGTACTATCATCCAACTGTAAGGCCCCCACAGACGATGTGATCGGTATCGCTAGATGTCGCGATACAAGTGGCGATACAAGTATATGAGATTTAATCCAATGTCATTATACCTACCTATAAAACAAAATTTAATGGCTAGGGCAGGTACAACTCTGCGTAGAATCCACCGCCTGCTGATAACTCAAGTGGTTGGTGATTCACGACCTTCTCAAATTTTTCGTCGCACTCTAAAATAATTTAAGATAAATTCACTAGGATAAAATCCCCAAGTTAAGATTGGTTAATCAAAATTTGACCATTGACATTAATTCTCTTATTCCAGTCGAATATGGTGGGTGGGTACTCGTGAGGTTTGGGTTGGCTGAAGATGGTATTCGGTGAAAGAGACTTCGAAGGCTAGTTTGATCGCTGATGGTCTCAGCACAGCAGTGATGATCTCGACCCTTGTTTTTGCTCCCTCGTGAGTGTGATAGATTTCACGGACCAGGTTGGAAGTAGACTGCTGAGTGACCTCCTTAGTTAACAGTCCTTCTGTCTTCAGTATACGGCTTCCCTCAGTGGTACATACATTGAATAAGACGATGGAAATCAGAAATAGTTACAATTTGGGGAGAACGAAGGATATCTTTTGAACCTCAAGTTATGTATCGAATTTTAATTAATGAACCCTAAAATGGTCGGATACAACTAGTAAAGAAAAGTAAACAGTACTACAATAACTGGGAAAAAAAGGTAAATTTTTTAAATAGAAATTGAAATATTGATCAAAATTTATAAGAAAAAACTGTATAGTTGAATTGATTTAATTCTTCATGAATTGATAGTTATTGTGAAAAATTCGTGAGCAGTACAAAAAAAACCCACCCAAAAATTTCCAACAAATTATTTTAATATTCAAATTGGAATAATCTTTATACTTTATTGAAAGTACTAGAAGAGTACAGATTGAAAATAGTAAAGGTAGCTGAACGGAAAAATTTAATCCTCAAAAGGAGAGGAATAAAGATATCTCGAGAACAAGGGCTAAGCCTTGTTTCCAGAGGAAAGTATAGTGTTCGATAACAAAAAAATATTCTCCTGATAACTTTCCAGAGAAAAAGTATAGTATTTCAAAATCAAAATATTTTGGTAATTTTTCCGTGAAAAAATATAGTGGTCAATAACAGAGAGCTTGACCACACTTGTTCCAAGTGAGCACAATTAAACTCTCAAATAAAGATAATTCTTCCAACAGAGGAAATGCTCGACAGACAGAAATCTATGTAGACATACAAATATATGTGTTTTTATATATTCAAAGATAAAGCGATATAGAGTATGGCGAATCCCTTTTTTCTAAACGATAAGCTCGATCTTTCTCTCAAATGGAGAAAGATAAATTCTCTGGAGGTTGGAAAGTCCTCAACCTCTTCGTTACGAAGGAAGGGATCGGTGAGCGGATTGATTTCTGGCAGATCTTCATGATAAGACTATCACTGTTAATTAGTTGAGTTTACAAAATGAATCTAATCTATATTGAATCAAGAATTTAGTCTTAAGAAAAACAACCGATACTGTGAGATCGAGAATTCTGTGACACATTGAGCCAGAGAACCAACCCTCTCAGGAATCATTTATTTCTTAAAGAGAAACATATAGAATAATATCAGAGATTATAATGAGAAAAAAACAAATACTTACCTGAGGAGGCTGTCCTAGGCGGAGAATTGCTCAAATGTCCCAGAATAATCGTCTCAGCTTCTTATGGTTGGAACTCCTCTTGGAATAATCACACCGGGTCGGTTAGGTAGCTACTACTCCACTCAAAGTTGGTTTCTTGCCCTGAAATGGGAATAGCGTAGCAACTGTTTTCACCAAATAACCAAGAGGTAACCCTGCAGACAATCCGGCATGCTCAAGTACATGCGTTGTTTGCAAAAAAATTAAACGTGGATGAACTTAGTAAAAACTACGAAATATTATAAATCTGAATTTAATTGAACGCACAAAAGTAAAAAAAAACCGGTACGTATGGAAAAATCCACTGATTAAATATGGTTAACCTAAAAATCTCATGCGGGAACTTTATCTGAATTTTACAACAAAATCTGATTGAAATCCAAAGATATGTTATTAGATATTTTAGAGTCAAAATATTGAATAGATCAGGCACCTACAAATTCAAAGATGAATCCGGATGTTGCAAGAAATGAAAAATTTTAATTGTTACCTACAAATACCTACTCGCGATGCGGTTATTCCAGGGGTCCTATTGTAAATTTAAATAGCGAAACTCTGTTAATGAACCTATAAAAGCGATAACGAAAAAATAGATAATTAAATGTACTCAACTATCAATAAGCAGTGACTAGCCTTTAGTTGAATTTAAAAACTCATAATCTTTCCAGAAATCAAAAACCTCGCACAGATCCACTTTAGTCGAACGCCAAATTAGCAAAGAGAACGATAAATCTTCTCATTTCCACCAAATCACCGATTTGTCTGTTTTTTTCCAACTCCAACCTCGGGTTTTTCCATGCAAAAGCACTTATACAAAAAACAGAACAACCTACTCAAATATGATTTGTGAAATGTCAGTGAAGCGTGACTAACAACACCGTAAAAGTAAACGGGAAAATGATTTGGAATTGATTTAATTTTAAATGAAGGAGGTAACGAAAAGTTCGTTACAAATATACAAAATTCAAAAAACCTTATATTACTGGGTTGAGAATTGAAAACCCTTTCAAATCCTCGTTCTATTTACATTTTTTAAAGGGGTTGCTGTCACTCCAAGGGGGCTGAAGTATGTTTTTATTTCATTTTAGAATTAAAAATGGACGTGGTTTAGGATTTCACTTATAAATTGTAAATTACGTAGAAAATTAATTTATCCATTACTTATGAACCTCACTGTATAAAGTCTTTGTTATAAAATCAAACGGAGTTTGTCCACGTACTTATCAACACTCTGTATAGTGAATTGGAAAAAACACACTTCCTTTTTACAAAGTATCAAAAAACGAAAACTTTTCTTCACGATCCCCAATTTACACAAAAAAATATTATAGGCAAAGTCGATCAAGGGATCCAGGACGTACTGTATATCGATAAAATCATCGGTACCTTCGTAAGACATACCTTAATCCCGACCAGAATTACCTTCTTTAGAATTCAGCTCAGTCTATAATACTGTGGAAATTGAATTAGAATGCTCAAGAACTCTCGTCTCTAATTATCATCTTCATCAGAATACGTCGTGATTTGACTTCACTTACAAGGATAACAAACTTTCTGGCCTTTCTAAAAATTAGGTTCCCGACTGATTTACAACTTCAATAGTAAACAACATCACCTTTCATTACATTGGCTAAACTGAAGCTGGAGTTTGCCATTTCTCCATCAAGTACTCGTTGATTGAAATATATGTAGTGAGTTTCATTACTTCCATTCAAGTCGAGTTCATTCGTCTCACCCTGAGATTTATGTGTTCGAAGAAACAAAGTTACTTCGTTTAGCAAGTTAACAGATGGATTTCCTGGAAATGTTGCAATAGCTCTGCTATGTGATTTTTCAATCCGGACATCTTCTTCTGGAAATGTTTGAATTTTTTCAAATTCTTTTCAGAATGAAAATTAATAATCAGTCAAAATATCTCAAATAATTTGACAGCCTTATAAAGGCAAATATTCAGCGAGAGGAATTACTGCTATCAATAGATTTTTATTTTCCTTACTTAGCTCCAGTTTCTTAACATCTATTACAACAACCACCTAGTGAGTTCAACCTCTGTTGCCTGCTTTCAATTATCAAGCAAAGCTCCAAAAACTCATTCATATAACTATAAACAAAAACACCTTCTGATGCACATTATTCTCATATATATTTGAAGCAGAAAATGAATATACTGTTACGAAAAAGTTACAGTTTGGTTTTTACCTGAAGTAACCGTTGGGGATTCCAATAACAAACATCGAATGATCTCGATATTTCCACGAACTGCTCGATTATTCTGGAAGCCAAGAAGAAGGGTATATAAGGTCAGGCGTACGATCAGTGATTCATTCAAGTAGTTTTTCAGTCATAGCAAGTACAAGGTGAATTTAAGGTATGTAGTAAGGTACGCGGTCCATTTTTGTAGTGAACTGTTATTGAATATTTTATTGTGAATTAGAATTTGTCGAGTATTTTTAATAAAAAAACGAACCGAGTTTCCTAAAATACGTTGCAAATCAAATGTGTTCATAATTTGAAAATAAATTTTGCCGCTTCCTATAACAAAGCAGATTCTTCTCGTCTGTTCAATTTTCGTGCTAATATTGACTGGACCTGACTTGAACCTTTCGACAGTGTAAAGTTCCTTCCACTCAGGAATATATAATGTATTAGATCAATGTGTACCCCTACGAACGCATTATTTCAAGCGTAAATATCCGCTATGCTTTGTTAATTATCATTATCAAATTCGCCTCGGGGCAAAGTATCCTTGTTTGTATAGTGTTGCACGGGATTTACATAAAGCTTTCAAAAGTATGTGAAATTAGCTTAATGTGAAATCGAAGATTTGCCGATATTTTTTCAAAATATTTCACCATTAGTTCAGCAAGTAAATTAGACGACTGCAATCTACTTTTTTGAAACTCCAAATGACCATCGATCCGGATAGCATTCTTCCTACATTGATCTTCAAAGATTGTGCATATACCTGGACTTCCTCTTTTCCTTCCGGGAATGTATAGATGGGGTCAAAATATCACCAGTACTCCATATAACTTTTGTTCCTGAAAAGCCTTCGTTACCAAGTTACGGGCCCTCAAAGTTACAAAATGAAAAATGTTTTTCTTTGATAACTTTCAAAATGAATATTCAAAATCATCTAAATTTTGGTGATTGACTAAACAAATGAATTCCTTCGATTAGCTCTCATGCAGGAGTCATTGTTTCTGCTACAAAGTCAGGAACGGACTACCCCGATGGTCCACACCCCAAAACTTTGAAATGACTGGGTTTGTCATATGTTTTAACAAAACAGGTTATTGACAATTTCCTGAATAAAAGTACTCGTGTGAAAAATCGATCGGAGCAACGATTTTTGATAAAAATGCATTTTTGTTCGACGACATCTAACTGAGATGTCTACCATTATTCGAAAAGATTAATTTGTAATGAAAATAGAAATGATAGGTACAATGTTCATAACGAATTTTTATCATGCAAACACGTTTACCTCATGGTGTAAATAATCAATCGCAAGCCTCAAGAGCAAGCAGAAATGCAAAATCCGCTACAAAAACTGTTCGATATGACCCCCGTCTCTCTCAATACATTTTCTTAGTAGGCGCAAACACCCTCTCTGCACTTGAAATAGCATGCCAGGGTCGTTTCGTATGGCTTCAGAATGTAATGTAATTATATTCAACAAGGCATCTCTGGTGTTTTTGTCAACATCTGTGGAAGAAATGGAACATAAATTTATTCACCGGATATTTTCCACCTATTCATGTGCAGCCGTTTTTGTAGTTTATTCGTTTGCTTTTTATTAGTTATGTCTTCCGACGTGCGTTTTTTCAGCTAAATTTATCTTCGGGTTAAAGATTTTATCCCATGAAATTATACTTATCAGTGAAACTCCTCAACATTTGAGCTGTGAATACGAATTTGCAACATCCAAATGTTGAGTTTCATGAGATTCAGATAACACAACACGAAACGTGCCCATTCCACGCGTACATACAAAATATGTACTGAATTCGATATTTCATAGTGGAGTAGCTTGTTAGTTCAAAAACACCACGAATCTACATAACTTGATATTTCATTTGAAAAAATATTTACATTGTGAATGAAACTTTCAACTGGGTACTGTACTTTTTGTTTACGACTTTATTTTAGCATATTTTGTATTATCCCTGTTATAAATGTTGTTGAATTAACGTTAGCATAAGTATTTCTACTGTGAAAATTTTTCATTTCAAATAATGGTGGACGATCGGGTTTGATGTCGTCGAGTAAAACTGCATTTTTATTAAGAATCGCTGCTCCGATCGATTTTACACACGAGTACTTTTATTCAGGAAATTGTCCAGGTAACCTTGTTTCGTTAAAACATATTGACAAATCCCAGTCGTTCCTGACTTTGTAGCAAAACAACTGACTCCTGCATGAAAGCTCATCGAAGGAATTCATTTGTTTAGTCAATCACCAAAATTTAGATGATTTTGAATATTCACTTTGAAAGTTATCAAAGAAAAACATTATTCATTTTAAATTTGAGGGCCCGTAACTTGGTAACGAAGGCATTTAGGAACAAAAGTTATATGAAGTACTGGTGATATTTTGACCCCATCTATACATTCCCGAGAGGAAAAGAGGAAGTCCAGGGACACCCTGTATATATTGTAACCCCGGTTATGTATGATTAATAGAATTTCTGGTTGGTTTTCTTTTTTTTTTTGTAAACTTCTCTTTTTTTTGTAATCGTCTAGACATTCAGCTCCACTTCTAAGGTAGCAGGGTCTGGTGGCGAAATACTTGGAAATAAATTTTAGACATCAAAAGAGATAAGTTTGCAGTTGCCTGGAAGTTGTATATTCCTGATTTAATCAATTAGTTCGTAGCTATTTTTTATACTAAATTTTGGAAAAAAATTACAATATTGCAGTCTTCTGGATATTCATACTATTAATGATAACAACGATGTAATACATACTTCCTGGACTAGGCCGGAAAAGTATTAGTTTCTCAATGAAAAAGTGTCCGGGGAGTGGATACTTTGCCAAAAAAATAACATTGTTGTTGTCATATTTTGCAATATCAGAAGGTATTTTTAGCGGCCTTTATCCTTATCTTGCTGTCGCAGATGAGTACAAAAGTTATAAGTATCTTTCTGACGTACTCTTGCACCGGTTTTTGGGAGGACAGTATCATCAACTATTTCACATGGGTAGCGGATTTCGCACCATATATCTCTTGATATGGAAAAACGAATCTTTTATGCAGTGCCATAATTCATCGTTACCGAAATGTGATATGAATTATTTACTTTCCGCCATACCTTCATGCATATATGACCTTTCCATATGCTTATCTATTCCTCTTTCCACACGTAGGTTGTAAACTATATTCAACTTGCCCCTATCTCAATATCTCTGACCCCAAGTCTCATACCGCACTTACTACATACCTCGTCTGATTAATTAGATGGATGAACAGGGGTGGACTCTATTCGGTTAGCCCTTTAAGTTGCAGAAGTCTGGGAAACATTTTAACTGAAAATTTACTAGTGCTTTTCAATAAACTGTCATTTACAAGCAAAAAAAATATTTTTTCATATTTTTTTGTCTTCTGGTAAATTTTTTTTTGGGGAGGGAAATTATTATCCCAAAGAACTTTTAGTGGGTTGATTATCCCTACAAGTCCACTGGGAGAATAATTTCCCATTTGCATGAAATAGAAAACAGATTCTCAACTAAAGAGTCTTTTCAATGTTTTTTTTTTATTATAAAAGTACAAAATGTTCATCAAATACTAAACCAAACCCTTATTTTTACATAAAAGTATAAAACAAGTCACGTAAGACTTATATAATGAAAGTAAAGTACAAGACTAAAGTAAACCGAGACTTTTGGATTGGGGTGAAACAATTTTTACACAGACCGAATTTTCTGTAAAATAAAATTTTCGGCGTTTGGATTCGTTTTCTTCCTCGTAATCCGGGTCTGCAATAGAATCATCTGAATCTTCCGTAAAATTTTGATGGGTGTTTTTGGAGACATTCAGGTCGTGAAAAACTGTCATTTTGTGTAGATGTATAGATGGCATATTTAGTATTTCTGGAGAGAGAACTGGAGCAAAGTCTGAGCTACTTGTATGAAATAAGACATGTTCAGATTCTTGATCTTGTTCTAATGTGAGTGGTAAACTTTTTGACGAATTTCTAAGGGATATTGATTTGGAATTTCCTATCTGAATCACCCTCACATTCAGAATCAATAGCCATTTATCAGCTCTTCTGTTTATCTGACAAATATTTGGGCTGCCACATATTGACTATATTACATGGAACGAAAATCACACATTGACACAGCAAAAAAATCAAACAAAATGAGATTTTTCATGTAATTTTAGCCCAGCCAAGTATCAGATACCTACGTGAAAAAAAAATTCCATAGTTTATATATTGACTGGCATATACATCAAATATTACCTTTTTTGGTCATAATTCAACAAACAAAAAACTAAATATAAGATGTACAAATTCTAACCTCAAATGATTTTTTTCATAATTTTTCGTAGACTGTGGCTGAATATCAAAACTATTTAAAACAAATAGACTATAATTCAAGACTAATAAGTACTTATGTAACGTACAACAACTTTAAAAAAAATGTATGCTTTCTGATGAACCATTGGGATAATAATTTCCCACCAAATAGTTCTGTGCTAGAACGGCGCTTCCTCTATTGGTGAACAGATGACAGCAAATGCATAATGATGTATATTAATATCTTGGGAAGATGTTTTCCCAGTAAAACATTAGCGGGCTGCATTAGATATGGTAGGAAAATATTATTCCAGTATAACTTAAAAGGTTAAAGTGGGCTATGGTCTGTTTACCGTAGCATCTTAGAGCAAATAGTAGGAAAAACAGCCTTTAAAATCGCCTGTTTCACGGAAAAATACGTCAGTCATTCGAATATTTCATTTTGCTAGTGATTTTTAGGTTAAATTTCACCCGAAAATTAACTATAACACCCTCAGGGATATGAGTGGTTTTCCACTATGCATTTTACCTGTGGATATTTGTTGGTTTCAATCATGGTTTTTACGACATGAATTATGACTTTGGAGTTGCGAGGACTTCACAGAAAAACAATTTGTCAGAAATAAGTAAATTTGAACTTTCTGGAATCATTTTGTCTCTCTGCTTGGTATAATTTTCCCATAATGTTAGTTGGGATAATACTAATAGTGATTTATAGTTGTGAAATTTGGACAATGACAAAGAGTGTTGAAGACAAATCGAGAATTTTTGAGAATAACATACCAAGAAAGACATAATATTCCTAACTCCGGGTGAGCACAAGTTGAAAGTCAAGATGGAGAATAAATGGACCCAATGCAATTAGCTCCGTTTGGAGGCCATGAGTTATCGAAGGAAAAAAAAACAACTTCACGGATCCTTGAATATTTTGATTTGATTGAATTTTCCGGTTGCTGATTCTCGCACAGCTAATCTTTCCCCAGAACTGTTTTGAGTCGACCGCCAATCTTCCCAATTACAGCCCTGAAACGTATGACCAAATGTGATATTCACCCTGTGTTAATAATAAACAAGGAGTTTTTCATCTACCCGCGTCCTCTCAACTTTCAAACGCAAACTATAATCATATATAAATAAATTAGACTATTTTCTTCATATAGCTAAAGATAACACTGATTTTGTTTTGACAGTTCCAACAGCCAATTAAATTTTATTATTTTTTGTCATGTCACACAAATCACCCAATCATATTCAACTGACATATTCCGGGTAGTTTTCAATCACTATGACCCCGAGACAGCTTCATATTCCAAATAGATTTCAAAATGTCACGTTTTGGCAATGCGAATTCTCAGTCTATTAACGCGCTAATTAAAGAAAACATTTAAAGGAATACGACAAACAGTAACAAGTACATGTGGGGCATATTCATGGAGATTTGCTATGAAAACGATATGATTGAGAATAGAAGCGTAGAAGAACTGGCATTGATACTGAAAGATTGGGCGGTCAATATGAGGAAGAAAGATAGGACAGAATTCAAAAAAGCAACGGTAAAGACTATGTGGAACGTTTCTTGCAAACTTTTACAGAAGTACTATAATGACCATAAGATTATGATTAAGCCGTTTTTGTTGCGAGTTATTTAATTTTTTCGTCAAAAAATATCCCTCGGATGTTACTAAGGAAACGTGCTATCGATTGACATAAAATTATTTCGTACATTATCAATGTCCTAGGAATATTATAGCTGAACATTTTTTGACAGTTCCAACAGCCAATTAAATTTTGTGATTTTTTTTCATGAACGCAAATCACCCAATCATATCAACATTTAACTGACAACACTCTGCCGTACTTTTCAATTACTATGACATCAAGACTTCAATCAATATGACACCAAGACTTTGACAGCTTCATATTCCGAATAAATTTCATCATGTCACATTTTGGAAATGCGAATTCTACTTGAACATTGACCGGGTCCGCCTTACAATCCGCATATCGGTTTCAGGCTTTTGGCCCTCATCAGTACGGAGTAGTCACCAGTCAGAGATTCGGAGAGCTCTGGCATGAATTAAACATAATCGAGTTCATCAGAAAGAAACATTTGCAATCAATTTTCATTTTTATGGGAGTTTGCATAGATTTTCAGGCATATATCATTCAATATTCTGCGTGGTATTTGCCAGGAAAGTACTTGTTTTTCGCTTGTGTTTCAATTTATATTGATTCCGTTGTGAAGAAGACTTTAGAGTTCTTTATTTTCTTATTTTTAATAACTGTTCTTTACTAGTTATACTTTTAATAAATAAATAATGGTTTTGTTGCGAGTTATTTTAGTGTTTTGGCAAAAAAAAAATGACCGAATATCCCTCGGACATTGACAAATGCCTCATAATTAACCGACGAAATAAAAAAGGAGGAGGTTCTCTAGTCGAAGCGTATATTTATATTTTTTTTTTATTTATGACCACGCATAACTTTTTACAAAGTAGTTCGATTTTGATGATTGTTTTCCTATTGGATAGGGTTTACTCCGAAGTTGGTCCCATTTGAATTTGAAATTCTCCCATAAGTAAAATGAAGGATATTGATCGTTCACCCTCTGAAATTTGGTTCGTTAACCCATTCTATCGGTATAACTTTGTACTGGGTTGTCCGATTGGGATGATTCTTTTTTTATTAGATAGTGTATACCTCATAGTTGATCATATTTGAATTTGGGATGAAATAATCCACCCCTTATTAGTTATTCAGGATCTATTCGTAATATCAAACACTGATACCAAACATATACCGAATTCAAAGAATTTATTTAATCAGCAAGGAATAAAAATCATATGTCAACTTGGATAGTTATCACCCAAAAACAAAATTGGGATTTCTAAAAAGCACTATACAGGGTGTTTCTCAATAACATGCTAATATACGAGGAGGAGATCCATTTTGAGGAAAAAACTTCATATGAACATATGTCCTGAAGGTCTTAACTTTTGAACTACATGGTGCACAAGTTTTAAGAAAAAAAAATTTTATGATAACTTTGGTATGATCCTAGATATTTTTATGATACGTATTACGCATCTTCTATGCATCAAAAGACATTTTCTGCTGTACAACATAATTTTTTATTTTCGCCAGTGGCGTTCGTGCGGGATTTGCACTGAATCATTTTAAAGAGAAAAATGATACGCCACTGATTTTTATTGAAGATAAAATTATTTCTAAGAATCTCATTCCCTTCTGAGGAAATCTGGTCTCCTGATTTTTTTTCGTTTGCCGTACGGTTTTCGCATAGAACAATTAAATTCATTCATTTGCACGTTGTTGGGAAATTGGGTATAATCAAGGATTAAAAACGTATCTAGTAGGTGAGAAGTAGATTTTGTTTTGTAAACAAACAATTTTGACACTTGTCTACCTAGTCTAGTTATCACGTATATAAGTCAACAAAATTAACATTATTATTAAAAAAACATGGTCTATTTTACGATTTCTGAGTTTGCAGATATGCATTACATGTATGGGCTTGCTGATGGTAACGCACTGGAAGACAGGCGGTTGTATGAAGACCGGTTTCCAAATAGAAATATTCCGGATGCACGAACATTTTCAATCATTCATAGAAGGTTGTGCGAAAAAGGAAGTTTTGAACGAGACAATCATCTAAAAGAAGTACAACATACTGTAAAAACACCAGAAATTGAATTCAATTGAGGAAAGATTCCGGATTAAGTACACGAAAACTTAGGAACAATTTGAATATCTCACATATTCTTGTTTGGAAAATTCTCCACGACTTTAAAGTATATCCCTACCATATCCAACAGGTTCAGGCGCTACTTCTCCGTGACTCTCCATTACGAATGAACTTTTGCCAATGGTTTCTTCAAAAAGTGTATGAAAATCCATTATTTAATACTTAAATTTTATTCACCAATGAAGCTAATTTTTCCAGGAATTCCATCCAAAACATTCACAAAAATCATTTTTGGGTTGTAAAAACCCACATGCAATCTTGGAAGCCCTCACCAGGAGCAATTTCCGTTGACGTGTGGGCTGAAATATGCGGTGATTATTTAATTGGCGAGGTTGAATAGGCATAATTACCGGTAGTTTATCGAAAAAGAAATTCCAGCTTTGATGGAAGATGTTCCCATTTTAGTAAGAAATCGACTGTAGTTTATGCACGACGCGAATATTCAAACCAAAATTACAATAATCGCTGAATAGGTCGCGGACGACTACAAGCATGGTCCTCAATAGTTTAGATTATTTCCTGTGGGGTCACATAAAAACATTGTTTTACACCACACCATTCATACTGAAGAGCTGTTGAGAAATCGCATCATAGTTTCTTGCAAAATTATTTTCCAATGAGTACGTGAGCCATGAGAAAAGAGCAAGGCATGCATATTTGGACATCTGATTTAATTTATTTCTCTGTGCGTTCAGGGTAATTTTGTGAAAATGAATTCAGATTACTTTGATTTTATAATTTTACTGTTTGAAAATTATTCTCTTAGATGAATTTTTGTTTGAAGTTACATAAATTGTGGTCTAGCGAGATGCAAATGAATGACTTTTTTTATGCGTAAACCGTACGTCAAACGAAAAACAAATTAGAAGACCAGATTTGCTCAGAAAGGGAATGAGGATTTCAAAAAATGATGTTTCCTTCAAGGAAAAGCAGTGGCGTATCACTTTTCTCTTTGAAAGTATTCAGTGCAAATTCCGCACGAACGCCGCTGGCAAAAATAACAAATTATGTTGTACTGCAGAAAATGCCTTTTGATGCATAGAGGATGCGTACAGTTTCACTAAAATATCTAGGGTCATACCAAATTATCATAAAAAAAAATTCTTAAAACTTTAGCACCTTGTAGTTTAAAAGTTGGGACCTTTAGGAATATGTCCATTTGGAGTTTTTTTCTCAAAATGTACCCAAGAATAACCTCATTAAATATTAGCATGTTATTGAGAAACACCCTGTATAATTTTTCAAAGCTCTGATATTATCACAAGTTAGAAAAAAGAATCATTTTTATTTTCCAAAATGATCAAAGTAGTTTATTTCCAGTTCATTATTCAAAATTGATAAATCAGATCAGTTGTCCAAAACATCAAATCAAAAATTCAACAACAAAAACCATGCCGACAATGCACAAACATTTGTGTTACATTTTAAGGACCTAGAAATCGTAAATTAAATATAACAAAGCATAATTGCTAACCTTGATCCAGTTGATGGATAAAAATAATTAGGTTTCGAGGTAAGCGGAGAAACAAAGATGAATCGGTAGTTGGAGAGTGGTTGTCAGGTCTTGTTGTGTGACACAGGTCGATTAGTCGGTGACGTGCCCCCTGAAGAAAGCTGAAAGCCATCGCAGTGGTAGGATGTAGTTTCTACTTTCGAGCTGCCGTTCTGGCAGCATTGTACATATAATCCTTAGGTGTAAGTATATATTTCCTTTGATAATAAATATTGTCTGTTTGTTGTTTGGATTCTGAGTTCTTAATCTGGTTATCACAAAATCCCCTGAGCTATCATCCCTCTTTAAGGCCCCTATGACCATACAGACTTATAACCTATGGTGGAGGTGCCGAGTTTTCGATTTCGGAGGTTTATTCTCGAGAGGTACCGGGATCGATGCCCTACCCCCAACAAGAAGAGGACAAGAAGGACCAACTGTGATATGTACATATTAGTTTTAGTTTGAAATGTATCTTAATATTACGCAATAAATATTTTTGGATTTGGATCGATGCCCGGCGCCTCCACCATAAGTCTGTATGGCCATGGTGCCTTAAAGGGGGTTGGTAGCTCAGGGGGATTTTGTGATAACCAGGGTTATTATATATATAATACTGACAGGGTTGCGGCATAAAACAGCTTTATGAGAGTTCGGGTGACCAGACGAAGGTGGAAAGTGTGCCACTGCTGCCAACATATATGAATTATTCAGTTGTTTGTATTGTATTTATCCATGTTCTTCTTGATTTGTTTATTTTGGTTCGAACATAAAGTTTGTTGATCAATAACTCCAATATTCTTTGATTTATCTTCATCTACCAAGACAGTGTATAGTGCAGTAGTAGTAATTGTATGTCGTAGTTTTTAGAAAATGCCTGGGAACACATGCGGTGTGAAAAGCTGTACGAACATTACGTATAAGTGGAAATTTGATTCCATAACTTTTCACTCATTTTCAAAAGGTAATTAGTGATACCATTGTTAAAGAGAATCTACTTTATCTTTGAACATTGCTGATACCATGTGAAATAATCTTTCTAGTCTTCTTCCATATTCTTCTTTGGGGCCTTAACAATACATTCTACAAAAATTGATTCATTTGATGTATTCAAAATTTATTTCTCCTCTGCTCGGCGCATTCAGCCATTCTACTCTTCGAAATTTGAAACTATATAAAGTTGACTATTCTGGCACACATCAGACGTCATCAAAATGGAGGTTTTGCCGTAACCCTAATATATAATAACCCTGGTGATAACCAGATTATGAACTCAGAATCCAAACAAGAAACAGACAATATTGATTATCATAGGAAATATACACCTATACTTACACCTGTATATGTACAATCCTGCCAGAACGGCAGCTCGAAACTAGAAACTACATCCTGCGATGGCTTCCAGCTCTTTCTTCAGGGGGCACGTCACCAACTAATCGACCTGTGTCACACAACAAGACCTGGCAACCACTCCCCAATCACCGATTCATCTTTATATATATAATACTAACAGGGTTACGGCAAAACCTCCATTTTGATGACGTCTGATGTGTTCCAGAATAGCCAACTTTATATAGTTTCAAATTTCGAAGAGTAGAATGGCTGAATGCGCCGAGCAGAGAAGAAATAAATTTTAAATACATCAAATGAATTCATTTTTGTAGAATGTATTGTTAAGGCCTCAAAGAAGAATATGGAAGCAGACTAGAAAGATTATTTCACATGGTATCAGCAATGTTCAAAGATAAAGTAGATTCTCTTTAAACAATGGTATCACTAATTACCTTTTGAAAATGAGTGAAAAGTTATGGAATCAAATTTCAACTTATACGTAATGTTCGTACAGCTTTTCACACCGCATGTGTTCCCAGGCATTTTCTAAAAACTACGAAATACAATTACTACTACTGCACTATACACTCTCTTGGTAGATAAAGATAAATCAAAGAATATTGGAGTTATTGATCAACAAACTTTATGTTCGAACCAAAATAAACAAATCAAGAAGAACATGGATAAATACAATACAAACAACTGAATAATTCATATATGTTGGCAGCAGTGGCACACTTTCCTCACCTTACGTCTGGTCACCCGAACTCTCATAAAGCTGTTTTATGCCGCAACCCTGTCAGTATTATATATATAATAACCCTGGTTATCACAAAATCCCCCTGAGCTACCAATCCCCTTTAAGGCACCATGGCCATACAGACTTATGACATATGGTGGAGGCGCCGGGCATCGATCCAAATCCAAAAATATTTATTGCGTAATATTAAGATACATTTCAAACTAAAACTAATATGTACATATCACAGTTGGTCCTTCTTGTCCTCTTCTTGTTGGGGGTAGGGCATCGATCCCGGTACCTCTCGAGAATAAACCTCCGAAATCGAAAATTCGGCACCTCCACCATAGGTTATAAGTCTGTATGGTCATAGGGGCCTTAAAGAGGGATGATAGCTCAGGGGATTTTGTGATAACCAGATTAAGAACTCAGAATCCAAACAACAAACAGACAATATTTATTATCAAAGGAAATATATACTTACACCTAAGGATTATATGTACAATGCTGCCAGAACGGCAGCCCGAAAGTAGAAACTACATCCTACCACTGCGATGGCTTCCAGCTCTTTCTTCAGGGGGCACGTCACCGACTAATCGACCTGTGTCACACACCAAGACCTGACAACCACTTCCCAACTACCGATTCATCTTTGTTTCTGCGCTTACCTCGAAACCTAATTATTTTTATCCATCAACTGGATCAAGGTTAGCAATTATGCTTTGTTATATTTCATTTACGATTTCTAGGTCGCTTAAAATGTGACATAAATGTTTGTGCATTGTCGGCATGGTTTGTGTTGCTGGATGTTTTGATTTGATGTTTTGGACAACTGATCTGATTTATCAATTTTGAATAATGAACTGGAAATAAACTACTTTGATAATTTTGTAAAATAAAAATGATTCTTTTTTCTAACTTGTGACAATATGAATTTCGATTTCACAATTGATCAGATTTTTTTCGCTATTACAATACTTCCTCTCCTTTATTTTTCGTTCGGAAATAAAAATATATGGAGGCTATCGAAGTGGTGAAGTGTGGTCATAAAATATAAGAGGGACTGACAGAGAGGGCCTATTGTCCAAATCCAGCCCTGAAGATTGAATGTGTTAGGAGCTATCTGAAGGCGCAATAAACACGCTAACACGCGATTTCAATGTTCGAGGCCTACATCCACGCCACACTTTGTTTATGTTCGGGCGATCAAAGCCTCGATTACTGATTTATAATGTTTAACCCATCGGGACGGGTCGAAGCTGTCCCCTATGATGTTTCGCCGGTCGGTCATGGTCTCCGAAGAGACATTAATTGGGCCTCCCTCAAAGGCGCGCACCGGCCGCAGAGCCGTCGAACCGTGAAAAACACGATGTGTATACAGAGTGGCCACTTTTTTAATGGGATTGTATTGGTAACTTTTAAACCATAAGAGTTAGAAGGTCGGTCAAATGGAGAAAAAGTTGCATTTATAGAAGCATTGTCAAGCAGTTCAAACAAATCGAGATTATCAGGGCCGGTTATTGAGATATCATAAGAAAAGTAAATTCTGTCATTTTGATTTTTCTTTTTTTCCCACTTTATTTCGAATATTATAAAAAAATGTCACAGGAGTTTTCTATTCGACAGTGAATTATCCTCAATTTGACATAATCAGATTTCGTATTCAACGTTTTGTACGCTCTGGGCCACCCTCAACCTCATTTTTTTCAATACGGACCTGCATATTTTATGACACTTTTCGGAATAACTTTTAACGCTGAATTCAACGATATATCATACAATGTCATTCAAAGTTGATTTTCAGGTGATTTTGACCCTTATCCAAATTTCTTTGGGTCGGATCTGTATTACATTTATGTACCTTTAGTTTAATTAACAACATGCAATACATTTCGATAAGAAAATCAACTTACTCATCTTCAACTGAATGGAACGTAACAAATCAAAGCAAGAAAAAGTAATAATTATTTACAAATTTCAAGAGATGAAAAACCTAATTCATAATAATTAAACGAAACTATCATTTAATGAAAGAAAAATCAAATGATTATTCGAAAGTAAATGATGAACACTAATGAAGTAAGTGTTCGAAATGTCCACCATTTTGTAAAATGCACTTTGCGGTTCTGGAACCCATACTTCTTATACATTTGCTTATTTCGTCTCCTTGAATACCTTCCAATACATTCTCAATCTTCTCGCGAAGAATCTCTATTGTCGGGTTCGTAGTATCATAAATTTTATTTTTGAGATATCCCCACAAATAAAAATCCAGCGGATTCAAATCCGGAGATCTGGCAGGCCATGCTACTGGACCTCTTATTCCAATCCATGAATCGGGAAAAGTTCGATTTAGATAGTCTGTGACTATTCTTCAGTTGTGTGGACCACATCCGTCTTGTTGTAACCATGGACTATTACGCCGATACCGTATAGGAAGATCATCCAACATTTCTTCTATAAGTTCTACATATTTTGCTCCGGTTAGGTTGCCGACAATAAAATAGGGTCCCAGTAATATATTATTCCGCACCATATGTTCAAAGAAAAACGATATTGATGTCTAACTTCATGAATCAAGTGAGGATTTTCTGTGGCATAAAAATGTTTGTTCCTTCGATTGAACATGCCAGAATTTGTGAATGTCGTTTCGTCTCCCCAAATGATATTGTGCGCAAAATTGTTGTTATTCCGCACCTTCCGTTGAAACGGCTTGGTATTTATAGTCATGGTATCCGTGTCTCTTGAGTATTTCATTAACAGCACTTTTTGATAAATTGCATTCACTGGCCATAGTTCTCGATCCTATTCCTGGATTCATTCGAATTTGGGCCAGAACATTGATATCATTGATAGGCTTCGTCGTACATAAGGACCTCTAGGTTTGATGAATGAATTATGTGCAAGTAACGTTGTAGATAAACGTCGAAACATTTTAATATTTGGTGTTGTTCTTTCAGGATATAATTCACCATACCTTTGTTGTGCTTTGAACGAATTTCTATCGTTTTTGTACACCCTTTTTTTTTTTGTTTACCAAAATTAAATTGAAATTACTCAGAAAAGTATTTAATGACAAGTTCTTGTAACAATAATAAACGAAGTGACAAATAATATGACACTTTTTTTTTTTATCCACGGCCTACTACTTGAAAATAATACATTCAATAAACCTAGAGTTGTGTGTATGTAAGAAAAAACAAGTCTTTCAACGATATCAATGTTCTGACCCAAATTCAATTGAACCCAGAGAAAAAATCGAGAACTGTGCCAGTGAATGCAATTTATCAAAAACTGTTGTTAATAAAATAGTCAAGAGACGCGAATACAATGATTTTAAATTTGAATACCAAGCCTTGCAAAAATTATATCGTAATGATCTCAAAATAAAGTTTGATTCTGTAATTTGTTTCAACGGAACAAATGACAAATCCAACAATAATGATTCTCCGCGAGAAAATTGAGAATGTATTGAAAGGTATTCAAGGAGACGAAATAAGCAAATGTATAAGAAGTATGGGTTCCAGAACCGCAAAGTGCATTTTACAAAATGGTGGACATTTCGAACACTTTTTTCATTAATGTTCATCATTTACTTTCGAATAATCATTTGATTTTTCTTTCATTAAATGATAGTTTCGTTTAATTATTATGAATTAGGTTTTTCACCTCTTGAAATTTGTAAATAATTATTACTTGTTTTTTGCTTTGATTCTGTTACGTTCCATTCAGTTGAAGATGAGTAAGTTGATTTTCTTATCGAAATGTATTGCATGTTGTTGATTAAACTAAAGGTACCTAAATGTAATACAGATCCGACCCAAAGAAATTTGGATAAGGGCAAAATCACCTGAAAATCAACTTTGAATGACATTGTATGATATACCGTTGAATTCAGCGTTGAAAGTTATTTCGAAAAGTGTCATAAAATAAGCAGGTCTGTATTGAAAAAAATGAGGTTGAGGGTGGCCCAGAGCGTACGAAACGTTGGATACAAAATCCGATTATGTCAAAATGAGGATAATTTACTGTCGAATAAAAGAGACTCGTGACATTTTTTGATAATATTCGAGATAAAGTGGGAAAAAAAGAAAAATCAAAATGACAGAATTTACTTTTCTTATGATATCTCAATAACCGGCCCTGATAATCTCGATTTGTTTGAACTGCTTGACAATGCTTCTATGAATGCAACTTTTTTTCCATTTGACCGACCTTCTAACTCTTATAGTTTAAAATTTACCATTACAATCCCATTAAAAAAGTGGCCACTCTGTATATGTTTATCAATTCCTATACTCTGCGGAATATCCGAAACTAACAATCGAGTGAAATGAATTGATGGCTTCCAAAAATAGCATTCATTTAAAGGGCGGTCAAGGTACAATTGGTATCAAGTAGAATAGATTTTCAGCCATTTAGGTTTGTAGCCATTCGCTCAATGTGCTTGAAAATCCGTTTCGATTTATGGATAAAAGCAGTATTGTGCTGGAAACGGCTTTCCACTAATATCAGAAGATTAACAAAATAAGATGAGCTTTAAGTTTTTTTCCGAGTAGTATATATATTGTTATGTTATGTTATGCCAGTTATGAGTTTTAAAAGGAAAAAACCCACAAAAAGAATAATTAATAAATAGTTATTAGTTTCAAGAGATTGTTTTTACATAATTTTGGAAGTTCTATTTATTTGTAAGCCTATGTATAATATGGATAGATAAAAATGTCAAAATACTATAACACAATCAATTTCATACACTGTCATAATGATTATAACCCATAATTGGTAAAAAGACAACAAAAAGTCTAGATTTACAAAATTTTCATGAATAAAAAGTGATCAACACATTTATAAATTTGAAACATACAGTATATGAAATTGTACCTAACTAAAAGTAGCCAATGGTAGAACAGCAAACTTCTTGATGACAATAGCCAATCAGGGAATAGATGGTCATATGGAAAATTGGAAATTGTGAGAGAATAACAACGGGGTGATGACATGCAATTATTATTGAAATTTTTAAATAGTAATAAGAATGGAAAAATAGTTGTATATATAAATTATATAAGATGAACCCAAACAGTGAAATGTGACAATTTGGTGCGCGAATTCAAAAATTTAAATGAAAAAAGAGGAAGAAAAATTCGTATCTAGGTGACAGAAAACAAAGCCGAAAAAAGATCGAAAAAAATTTAGAAAGGAATGCCACGCATCATTTTTGGAGAAGAAAAACGAAATAATTCCAACATTTGAAGAACAAAACCCATATTACCTTAATTATACAACATATCCAAAGCTGATTTCTGCATATGTATGGTTCCTGATTCATGGTATTGGAGTTCCTGATAGAGCTTGGAGTGAGAAGGGATCCAGTTTCAGGGCATATCTTGAACACCGACATTTCCAGCCAAGTATAAAAACTTTTAATAGTGCACATCCGGTCCTGAACAATTTCACAAATAACGTATCTCACATCTGAAGAACTTTATTTCACTTTATTTTGAACAATAAAAGAAAACTTCACTCTCAAGGAAAACTGAGGTTGTGTCTATCTATCCATGATTTCATTTTGATGATTATCCGTGAATATTTGTAGATTCACATTAGTATAAGTTATTTCTCGTAGGCCAGGTAAAATTAAGTATTCCTGAATGAAGGAAATAATTGCTTTTTGATACTTTGTTGTTTGTTTTCTTACAATGATCAACAATCATTCCTACGACCATTGAATAAATTGAGTTTTGACATATCAAGTAGTGGCTAAATTGCCTTGAACCGGCTATCTGAGATAAGAGATGTACCAACTGTGCTAGCTGTGGTAAGAAAAATGATAACAATTGGCAGCAGCGTGACGAGAGAACAGTGACGTTCGCTAGCAATTATTATTACATCATATACAAAAATATTATACTGGGCAAAAATATCTATCTATATCATAACAATTTGGCTCACAAAGAATAGCAAACATTATTAGCAATTTTCATATTATAACAACAATTCATATTAGAAAATATATCATTACATAACAATTTGGCACCCAAAACGTGGGGCAAAATGATAACAAAATAAATTGTTATATCTTTCAGTCCATAACAATTGGCACCCAAAACGTGGGGCGAAATAATAACAAAATAAATTGTTATATCTTTCATTCTATAACAATATATATATATATATATATATATATATATATATATACAGGGTGAGTCAACAGGATTCCCGTGGTTCATTGCTCCTTAATGTATCACTATTTCGATTTCTTATATTTTTTTTTTGTCAAAGAGACCATCTAAGACCACCTTCCAAAATAATTTTCATTCATAGAGGGTGCATCATTGATGCGTGGCTAACCAAAGTTTTCTTATTCAAATTTGAATTCCATTGCTGCGTTGCCGAATTATTCAAAAGAAATCTATTTGTAGACTTCTTTTCGAAAAATTACCTATTTCACATTTCGAAATATTTAGTAAAGATAATTGGGGAATCGTTGGTCGATATGGTGATGTCCATTGAGAATACCAATAATTTGGAATGAATTGTACAGGATGTTCGATACAACACAAACTTAGCCATTTTCAAACATCGGTATTTTGATTTTTTCAAATGGAACACCTTGTATATTTTCATTTAAATCAACTCCTTTTAATAACTCTACACTTTTCATTCTCGATGTCATGTACCTAAAACAACTTGTTTCCGAGATATTCTACATCCAAAAGATGGATATTTTTCCACAGAAAATATTGACAATGTTCGCCTTTGGTATCATATTTGCAATTAAACTTTGCATAAAAATCATATTTATTCGAATCTAACAGAAAATTACAATAATTATTGCAGCAAATGTCCAATGTGCCTGCCATTTTCACCAATACACACTCTCAATCTGTTCCGGAAATTAGTATCCACATGTGCCAGCATGTCCTCTGAAATTTCCCTGAAAGCAGTACGAATTCTTGCTTTCATATTTTCAGGAGTTGTAGGCGGAGTTTGATAGTCAACCCATTTAATGTATCCCCACAGAAAAAAATCAATTTTTGTAAGGTCCGGTGACCTTAGATGCCTCTGAACTGGCCCTCCTCTACCTATCCATTTTTCACGGAATTCATTATCAATGTATTCCGGCACATCAGTGTGGTAATGTGCAGGCGAGCCATCTTGAAAATTGAAAATCTACAATGAAATGAATTTGATTTGTTTGATAATATGAACAAGATATTCATAAAATCGATGTGGAATCAACAGAAAGTGAAGTTATTTTTGTTGTTTCGTCTCCATATATTTATTGAACTTTCTTTTTTTATTATTTTTAAATATGAGCGCATTCCATTCTGTAACAATTCGAAATTTAGTTCAAATTTTCATTTTTATTTGAATAAGTATTTGATTTTACACTCCAGTCTTGATAAAAAACTCATCTTTAGATTCGGAAATAAAATCGCGGACTATTGGGAATTCAAAATAACGGATACTTCCTCTGGTGTCTATTTTTGAAACTATACATACGTACATTGTTTACTTTTCCAAACATTAATGTTTATATGATTTTAGCCATTTATACCTAAAATTGTCGAATCTCTTGTAATTGTTGTTATTTAATGAAATTCTTGTTTACCTGGTGAATGTTCTGTTGACTATTGTACGTCCTCAAGTGAAATAATGAGTGATTCAAGTTCAAATCATTATTGTTGTGTACCTCAATGTGACTCTTGGCAAAACGTTACCATTGTATTGGAATAAGTTTTCATCATTTTCCGTGAGAAAATGAACGTAACGTTCTGGTGAAGACTAATCTAGGATTGAGCGAGTCTATAGATAGACGATTGGCTCTTGAAGAAGAATACAGTCCCTTCCCAAAATCTTCCTTTATCGTCAATGGCCAAGAAAAAAAGTGAGAAAGATCCTTCAAAGAGAGTTGAGAGGAAAAAAGAGACGATATTATTCAACATACCGAAAATTATTCATACAGTATGGAAAAAGAGTGACATTAATGTTTATATGATTTTAGCCATTGTACACTTAAAACTTGTCGAATCTCTTGTGATTGTTGACATTCAATGAAATTCTGGTTTACCTGGTGAATATTCTGTTGACTATTGTATGTCCTCGAGTGAAAAAATGACTGAGTCTAGTTCAAATCATTATTCTTGTGTACCTCAATGTGACTCTTGGGCAAAACGATCCCGTTGTACTGAAATGAGTTTTTATAATTTTCCGTGAGAAAATGAATGTAACATACTGGTGCAGACTAATCTAGGATTGAGTGAGTCTATAGACAGACGGCGGGCTCTTGGGATCTTGAAGAAGAATACACTTTCTTCCCGAAATGTTCCTGTATCGGTGTGACCAAGAAAAAGAGTGAAATAGAGAACCTTCAAAGAGAGTTGAGAAGAAAAAAAAGAGAGTTAAGCAGATAAAATGGAGATATCATTCAACAAACCGAAGATTATTCATACAGTATGGAAAAAAAGTTACTATTTATGTATATCTAGGTGATAAGAACACATTTTCTTCACACCATCTTGTTTGTTTTAGATAAAATAAAAAAACTGTTTTTGTTAGTTTTATTTTCAATTCGCACATTCACAAATAATAATGTGTAACATTTCTTCAGAATAATTCATAACAATAATTCCCGATGACTTCACTAAGCTGTCCAGAAACTTCGAAAAATATTTTTTTTTTGCAAGCGATTTAGAACATACTTTACCTCCTTCAAAGTAGTTTTTGCAAATGATATTGTCTTAAGATTTAAATACACCACTTCACTAGAGTCTTGAAATTATTAACACTACACAAAACAGCTGGAAAATAATGGAAATATTTCAGGAAAAACTACAAACACAAGTGTATAACCTCTGAGAAAACAGACAAACAATGAAGGTATGTCTGGTTCGAATTTTCACCACTCTGGCGCTGGCATCTAATTTTGAATTCCCAATAGGATTTATCATGAGTGCTAGTGGACCAGCACAAAATAGAACAGATACACGCGATGGATGATCACTTGTATTCCTCGAAACATAGAATTTACGTTGCAGCTTCCGGTCTCAGTCGCAATCACAATATTCGAATTTGTGAATGTAAAGTAAGCCCATAACGATCGAAATGAGTCGGAGGCGGCTGAACGTGCTATCGAGAAAGAGAAACATTCTAGTCCCTTTCCCCCACGATACAGTTGAATTAGGAAATTATTAGAATTTGGCATACGTATTGTTTAACATGTGAACAACATCTCTATAAAATTTTAACAAGTTTCACCATCCCGAACCCGAGATATATATATATATATATATATATATATATAATTGAAGTTTACTCAATTAACACGTAACATATGGACCATGCATTGGCAAACAGCACATTATTAATTCTACCGTTAGTACTAAAATTAAGAAGTTTATGAAAAACGAGGAGGAGCTAGAGCAGGATACCACAGATATTGTGGAAAAAAATCAAAGTGATTGACCTTCTACTTTGACAGATATAATCTCGAGAAGTACTAAGGTTTTGGATGCATACGATATATTTTGCAAGCGAACGAGCGTATGGTGGGGAACGGAACGGAGAGACGGCAACAGTTCAATTTAAGGTTAGCTTCGAAATAACCAACGTATATTTATATTTTTTTAAATGATATTTTCCATATAACATCGTAATAATGTAATATATTAATAAAAACAATTTTTGCAAGTACCATTTTTCTCGGGGGGGAACTTAAATACTTGATTATCCATCCATCCATCTGTTATATTTGGTGCTGGTTCACTGGCTCGTGTACCTTTCGTTCTAACTCGTGGTAAATTCTGTAGTCCGCGATTTTATTCCCGAATCTGTAGATGAATAAGGCGAAGAAGAATGTTTTCCAAGAATAAATCAGTTCTAACATTGATGCAAGTATGGCATCGTATTCACTAGGACGACGAAAATCTATTCCTCGCTTCCACGATCATCAAGATAACCGGAAGAATTGGGAAACACATTTCCTAGAAGCCATTCCACTTTACAATGGTGAAAAAATGTTAAAAATATTTTCGTTTTTTTGTATATTTCTAACCTGATTAGCTAATTAATCGTTGCAAGTTCTTGTTGCACTGGATATACTAACAATAACGATGGAAGATAGTGACTAAAGTTTATCTTTCAGTCGTAGATGATTCCACATCTGATTTTATGAACATCCTGTTTATATTTTCAACAAATCAATAACGACAAATTATTGAAGAAGTTCGTTATTTTTAGAACAAATAATGCCTTATTTAGTGAACTTTCAATTCTCAACGGCCTTCAACATGTGTTTTGCTTCAAGTTTCTACGAAGACAGAACTATTTTATCACTTTTTCTTTCATTCCAGGCGAAATTGGAAACAAAAGCGCTCAAAGCTAAACGTCCGGGATTCACTGACGACCGATACAACGAAACATCGTACTACATAGAATATGGTGAGTGAAATAAGAAATTTGTAAACATACCCTGTATATATATATATATATATATATATATATATATATATATATATATATATATATATATATATATATATAATATATATATATATATATATATATATATATATATATAAATATATATATATAAATATATATAGGTATGAATATTTATTGACTATGAATTATCAAGGGAAATGATAACAAACATGATAAAAACATGAAAATATTAAAAATTAGTTACAAAGAGTGGCATTAGAAGTTTCTTTCATGAAGGAAAAATTGTTAGACAGTGCAATTGCTTTTTATAAAGTCAAAATATATTACGATGGAAATTTTTTATTAAAGAAGATTTTATTTACACTTATATTTTTCACAAACAAAATGAACATGTCGAAACGTAGTTAAGATAAATTATATGAATTGACTGAATCAGACATTCCGAGAAATTGAAGAAAATATATACGTGGTCAAGAAACTAAAGAAAATATATATATAAATATATATATATATATATATATATATATATATTTATATATATATATATATTTATATAAATATATATGTTGTTATGGTGGGGTGATTTTAGTGTTTATATATTTTGTAGATTTGTTTCAAACATTTTATTAATGAATCCCTATCATAACAAAATGAAAACTCCGGCTATGTTATCTCACCCTTTTTCAAACCTCTTTTACCGTATCCCAGCTCAGTCGGTACGCCTATGAACAATGAGTCTCCTCTCTCTAGATTAGCAAGTTCAGCAGTGCCATCTTGTCGAACGACTCGATATCAAATGCTGTTTAGTGGGGAAAAAGTGTGGTTAGATGTTCAAAGATAAAACACTGATTGCAGAAAATAATCAAATGGATGTTTTTATTCAGATAAAACCTTAAAAACTGACCTATCCTGCGAAAACTACCTTATGGACTAAATAAAAACAATAATGTGATATGGTGCAAATTAATATGAGTTGAAAGAATATTTAAAAGTTATTATCAGTCCTTTTTCATCAAATTGTTATGGAATGTTCAATCAAAAGTGACACAGTGAATCAGATACTCAATGTTATTTGATAAACTGAAGCGATGCACTTTAGTGAGTTCTTGTGAATAGACTACCTATTATTGTTCTTCGTGTGTGGTGTCCCAACCTCGTGGAAGTACTTTTGAAATTGGAATGACAGCTTCCTTGCGTCCAAAACAAATTTTTGTTCCAGTAATTGGCTTTTTCAGGATTTCTCTTCTGTCACCAGGTAAGTGGAATTTTGTGATAAATTATTGCTCCCAGTTGTACCTTGAATTGCTCTCGTTCGGGAATCGTTTAGCTAGTTTTTTCTTGAATTGACTATTATTTTATCTTCTCAAATTTTGTACGTGGCTTTCTTTTCTTAAATTTTTTCGATCTCCCCAAACTCGTTAATTTCTTCCATGGCAACACACATATTTTTTCTTTTTTCACAGATTTAGAGTTTAGTGCCACTTTCTACCTAATTATTTGTCATTCTAATTACTATTCATGATTTTATTAATGAAAACCAATCCTTAATCTTATATACTATGTACAAATTCGTATAAAATGTATTTCTGACAATTTCTGCTTTCATATCTTTTATATTTCATCACTTTTTCCACACAACTCTCTCGATATCTCATTGGTGGGTTTCCTGTTGATGAGATTTATCATACAGGATGTTCCAAATTTATATATCTGTTGATATACTTTAAATACAATGTTTTCTATAAATTTCAATTTTCATATAATTTAATTGTGGATTTTGATTAGATATATTGTTGGTCACATACTTTTGACAACAGAGCTACTATAAGGCTCGCCTCTTGATACATATGCATCGACTAGAGCATAGTATAAGATTCTAGAATAGTAAAAAGGTAAAGAAAAATTGCAAAACAACATAGCATTAACCACGATAACTAAATACCTATAATAATAATAATTATAATTTAATATTTTATAAATTCCTAACATAACAATATATATATATATATATATATATATATATATATATATATATATATATATATATATATATAAAACTGAGTTTAGGAAACACAAAAAACCAATTTTATGTTTTCCTTTGAGGTTGCAGTCAATAGGAAATGGCCATGTAAAGAAGACTCTTTGTTAAATTGTCGAGCTTTCGAAATACTTTATTTCATTATCAAGACATCTAAAAAGAACAAAATCACATTGTAACAATGCTCTTTTTTATAAATATCAAAAAACTTACTAACTCGAGGTTGCTAACAGGAAAATATTGGTGCACATCACAAATAAAATCTTTAAAAATCAGTTTGTAAAAAACATCTTCGACTATTTGAAAATCTCATGTTGAATATGTAAATTTTTGTCGAGTTTGTTTGAAATACACACGTGGTGATCCCTGCAGTGGGTCGTCGAGAAAGGACCGTGAAAGCGGTCAGAATAATTGACATGATGTGAGAACCAATGAGGGACGAGCACATGTTTATACCACTCTTCGACGATCATCTATGGCGGGCGATTCAAAAGTTGTACAAGGACACTTTCGGCTTTCGTGTCAAAATTCAGTAGGTAGTTATATATCACGCTGAGATTTGCAATATCAGAACGTTTATTCATACAATTAGGTTGATTGTTAATATGTATAATTTCTAGAAAATTTCTTTTGTACAGATTGTTTTCCTTAGCCAAAATACTAGGATTATTGAAATTGCCAAAATGGTTGAGTTTAATCGTATGCTCTGCAAGTGCACAACTGTTTTTGTTTAAATTACAATCACTTTTATGAGAAGTAATGCGGCCTGATAAATTTCTTTTGGTTTGTCCAATATAGACTTTCTCACAATTCAGACAAGGAATACTATATATGACATTCTAAAGTTGTTAATGGAACTTTTGTTTTAGTAAATAAGGCCGAAATCGTTTTTAAGTTTTTTTTGGCAAATCGGAGTCCTTCAGACTTGAAAATGTTTATGAGTTTTGGCGTTAGTTCTTCAATGTATGGTATAGTTCTATATGTTAATAATGTTGGGTGAGTAGAAGACTCTTCATTGTTAGTGGCACTGTTGGCGGCATGTTAGTGGCAATGTTGTTGACATTACGGTTTATATCTATTTGTGTTGATATATTAACGTTTTGTTGTTCAGAATTAAATAAAATATTGTTTATCAATTTTACTGGATATGAGTTTTCTTTTGGATTTTTCTCAATTCCCTTAGACACTCAAGTCGGTGGGACGGATGTGACAGCCTGGTAACTCTGTATTTTAAAGCGGTGATTAAGTTTATTTTCATGTTTGCAGGATGGTATGAATGGTAGCTTATGAACCTATTGCTACAGATTGGTTTTCTATACAATTTGGTGCGGAGAATATTATCATTCTCTCTGCAAACCCTCATGTCGAGGAAAGGAATACTATGTAATTCTTCCTTTTCAGCAGTGAACTGCAAGTTTATGTCATAACTGTTAAAATAGAAAAGAGCTTCATCAACTCTGTCTGCTGGTACATATATATATATATATATATATATATATATATATCCCAAAACTGTTACTTCACATTCATGCTCTATTATTCACTATTAATTCAATTTTCAATCTATAATCTTAATTTTTTTTGTTCTCATTGTTTGAAATCTTTTTGTCGAAATGAAAATTAATCTTCAATTCCAATTGAAAGCATTCTTCATCTTGTTAATGTACTGTATTCTCATACTTCAATTAATTTTTTAGAAACTTGAGGAATTAAAATAAAGTTCTTCTTGTATTTCCAATTACTTTTGATTGCAACCCCAAGGAGATTAATGTTCATCCAATGATTAATTAAAGTCATTTTTATAATAAGTCGCCTTGTATAATGGATTCGTAACAATATCTCGAATTCGATTTGTCCCAGATTACAATAGTTTCCTCCTCGTAAGTTCGTTCTAAAGTAAAAATAAAAAAAGATCTTTTGAATTTTGGAGTGATCGACCAATTCGTATTGCTCCCCAAAGATTCGAATAACTGCACATCTATCACCGCCCACGGGTCAAACCAACAATTGACACCCCAATTATCCAATATCAATACCGTATATCTCTGATTGTGTTGGAACTATTGTGAGAGACCGACCGAATCCATCTGAAACCTCTTCAACATAAACACCATAATGGAGATTACAACGTGAATTGTAGCTTGATTATTTGATCGATTGGAAAAGCTTCATTCACCAGTCGGCAAATCTGTTTTCCGAATGATAATTTCGGTTGAAAGCTGTTTTGATTTGCATTGGTTCACAGGATTCTACGACAAGCTTGATTGATTCATATTTGGCTTATTGCGGATTTGGTGATTGAAATTTAATTACTCAATTTTGGAGTTCTGTGTAGATTTGATAGTCTAGAGTTCACGGATGAAATTTAGAATAGTTCCTGCCAAGCGTAGATATAACCCAGCAGCGTAATATTTTGTATTTGAAATATTTCTGGAGATCCTGAGAATAGTTCTGTTAAATAAAAACCCTATTGCAAAAATTGAAACTTGATCTTTTGAAAATAACTGTTGAAAAAAAGAGTTATAGCTATCTCAGAATAGTTCTGACGAGAATTCTGAGTGGTACTATATGAGTTCTACAAAATGTTCAGTTTGATAAAAAAGCAATGCTTTTCAATTCATCATAATTGGGGAAAAATAATCTTTCAAAAATCTCAGAACAATTTAAACTGATTTAGTACTCCATGAAATTTTTCCTTTCAGTTTAGTCAAAAAAGCAATACTTTTTCATTCATCAGCTATCATATGTATGTGGTGAATGTAACAAAATGTATTCACAACAGGGCTATATCATACATTTCTTACAGAACATGCCAACGGTCATAGTTAAGGACCGTGTTTAATTCTTAAATTTCTGAGAACATATATTCAGAATTAAAAAGTTTAATGGCCCAAAATGGTGAGGGGTGACATACTAAGAGAGATAGTGAAGGGACAACATGAAATTGTAAGAAGAAGTATGTATTGGATCTATTTGAAAATGTATGTTGATGGATTAGGATTGTTACGAAGGATTCTCTGCATCGATAAATATAGGACATGAGAACAATGTTACATTATGATTCAAGAAAGCCCTCAGTCATACCCCACAAAGTTTTTGCCCTCTTAAACAGGGATGGTACATGTTTCGGACCCATACAGGTCCATCATCAGCCAAATGTATGGATTTACTATATAAAAATCAAAATTCAGTCAAATGAAAGTGTGTTACTCATATGGGGTTTGGAAATAGAATATAGTGAAGATGCTGTAAAAATTTCAAGAACGTTGAAATCCCTTCATGTACGTTATGACGTAGATCACAATCAATACAAAAACAATTATAAAAACAAAAGTAAAACACAAAGACATGTCGGATAACGAATAATCAATACAAATATTACATTAGTTGGGATAGTGAGGGATATTGAACGGTTTTAACTGGGTTTTATCTTTAATTATCTAATCAAATGGGTTTTCGTCAGTGAGAGTTTTGAGAATTATAACATGTTTCTCTACTTATGTTTAACCACAAGTTTAACTGAATAATGTTCGTATAGCTGAGAAGTCATTTGAAGTACTTCTAATTTTGAATATGGTTATGTCACGTCATAAGTATTCTCATTCAGAATAAGAACTGAATAAAATTCACTATCCTCCGTTTAAAGGCTCAAAATCTATTATTTTATGTTTCTGCACACCATTAGGGTTTTCTTGGCTTTATTGGTTATTTCTTCCTCGTGTTTTTTAGATTCTCAACCTCTCAAAGAAGCATTAAATAAAGTTACCTACTAGGTACGCAAAATTGAGCAGATTGTATCAAAAACATTGAAAATCGTATTCGTACAGAATTGGGAACGAGAAAAAATGTTGAATTGTCAAATATTACCCTTTATAATCAATCTAAATGAACATTCATCATCCGAAGAAGATAATTATTCTTCAGACGCAGACCACTGAGAAATTCTTTGATGACTTTGTTACAGTATGTTGATGTTAAATCTATAATATAGTTTCATTTTCAATACAGTTATCGCCGTTTAATGATCCTATAATCCTATTTCCTAATACCGATTTACTTCTGATAACCAATTCTATAATTCCATCCTATTAACTTTCCACACTATTCACTTTCCACACTAGTTAACTCGGTTATTCTCCCATCCCAAGATGCTATTATAGATTGATTTGTTTGAAAATATGAACAGGGTGCGACTCTAAGATAAACTTTGGTCACTCTCTTCCATCGTTCAAGATAACCTCTTGTGGGGTATTCATGTTGAAAAAGAAAACATTCTTAATTGAATATTGAATAGAAATATTTTTCTGTCAATTGAAAAATCCACGATAAAAATGTCATTCTCGTGAATATCTAACAGAAAATAACTACTTCCCTGTTCAAATGTTCAGCTTATAATGTCAAAAAAACACTGATTTCAAAATGTCACTCCGAAAGAAATATTCCTAACATTTTTCCATCTTTGCCAAGTGGGATTGCTCCTAGAAAATGTGTTTCTCAATTCTTCCGATCTTTCTGATAATCGTGGAAGCGTGAAATAGACTTTCGTCGACAAAAATGTACTGAAGAGTGATTTCGATGTCAGTCTTGAATCAATGCTATAAATGTTTCTGGTGGGTGTTACTTCTTGGAAAACATGTTTCTTTATCTCATTCATCTATAGTTCCTAATCAAGACTGGAATATAAAGTCAAATTTTCACTTTCGGGTTTTTCTTTTGAGTTAGGGTACTTTAAAATAGTCTTTTACTGATAGATATTCATCGTGGATTTTTCAGTTCACAGAAAAATATTTCTATTCGATTGAGAATGTTTCCCTTTTTAGGGGACAATGTGTAACTGGGAAAGACATGGAGCTACTACGAAATGATATAATCCAAGGCACCAATTCGTTCAATATATAACGGTTGTTCTCAATTGGAAGTCAGGAGAGAGTAGTCATTTCGCTGATGATACAGCAGTAATCTACACATGATATAACTGGAATCAGACCTTGATATACTAAAGGATTGGTTTGATGAAAAATTATTATCAATCAACTTCAAAAAACCTTTATTTTTTATTGTCTGCTTCCAAATCAACACCAGGCAGCGAAAAAAATTCGTCGGTCCTATAATATACAAATTGGTAGAACAAAAAAACTATAAATAACTAGTATCAAAGTTATTTAAGTGGAACTCCACCAATAGAATTACAAAGCGAACGTCTCTCAGAATCTTACAAGGAAAAATGAACTATACACATCAATAACCTCCCAACACATATAAATACATTAATAGACTATATCCACCTTGATTCAAATGGAGCTTAACAGACTGCTCTATAGTTTGTAAGATGTCTGACCATGATGAATGAGTGTGCACAGATTTTGACACTTACAAATTTTAATAATAAAGCGGTCGTGACCCTTTTTTTATTAAGTTAATTGAAACATAATTTTCGGGGATTTTTTGTAAAGTTCTCGACCACTTTATTATGAAAAGTTTTCATAAATAAGTTTTCTGTGCACACTCATCATGGCCAGACCATTGAGGAAATTTTCCCTCACAGTGCTTCTTAACCAGGTTTTTAGTCTCCTGAGGCTGCTAAACGCTCTACCGTTCACGTTGTGCACGGTAGAGCGATCGAAATTTTCAACGCTTTTCCTGTTTCGGGAAAGAAGGTTTATGCCTCTTTTAGGACATCAACAACGGTTGGGTTGGGTTTATTATCACAATTACTGCCAAAGTTCGATTTCATTTTTTATGTTCGATAAATCATAAAATTGGGCGATAGTTTTGCAAGTTTCTGCGAGATTTTCGACTGATATCGTTTGCATTTGCGCCGGATGTAATTTGAATAATGCGAATGATGGAGTGTTTTCTTCAGTAAAACGTACTTCAAGAGATGTAATGATTGAGTCCAAGTATGGTATTACTAATGACCTCTTCCAGAATTCTGAAGGGATTTCAGCTGGGTGGTTGCTTCGATGATGTTGTTTCCCAACAATGCGCGGCATTGATGTGATGTCCTTTTCCAGTCCGATTTTCTCCTCAACAACAGTAGTGAGTGGACTCAGGACTTTGGTCTTTGGTTGCTTTGGATTTGGCTACATTTTTTTAATCTCTAGTTGGGGGAAACTACCCCTCCCTGCCCCTCCCCCCTTGGCGGCGCCTTGTCATGGATAATGCAAGGTATCATTCTTCTGAAAAAAAATCCAAATTCCCAGTCGACCAAGGATGAAATAATACAATGGCTGCAAACTGAAAATGTGAACTATTAGAGGTTGTGCAGCAATTCAAGCCTCCAAAAATAGCCTAAGCGACTGATGAATTAATTTATAAAATGGTCATTCTGCCAGTTTGATACCATTTTTGAAGTCATTTTATCGAAAAATTAAGAATCTTAAATAGTTTATTATTTTAATAAATGCTCAAAATGGTGTCCATTATTCTCGATGCATAGGCGAACTCTTTCTTGAAATGCGTGCTGAACTCTGGATAACATATTTTGCGGTATGGAACGAAACGCATTTCTTATTCGTACTTTCATATCCTGAGTTGTCGTTGGCGGTGTATCGTGAACAATACTTTTGATATATCCCCATAAAAAATTGTCGGGATTTGTAAGGTCCGGAGACCTGGCTGGCCAGTTCTGTGGACCTCCTCGTCCTCAATATGAAGTCTAATTTGCTAAGAAACAAGCGAATTTAACATATTTCGCCTCAATACTTGAGACACGTGCATCTTCTTATTTTGAAGAATGCTTTAATATTTCAGAAATGGCAATAAATTTGAGTTTTTACATTTGCCTGCATTTTACTTTAGATACACGGTATTTTAAAAAATTTAAACTTCTGCTTCTAGCGAATCTACGTATTCCTTAATAAAAAGGTTTTTAAAACGCTTTTTAAGCTTTTCATTACAATACAGTGTGTTTCATTTTTAAAATAAAAAAATTACTCATAAGTAAAATACAAAAACGCCTTTTGTGTAAAAAGCAGAAGAGATAGGTATAGGGAACCCTTATATAGTTTTGAAGGGAATCTAATTCTGCGTCAAATTACGTCACTAAATACGGGGTGTTCCATTCAACTTTAAGAAGTTATTTAATTAAATGTGTGTCCAAATTTTGAGGCAATTTTTTTTGCCACTCTGTATAATATTGCATTAAAAATTTCATGTAGTAGTTAACTTTAACCTTTGAGCTAAGCAGTACATTTAATCACGAGCAGCTCGTTACACGTTACAGGGTGAAAACAATTCTCAAATTATGGTCTGTATTTTATTAAATTTCTCAAAATTTCTCAGAAACGGTCAGTTTTAAGTTTGGGAAATATAATAGTAACTCACCTTTATTTTGTCTATAGTATCTAAAAATATAAAAACATATAGGGTGTTCCATAAGAAAAAATATAACTTTGGTATGTAATTTTTTTGGGGATCACCCTATATATTTCAAAATAATTTTGGAATATGCTCCCCATGGACCCACATATGACTGTGCTAAATGTTTTTCCCTAACTCTCATTTCTCGTAGAAATACCGAGGCGAATGTGGTGGGCCACCCTGTATATATATCTATATATATATATATATATATATATATATATATATGGTAACCCCAAGAGAAAACCATATTGAAGTCATCATATGATGTAATTATTTCATATAATTTGGGGATCCTGAACAAGAATCCGAAAGAATTTTGGGCCTATTTTTTCCCCTGATACAATTTTCAGAAGGTCGTTCCCTCGCTGCTAGTTTGCAGTGAATATCACGTTTGATGACTCTTTTTGGGTACACTAGACTAATCTTTTCATGTTTGACTTTAGCGATAAATCCCTATCTACCCAGAAATCTATGTATCATATAATTCATCTGCGAAGAAGGTATAGTTAAAATACGAATTACAATTATTCAGTGCGACGAATTGAAACGAACAAATAAAAAATGATCTTTCTCAAATAATCAAGTGTTATCGAACGCATTGGAAAAAATCCCTGTGAACTGAACAAGTTCCTCACGGAATTTGGAACAAACTCAAACCACCGATTAACTTTTCTTACAGAAAAAATATTTCCTTCCGTACCATATACAAAAGGATAAATCGTCCCTTATGTTCGGTGCCGAGAAAGGCGCCATTTATCATCGTACAAAGGTCAGGAAAAAACTCCCCGGTCCGCCCCCGTTCACCGATATTAATACCGTTATATCCAATTTTATTCGAGCTATTGTAGTCCTGCCATTGCTGCCAACATTATTCTCACATCACGTCCGAGAAATTAATCAAAGCTCCTTGTATTCACATTTCGGGGTTTTATTCCATGCCGCTTGCCGATTCCGATTCGTATTTCCAAGGTAATTTATTTGGGATCGGAAATGACATTATGGACAATTCGATCCTCGTGGCATTGTGATGTGTAGTGTTTAGTCATCGGGGAGCCGTTTGAAAAATACCTGCTGAAAACATTGAAAGCACAAGTTTGGTTTCGTAACCCTGATGATGTCCTCCCTATCCTAAAACTAGGCAGAGAGATAAGTGAGCTCACAATAGAAAAAGTCTTTACCTCCAAATTCGTCACTTCCTGGACAGCCACTATAGTCTAAAAAATAGTTCCAAGCCTCCAAAAAATATGAGTAATAGCTCATTCGATTCGGGATGCAATTATGAGAAAGTCATGTTTTTGTTTTTTTCTGCTGACGAAAATTGCAAAAGTAATTAACAAAAAACAAAACCAAAAAAAGAGGTTCAGTTTTTTGGGAATAACGAGATCTCCATTTATTTATAATTTTAATTTAACGCTGAAAATAGGGATCCACGCGACCGCTACGGCATGCGCGCGCCGTCTCTAAAGATAGTACACCATATAAAATAATGTTTTTATAGTATTAAATATCAATTTTTTTTATGAATTATGGTGTGTTTCTGACACTTGAAAAAACAAGGTTCCATTGGAAAAAAATTAGTTTATTTTTCAACAAGTTAGGCTTATAAGACTGTACAGGGTGTTATTTATTTAAAAACCACACACCTGACAACCATTGATACGCCACTGGTCTATTATTGAGGGATCACTCCTTCAACTATATACCAATAAACGCTAAGGACGATCTCAGATATAGGGCTTAATATATTTGATTAATTCTTTTGTTGAAAGTTGCTCGCCAAAGTTGTTAATTTGACGTATAGGGAGCATCAATTACTTGTAAGTAATTGAACCGAGATTAATCCCGAGAGTGGCTTCGAGACAATATCTCTTTCTCTCTATACTTGAGAGTGTGGGGCTTTTATCTAGGGAGCACGTACCGTTTCTCAGAAAGATTGTGAAAGAATACACTTAGAATCATTAGAAATATATTTTATAAAAGTTACAAAGCCTTTCATCTGTTCTATATACGGATAAACTATGCAATAGTTACGAAATAGTAGAGTTTACTCCAAGTTGATTTTTGTCAGTCTCAAAGTCAAATAGACTGAGTATAAGTAAAAATGACATCAAATGTTAAAAGCGACTATGGATAATTATTATTTGAAAACTATGGGAACATAAAATATGGAGACACATTTAAAACACATAAAAATCATAAATGGTTCAATTTGTCCAAGCATAAGATACAGAAAAATATTTGAACTTACTCCATACCATCAGGTTTCAACACTTATTCACTTGTTATTGGTTTTACACGATAATAGTTCAACTGAATTATTATTTCAAATATTTCCGCGCAAGTTGTTTATTTACTTTTGAGTTTTACTGTATATTCGACTATAGTTGTATGGATACTGTTTTTCTATTAAATCGTGAACTGTCGACTAGAGGTTTTCGTTGACTTATCTCGTTCTTGAAGCGTTGATGAATAATAGGTAATTCACTTTTGGCGTCATTACTCGTGTAGTCCTGTTTAACTTGATTTGATTATATTCTTTCCTAATGCTTCGCAAGTTCACTTCAAGACGGCTATATTCCTACTCTTCTCATCTTCATTCCACTATATGGTGATCGAATGAAAACTAACCTCATCTTGAGAGGACATGTTACTTGCGCAACATCTGTAAACCGAATCCTGCTTGTCCGCGGGGTCGCGCTTTTTATATCCCCCACCCTTTCGGGGATCGTTCGCGGGACAAAATTCCTAACATAAGTTATCTTCTAGCTGTCATAATGAATCAGCGGCTCAATAGTTTATGGCATGTTACTGTCGTCAAAAAATGTATAAAAAAATGCTTTATCTATTTCGTGTTCGTATTGCACTTAGCGAGCTGTCACAACCTATAATTTATAGTGTCTTTATTTACTAAGAAATTCCTTAGATATGCGTAACTAGGAGGTGACGATTTATTAATAGCTCTGTACAGAAAAAGGGTGACTTTTCATAGCATTCCGGGCACGCAGGTGTCCATTCTAATTTCAACGTGCCTTTGTTTATTAGTTTTGTCGAGTATTTGATCTCAGAATTTATTTTCATTTCCAGTGAATCAGGTGGAGTTCATATTTATGACTATCTGGTTGTTTCTTATGCTTGAACGTTTTTCTGGTACTTATGGGGGCATGACAAGGCATTTGTTAATTAGTCGTACCTCGGTTTTCATGAAAAACGGCATAAATGTTCAAATGATAGCTCTAAAAATGTTTCGCTCCTTGGAACTCTCCTTATACAGTGTCCGCCAAAAACTTGAAACCATATGAGAATTTTTTATTAGTAGCTTCTTAGAAAATTTCATTCTTTATAAAAGTTGGTGCATTCAATTTATTATCAGTGCGTGCGGTTAAGCGAGAATCGCCAATATTCTAAATTCACTAGAGTGAAGTTACATTACTATGGAAAATATCGAACAAATTTATGAAAAAAAGTTGTTTGCAATTGAAAGATATTCCCAGATATCCAGTTCAGTCCACTAATTACTACTTTCAATAATTGCTTAATGAGTCGGCCTCGTGGAGAAATCAACTTATTGAGCAGTTATTGAAATTAGTAATTGGTGGACTAAACTGGATAACTTGGAATATCTTTGAATTGCAAACAACTTTTTTCAATAAAAATTTTCGATATTTTTCATAGTAATGTCACTTTATAGTGTATTTTGAATATCGGCCAATTCCCTCTTAACCGCTCGCCAGTGATAATAACGGCTCTGCGCGTATTTAGTCAGATTAAATGCACCAACTTTTATGAAGGATGAAATTTTCTGAGAAACTACTAATAAAAAAATTCCCATATGGTTCCAAGTTTTTAGCGTTCACTGTATATATATATATATATATATATATATATATATATATATATATATATATATATATATATATATATATAATATATATGAAATAAACTTGAGAAAGGATATTCCTAGTTGCAGTCATTTATGGCCAGTGAAAAGAAAACTTTTCATGCAAGCTTTGAAAATGTTTATTTTCATTAGAACAGTGGGAAACAATTGTGAAATGCATTTACAAATTTATAGAACTACCAAGGTGAGGTTGAGGAAGACAGCGAACTATCAATTTTGAATGAGGAAATTTTTCAAAATCATCATATGAAACACTCAGTAATATATAAATTAAACAATTGTAAAGCAATATTGCTTTAGAAACTTATTTAACAATTTATTTGACGGACATTCACATGGTGAGATGACTAGGAATGGTGGACATGATGCTAAATGTCAAGTTCATATGTCAAAGTCAAAAGTCATGGGAGAAACATATGTTTTGTACACAAAACAAAGGAATAGTACAATCTATATGACAAAAAAATGAGAGAAATAAATAAAGCAGTTTTTTATATTTCAAAACATGTTAGAATCAGTTTCAATAGTAAATTTTAAATACACTGTTGGAAATATCAGATCGTTTATTCATTCATTTTTTATGTAAACCATTTCAAGGAAATTCCTTTTGTTCACATAAAAAATGAACCTAATAGCATGAATAAACGATCTGATATTTCCAACCTTAGTGTTATTTACAATTACTTGTTGAAACTTGATTCTAACTAAAGTTTTGGAATATAGAAAACTGCTTAGTATTTCTTGATTTTTTCTCTCATTTATTAATTTTTGTCATATAGATTGGTACTATTACTTTTGTTTTGTGGACAAAACACATGTTTTCCCAATTTTACTTATTTTTTTATTTTCACCATTCCCATTTTCAGTCATGCTTTAACCATGTGGTAATTGTCCTGTCAAATTTTAAATTGTTTAAATTAAGTTTCCTAAACAATATGTGCTTTTACAATTGTTTAATTTTTATATATATTACTAGTGGTGTTCCATAGTGATATGATTTTGAGAAAATTTCCTCATTCACAAAATGGTGATTAGTTCGCTGTCTTCGCTGTCTTCACTTAACCTCACCTTAGTAAGTTCTATAAATTTGTGTAAAATTGCATTTCACAATTGTGTTTTCCTTTTTCACAGCTGTCTTGATAATGAAAATAAACATTTTCGAAAGCTTGACAAAATAAGAAAGAGTTTTTATTTTTTCACTGGCCATTAAATTTGACTGCAACCTCAAGGAATATCCTTTCTACAAAGTTTATTTCAAATTCATAGTTATTTTCAACTAGTCCAGTCACGAGACTACCCTTCTTCTATATATATATATATATATATATATATATATATATATATATATATATATATATATATATATATATATATATATATATATATACTCAACAAAATCACGTTATAAAACTTTTTAAAAGCTGTTTATTTTGTTTATTATAATTTTTTGAAGTTAAAATTAAAAATTAAAAAAATATTGTAAAAATATTTTTTCATCCATATATTTTGCTATTGCTGTTTTTGCATCAAACGAAGGCACTTAATAACATTCGAAAAAAAAATTAAGACATTTGTTTATAAACAAATTTATTACTTGAATATTTTTGAAAAATAGGGTTTTGCTATTTTGTTGTCTAGAGAATATAATCATTTTACAAAACCAAAATGTTCTTCAAATTTTTTTTTAATGTTTATAATATTTTTTTCCCAGTCCATTATTTAAATAATTAGTTAAACATTCTTTTTTTCTTTTAAATAATAATTGGCACTTATAATAGAATAACAAAAAATAAAAAAAATATATTAAAAATTTAATTGTTTATTAAGTTAACAATGTGTTATAAACAAACTTCAAATCTCTATATTTTTTTCTGATACTACTAAAAAATTACAAAAAGAACGATACGCAACAAAGTTTAATTTTTTTTTTTTTTTTTAATTCAAATATATTAAAAAAATACACTTTTAAAAGATGTTTATTTTGTTTATTATAATTTTTTAAAGTTAACACAAAATGAAAAATTAAAAAAATATTGTAAAAAGCTTTTCTCGTCTCTCATTACAAAGTCTTCGAGATCTTACAGTAGGCGTTTATCAAGTACAGTTAGCACTTTCATACATTCAGGATAAGGTGCAGCGGGAAGGAGCGCAGAAGAGATACATATTGACGAATTGATTGATGAACTTGGATTGTTGAAATAAGATATATTCTCGATTTCGAACACCACCAAATACAATTATGGATTGGATGGCTTCAATAATGAAATTCAGGAGGCTGATGATGATTTTTCTGTGTACTAAAATGGCTTTTGGAATGCATTACTTTCCATTCGATATTGATGAATTGACTATACAAACTCCCTCGAACAATAAAATTTACAAAAAGTCTACAAAGCAAACACGTTGTCCGGAACAAAAGGCGAACTTTATGCACGCGTAACGGCTATATTATATCATTTATGAACAAAGCTCCGCTGAAGTCCTCGCGAAGGCTGGAATATTAATTTCACTTCAACTTTTGAATTCGAGTTCAAACGAAACAAAAATTCCTTCTTTTGCTTGATTCGAAAGTAATGACTTTTGCGAATGTTGTACGAGAAAGATTCAACAGCTCCCCTTGTTGTGCACAGCTTTTATCTTGAAGTATTCTCTGCTAGCGCGAATCTCCGTTCGAATAAGAATGGCTTTATGTGTGAAATACAAAACGTTCGATGAAAGCCACTGCTGGATATTTCTATTCTGATTGATCAAAGGCTGCCGTGACTCGCGTAGAGCAGCACAATTCTATTCATTTTTGGTGTTCTGCTTCTACATTCCATGGTCCATTATCTAGAACAGGAAATTAATATTTTCATTAATTTTGTAACCATAACCCCGAAAATTTTCAAATGAATTGAAACCTTGTATAGTCTATAATAATAAATTTTTTCCAGTAAGGAAATATAGTATAGGAATAGTCAGAGAAAAACATCAGGCAAAACGGAATAGAACAACATAGTCGCCACATGTTAAAACATCAAACTGTTGGAAATGAGTTGTTGAAATAACAAAAAATAGGAAACCCAGGAGGTACACTAGTATTATTGGTGAAATTGGCAAATTTCGATATTGACGATGTTCACATTTACACATTTGTGGCTTTCATCAACAACATCCAGTTGCTATTTTTTCACCTTTTTTTCGTTAAGCTGACCCAAAAATGTTTTTACAGTGAAGTAATTCATTTACTTTTTTCAATGAATTAACATAATGTTTTAGTGAAATTAACATTGTAATATTGTCGATTCCTTTACTAGTTTTCATCATTTATAAACTGACAAGAAGTAATTTGTAAACCTCATGCTGTTGGAATCTCATTCTCTTTATGTTGTTGTTGAAATAAAATTTTGTCGATTCTTTTCTTTTAGTTTTTCATACTACACAGAAAAAAAGTTTTATTGTCTTTTATTTCTTGTCAAAACATAAATAATATTTTTTTCAAATGACGTCAATTAGTATTCACTATCACTATATTTTTTTTTGTGAAAATATCTAATATTTATTGGTAATATAGTTTTTCAGGAGGGATTGTTTAATAAATCAAGAATATATAAATTAGAATATTTTAATGCTTCTATATAAAAAAATAAATACTCTATTATAATAAATAACAGTTGAATGTCGATAAAATAAAATTAACATCATTATCTGAAGAAATGTACAAATAAACATAAAGAGTGAATGCCGCTGAAGGTAAAGAGCAGTAAGTGCAAGAATAAAGATTTTGAGTTTGAAAATTTATATTTTTTTTACCCGACTGCGGCGAAGCCCAAATAGACAGTTATGTGTTTGACCTGTATGGATGTACACAGGCTTTGCCGCATTCGGGTAAAAAAAAATATTAATTGGCAAACTCAAAATCATTTTTCTTGCATTTTTCTTGAATGCCGAGAAAATAAAATTAAAAACAGGTACCGAGTAATAAAATGTAATAACACCGAAACAAAATGTTTGCCTTTCACAATGCAAGTCACTATTCCAAAATAATTTCATATTTCGGCACAATACAATGAAAGTTCTGTTTATATGGCAAAATCAAATCATATGCAACCAGATTTTTAAGACTTATCAACTTGTAATTAAATCTTTCTGATTCTTCTACTATGTAAGATTGAGATTTGTCATCAAAGCATTTTGTAAACCAACACTCACACAAAAATATTGGGTTATTGGTGGCATGAGCACAAATTGCTAATATTTTACAAAATATAGGGCACATGTATTGACTCATTAAAGTAGTCACAAAACTGTTGAGCCTGAAAGTACTCCCGAAAGCTTTTACACTTTTAGTAAACTTAGTTCAGTAATTTGGTATCCAATAAAATTTGCAACTCTTCTTGATAAAGTTCATTATTGATATTTTTCAAAAAGCTTTTGCCATATATTGGTTCCAATGACAGGTTAATATTCCTCCAGATATTCCACATATGAGTTTGGTGTCTTGTCGAGAGAGTTTTGCAAACAGTTTTGAAGTTTTTCAAACTATGAATCAAATGTTTGAAATAAGCATGTTTAGATTCAAATCTCATACTCCATAAACCAAAAAGCGGACCCATTTTCCTAATTATATCTGGATAATGTATCATCATATGATTGTTTGGAAATAAGATGGTGATTCATACGAGAAAAAAATAATTCATGATGATTTTCAATCAATACTTGCAACTTTGATGCCAAGCCAGAACTTCTCACAGGACAGAATACAATACTTGTGATTCCTATTAGAATCAATATAACTTCATACTTCTCAGACTGTTCAACTGAAAATTTGTTGATTATATCATATATCAATAATGGATTTTTTTTTATAAGACACCAAGTCTGAGCTGCACGCTGTCCAATCAAATTTCCAATTGATTTGTTGAAAATATAAACAGAATGTTCATAAATTAATTAAGACTGGAATAGAAAATCAAATAACTATCTGAATGAAAATGCAAATTTTCAATTTCAGATTTTTTCTTTTGAGTGAGGGCTTTTTCAGAATATCTATCAGATGTAGTTCAATGTCCAGCGTGGCTTTAGCCGGGGAAGTAGTTGTTTTCTGTTAGACATTCACAAAAAATAACTTCATTTTAATCGTGGATTTTTCAATTAACAGAAAAATCTTTCTATCAATATTCAATTGAGAATGTTTCCTTTTTCAACAAATTTCCAATCTTATCCAAAGACACAGGACTCGGCTGATTTGAACTATTTTCTATTCCTAAATCAAACAGTCAAACTTCACATTACGTGGACACCTGTTGAACCTGAACAAACTAAATCACACTACAAATACCACATTAACAATACGTCTCACAGAGGACTGACTGAGACGATGTATTCTGGAGGCGAATTTTTGCCGCAAATTCGATACTCGCATATGCACAAGAATGCCCGAAGGTGATAAATTCCGTTTTCACAACGAAATAGTATAAATTCCACAAATTTATTGGAGAATACCACCAACAGTTTTGGTAATCCAACAATTTGCATTTTGACTATATCAGTTGTTTAACAAACAAAATTGTCGATGGCGCAAACTGTTCATAGCTATGAATACCTATTTGATGTTGCTAATAAATGCACATCAATATTCTGAATTTGCAAGAGCATTTGCTATTTTGTTTTAAGTCACGAAAATATTTGCAAAATAAAGTTGTTATAGCAGCATGAGTGAAAATTGACAATGGATGAATTTAACTACAGACGGAGTAATTTGAGTAATGAATTCCTGATTAATTGTTGTTGATTTTAACAAAATTATTTCAACAAAACTAGATATTGTTGAAATTAACAACTCTTTTCTTACTGTGCACATATTAAAATATTCGTCCAAGGAATAAAATAATATATTGTTTTACCAGTGAACAGTTTACCAACCGAGGCCGGTAATTTTCACGAGCTTCAAAAAATGTTTTCGACGAGTGAAACACTATACTTTTTCTACAATCCTGTTTGTATCATAATAATATGCTAAAAAAGAACGATGAACAAATATTTTATTTTAAATTAAAAATAACAGAATTTCTTTAAACATTACTTATGATTCAAATATTGGTTAATTGTTACATTCGAGCAATTATTCAAAATTATAGGAGTATTACAATCAAGATTTTTATGTATTGAGGTAGACGATGCCACATCTGTTATGTTGTTAACTGATGTCACTCTAGATGCGCCGTAATCGGATAGCGTTGTATTTTGTATGGGTTCTAAAATTTGATTTTTGCTGCTAACTGATTGATCAACATATCCCTCCGCAACGTTACTAGATTTCCAGCCTCCACGCTTTTTTAATTAAGTAAATCACCTCCTGCATCCACTAATAGCGTTGCGGAAGTTCTACGCAAACAATGCCTTGTATATTTTTGGGGATCAGGCAAGTTTGAATATTGAGCTATTTGCATAGGAAATTTACTGAATTTATTTATTCCTACAACCTGTCTAGTACACTTTCCGTTCTGGTAGTTAATGAATAATCTTGAATTTAGTTTGTCCATATCTAGTGGACGGAGGTTCATATATATTTCAGAAATCTCGTAGAAGAACCCAGAAATTTGGAAGGATCGCGGTACTTTTGTTTTTGTATTACGTATTGTAACTAATAGTATACTGCTGGTATATTTTACATCATTTACTGTCAAACCTATTAACTCATGGCAACGACAAGCCCACGAAATTCCAAAAACTAAGGCTACCTACAAACGTTAATATTAATATCATTGAGAATTTGTCGTAATAATAAAGTAATTAACTCACCTTAGTCATTAAGTAAGATTTTCGTTTAAAAAAAGAACGTAACTTGGGATATTTACTGATATCGATATTATTTTTAATCGATAAAGTGGTTCTCAACATCGAATACATAGACCATAGCGTCGATGACTTTTTCGACAACCATCCAAAATACGCAAGCAGCACAGTTTCCGAAAATGAATTAACGTGATTATCAACTCTCCAATCCATGAATTTTGAATATATTTCTTCATATCCCTTCTTAGATTTTACTGGTAATAAATCCAAAGAAGTCTCCTCAGCTTGATTTGCTCTTTCTGGTGGTGTATTTGGAAAATCTAAATCACATTCCGAATCAGAAATCATGATAACTTAAAAAACAATGCTTTCAGTGCAAACTGACAAGTCTGAACAATTAACGAGGAACGTCAAACTAATGAAACCAGGCAACTAGATATAAATTGTATTTAAATCTCACGGTATTTTTACGATTATATTTTGCTTTTTAATTGAACAAAAGTAAAAAAATGCATTCTTATTATAGAAATGATTCCTGACTTTGTTTATTAATAATTTGAAGTCATCAAAACATTATATACGAGGGCGGAAAATGATTGAACATATAAATTTAACTTTCGTCACTAGAAACGAAAGTTAACGTTATGAGAATTCCTCTCACTTGCGACGGAAATCACGTTTTCGCTGAAGGTATTCTATTACAAAATGATGTCTTTTCGTAAAAGGTTGTAGAAAACAATTTTTAATTTGGATTTTTTTTAGCGCTGCGATAAACTTTCTACTTTCATTAGTATTTTTCATTTCATGCGACAATCTGTTATAGATGGTCAAACCCAAATAGCTTTGCAAAACTCTATATTTATAAAATTGAATGTGGAAATTATTTTTTTGTCGTGTATTTACATTATGCAAGTTTTTATTCAGAGTAAACTTAGCTGTGTTCGTGAAAATAAAAGTGCATATTTCATAGATGTACATAGAAAAAAGTTTCATTACATTAAGTTTGACAAACAATTCCCTACAAGAGTAGGTTGGAGAAACACCTGCCTTTATTCTTATTATTCTTTTTTGCAAAGTAAACACGGCATTAACAGAACTGGAGTTACCCCACAAACATATGCCATACCTAATTCGGGACGCTGCCTACAAGGATAGTAGCTGGGGCTCCTCCAAGACTTGTTTAAGATTCCTGAACAAATAACATAAAGAATTCAACCTCTTGTTCAGGCATATACAATTATTTTTCCAGTTGATATTTTCATCAATGACAAGACCCAGGAATTTGGTTTCATTTGTATTGTCAATTGATACGTCATTGACGCAGATAGTTATTGGTAGAGAGTCTTTTTGCCAGTTATGGAATTTCATTATTTGTGTTTTAGAGGCATTCATATATAAGAAATTTAAGCTACACCATTCATATACAGAGTTCAAGACTTGTTCACTTATCTGTTGTTTTTTTATTTCGTCCTCCTCCGATACTATTAACAAGGTATCATCAGCAAACATTATATGGGTCTCTGTTAAGTGCTTATCAAGATCGGTGGTGTACAACAGAAATAGAATTGGCCCCAGTTTTGACCCTTGCGGGACTCCTATGTTGACCAATTCAGATTAAGATTTGGTTTGTCTGACTGCTCCAGAAATGAGTTCTGGTATGCTCACGTATTGCAGTCGGTTAACTAAGAAGGAAGAAATCCAACCAAGAGCTGGACCTCTAACTCCGTTGTTGTACAATTTGGATAATAGAATTTGATGGTTAACACAGTCGAATGTTTTGCCTGCAAGGAATTCTCCTGTTTCAAAATATTCTACAGCTTTTTCGAAGAATGAAATTGCAGCTGTATTTGTTGAGTGATTGATTCTGAATCCATGCTGATTTTTGCTCCAAATATCGAACCTTTTCAAAAAATGGATATTTGAAGATATTTGAGGAACTTGTTATTGGCCGATAATTATCCATCAAGTTAACAAGACCCTTTTTATGAATGGGAATATTTTTCGAACCACCAATGGGCAAACTACTACCAACTTAAAGAACCAAATAAGGTACTCGAATATTTAACACATGTGTTAACAACATCACTGAAGCGGAACACTTATCTCAAAAAATAAATAAAACAAATAAAAAAAGGAAAGAGTGGATTACAACAGGATTAATGAAATCAGAGAATGAAAAAAATGTGTTATATTTTCAACATAAAATGAATCCAAACGACTTGGATTTGAAAAACAAATACCTCCAGTACAAGAAACTAGTGAATAGACTGATAAAAATAGCAAAGAATAACTATTACAGAAAAGAAATTAATAAAAATAAAGAAAATTCAAGAAATTTATGGAAAATTGTAAATGGTATCAACACAATAAAAACATCAACAGAAATTGAAAAAATCAGGGATGAAAATGATACAGAATACAGTAAGCCGTCAGAGATGGCGAATGGATTCAATAAATTATTTTCAAATATCGGGAACGCATTGACACACAAAATAAAAAAAATCTCAGAAACCGCGAGGAAATATTATAAAAAACTAAATATCAATAATGGCAACATCAGAAGAAGAAATAGACAATATCATCAAAGAACCAAAGATAAATAAATCCCCTGGTATAGATGGAATACGAGCAGAACTTATATATTGTGGATGAGATAGCACTGCCAATATCACATCTCGTGAATGCCTCATTCAACTCTGGAAATTGTCCTGGTGGTTTCAAAAAGACAACTGTTACTCATATATTCAAGAAAGGTGACAAAAAATACATGGACAATTACCGTCCAATCTCACTGATAACAACGTTAACTAAGATATTCGAAAAAGCCTTCGCGAACGGCCTAGAAAGGTTTTTCACGAAATATTAAAAAAAATTACATCATCGAGTGACGCAATCGCTATACTCACTAGCGAACTGTACGAAAACATCGACAAAAGTAGACCATCATTATGCGTTTTTCTGGATCTGACAAAGGCTTTCGACACAGTAAATCACACACTTTTGCTGGAAGTCTTGGAGGATGCAGGAATCCGAAGTAAATCAATAAAACTTGTGCAGAACTATATATAACAGAAAACAGCTAGTTAAAATAAACGACCATAAAAGATCGGAGGAGGAGGTATGTTGCGGTATTCCACAGGGTACCGTACTCGGACGAATCTTATTTTCGAAATATATTAACAATTTATTGATTTATTGCAGTTGATACTGTAGTCATTTACTCCGCAACCACCTGGGAAGAATTGAAAAACAAGGCTCAGAATGATCTTTCAAAAGTTATAGATTGGCTTAGTCATATGCAACTAACAGTAAACCTTGAAAAAACTTATTTGTCATCTCTACCGATATTCGGCACATTGTCAGTAGACAATCAAGGAGTATCATTTGACATACAATCTGCGAAACACACAAAATATCTTGAAATCACCATTGCCTCCCACTTAAAATGGGACGAACATGTGAATGAGGTAGCTAAGACGTTGAGATATATGCTATTCAAATGCCTACGCTCTCTGTAGGATCCAACACTCACTTCTTGCACTTGTGCATAAATACCTATTGTTGCGTTGCTATCATTACTGATGTACCAAAGAATATTCGATATTAAAATATGTGCAATAAATTAATTGTAAATGTAAAAATCTTCCCTTCACATTTTTTGTGATTTTTTAATTGTAGGATACAGTTTTCGAAAAGGTGTTGTTTGATACTCGATTTATTATGCAGAAATTTTCGCAATCTAGCACCAAAAATAACTATTGACGTCATTATTTTGCTCTTCCGGAAAATCGATCTCAGTTGCACTCATTACTAATATTTTAAACACTTCCATACAATTTGATTTTGATAAAGAGAAGGACAGGCATCAGAAACTTATATTATTTGGCATTAAATCGAATTCTGTGGGACCTGACAAGATAAGTATGCAAATGTTATTTCATTGTTGTCCCATGATTCTAACGCACATATCACATATATTCAATTATTGTATACAAAGACATATTTACTTATCGAGTTGGAAGCAATCTCATGTCCTACCACTGGCAAAAATCACCAATCCAGAGAATATGAGTGACCTTCGTCCAATTCGTATCTTGTGTGCCATCTCGAAAGCCTACAAATGCGATCTTACTTAAATGAATTCGATATATTGCCATCCTGTCAATCGGGATTTGGAGCTGACCATAGTTGTACAACGGCCCTTTTGAAAGTTGTCGATGATGTGCATATCTCTATGGACAATAACAAACTCTGTCTCTTAGTATTGCTTGACTACTCGAAAGCATTCGACCGCATTAATCACAAACTAGTTATAGCTATTCTTAGTTACCTAGGGTTTTCCTCGGATGCCACATCACTCCTCCAAAGTCACTTTCATAACCGATCTCAATATGTTATACTTAATAATGAAAAGTCAAACTCACTCATTCTAAAAAATGGTGTCTCTCAGGGATCAATATTGGGCACCCTTCTCTTCGTCCTCTATACCTCCCAATTTTCAAAATCCTTACGTTACACTTCAATGCATTTGTACGCAGACGATACACAATTGTATTTAGAATTCGAAGAAGACTATCTCAACCATGCACTCGAACAAATGAATCAGAATTTGAATTCTTTAATAACGATCTCTAATAAATACTGTCTTACTGTTAACGCTTCTAAATCGTATGTCATGATTTTTGGAAAAACAGCTGCGAGAAACCGTTGCAAGAATTCACTTAATGTAGCCGTAGATGTTGTCCAATTACCCACTACTGAAATAACAAAAAATTTAGGATTATACCTCGACAGTGCTCTCAGATTTAGGACACACATTACTCATATTTTGAAGCGAGGGTACATGAACCTTAAAATTATTTATTCAAGTAGACGGGACGTGGTACGAAACAGTTGTGAGAAATTTTATAAATTAAATAAAATTTTATTTAGAAATTCAATTATCTTGGTATAAGTCTAAATTGTCCTTACGATATACTGTGGTGTTTTTTATTGACGCTTCGGCAGGAGACTCATGTCTTCCTCAAAATATTTTTGATCACTTAAAGCATAGAATTCATTTTTTTATTATTGTTGGTAATTTGATCATATCGATTTTCTTCCCGGTTGAGGTAAAAAAAAGGGGGAACATTCAACATATTTTTGTGTAAACAAACGGAACTGGTACGGAACAAACAGTTGTGAGGATTTTTATAAATCAAATAAAATTGTATTTAGAATTTCAATTTTCTTGGTATAGGTCTAAATGAGACATTGTCCTTACGATATACTGTGGTGTTTTTTATTGACGTTTCGGCAGGAAACTCATGCCTTTCTCAAAATATTTTTGATCACCTAAAGCAGAGAATTCATTTTTTTAATTATTGTTCGTAACGATTTTCTTCTCGGTTGAGGTAAAAAAAAAGGGGAATATTCAACATATTTTTCTGTAAACAAACGGGTCGTGGTACGAAACAAACAGTCGTGAGGATTTTTATAAATTAAATAAAATTGCATTTATAATTTCAATTTTCTTAGGTCTAAATTAGACATTGTCCTAACGATATACTCTGGTGTTTTTTTACTAATTACGCAGACGTAGTTCATAACCCGGGACTACTGAAATCAGACAGAATACGGCTACAAAACTTCAAAATTCATGCATCAGACTCATCACAGGCACAAGAAGGCGGGAACATGTTTCACAACATCTTAAAAATCTTGGTTGGCTCAATATGGAGGCCAGGTGCATACTCCATTCCGCTTCGATCTTCCACAAAATTATTACAACTGGAAAGCCACCTCACCTATTCAGAAAGTTATCTTTCAGAACAGATATACACAATCTGAACTTGAGATTTCGCAATAACTTGACAGCGCCTAAACACAGAACTTCTTTCTTCCGTGGCTCCTTCTCGTATCAGATTGTTCGCTTGTATAACCGGTTACCAACTGAATTTAAATCATTTTCACTCAATATGGTCGAAAAAAACTGAAACAATATTCAATCGAAAATAGCTTCCCGTACATTGAAATATGATATAAAACGAACTTGAATTGTCACACCCCTGTTTTCAACTTCTATGAATATTTTCGTAATGATTTCCTGCAATATTTTATTTTATATATTTTTCCTTTATTTTGTTCTTTTTTTATTTTTATATATTTTTTTTATTTTTGTCATGAATATTTTGAAACTAAGCATGTGTTTGAGAAACAAATATGGATTGCCAAATAAAATAACTTCTTCAGTTATTTTGACGATTGTTACTATTTTTACTTCTGTCGAATCAAGAGTTGTCTCTACTATGAAATCAATAATGGAATAGTTCCTTATTACACTATACATATGAACCTTTCCAAATAAACAAAGTTAATTTCTTACCCTTAACTGAAGAACACACCACGTTTTTAAATGTTACTAAATTATTATTTGTTATTACCGAGTCTTATTACGCGTTCACTGGTCGTAATATGATTAATTAGCTTCTTTGAAAAACTTTAATTCCATTCATTTAGTTATTACTGAGATGATTGCTGAGAGTTACACTTCCACTATTTTTCTGCATACTTTTGTTGAATTAGCTACTTTGAATATAACATACGAAGTCTACATTTACTTCGCATCAGAAGATGGGAATGCATCTTCTCTAGATGAAACTAGACTTTACTTTAATTCGCTTCATGAAGACTAAAACAGAACGTCTCTCTGCACTGGCTAAACACTGAATGAATTCTGATTGTTGAATGATTCTCGTTTACTGTTGACTTCAGTCTTATATAGATTCTCGCTCACTATGACCCCTTCTCAGTTTTTGAATAAGCGCGGTGTGATTTCATGGTAATAAAATATACTTTTGGACATTAATGTCACGGCGGCACTTGTCAATAGAATTTTTACGAGTTAATGTTTCCTGCCGGCTGACGGAGAATCGGTTATTATCTACCGCGGCTTTGGGCTTAATAAAAATAAAATAAATGTCCTGTCGTAATTATGTGCGGTGTGTTTTAACGGTTAGGTCGTGCTGTCAATGTAACATATTCATGATAGTGTCTTCGATATTTTATGAGATTTCACATTCTTCCAACTTATCTTATTTAATGGCAGACGAAAATAAAACAGTCACTCCCTTTTTATGGCCGCATTATTCAGTTTGGGTATTACACAGGGATACATTGAAATACTTGATAGATCGTGATCATCACACATGATCATGAATATATTTTGATGGTTGGATGGAAGAGCAAGCTCTGCAATGAAGTTTCATGCGCAGATATTGAATCCTACCTTTTGTTAGGTTCTATGTACCGAGTTCAATAAAAGCATTCATTATTATTATTATATAAACTTCCTTTGCCATGTCAACTACCTATTTTTTATTTTACTTTTTATTAACTGAGTGTTTTATTTTCTATTAAAGGTCTCAGGAAAGTATACCCATACTACTTCACCTTCACGACGTTCACCAAAGGGCGTTGGGTCGGCGAAAGAATCCTCGACATCTTCTCCAGAGAGTTCAGAGCGCATCCCGCCGAGGAATACGAGAGGTGTATAGAGGCTGGAACCCTCACTGTGAACTATGAGAAAGTTCCTACGGACTACAAACTAAAGCACAATGACCTTTTGGCCAACATTGTACATAGGTGAGTGATGTTACTGAAGGTTGTGGCTGCTTTCAACTTGTGATTTCCTCGACTTTTTTTACTTGTTTCTAATTAAGATGTTGAAAATGAATTCCCATATAAATGCTGTTCAGGTTTGACAACTCCCTTAGACATTGTAATAATCGATGGTATCGAACTCCACTGTGTTTTATGGAGACAATATTATCTACAAAAAATGTGTGATGTCATATTCTTCAAAAATGAGTAGGTATATCCAAAGATATAAACAAAAGTAGAAAACAAAAAATTATTCTATACAGAAGAGGATGAGAAACGCCACTGTTCCACGTTTTCGAAAATGGGATATGGAATTGAATTTCGATCGTAAAATAGCATAAAATCAGTTTTTTTAGGCAAAGGCAGAGTTTGCTTCTCATTAACTTGACTCTTGACCTGGTAGCAAACATATGAATGCATTCTATATTACAAGAATATATCACATTAATCGAGTATTTTTTCAATTTTCCACTGGAAGAACTTATTGATATTCGTTTCAAATCAATCGGAAAGGAATTACAATGTAGCAATATTGTAGGGAACAGTTAATTCAAACAAGGAAGTTTTATGTCGCGGTTTAACAATATTCATTTTTAAAGGGTATTGATATGTTGCATGTATTTCTTGAGCTTTATCGATTTTGGGAGAACGAGTGAGTTGCATAAAGTATGTTTGAAGGTTGTAGACGATGTGGTAACTTGATTACTCTCGTCTTATGGATGCAAAAGGTTTTCACGACTTCTCGAATGCTTGTATCTGCAATCGTCTCCAGGTGAATACTGACAAGTTTAGGTGCTACTCACCAATTTATATGTCTGTCGGTGCAATGGTGCGTGTTATTCCGCCATGTACAGTGGTGCGTGTAATTTCGCGCGGTGTGGTGGTGCGTGAAGTTTTGCGCCTCTACAGTCCGCCAGGAAGAGCAATTTGTGGTTTCCATACGTTCTTGACCTCAACACTTGGTTGACTAAAGGTGTTATTGGCTTCGATGTAGGCGGCCTCTTTGAACTTGCGTCGTCCCATATAATTCGATGGTACTCAGTCCAGGCGTGGTCAGTAATTCCCAATTTTGACGTTTCCCCACGTTGAGTCCATTTCTTGTGCTCATCCAATCTCACCGATAACGGCCTCTTCGTCTCTGCAATGTAGAAATCTCCGCATTCACATGGAACTCCGTAAATGCAATACTTACTTATTTCATTTTTGTTGTTAGGTTTGGTCTTGGTAAACTTGTTTCTGAACCTTCTGATCTTCTCGGAGACACCTCTGGTGTACGGAAGGCAGATAGCAGTTTCTTGAGGTATCGATTTCGGTGAAGGACCTCTCTGATCTCATAAAAAAAAATTTAACTTCTCCATTAAGATTTTTTGAACTTTGTACCAACAAATGGAAAAAAATTACACAGTGTTCATGACAGTTCGACGATAGTGGACTGTGCAACAAAAAGTAGAAAGCTAACACTTGAAATCTTCCATGTGGAACACTGTAGAATACTGAAAAATATCCTAATGCCAAAACAAAGTCTATATTCAAATTCCCTAGCGGTAATCGTAATGTTTTTCTCGTATTCTTTATTGTCTTTATTCCAGTATCTTTCAAAATTAGATCAAATATACAGGATTTAATTTGACAAAATGTTTTCAAACCTGTACTTATATATTGGGATATTTGCAAAACATAATCATCTGAAATGCAAGATCTAACCTCGAATGAGATGTTTCTTTGGTGTCGTTTAATTTTTTTTGATGATTCTATTAGCGCAGCTTACCAGTTTGCCGTCAAGGCAAACGGCATGACACTCTCTCATGCCGTGACGACACCGTTCTGGACTCCCTTGTGTGTGTGCGCGCGCATACTACACATTCCGTCACGTAGGCCTCATCAACAGCGAATAATACTACGACTGCATCTCTCAGATGCGACGCGACCATCGGATAGGAGTGTTAATATGAAACTTAAAATACGAAATACACGTGAACTTAATGTTACCCAAGCAGCTATTGGTGATATGTGCTTCTCAAGTTAAAATGGATAATGGGAAAGAATTCCTTATGGTCGTTGTGTATATTTCACCAAATCAAAAAGTCACAAAAATTATAAATATAAGTCTGCATCTAGTGACTCTTCTCTTACAATGTTCTTACGATCCCTCTCTTTGTCGAACTCGGATGGTTGGAGCTGTAGTTGAGATATTGCCCCGTATGTGTCTTCTTTCTGTAGACAGAGGTGAGGATTCCATTGCCTATTCTCTCGACGTTCACATCGAGGAAGGGTAAGGCACTGTTGGTTTCCATTTCTATTGTGAATTTTATCGATTCCCTGATTCTGTTAATTCTTGAGAAGACATCCTGGAGATGTTTTTCTCCGTGATTCCATATAATGAAAGTGTCATCCACGTACCACAACCACAGCTTTGGTTTGTATTCAGCCTCCCGTATATCCAATTCCTCGAACCACTACATGTATATGTTGGCGTTTATTGGAGAAAGGGAAGATCCCATCGGGAGTCCGTCGACTTGAGAGAAGAATTGGTCCTTTTCCTCGAAATATGAGTTCTGTAGGCAACACTGCAGTAATTCCAATATTGCTTGGATGGGAAGGTCAGTCCCCTCGTGGAGCTGGTTATCCTCTATAGGGACATTGGTGTAAAGGCTCCCCATGTCGAAGCTGATGAAACGATCTTCCGGTCCAAGTTCAACATATGTGATGATGTCTACGAAGTGCTTGGAATTTTTGACGAATGAACTGCTATTTCCTTGTAAGGGTTGTAGTATCGGTAGGAGGTATTTCGATAACTCGTAGAAACTTCACGCACCACCCCACCGCGCGAAATTACACGCACCACTGCACATGGCGGACTTACACGCACCATTGCACCGACAGACATATAAACTGGTAAGTAGCACCTAAATTCGTCAGTATTCACCTGAAGACGATTGCAGATACAAGCATTCGAAACGCAGTGAAAACCTTTTGAATCCATCCAGACGATGGACGTCCGAAACGAGAGTAATCGTATAAAGTAGTTTTCCTTTTATTGGTTAGTATATTTCTGTAAGTGTAGATCAATCCCAAATTACAAAATTCATTCTTCAGTGAATAGGGAACGTTTCTAAAAGGATTTTTCTCACATTCACTAAATGACAGCGGATCGTCATTAATTCGTAGCAAAATCTTATGAAGCAGTTTGATTGTTTCGTATCGAACAACATAGCTTCCGATTTTATCGGATTGATTTCCAAACAGATTTTGTACAAAGTCTATAGATCCTCTTTCATTCTGGCATATTTAAAAATATGAGTATCGTCAGCATGAACATGACTTTTACCGAAAGTAAGTTATTTGTAAAATCACGAAATATATACCGTGAATTGAAGGGGACTCAATATGGAGCCCTGAAGTACCCCTGCCCCTGGTGACAATATTTAATTGCCTATGAAATGGTGCTTACGAGTGATTAGACTTGTAATTTGCTGTCAGATGAATAGCGCCGATAGAGGGTGCAATATGATGAATTGGGGATAATAACAGTTTGTGGCTGATTTTATCAAAAGCCTTCGAGTAGTCGAATAGAATCAAATTACAGAGCTGGGGGTCTATTCTCAAATCTCGAATTCGTTTTGTCACATGCGACCGTGGAGAATTTGCTAATAAATATTTATATGTTGTATTCTCAAATATCGCTTGCGTTAGTTCTTCGAAATTCTCAGTGGAGGGCAATCCATTATTTTGTATATCGAGATATTTAGTTTTTCACTACATATTATCAGGTCAAGTGTTTTGTTCGATGTTCCCACGTATCTCAAGTTGATCTACAATTTGCTTCAGTCACTAGCTTAGATTCTAAGATATCTATAAATTCCCAAATTGAAGGCTCCAGTGCATATCCATTCCCTGAGTAATTGTTCAGATTCAGCTGGAAATAAATTCCCAGATGTATGCAATAAACTGTGCCCGAAACAACTTTTTTTCTTCCCGAGAGAAAAAGTAAAGCACAATTTTGCGGTTTGCGATATCTCCAAGTTATTTAAATGACAGGAATTCCCTGATGCTTTTGTATATACAGCTAACCCACCACCTATTTTCAATAAATTCTTCGCTTCGATGAAGCGTACAGCCCGGAAACGATACCATGTCATCTGTTATGTTGCTATTGAGCCATGTTTCTGATACTGTGATAGGATTTTTTTTTAAATCACAACACACGATTAGATCTTTACATAATTTGTATTTGAATTGAGAACATGTTTCGCTAACACAGTAGCTTCTTCGGATGATTGTACATTCATCTCAAGAAGCTACTTGTTAGCAAAACATGTTATGAATTCAAATGAAAATTCTGTGGAAATCTAATGGTATGTTGGGATTAAACATTACTATGTATTTTCATCAAACAACGTCCTAGTCAATCGAAAAAAAAACTGAGATATATGTATTTCATAGAATAAGTCTCTGAAACTTCTGCTGAAAATGTTGAGGGTTCTTGATGGTCGCATAATTAAACCGAAAGGGATATATTATAGGATATATTCGCAGAAATAACGCGTTTTTTTATGTAATACTACATGGGACACATATCCATATCACATTTTGTTCATGTGGAGCATGCCGTGGTGTTATATTTCTCGAACTCTTCATTTTTCGTTTTGTTTCAATTGAATCTTTGGAAATACTCTTCAGGAAAATGGAATATTACTTTTTTGTAAAGATTATCTACAGTCTACAGCTGAAGTCTGCATCAAATGAGATTTTTTTTCTTATTATATATTTTCCGCAAATTTACACTTCACGGACAGTTTTTGCTTTGAAAATAATGCAAATCGACGTTTACGATTTTATTCCTATCGATCAGCTACACGTGTCAAATTTGACATTTATTGAAAAAAAATACAAAAAGGTTATTTTTAAAAATTCAGTGAAATATTGAATGAAAAAGTTGTTTATTTCTAGGTTTCCTACCCACCTAGCGAATTTGAACAACTCTGTTTTTTTCGCGTTCTCTTAACCTTGCAATTTTTTTTTCGGCTAATTCATATTTCGTAAAATCTGAAAATACTAAATGAATATTTTCAAAATAATACAAATACGCTAAAAAAATATATCATACTTGATAAAAAGTTGCTCAAGTTCTAAATTTTTGAATCTATTTCCAAATCTATAGACCTAAAGTTCTTGCTGATCCAGTCCTCATAAAATCATTCTCAGAGGTAATACTTGAAAATTAATCAAGTTGCTTTTGGTATGCTGTGAAAAGAATAATAATGTAGTGATTGGAAGAGAAACACCAAAGTACAATCATTTCCTAATTAACATTTACTTATAGAGCTAAATGTAATTATAAGGTAATTCAAATGATATCAACTGAATATAATATTGGGAAATAACCTAATTTTTTGTAAAAAATCGTAAATGTCATTTTGCATTTTTTTTAAAGCAAAAACTCTTTATGTACTCTAAATTTTCGAAAACAGAATTATAAAAAAAACGTATAATGCGGACTTAACGGTGACACTGCATATCTACAAAAAAGTTATCCCTAGCAGTTATTCTCGAACATCTAAAAGACTATCGAGTGACGTATTTTCTAGACATATCGGCAGGCGTTTACTGGGCGACCCAATGTTAACTCCCTCAATATTTTTTTGGGAGTACCCGATGACGAAGAATATCATAAGGTCGTCGCTCAACTCATAAGCCCTAGTTTTCTTTCCAAAACACATGTGGTTATGCAGAGAGCCCCCTCTCGACATAAAATGCACGCTTCTAGAGTACTTAAAATTTAAAATAGTATTTCAAGTAGCCAATCTAATTTTGAGAAGGTTAAGTACTAGTTAAACGGTTAATTCAGAGGTGTATTTTAAATAGGTGCGATTCAGGAACCGATTTCACATTTAAGTTACTTCAGTGGCGTACAGCTATTTTCATCCAGGACGTTCATTGAAATTTTCAATAACATCAAACTCCATTTAATTTTTTTTACAATACTCTAACCTCTTCAGAATATCGTAACCTGTATATAGAAAAGAAACATTTTAGTTTAAATTTCATAAGAGGAACAGTTATTATTTTTTGACTGAAGATTTGCGCTTCTCACTATTGCCGTTGTATTATCGACGAAAATAATTATTTAGACGAAATGGGGTTGAGTTTCCTGAAATAGGAATACGCTCCACAACATCCTGGAAATATTAGAAAAATTCGCAATTTCTGAAGAAGTTTGTTCTCTTGTCCAGCTTGTATTTTTAATTAAAATTCCACCATGAAAGTCCTGTGCAGAATTGAATAATCAGGATGTTGATGACAACAAGATAAAAAAATTGACAGTGCTTGCCTAGTGAGTCATCCGGATCCATGAGCCACTTCTGGACATGACATATGTTTTCTCCTATAAATAAAGAGTGTTTGGGTTTGGACTCATTGGTAGGTATCAATCGACTCCAGAGATATTACGGGGTAATCAGGTATTCCAATGACTATGGAGAAGTAAGAAACTATACGAAAATATATAACGCATGTGTTGATTACGAAGTAAGTTTCGGCAAAGGGTAAAGTGAAAAGAAGCTGTAGCCGCGGTGTTACCTTTTAGTTGAAGGATAGTTGACGAAGTTATATTGCTTTCCATTTTTTTGTTTTTAGTCCACTAAAATTAAAAAACATCAATTTTCGGTTCCACGAAGGTCAAATTATTAAATTAAGTTCATTTTTGAGTCCAGAATACCAAAAACGCAGTAAATTTACCTTTATTGGATCAGACAACTGACATTTTTTATTTCCACGGAGAGAAAAAAAAAACAAATATGGAAAGAAATATTTTGATGTCATTGATTTTCAATGAAAATGAAATCATCCAGCTGACTTGCTGTTGACCATAACATATTAAATTGGATAGGGGGGTTCAAAGCAAGGAATTATCTTACATGTATACAGGGTGTTTTATAATTGAATGCTGATTCTAAAGGGCGATAATCCTTGGATGCTTTTGAGAAAAATTCTTCATATGAACATAGGTCCGCAATCGCTTTATTTCTCAGATACAGGATGTTGAAATTTAACAAAAAAAAATCAGTTTTTCCCCAATATCTCTGAAACCGCTTTGTCTTTTTTTTCAATTTTGCTACATGCAAAGTACGCATAAAAATATTTTTTTTCCATGATAAAGGATTTCTTAATTTTCATCAGTGGCGTCCCTGTTAACATGCCCTGCCATATTTTTGATCAAAATAATGATACGCCACTGTCTTTTTTTCCAAATTAATATTATTTTTGTATCTGTCTCTATCTTCTCATAAAAATGGTTTCCTGCCTTTTCTTCGTCCGGTGAACGGTTTTTGAGTTAGAAAATGAAATGCATTCATTTGCTTGTTCCTATGCGAAATCGGCCGTTGAAGAGTAGTAGGATTATCTTGTGGGCTAGAAACATCAGTATGCTAAGAACACATTTCGTTGTTTTCAACATAAACAATTTTGACACTTCTTCAGCTAGATACGTGATATTATTTACGTTATAAAAACTTGTTTATTAATTAAAACATGGTAAATTTTACAAATATCGAATTAGCAGACATGCATTACTTGTATGGGCTTGCTGACGGGAACGAATATGAAGCCAGGCGACTGTATCAAGAGCGCTTCCCAAATAGAATGGTTCCTGATGCTCAAACGATTTCAAGCACCCACAGAAGGTTATGTGAAACAGGACGTTTTGAGCCAAATAATCACTTGAAAGGAGCATATCGCACTGCAAGAACCCAGCACTTGAAATAGCTGTTTTAAATTCAGTTGACGAAAATCCTGAACTGAAATAAGTAAGAAGGCAAGTTGCCAATAATTTGAATATCGCCCATATTCTAGTATGGAGGATTCTTCATGATTATTATATCCCTATCACATTCCAAGGGTTCAGGCTCTACTTCCTCGAGACTTTCCATTACTAGTGAATCCTTTATTTGACAGGGAAATTTCATTCACGGACGAAGCTAGTTTTACTAAAAACAGGATCATAAATTTTCATAATAATCACTTTTAGGCCAAGAAAAATCCGCATGCAATCGTGGAATTTCATCACCAGGAGCAGTTCTCATTAAATGTCTGGGCTGTAATTATTAAAGATTACCTAATTGGACCTTTTTTTTACCACGCAGATTAAATGAACATAATTATCGCCGATTTCTTGAAGATAATTGGCCAATTCTGTTGGAAGATGCGAAATAGCCTGTGGTTTATGCACGATAGTGCACCTGCTCATTTAAGTTCTCTGGCACGCAAATATTTAAACCAAAACTTTCATAATCGCTGGATAGGTCATGGCCAGCTAGATCCCCAGACTTAAACAGTATTGATTATTTTCTTTGGGGACATCTTAAGACTTCGGTGGTCAGTCAACCAATTCTAACTGCGGAAAAATTGCAAAACCGCGTAATAGTTTCCCGTGAAGCAATAAGGAATACTCCAGATTATTTTGGTATTTTTTGATGATAATAGTTATGTTTTTAAAAATTAAAAATGTATTTTTATGCGTACCCATTACAAAAACTAAATAGTTACCATAAAATTATAAAAATCTTGCCTAGATCCTTTGGTTACCACAATTGTGAGATTAATACAAAAAAAATAAAGAAAGAAAAAATCGAATAGGGACAAGCAAATGAATGTATTTTATTTTCTAAATCGAAAACCGTCCGCCGGGCGAAAAAAAGGCAAAAGACTATTTTTATGAGAAGATAGAGGACAATTACAAAACTAATATTTATTTGGAAAAAAGACAGTGGCATACCATTATTTTGATAAAAAATATGACAGGGCATGTTAACAGGGACGCTACTGATGAAAATTAAGAATCCTTTATCATGGAAAAAATGTATTTCTATGCGTACTTTGCATGTAGCAAAATTGAAAGAAAAGCCACAGCGGTTTCAGAGATATGGGAAGAACTGATTTTTTTGTTAAATTACAACATCCTGTATATCAGAAATAAAGCGGTTGCGGACCTATGTTCATATGAAGAATTTTTCTTAAAATCATCCAAGAATTATCGCCCTTTGGGATCCGCATTCAGTTATGAAACACCCTGTATATTGTTATTGATATCACTGGTAAAAAAAACTCCTTATTTTTATGCATGATTATAATAGATTTGATGCTCCTATAGTAATAAAAAATATGTATCATGTATACATTTTATGCGATGCTTTTTTTAATAAAACACTATTTTTGCTCACAAATTATTATCAAACACTAATGATAGCAGCAATGGTTACAAAAAAGTTATAAAGTAAGAAAGTTCTAACAGTAAAATCGTCGGTAAATATATCATTTTACTTTTAGCAGTGTGAAAAATTGTTATGAAGTATCCCTAAACTAGCTTAGCATTCAAAATATTGTCAAACTCCATTCATTTGTGTTGGTGAGAGTTAACATTTTCCAACCTAGTGGAAGTGAAACGGTCATCAGCATGGCTGCTCTCCATTTTGTGTCAACAGTTAACAGTTATGTCCATGTGTGTGAACATCAACCAGTCGTGAAAATAAAATGTATATCTCATTTATTCGACTCATGATGGCGGACCATTTCAACTGACCATAAAGTAACGATTTTTCCCTGCCATCGTATGCTCATACCACCGTATATATAATATATAAATAAACACAAGTAAGTTCACTCTCCGCCATATTTTGGTCAACATCCTCACCTCGAATTTTACGCTTAGCCTACCTAGAGCGCAATCTGGGATGTATAACAAGTGAGCCAAATTGAGGCATGAGGCATCATACTGAGTGAGTCGTTTTAAGTGGTGGTTTTGCATTTGTGAAAAATGTAATAAATTCGTGTTAAGTATCAAAATGAACAAGTGTCGAACTGTGGATTGCTGAAACTTGCAGGGTGATGACGGCATTAATTTTTTCCGATTTTCAATTGGTGAAAAGGGGTATGTTTTCAATTGTGTAAGATATACTGATTGGGTGAATGAACATATAACGAAAATCATTAAATATATTGATTCAACCCATGAGGGTCATTAATGTGCAGATTGTTTTTCATTATAATAATTTCATGAAATTGAACTTTACGAATAGTTTATGCCTCACAAGTAATGATATAAAATGACAAGAGAATCAACAAAGGAAAATAATTGTTGACCCACATCCAATTGTTATGTCAGTAATTTCAAACACAATGTTATTGAAAGTAAAATACTCGAAATCGATGAAAAACACGATTGCTTTTTGTATGCCTTCGTAAGTCTAGCTACAAAATCGAAGTAACTAGAATTGCTCGAGGTTTTTTTGGCGGAAAAAATATGTGATTGATTTTAGTATGTTAGATAATAGGTACTTGAAATGGAAAACAATCGAAGTAATAATTCATTTTTAACCGACGAAGCCAAAAAGGAGGCAGTTCTCTGGTCGACGCGTATATTTTTTTTTAACCGACGAAACCAAAAAAAAGAAGGTTCTCTAGTGGACGCGTATATTTTTTTTTAATGTATGACCACGCATAACTTTTTATTGAGACGTCCGATTCCGATTATTCTCAGTGGCTAGGGTGTATTTCGAAGTTGGTCCCATTTGAATTTAAAAGATGAAATCCACCCCTAAGAGTAGCAAAATGAAGGATATTGATCACTCACCCTCTGAATTCTGGTCCGTTAACCGATTCTATCAGGCATAACTTTGTATTTGGATTATTCTTTTTTTATTAGATAGGGTATACCTCATAGTTGATCATATTTCGATTTCAAATGGAATTATCCACCCTTACGGGTAGAAAAATAGGGGATTATTGATTTTTCACTTGTGAACACATATGTAGTTGACAATGACAGATCGCTATTGTCATTATTTTTGTTCTCCTACCCGTCACAATCATTATATTCCATAAGAGGATGGAATGATATACAAAGTAATGAAATAAACTAACCAGAACAACAAAAATAATTTATATTACAACAAATAGTAAAAGTAGATAATCATATTATTTAACTGGTAATATGTAGTAAGGTGTTTAAGTAAGTTTTTTCGAAGTAATAAAAAAACAAGTAGGTAGTAATTAGTAGATTTCAGCCACAAAAAATTGGAAAATAAAAACTTTTTAACAAAAAATTAAACCGACGAAATTCGGAACTGAAAAGTAAAAAATGAAATAAACCTTCTTAGTTTCAATAACTAAGCTCCTAAACTAATGTAAGCAACTAATTTTGAGTCGGCGCCAAACGAACAATCAACGAATATCATTGAATTACTTCAAAAAAATTATCAGAATGTCACCGCGCAACTCGATGCCATCATTTCACGCCTTACCTATTTCATTTGCTTGTTTGGTTGGCGCCGACTTACATTAGTTTAGGAGCTTAGTTATTGAGACTAAGAAGGTTTTTTTTTATTTTTTACTTTTCAGTTCCGTATTTCGTCGGTTTAATGTTTTGTTATTGGATAAAAAATCAACCTACGTTGAGAGGAACTATACATACATATATATATATATATATATATATATATATATATATATACTTTTCTTGGGATTTTGAATTCTAATTGGAGAAGAGAATATTTCCAGAAAGACGTTTCGTTCTCGGCTGAAAAATGTTTTTTTTGGAAAATGGATGCAATTTAACAAATGTTACGTTCAAAAAACACACTTGTGTAGCAAACTCAAAAGAAAAAAAAATTTCAAATTCCCTTTTTTGGACTACTTTCCATGCATATGTTTCAAATACTCTACTGGATATCAGCTTGTTATCTTATATAAATCTAAAAGATGTGTACCCATACATTCTGACAACAATTACAAAAAATATTCAATTTTTCTTACAACTGACAAACTTCATAATTACCAAACTACGCAATCCAAAAGCATCATCACAAATAAAATAATGTTGGACTTTGGGAAAAAATCTGTATTATATACTGAAGTTTTGATTTACAAAAACCTACCCAATAATCTGAAAAAAATGTGTGGAAAATAATTTTGGACAGCTCAGAAATATTTGTGGATATGCCAGAAATTACCAGAGCTTTCAAAATAACATTTACTTCCACAGAGTCGGAAGGAGCCAACTGTCTAGAATTAGAAGATACTAGGGAGACTATATCAAATACTACGGAGGCTGACATATATAGAATGAGGATTCTTGTGAAAGTTCCAAAAAATCCTATAAACCTTTTATAGGACTATATACATTTCCGAGGGCAACAGCTTGGGCTATGTTCGTGGATATCTCTTGAGAAAATGTTCAGTGAAACATTTATGTGAAATATGTACAAATTTTGCCACGGCGCTAGAACCACATTGAACGGATCAAATGTATATCGGTATCTCAAAGAATACAATAATACAGAAGCCAAACAGTTTGGAAGTTTATATATGCCTCCAGATTCATTTCATTTTTACAAAGTGTCATTAAGCTAGAAACATAATTTCTAAATCATTTCAACGATTTATGTGCCACTGATTGCATAGGCAACCAGCTTATGTTTTTTCCTATGGGTTATTTATTTTCTCTTTTCACAAGGGTGAGAATTTATTATACTTAAAAATTTGACAACAGAAATTTGAAAGTTTTTGACCCAAATTGTATATTCTTACTTTACAAAATATACGTTCATTTCACCAGGGTATCTTATTTTATATCAATTCTTATTTTCTGCTAAAGAAGAAACAGTTCTGAATTATATGAGACATTTATTCTGTGCTCCTCGTAGCAATGATGAACTCACATCATGGTCACATATTTTTATCGAAACTCGTGCAGAGGTGCAGGTAGCTCTTAGCCAACACACGCCAGCAAAAATAAATTTCGACCCGATCATCAAAGCGCCGACCGGGAGTGAATTTACTTGTGTTTATTTCTGTACGGTCCCATACTAATCGACCATTTTTCATTATGTTTCGTTCTCCAGGACATACCTGTATGTTACAGGCACGAAGTACCAGTCACTAGTCAACCCATCGCCATTGTACACATGGACGAAGACATAGTGGTGGTCAACAAACCCGCCTCCATCCCTGTAAGTGGCTTTTAAGACTGCCATCTATGGGGTGTTCCACAATGTTGATCTTGAACTACCGATAATCGGGCAAAGCCATGGTAGCAAATGCTTTTATCTAGCGTGGTAAGCAAAACGAAGAGTCAGTCTCGAAAAACATAAGCGAAAGCATTTGCTCCTTGTATTTTTTTCTTTTATTCTTATGTTTATCTGCTTACCATTTTTCATCATATTAAAAAGATTATCAAATGAATAACAAGAACTGGAATCCTAACATGCAATTACGTTCTGTGAAAGAACCACCAAACCAACATTTTCATTTGGCCTCCCCCCTTTTCCCTCAAGGTTATTTTTTGAATGATTATTTATTTTAAACCATAATTTTTATCAATGAATTCAAAGGTTTCATCTATAGGAGTATATCAACATCTTGGCTAAAACTTACTGTTATTGCATAGTTCACACTAACAAAAACATATTTTCGGGATACCCTGAATTAATTGGTTTCACCTACAGAGTGTTTGAAATATTCAGGATTTTCTATTATTTCATTCTAGATGTGCCTGAAATTATAGTTTTACGCACTTATTGCTTTCGTTCCAAAAAAACTCAAGTGTGGGCCATCGATTCATAATAAGAGATAAATTAACCTCATATAATGTGGCCAACATTGCCCAAATTCAAAACAAATCAGACTAACATCAATTCAGTACTCAATGAAAAATTCCTTCAGGAGTAACAATCGCCTTCGAAATCTGACTAGAAAATCTTGGGGAGCATTTTGACAATAATTTATAATAAAAAATTTATCGAAAATCCACAAACCGATTACCAGGTTCCGGAACTCACCAACCTATAAGTTATTGAAATATATCCAATATTACAACCCTTACAAGCACTTCGTGGACACCATCAAATATGTTGAACTTGGACCAGAAGATCGCTTCATCAGCTTCAATGTGGAGAGCCTTTATACCAATGTCTCCCACAGCATCATCCAAAGGTATCTAGAAAATGATAACCAGCTCCGCAAAAGGACTGACCACCCCATACAAGTGATATTGGAATTACTTCAGTGCTGACAACACAACTCATATTTCCAAGAAAAGAACCGGTTCTTCTCAAGAATAAACAGCCCCAAGATTGAATCAAATTACGATGGAAATGGAAACCAACAGTTCCTCATCTCTCCTCGATGTGAATGTTGAGAGAACAGCCAATGACATCCGCATCTCTCTCTATAAAAAGGAGACACATACGGGACAGTATCTCAACTACGGCTCCAAAGAGAAAGAAATCGTAAGAACATTGGTGAATAACAACGGGTCACTAGATGGCGGAATAAACCACATCAGAGGGATCTACATAGAAATGCATAGCCAGGGAAACTCCCAGGAGAAGTACTGAATCACCTCCAGAGAACGAGACATCCAACGAGAAACAACAAAGCACAGTGATATATATTTTGTACATCAAGAGCTGCTTCCAATCCTGCAGTACTTTACGGAGTTTCTTCACCAAGACCAAACCTGACAACAGAACCGAAATCAGCAAGAACTGCAATTATAAAGTCCCATGTAAAATGCGGAGTTTCCTACATCGGAGAGACAAAGAGACCGTTATCCGTGAGATTGGCTGAACACAAGAAATGGAACACACAACACGGAGAGACGTCAAACTCAGGAATTACTGATCACGCCTGGACTGAACATCATCGAATTCTATGGGACAACGCAAGCGTTCTACATAGAGAGGAGCATTGGTTCAAACGGAAGTCTTCAGTCATCCTGGAAACCGCTCATTGCTCTTTGTAACGGACTGCAGAGGCGCGAAACTTCACCCATCAGTGCATCTACAGACATTCAGAATAGTAAGTAACACCTAAGCCTGTCAGTATTCACCTGAAGATGATTGCAGATACAAGAAATCGAAACATCGAGAAAAACCATCAAGACGATGAACGTCCGAATCGAGAGTAATCAAGAGTTTATCCGTTACTGAATACGCTGCTTAGGTATGGACTGATCTTAAAGCAACGCCAGTCAATTACTTTAGCTCTTGCTGGTATGACATCGCACAATTTCCGAATAGCGTGTTATTTTGTTATTTGTCCATCGTGGATACAAAGGATTGTCTGGAGTTTGTCTATGCAAAATACTTTCAGTAGATTCTGTAGGCCATCTATTCTAAGCAATAGGTTTAGCATCAACATAATTTTAGTGGCAGGAAAAACATAGTTTCAGTGATTCGGGATATAGTGAATGATTAGAGTTCAGAGTAGTCGTTCAAATCCGTATATAGTAACAAATAGTTACGTAAAAGCAAATAATATATCATATTCCATGTGGGTGAAACCGTGGAATTCACGGGGTGAAGAATAGTTAATTGAGAAACCATTAATTCCAATATTCAAGCATTTCAGGCAAAACCTGGACCTAAAAGTACGCCCAGGATACAAAATTGACTGTAGAAATAGAACAATCCACACAAACTCCAAAAATATATACGAAAACATCCAATTTCAGACATTTAGTTAGTTAGTTTGTTTTCAAAAAATGTTCGATTGAGCTTATATCTACCCTGTAGATGATCCCAATACAACAGTTTTTGGGTAACCTGAAACAGAAGATTTAAATTTGATTTTTTGGATACCGCTGGACCGTTGGATTGTTTCGTCATACTGAGTTTTTGGCCATCATACCACAGAAACGTATTCTCTTATTGTGTGAATATGTGTATAGGCATATGGTCATTTTATGTTGCGCCCTCAGTTTTTTCGTACTTCTACTACCAGATTGAAAGGCTTCTACGATTTTTGAGTTATTTCCTGTAGGTGTTGGTTCCATGTCAACTTATGGTCAAAAGTATTTTGTCTCTTATACAAATGGAATGTCCACTCCTTTCAGAACTGGTGACACTAGTCCTTTCAGTTCCTTATATATTGTGTATGGTACTTTAGTAGTTCGATGAGGCACATTGTTTATGCGCAGATCAGTATGTGTATGATCCAAAACAGTTCTTGTGAATAAGCGTATAAGCAATGCATGTTTTGGGAGTTAGCCCCTTTAGAAGTTCATCCATAGCACTCCTTCTTGCCTAACCTACCTATAACTGCTGTTTAGTCTCTTTTGTAAGCTTGCGTTCCTCCACTGATACAGGAGGGATGGAACTCCCTTTCTTTCTAGAGCATTAGTGATTGATTATTAAATACTCCCTTCGCTATAGTATCTCTGTCATTTAGGGATTTTGTTGGTAACCTGTTCAGGTCATCTAGTATCTGTTGACTTTTCTGGCTGATGATTGGCGTTCGTTGGGAGGATTTATTTTTAATACCTATTCTCTTATGTATTGGTCATTAGTCTTTCTAGTATTTTAAGCAAGAAAGACATTGGCCTAATTGTGGGTTAGGCGTTGTGTGTTAGGCGTCATTTACCCTTTTGGTTTTGGGTATGTATAGGATTTTTCCTTTTTGCCACTCAAAAGGTTTATGTGGCAACGCTATGCAAGTCTTGAATTTGCGAACATAAGTGAGGAAATAGTATATTTGATCCCTTTTGTGGTGAGATCTCCTATAATGTACTATAATGTATATGGTTGAAATTGCTTGTAGCCCACCTTATTCTATTTGGCCTCGACATTCCTGTAGTTAGCCTCCAATCCAAGGTTTTCGGACTTGTTGGGTTCTCAATAAAACATGAATGAACAAATTAAAGGGAATTCAGAAGTCCATGACGGTCACAACGGTCAAGTTATTGAAGTTCATCAACAATGGTTGGTTGTTTGATTTCACACGAAATTAGTTTATCAATTAATTTCCACTCGTGCAGAGTTGAAAATTGAGATTTTAAATAATTTTTCCTAAACGTGTTTTGACACTAGGAAATGTAGTTTTTTATAGCCACTCTTTGAGAGGTACTGTGGCCCTAAATCAATGTTTTATCTTCCGTTGCATATTTAATACTTTGAAATTTATGCATAAAGAGGAGCCGACCCAGTTAATTCAGAAGCATTCAGAAGTTTGCTTTAATATAATTCAGACTATCGCGATTTTATAACAGCAATCATCTCATACGTATTTAATTTAATGTTGATTCAAATCGCCCAGATTAAATGAACCCCAAGTTCAGATAGTTCCTGAATTCAAAATGTATGCACATTGACTCACTATTTTATATGTTCATGCCTTGAATGTATATAAATACTTCTCAAAACTATTCTGGCAATTTCACTAGGTCCCATCCTTTCAATTCTGGAAGATACAGATTTGAACCAACTCTCCAGAAAGGTGTAAATGCTGGAAACCAGATCCTCATTCACAAGATTGAGCAACTTGATTTGAAAAATTGAACACTAAATTCCTTTGAAATTGAAAGAATGGATTGGTGAAATTGATTGTCAGGGCCGAGTGATTTTTACATTTTTCTTAGTACAAAAGTTATAGGACTGATTTTTCAGCCACACAAAAACAAGAAATTGGTATAGACTACCGTGATCGATCATTCAAAGAAGACAAGTCTGTAGTTCAACATCAACATTGTGGAAACTCCTATACATGCTTCGAAATTATATATTTGCATGGTCGTTGCCTGCATGTTTGTTCTAGCAATTAACTTCCATCATTCTAGAATGTACATGTATTAACTACGTTTAAACTTAATATAACTTTGTGTTAATGAAATTCAGTGTTTTATGCTACCTGCGAATATATTGCCATTATAGTCCCCTCGTTTAGAGGGCGGTTTGAAGAGAGCTTTGTTTACAGTGTTAGTACAAGAGCTTGCTCGTGCTCTATGTGCGCATATACAGGGTGAGTCAGATTGAAACCGACCAGCTCCATATAACGTATGTCTTAAAGTGCATCCTCTCTGAGATACAGGGTGTCGAAAGTACTAAAGAAATTAGGATTTCAATATTTTCTCCAAGAGTGCCGTAGGAAAAAAATTTAAACTTGGTATACTATTCTAAATTAATTGATGTGGTGATTTGAAATTTGTATTTTTACCTATATTTTTTCAGGTAGGCAAATGGACGAATTAGTATTTGACATCAGTTGTCATCGATATTCAACTCAAAAGTCCTAACATTCTATATGCCTGAATATAGAGGTTTATGAGATATTTGCGAAAAACTAAAGATATGACCTGAGGAAGTATTGAGTAGATACACTGTGTGCTATAATCGCATAAAACATTTCTTACAGCATATCGAAATATTTTTCAACCTCCTGAATATTTTTGAACGTTGGGAAAATTGAAAACATAGCACGGGTGAGACAAACTCCGTATTTTTATTACCCGACAACGGCGTAGCAAAAGGAGGGTTAGGATTTTGACCGGTATGTATGTATGTTTCTTATGTTCTGGGTCTACCTCCACGCGGTATACCGGGTGACAATGGGACTAGGGTCATGCCTATATCTCCTTCACTTATCAACCAATTTGAATGAAATTTTGTTCATAGATATGAGACACAATTTCGGATTGACATACATATGGAAACAAGATGGCAGACTTCCGGTTTCGCCAGACTAGCAACCAACTTCTGTTTTTCAAATGGAACACCCTGTATGTTTGATGTTTTTCGGATTACGGATACGGCTCAAATTACATACGATAGTGTTGCCAACATTTTTTATTTTACAATTGGAAAAAAAATTATTTCTTAATATTCTTTTTTTAAGTCCAGGAGGCCTTGATGAGGTTATCTATACTAATTTACATCAGTAACTCATAGTAATAGTCATTTCATCGATAAGATCAATAACAAATCCTACAGCAGGAATTGAAATTTTCGGTACGCATTTTTAACGGAAAAACTCATGTTTTTTAAATGGTAACTACCGTGGACCACCTTGCCATTCGATAGAGAATTTAATTACCAATCCAACGATATACATTATTTACCACTTTATCTTTGTTCAAAACGTAGAGAGTCATCTAACAAAATGAAATCAATCTGAAAAACTTGGTAGGGTAACATGACAGCTATTCATTCTTTCAAACTTTACTTCAGAATGGTAACAATGAATCACCAAAAATAATCGACTTGACAATATGTAATGATCATAAACCCATTATAGAAAAGATAACTTATATAATCAAACTGTTTGAATAAATCTAACGACTGAAACAGTGAAACATTCAACGTTCAAATTATTACTCACAATATCATTATCCTGTTTTCAATAGAAGAGTTTCACAACCATTGAAAAGTAATTTTATTCATTAATTACCAATGATATGTTCGAAGTGTTGCCCGCTTTCCCTAACACATAGACTAGTTCTATTTGTTGTACACCTCATCACATTTATCAGTTCGTGAGCAGAAATTTCCTGAAATGCGCGCTCAACTCTAACTCTCAAGTCCTCCAAAGAAGTTGGTATCCTCAAGTATACTTTTATTTTATGTTATCCCATAAATAAAAATCCATAGGGGTTGAATCGGATGATATGGCTGGCCATCTGATTGGACGATCCATCTCTGCCCATATGTATCACTTAGATATTGCCGAACCATCTTAGAATTATGTGGTCCCGCACCATCCTGCTGAAAAAACATATTTTCCCTGATGTTCTCAGGTAAATCGTTAATATTATTTTGAATTACGTTCTCTGAGAATTGAAGATATCTTTGGCCCGTCAAAGGCCCGTCGAAAAGAATTAGTACAATGGTTCTTGTCCCTATGATTCCTACTCAGACAATGAATCCAAATCTTTCTTGAAAATTACATTCTCTCAGCAACCTAGGATTTTCTTGAGCCCAATTCCTTGTATTATTCCTATTTAACATACCATTATTCGTAACCCTAGACTGATCTGTAAAAAGTATTTTCGAGAGAAAACCATTATTCAAATCATGATGAGGCAAAAGCCAATTACAATAAGTTAGTCTCCGTTCTGGGTCATTTTCATATAGATGCTGATGCAAACTGTATTTATAGGAGCGATATTCATGTTTTTTCAATACTTTTCTGGCACTTCCCCTGTGATCCCACATTCAATTTCCAATTCTCGCACTGAGGAGATGGAAAAAATGAACAAAGCTAAAAACAAAGCTAAAACATTAGTTTCCGCTTCTTCACTGACGATGAAGTGGATGTGGTTTTGATCAGCTGGTTCTTTCCTTAGCATCATTTCCAATTTCCGAAATAGGTCCCCGATAGGTGCCGTCTCAACGGATAACGAACAGCGTATAGCATACAAGCATTGACAGCGTTCTTCTGACATTCTCCGTATATCTCCGTAACTTTTTACAAACGAAACGAGATGATAAGTAAAATTGGTATTTACTTTTGACATGACATTAATCCCTACTGTTTTCCATGATTCCACAGCTATCTTTCATTTCATCAAACGTAAACGGATAACTCATTGGAATTTGTAGGCATCGTATAAAATATTGTACAAATTCAATAATTGATCGTTTTTAGTTTTGAACAAGAAGAAAGTGGTACATAATGTATATCGTTGAATTAGTAATTAAATTCTCTATCGAATGGCGAGATGGCCCTCGGTTGGTATCATTTGAAAAAAAACTATTTTCGTTAAAAATGCCTTTACAAAATTTCAATTCCTGCTGTAGGATTTGTTATTGATCTTATCGATGAAATGACTATTACTATGAGTTACTGATGTAAATCAGTATAGATTTTCAACCTAATAGAGGCCTCCTGGGCTAAACAAAAATTGAGAATTTTTTTTCATGTGGAAAAGGGAATTATTCTCAATTGAATATTGATAGAAAGATGATGAATACCCCACAAGAGGTTATCTTGACGATGGAAGATAGTGACTAAAGTTTATCTTTCAGTCGCAGATGATTCCACATCTGATTTTATGAACATCAAGTTTATATTTTCAACAAATCAATTTTTTTCCAATTGTAAAAGGAGAATTTTGCAACACTGTCGTATGTAATTTGAGCCGTAGAATCCGAGAAACTCAAACATCATGGTGTTCCATTTGAAAAATGAAGTTGGTGCTATTCTGGCGAAACCGGAAGTCGGCCATTTTGTTTTCATATGTCTGTCAATCTGAAATTATGTCTCATATCTATGTACAAAATTTCATTCAAATCGGTTGATGAATGAAGGAGATATTGGCAATGGGATTATGTCACCCGGTATTACCTAGGTAATTCATAACACCGCCATTTTTCAAGTTTTGAAGCGGGCTCTCCACGACATAGTAGTGATTGATATGTACTTTATGTGTGAAAAACTCAGACACTGTTGGATTATTAGTTTTCGCATAATTGCAATTTGATTTTTTTAATGCACTTTATTGCAGCAGACCTGGATGCGTCATAGGTGGGTCGATTTAAATAGTTCTAGAAGATTTTCAGAGTTGAGGTGTAGTACTATAAAATAACTTTTCTCGTTTTACGTTGAAATGCTACGAAATAGGTGAGAAATACTTGCAAACATGACCGAAAACCGGCGAGTGCTGAAAGCGGCGCAGGAGTGGGGGTAAAGCATTAATATACATACATAAAGTATTAATATACATACCGTTTCCCTCGTCTGCTGTTTTACATCCACTACTCAACCGCTTTCACGCACTCGCCCATTTTCGGTCATGTTTGCAAGTATTCTTCACCTATTTTGCAGCATTTCAACCTCAGATCAATAAATAACCATAGATAGGCCTGATGCCACGTAAACAACCTATGCGTTGATGCACACATAAGTTTGTTTTTATTTACCATCTACTGTTTACAAATACCGAATCCTTGTTGTCAGATGGACATAATTTATAGAATGTACATGAGTTTATATGTAGTCATTCACATTATATATTATTAGATTTATTCACCTAAATTTTATATAATGCGGTAAGGTCAATCAACTCTGAACAAGGTTTAAAAATCTTTTTTCTATGTAGACTAGGAATACAATTTTCAACAGTTAAATCTTAAGACACCCCGGAATTTGTGGGACGCCTCGATAAATTGAACGATTCTTGGCAACCCTGTTTTCTTCGCCATCGGTCATTTGCTTTGACGTATTTGACGTAAAATAATATTCAGATATTTTCAGGGTGTTGATGGGATATAGTGCTTTTTCATTTTCATTAAACAATATTGCCTTGGTTTTACTGACATTTAAAATACTCTCTATGCTTGTGAAGTGGTTCAGTGGTGCAAAATGTCGAAATACTGCTTTGTTTACAAATCAAATGATAGTCAACAAAAATTTCACAGGTAAGCTACCAGAGGCGTCGAATACGAACGAATTTTCCAAGTAGAATTTAATTTTGTCATGGAGTTTTTACTTCGAGAGGTTTTGGCCTGCAGTGCTAAAGACATTTGTAAAATGCATAGCTATGAATTCACGCAGACTTCTTGTACAAGCTATACCTAATACTCTGAGGAGGTGACGTCATATTTTACTACTTTCATGCCATCTAGTCCTCTACTTTTCTTGCCGTGTGAACCCTCATATAGTTATTATTTTGAGTTGAAATTAAGAAAACAAAAAATTAAGACAAGCTCTTATATAAATGCACTAAAAAGGAAAAAATAATTTCTTCAATTGTTTGACCTAGGTTATTCTCTGAGTAGCGGATTCAAAATCTTACCGCGCAAGAATACCTATTTAATATTCGCGGCAAGCTTTTGAATCTGCTACTAACAGAATAATCTGGGTCAGACAAAGACATTATATTTTCCTTTTCAGTGCATGGGTATGAAAGCTTGTCCTAAAAATTTCTTTTTAATCCTTTTTATTAAATTATTTCTAGTCATTCATGTAATCTGTCACCTTATTGAATTCTGACAAAAATTGTTAATCTCCGACCTCAAAAAAACCCACATACCAATTTTTTATGAAATCGGGCCATAACAAAACACGTCGCCATCTTGGAGCCGTCATCTTGAATTCATGAATTTTGACAAAAACATCATGATGTCCGACCCCAAAAACCCCACACACTAATTTTGAAGGGAATCGGGCTATAACCATCAAAATTCGTCGCCATTTTGGAGCCGCCATCTTGAATTCATGGATTTTGACGCAAAAAATCATGATCTCCGACATCAAAAACCCACATTTTCGAAATCGGGCTATAACCACAAAACTCGTCGCCATATTAGAGCCGCCATCTTGAATTTATGAATTTTGACAATAAATTCGTGATCCCTGTCCCCGAAAACCCCCACATACAAATTTTGCATAGAATCGAACCATAATCACAAAACTCGTCGCCATATTGATTTTTCTCTAGCAAACATTCAGTAATGCATTGTTACCGGAATTATGAACACCTTCCAAATTTCACGTTAATCGGACAACTAGAAGTGGATTGAAATTCACTTACAAGATTTGAACTAAACATACATACAAATGTGTAGTTAAATAAAAGCTTGTAATGAAAGAAATCAGCCGCCATTTTTAATTTCCATGATAAGTTTTTAATCCGCGACTCATAAAATACTCAGATGACGATTTTTAGTCTAAATCAGACAATAATAAAATTGAGGCCGTCATTTTGAATTTTGTCATGAAATTTGTTATAGGTGATTTAGAGAATACCTTCAGTGTTGAATCGGACCATAAATGATAGATTTTGTTTTCAATTTCGAATTTTCATCATATAGAAATACCAAATTGTAGTTCCATGGAAACCTTTTTGCTTGCATGACAAATTTCAAGTAAATCGGACATGTGAAAGTTTTTTCTTACATTGATAACAAACAGACATACTCATGTACACAAGTGAACCTCAATTGAAGTGGATTAAAAATACTGTTTTGAACCCCTTGAAACGGCACGGCACTGCGCAAGAGATGTTTTGTTTTGGTTTGTCTCGCATATACACAAAACATTACACGTCCCGCCGAAATTATGTTCGCATCAAAACATTGCAAGGTAAATTTAGCATCGGGCCTATCTATGTTTACTTATTGATCTGAGATTTCAACGCAAAATGAAAATATAGGTTTTGTAGTACTATACTTCTACTCTCGAAATCTTTTTGGAAAATTGAAATCGGACCACCTAAGACGCATTCAGGACTGCTGCAATAAAGTGCATTAAAACATTCAGATTATAATTATGCCAAAACTAATAATAATAATAATAATAAATTTATTATCCACATATTATACTGTTACAGAGTTATTACAATCTTTGACTTATGGATAAATGGCTACAACTGGTTCAGTTGTGGACGCATCCACCCCTGTTCTGCCACAGTGCCTGAGTTTTTCACACATGTTAATCACTACAACTTAGAAAGTGGCGGAGTGATTTTTCAATAAAAGCTGATTTTTTCCGGTTTTTTAAGTTTTTTTCCGTTACTAATTATCCGATCGAGTCGCGTTAGGGCTTATTTTTCTGCATTTTAATTCCCTACAATTCGTCCATTGAGAGTATCGAGATTGCTTCATTGGTATTCAAGTCAAGTCAAGAACGATAAAAAAATAAAAAAAATGCTTTTAAATGTTTATAACAAAGTAAGCAATGACAGTTGGGAGTAGGAAACATAACAGGATATAACTACAAACCGTCTTGCCTATGATGGCCCAGTCGGTTTCCTGGTAGTATTTTTGTCATAGAATCAATATAACGGAAAATCTTCATTGATTGGCTTATAACTGAATCTACCATTGCCGACGTTTCGACTTCCATAAAGTCATCTTCAGCGAAATACAATGTAAAATGGCACTATAAAATATGTGAAAATGAAATATTGAGAGATCAAATCGCGATAACAAAATAAGATACATATACAGTAACAAAACGAGTGGAAATAATAAAATATAAATGAATATACAAACACATACATACATAATATGTTGAAAACAACAGGATTCTATACCCACATTTATTTGTCGAATGAATGAGAAGACCAGAACCGAATTGAAGGCCTTCCGACGCTTGGCTCACCTCCTAGAGTCGGGGATGTTCATCTCCTACTAAAATTAAACCCATCGCTGGAGTCAATAATTATGCCCCTTCCATGCACTCTGTGATCATTCGTAGAATGGATTAAATAAATAGACTCATGTTTCAGTAAAATACTATAGAGCTGGACAATTCTATTTTACACATAACTCCAAAAATTTCAATTTTTATAATGTCATGTCCGCACAAAGCCAGTTTCAAAGAAAACATACATAACAATCCTATTCACCGAGGATATTACTTTAAGAAATGGTGTTTTTTGAGGTCACCATTAGAATATTAAGTTTTCCTTTGAACCCTCGAACAAAAGCTGAACAAGATATTTGGAGTTTTTTCAAATCACATCACCGGTGTTACAACGGAGCTGGCGTTGAAAAACTTTGTTTCGTTTGTTTTGCCTAAATCTGCGTCTCTGAGAGATTTGTATTCTTGATGACTTTTTTATGTCGCCTTTTCGCAGTTAATGCCTTCTCCAGTATTAGGGTGAATATTTTTTCGTGGTAGATAAATGGGCAGTCTTTAAAGTAACGCGTGATGCATGTGCACAGATTTGTTTCGTCCAAAGTGACAGGACATTCAGAGAACGTTTAGACGGCTTTAGAAGTTGACCGGCAGATGAATTGACCCATCAAGTTTATTGCAACGAGTCTCATGACGCCCAAATCCTACCAACTGTGACTAATGCGTAATCACTATTTTGAGCCAAAGGCGGATTATTAAAGGGTTTGGGCTATGGGCGCCATTCTGCCTCGCTTTCCTGCAGTAGTAAAGCATTCTAATAATTATCAAATTTCCAATGGAAATCATCATGAAAAAATCATTCTAAAAGCCAAGTTTCTCGGATTCCCAGAGCAACTTTTATCTCGAAACCCTTTTTCACAACAAAATCAATCTATCGAACCTCATGACAGGCTTTAATGTAAAAAAACACTCATTTCTAAGTGGAATGTTTCAAACATTTTTCCATCTTTGCAAAGTGAGATTGCTTCTAGAAAATGTGTTTCCCAATTCTTCCGGTCTTCCTGATGATCGAGGAAGCGTGAAATAGATTTTCGTCGTCAAAAATGTATTGAAGACTTAGTGAATGTGATGCCTCTCTTGCACCAATGTTACAAATGATTTCTGGTGAGTACTCTCTTTTGGAATTTTCTCAGTATCTATCAGATGTAGTTCAATGTCCAGCGTGGCTTTAGCCGGGGAAGTAGTTGTTTTCCGTTAGATTTTACAAAAAATAACTTCATTATTGTCGTGGATTTTTTAATTTTCAGGAAAATCCTTCTATTTGATTTTCAATTGAGAATGTTTAGCTTTTCAACACGAAATTCAATGCATTATACTGACGCATATTTTCGAAAAGTTATTCCGGTCAGCTTTTCTAACAGTCCCTCACACTCAACATATGACAAACCTAAATTGCCGCTTACAATCCTAAAGGGATGACACAACCTCCCTTTAACAAGTCCTTCGAACGGGAACTCAACGGGACCTTCCTTCAACTGGTCCATCGAGCAAAAAACGCGATTTTGATGAAGAAGCCCACATAACATCCCAGCCAGCTATCCAGTAGTCAACAAGCATCAACAAGTCAAATCCAGGAGAGGTGAATCCATCAACGAAGAGGTTTTCCTCAAACTTCGAGGAAATCACTCAAAAATTCAGAATACAATCCAAGCCAAGCTACAACCAACACGAGGCAGCAGACCCTCAAACTCGAGGAAATCTCTCAAAACTAGGATTACGTCCCCAGCAGAGGTACACCCATCCACGAGGCAACAAGACCCTCAAAACTATGGGAAAATCCCTCAAAAATCGAGGAGTACGTCCACAGCAGAGGTACATTCATCCACGAGGCAGCAGATCCTCAGGAAATACCTCAAAAATTCGGATTACATCCATCCACGAGGCAACAAAACCCTCAATTACGAGAAAATCCCTCAAAAATCGAGAAGTACTTCCCTAGAGGTACATCCATCAAAGAAGTAGCAGATCCCTCAGAACTACGAGGAACTCTCTCAAAAATGCAGGAGTACATCCACAGCAGGTTCTATCCACGAGGCAGCAGAACCTCAAACTACGGGGAAATCCTTAAAAAATCCAGGATTACGTCTCCAGCCGAGATACATCCACCCACGGGACCTCAATACACTCAAATTACGAGAAAATCCCAAAAAATCCAGGAGTACTTCCCCAGCAGGGTTACATCCAACCACTAGGCAGCAGACCCTCAAACCACAAGAAAATCCCTCACAAATCCAGGATTACGTCTCCAGCAGAGGTACATCGATCCACGAGGCAGCAGACCCTCACACCAAGAAAAAATCCTTCAATAATCCAGGAGTACGTCTACACCAGAGGTAGCACACCCTCAAACTTCGAGGAAATCCCTGAAAACTCCAGGATACATCCAAAACAGAGGTACAGTCATCGACGAGGCAGCGGTGCCCTCAAACTTCGAGGAAATCCCTAAAAAATTCAGGAGTACGTCCACAGTAGAGGAACTCCAACCACGAGCACCCAAAAATATGGAATCCTTACGCAAACTAGTTGCCCAACACGAAAGGTTAGGCAACGAAATTTGGCTCTTGTTGAAGAGTAAAAAAATTTGACACGCAGGAAACAAAGTCACCGAAGAATCGACGACCAGAAGACAATCCCACAACTAATCCAACCATGTACGAGCTGCAACCCCTTGGCACCCTTCGAACAGTCGACACTGGGGAGACTGTTCAACCAACATTATATAAGTTTTTACCGTACAACTATTCCCATGCATACATACCCATCAATACGATATTATAAACAATAACTGACCTTATGATATTACGTGATGAACATTAACTGACATTGAGAGTGAACTTTCCTTCGGATGGCGGTCCTATCAAAGTCATCGATTGATAGTGGCTTCCTTCCTGAATTTTGTTTTGGTGCACTAATGTCTCCACTTTTCGTCTCGTTTGAAAACCTGTAAATTGTTCTTTCACTCACTCCCGTCGTATTAGAACATGTAGACACTATCTGGCGAATGAAACTCATGGGTTTTTGATAAACAAGTGCATCATGCAAATTAAGCACTATAGTTTTTTTCTTACAGAGTATGCAACAAATGTATTGGGTTTAACTGGTGTAAAGTTTGCACCCGATGCCATTTTCATAAACACTACTCAAAGATCACAAACGTATTAAGGATAAGCAGTAGCTCGTCACGTACTCCCCTCCACAGCAAAACAGTATTCTATTATATTTTGTAGAAACTATCCCAGAATTCCTTTACTCCTTTGCTCTTAATACCAATTAATGATCCTATAATGGGGCAGGTACATCCACTTTGCATTTATTATCTTTCATAATAACAATTTCGCTTGATTTGTTGAAAATATAAACAGGATGTTCATAAAATCAGATGTGGTGACTACTCTCTTTTGGAAAACATTCTTCTTTGCCTCATTCATCTTTATGAGTTCTTAATTAAGACTGGAATAGAAAATCAAATAACTATCTGAATGAAAATGCAAATTTTCAATTTCAGATTTTTTCTTTTGAGTTAGGGCCTTTTCAGAATATCTATCAGATGTAGTTCAATGTCCAGCGTGGCTTTAGCCGGGAAACTAGTTGTTTTCTCTTAGACATTCACAAAAAATAACTTCATTTTAATCGTGGATTTTTCAATTCTCAGAAAAATCTTTCTATCAATATTCAATTGAGAATGTTTCTCTATTCAACAATTTCGCATTTCATTGGTTTCACGAAGTAAGCAAATTTTAATTATGAGGTATTAACTAAGAACACTAATTCTGTTAAAATGTCCGATTCTTAGAAATCTCGGGAATTTCCATCTAAATTTTTTATTTCGACCTGAGTATTCACTATAGTAATTGTGCTCAAATATTTACCTCAAATCCTTCATAATAACAAGTGGTGAGGGGAATAGGTATCAGTATTATTATATATTCATTTTGTAGGTATTTAACCACAACTTGCTCTTAGTAAATCCGTGTTTACAGTATAAAAGTTCGTAATAAGTATCATTGAATTTCCATCTTTCATTTTGCTAAGAAATGTAACGCCTATGGTTTATGTTTATTTTATACCTGAGACCACGAAGTCGTGCGGCCAGTTAAAAAAGGACAGAGTATAGTTATGTCTTCATCTACCAATACTTAGTTAGTATTGTTTTCCCCACTTTGAAATTGAATATGTGTCTTAGGCATCCTGCAATGAAAATGTAATCTATGTGAACATTCACAACACAATTAGTTCAATATTCTACATTATTCAAATAGAGTAAAATGTTCATGCATTCGTCAATTGCCAAAGTTTTCCTATAAGCAGGTCACCTGAAATTAGGCGGGCGGCGCTACCAAAAATTTTGTCGAATTTTACAAAGAAAAAACATGTTTTCAATTTTTTTTACAGATTTTTAACTATTGTAATTCGTTATAAATGTCATTATACCCTCGTCATTTACGGGTGTGCCAAAGGTTAGATTACCTTTAACAGCTAGATATCAGAATGGAAAAAAGCTATCTAGACCATGTTTCAATAAGTTCCGAAGGGTGAATTTGAGAGCTGAAATATTTCCTTCTTTTCCGAGTGGATCGAGTATTCATTCAACATTCAAATAGGATGACATTCAACCTCTTCTGACAAACTTATCCGAACAACTGAGTAAAGAAAGAAAAAACGAAAACGTAGGAACTTGAAAGAGTTTTCGAATAAAGTTACGCTTTGCAATACTCCAGCATTCCCTTTCTGTTGCCGTCGCTTTTTGATATTATTTGCAAATGATATTTTCCTGTTATATAAGTTACAAATGGTAATTATTGCCTCAGTTTTTTTATTTTAAAGCGAATTGTAATGGATTCGCAATGCTTCAAACCTCGTTTGCTATAATGAGTTAAAATTAAGCGAGTGCGAGTGTTCACTGGAGCATTAGAGGGTCTGTAACAGAACTATCTTATTCAAATCAATTCGGCGAACGACTGGTTTATAAAAGTAGCAACTCAATTAACACAGAGATGTTGAAACATAGAAATGGTTGAAAACCGAAAGTCTGAAAAGGGTATTTATCATCAAGTTCTTTCAACGAAAAAATGTCGTGCATGATAGTTTTTAGCCATATTAATACGTCAAATAATCGTTACATTCCAACGATTTTTCATCGTATTCATATACTGGGTGTGACATAAGTACGTTAAAATATTCAAGTGACGTATTCCTGAGACAATTTTAAGAAAAAAGTCTATATTAACTTGACGCATTCGATATCTTACAAGCTTAACTATCGGACGTATTGAAAACATGGTTAAATAAGTTACTAAACTTGTCGAAATGACTCGTTTCAGAACAGATTTAAATAAAGTCCTTTACATAACTTTTCAAAATAGCTTCTTTGCGAAATTTGTACCAGGGTTTTGACTGAAATCATATTTCGTATCATTTTCTGAACATCTAACTTATTCATAATATTTCAATTGCCCTAAATTTGACAGTACCGTTGGTACTTTTTGACTGCAAATGACCTAAACTTATCGTATTCATAGTTTATACATGTAAGCATCAAGAGTGGTAGCTTAAAACATCTAGTAAATTTCATTTGAAATTTCAAAATGTTGCTAATCACGCGTACTCATAAACGCTAGCTTTAATCGAGTCCAAATTTAAAAAAATGTCAGGTTTAATTATTCAATTAGAAAGTGCTACATTTCGGAGTTTGTAAAAAAACAATTTGGAGAAGTACTATGTTATTTATTAGGCAATTAAACATATAAAATTTGAACGAAACAACTATTACAACAACTGTTCAAAGTGACGACCCCCAACAGTATTACAAGCTTCTGCTCTCCTCATCAAAGAATTCCGCACCCGTTGAAAAATGCCGGGAGTGTTTCTTATCGTTTCGCAGCAAGCTATGATGCGATCCCTCAACATTTCCTCGTTTTCAATGGGGCTAACACAAACTAGTAATTTTAGGTGTCCCCAAAAGAAAAAATCGACGGGATTGAGGTCCGGTGACCTCGGGGGCCAATGCTGAGTGCCTCCTCTTCCTATCCATCGTTGGGGATATGCTACGTCTAAGAAATTTCTTGCTATCAGACTAAAATGAGCTGGGGCTCCATCGTGCATAAACCAAGAGTGATTTCGGAGACCAATGGGAACTTCCATAAGCTGGGGAAGCTCGTGTTCCAAAAAATGTTGGTAAGCATCTCCATTGAAACGTAAGGGGAGAAAATAGGGCCCAATTATGCCTACCCATACATTAAAAGAGAATCTGTCTTGGAAATGAGTTTGCGATATCGCATGTGGGTTAACTTCCGCCCAGATGTGGTTGTTATGGAAGTTCATGATACCATTTCTTGAAAAATTAGCCTCATCGGTGAGGAGGATTTTCGATTAAATTTGGGTATGTTGTTCGACTTTTCTTTGAAGCCATTGAGCAAATTCGATACGTGATTGAAAATCACGTAGCGTAAGTGCCTGGACACGCTGAATATGATAAGGATATAATTGCTGTTCCTTTAAAATTCTGTAAACGGTCATGTGACTCACATTTAAAGTTTGACTGATTTTTCTTGTACTTGTCTCTGGATATTCACTAATTTCTTCGAGAACCGCCTCCTCCAATTCCACAGTTCTTGTAGTCCGTGGCCGTCCTACTGCAGGATTTCTTTCAAAGCTTCCAGATTCGGAAAGTCGCCGGAGAAGATTCGCAAATGTCGCTGCACAAGGAGTGACGCGTTGGGGATACCTGTCCTGATAGATGCGTCTGGCCTCGGTTGAATTTTCGTCAGCCAAGCCGTATGCAAAAACCATATCAGCCATTTCAGCATTCGTAAAGTCGGGCATGGTACCAAAAAATCACTTTATAAACTCCGAACTGTGAATTTGTCAATGAATAGTTGAAAATGTGACAGCGAACTTCTATTTTTATAAACGAACGTTCATAGCCTACTCGATTTAATTAACTTAATTTGCAAGCCGGACAGTGACAAAAATTATTGAAATCAAATTTGGCTATACTGATTAAGCAGTTTGATGATCCTCAGTTTAGAAGAAGTCTGTGTGGGTATACTGCGTATAAAGTTTGATGAAAATAACTAAAATTACAAAAAACTTATGACAAAAACCAACCATGTTTTGAAAAATTTCAACAATCTGTATCTCGAAAACAAATCATTTTTCGATAAACATTTCATAGGAAAAAAGTAGTTTATTTTGACGAGACCTACCACATACTTAGTTTTTGTAATGTTCTCAGCAACTTCACTTAGCGCCCTAGAAGCTAAGTAACATGCATCGATATAGAAAATTGTAAATATCTCGAAAAAGATCACCGCCAGCGTTGTTGAGGAAGTATACCTTCTTTACTTGGAAAAGGTGTGGGAATAAGCTTTTTTCATGAAAAGTACCAAAAGTTTACTGTCAAAAATGTTGAAATTTGAAATAAATAATGACAGCGTACTTCTAGATGTTACATGAAAATTAATACGAAATTATGATTTGCCATGTCAAAAAAAACCCGGGTACCAAATTTCGTACAAATAACTTATTTTTTGCAGAAATTATTTTTAAAAACGGAACAAAAAAATCAATTTCAACACCCTGTATCTCCGAAACGAAGCATTTCCGGACACAAGTTTATATAGACTTTTTTCTTAAAATTGTCTCAGGAATACGTCACTTGAATATTTTAACGTACTTATGTTACACCCTGTATATTCAATGAAAAATTATGAAATCATGTCAAATACCTTTGAAAACTTACTTTTTTCCAATGTTAAACTGTGATAATTTCAATTCATGAATGAGTATTCAACTAGGAAGAAATATATTTTTTCCACTAGAAAAACTTTTGAATTCGGGAAAAAATTTAAGGTTTCTATTTCTTCATTTTGTGTGAAGAATGATAGAGTAATAAAGGGGTTTCTAGGCATCGATAGAATTTGCTGAAATTTTAGTATGTTACACGACCACGATAGCAATTGCATTAGTTTATACAGGGTATAATCAAACTTTTCTTCTTTCTTTTCATGTAAGCCATGTAAGCCATTTTAATATGATAACTTGTAATGCGATTAAAAAAATAATAATGTAAAATTGATATCTATGAATGAATGCCTTCGTGCCACCATATTAAAATCTTCAATCCACCTGCATTTAGGGGTAGTTTGTATTTGTTATTTTTCTGATAACTCTGCTGAGGATTCCCAGCTAAGATATTCCATTGAATGTATCAAGTACGCAAAGTAAGGCTTTGCGGACGAATCGGAATGTGAAGATGATGTATTAGCTTTCCAAATAAACAGAACAGAAATGCCACACATATTTCCTCGCCGTGCATACATTTTCAATCAGTCCATATGGTATTGTAAGGAAATGACACATTTGCCAAATATTTGTCAAATATTAGTGGTCAATTTTCATGAAATAAGTATTACAAAAGAATATTTCGAAGCAACCGTGTGCTGTCCCTACGAAATATCAATCAATCTATAGTTCATTGAAACGTTTTTGAGATATTAATTATAGTTTTCTGAATAAACAAAAATAGTCCAATAAAGTGTTTGCCATGGCGACTTTACCGGCCTAGTCCTGAACGTGGCATTTTGCGGACTCTTTTCTGTATCCAAAATGGGCATTTTGTGGAGCGTGCACAAAACTAAATTTCGCGGACTGTGTTCAGAACGCAAAATACTCACTTCGCGTGCGACTGCACGAAATAGTTATTTGTATACCAAGGCCGCGAAATACCTCTTTAGCGGGCCGAAAGAAAAGTTATCGCCGAGGGGACTGATTTGAATTTTTTCATGGTGGCACAAATAATATGTTTTATGCAATCATTTTCTGCCGTTTCAAGGAAATATTTTGACCGGAAACCCTCGGTCAGCAAAGTTTCTCGAACAATCGTAGGTATAACTACCCTTATGGCGGAACTGATTCGATTTTTTTTAAAGTTTATACAAAAAATATAAAAATATGTTTGGTACAAACTAACCCCAAATGGGGGTGGATTGGAGTTTTCAATATGATGGCACGGAGGCCTTCATAGATGTCAATTTTGCATTATGATCTTGATAATCGCATTACAAAATATTACACCCTGTACCAACTAATGCAATTGCTATCGTAGTGGCGTAAAATCAATATCATATACCTTAGGTGTAACATACTAAAATTTCAGGAAAATATATCGATGCCTAGAAACCCTCTTATATCTGTGTCCTTTAGAAATCTAAAAAATATTCTAGATATGAAAATCACAAAGAATTAATTTCTAAAAGAAGCAACTAATTTAATTGACTTTTAATTTCCCAATCCAGAAGAGTTTTTCGATTTTTCCGCCCAAAAAAAATTTTGTTTTTCTGAAATCATAATGGTTTTTCAATGGAGTGGAAAAAAGTTTTTTCTTCCCAGTTGGAAATCCGTTCATTAGTAACGTTCTCCTTGTGAATTTTTTGGTTTTTAGTATCTAAAGAGTATTTCATGAGATATTTCAAAATATCTATAGGCTATTCCTACGTAATAAAAATAATTTGAACTTCACTGTATATTTATAAATAAATATTATTTTAGAAATTAACTATTATTAACACATTGCAAAATATACCTGGTGTTTGTACTTGGGTTATTTTATACTTATTTTCCTCAATTTGGAATAGGTCAAGAATATGAGATCCCTCAGTATCTTCACGAAATTTTCACTGGTGCCTCAAAACATGATAAAAATAGTATAGCAATCGAAAGTTTTGCGCGGAAAAGATAGTATTAAGAGATACGGGACCCCGAAAATCCATAAAGAGAGGTTATGGGATATTACTTTTGGAAATTGTAAACTAAAATAAACAATTTCTTTTTACACTAAAATAGTAACTGCACACTCATTTAACGTTTTAGGAATATTAAAATCACTTAATTTTAGATAAAAAAATGGAAAAACTCCGAATACTTTTCATATAATTTTACAGAATAAATGAAACGTTGGTGACTGTTACGTTTATCCGAATCTAGTGGATCTTGAAGTTTATTGATATGCGACGTTGCCTATGTCTCCAAGGGGAAAAGAAAGTACAGAAATTAAATGCGTCATACATATTGAGCATATAAATAATAACTATTACAGCATGAAAAGACGATCTGATAGTTCTGATATACGTATCAATAGAAGTTTGAATTGCAAAGAATATATCACCACGCTTCTTGGGAGAGCCTAAGAGCTTTTGAAAATTACGCGGTAAATATAAAGTTAGCGTACTCATGCTCCCTGAATATAGGTAAAAAACTTCAATACCGTTTCCGAGTTAGAACACCTTTAACTTTTTTCCAACCTCATTTTTAAGCACCGTTTTCCGGAATCAAAATTCCTCCTTTTTACCAGCATAAACAATAATCCCTGAATCACTTATTTTTGGCACAACTTCGCATGAAGTATTGCCGTTTTCATCGAAAAAATGCTCCTTCTTAAACAGTTCCAAATAAACAAACTTCACACATCTGACAGATTAAATTTAGTAACTTTTATTTTTTTCATGTTGGTAATAAATGAATCACCGTCAAAATGATAAAATGGTTACAGAAAACAATTGCAAAGATAAATGAAGGGGAAACTATTAAATATATTTGATTTCGAAAAGTTGGCGGTTACTTGTGCAATTTTTTATTGTGTGACACACACCGTCTAGCCCTCACTGATTTCAGACACAATGAACATGAACCGTATGCTGGCAAGTTTGTGGGTAGAGATTCGATATGATTGGACCAACTTAGGCGATCATCGATAATGAACCCAAAAATGTAACATTTTCACTACGATGAATACGAGCATTTAAAGATATTTGGAGTTTTTTCATCTTTCAATTTGAGCTTTTTGTGCGATTTCTTCTGAAATAGTACTTCATTTTACTGTCATGAATTTGAACGATTATAATAAAGTACTACGATTCTGAAAATTTACGGTCGATTTCGTGGAATTTACACGTGTTCAATCAAATACAGTCGACATTTTACATTCTGTATATTGCACAGACGACTAATGTGAGGTTCCGGTACATTCACATTATGGGTATAGCGCCATCTAGCCAAAAGTAGTTCAACTATCCGCGAACCGTGATATTGATAGTGTTATAAATTTCTCGTAAACTTTGGAAGAAATTAATCAGTTCTATTTGCCTAACGCTGGACCACAACTAAAGAAGTTCCACTTCAGTAAATTTTGGAGTTCGATACGGTGTATCTTAGAAACTGAACTTAAACAGAAGATTCATTCAAACTATTCGCTCACAACTCCACTGTCAAGTTCAGATTCATTTCAGCCAATTCTGGAATGAAGATTATATCAACCTCCTTCAATGTTTACCGAGTTGATGTATTTACCAATCACGAGTGAAGTCAAATATTCCCCCTGGAGTCAAATCGATCTATCCTGGAATATCGTCATGGAGAACTAATTCGTTATCAATATTCGAGATTACCCAATTTCAGAGGAAATTATCCACCTCCATATTTCCAGAATTTAGATTGATCATCTGGTTTAAATCCCCATCTGAAGTGAGAGAACTCCCTATTGAATTCCATCATACAGAATATCGGCCGAGATTAAAGTATTTCGAAATTCTTTTATTTTTTTAATCGACTACCGATTTGTCATTTCATTTATCAGCGGATATCAAGAGAAGAGAAGCAAATCAATTTCCCCTTTTATTCGTGAATCGTTTCTTTCTTCATTCCAATTCATGAATTCGTTTTAATACAAATTGAAACATCACGATGGAAATGGATGTATAAAGATTGGATGAGAATTTGTAGATCAAATTGGTATCGACAAGTTGTTGCAGAAATGGCCGAGTAGACTATACAAGGCGTTGGATTTTTCTCAGAAAATTCAACTTGAAACTTAATTCGAGCGACCAAATGAACTTTTACCCTGTATTTGAATTTTTAGTGGTATTCAATTGTTTTTCATGGAGACTGTGTTGGATTTGAAGGAAAATTTAGGATTTCCCCTTCTCCATTTTGTTTAAAAAATTTAATTTGTAATTCGAGGAAACTCTTCCAGTTGAGGAATTAATTTATTTTGTTTCATATTGAATTTTTCTACCCAAGCAAATGTCTTACATTGGGAATTTTCCACAATTCCAACGTACATTTCTTTCAAATCCAAAGCGATACCGCAGTTTCACATTCAAGAATGAATCATGAAACAGTTGGTGATTGCTACTGAAGTCCGCTGAAATGGTTTCTTAGCCGTGGAACCGAGGATGGCTTCATTTTCAGAAGATCTTTCCGTTGAGTGGAAATCTCTTTTCTATGAATTGTGTAAACTTTCCAATGTAAGTGAAACATTTGAGTTGAAAAACAAAATGTGATCCTTTTGCAACCCAACGCATTTGTGATTTCCACATCTGAGAAACCTTTTTCTGAATTAAAAAATGATTTGTCACAGAAAATTGAATTATAGAAATAATTTTTCTCAAATCAATGAGAATTGATTGGACTACTTTTTCTCAGTTTCAAATATGAGAATATTATATTATTCTTTCTCGTGTTCATGTGAATCACTGATTTGCAATAAGTTCGGATTTTTAAAAACATGGCTTCGATAAACACTCTGCAGTCACTTTTTCGCGTAAAGAAAACTGTGATTTTCCACGCAACTGATGGCTGTGTCTGACGGTCAATTTTTATGAGAAACTTAATGGTGCGGTTTCTATCATCATTTCTGAGTTACAGCATGCTTTTCGAAAATGGGCATTTTCGAAAAGTTGCTGTAACTTTTTTCCTGTCAAAAATTCTTTGTTTCTATGGAAATATTTCTTGAGCACTTTTTTACGTAGAATTCAATGGTGTAAGTAATTTATTTTTTCAAATCATATATCAATAGTTATTATTGGAAAAATCATTTTTTTAAATCAGACAACCTGTATATTCTTGCATATTTCAATAGACCTTGAAATTACCATTCCAAAAATGCAGCACACTTGATGTTTTGCAGAGCTTTTAGGTTGTTTCATGTAGACTTTGAAACGCACACTTTGAACAAGTAGGCTTTGGACGAAGCGGCGATAAAACAGAAAGCAAGTGTTCCGTAGTAGCTAACAAATGTTAAGAAAGCTGTTCACAGCAGTAATTAAAACTCAGTTTCAATAAAACTGATAACAATTTATGCTATATTAACTACTAATAAATGATAATAATTTATTTATTTATTTATTTATTTATTTATTTATTTGTTTATTTATTTATTTATTTAGTCATTTATTTATTTATTTATTTATTTATTTGTGTATTTATTTATTTATTCATGTATTCATTTATTTATTTGTTTATTTATTACAAAGTAGGGATACAAACAGATAAATCCAACGAGTATCCTCTTTTTAGGTAATCTAATAGTAATCGAATAGTGAGCTAAAATAACTTACAAGATAAACATTATGAATGATGCATTATAGAATAAATATGAACAAATATGAATAAATGTGAACAAATATGAATGAATATTAATAAACTGACAATATACCTATGTACAATGTGAACAACATATAAACAATATATAAACAATTCAAATGAGATATTATCTGTATATTGAAGTGAAAATAATCATTATTAGGTTAAACGAAGGCAGAACATGGATTTCACGTAGTTTTTAAACCTTAGAAATGAGGGCCTGAATATTGCGATGTCATTACAGTGGCTATTAAAAGTTCTCACCATTCTACAAATGGGAGAGTTTAATCCTGAATTTGTTTTTCTAAATGGTGTATTGAAAGTTTCGTGCTTTCTTAAATCTCTGTTGGGTGTACTCAAGGATATTTTGGGCGATAGTTCAGAACAATCAATACGGTTATTGAATATTTTGTAGATCATTAGAAGGTCGGACATACTTCTTCTATCGGTGAGAGACAACATGGAGTACTTTCTCAGAATTGGACTATAGTTGCTGTTTAATATCGGGATATCTGATTTACGGGCTAGTTGTTTCACAAATTTGTTCTGTATGCTTTCGATTCTCTGCTGATATGTGGCATATTGGGGATTCCAAACAATTGATGCAAAATTTAATCTACTATATATGAATGCGTAATATAGGTTTTGGCGTTTTGGCGTTCGTGAAGTGTCTAGTGTTCCTTATTATGAATCCCAATAGACGATTACAGTTGTTGACCATTTTTTTCGATATGAGTCTTAAAAATCATTTTAGAATCTATAATGACTCCAAGATCACGAATCTCCTTCACTGTTTTCATCAAATGATCATCTATTCTGTACTGATGGTTGATTATATTCCTGTTTCGTGTGAAGGTTATTGTGAGGCATTTATCATAGTTCAAAACTAAACTAGGATTTTTGCATATTTCGACGAATGAATCAAGATCATCTTGTAGTTTGTCACAATCGCCATAATATTTTATAGTACGATAAACTTTAAGATCGTCGGCATACAATAAAAAATTTGAATTTTTGAAGCATTCATCAATATTTCTTTAGAGGAGGTGTTCGAAATGTCTACCAGCTTCTGTACATACAGGCGGCACCTTTTTTTTAACATTTCTTGCCGAATTAATTAGTCCAAAAATAAGATCTTTCAACCTTCCCCAGAGGCAAAATACCATAGGCGTTAGGTCCGGTGATCTGGCCGGCCAACGGTTGGGTCTTTGGTTGGCTATCCAATTATTGCCGAAATTTGCAGCTAAAAAATTGTTGACAATCGCAGTGTTGTGAGGGAAGCCCCGTCTTGCTGAAAATATATTTTCCTGAGCTCCATTAGCGGCAATTCATCAACAAGGGGTTCAATTTGTTGCCTTAAAATTTCTAAATACCTCTGAGATGTGAGACTGCCATTATAAATGAACGGGCCGATAATTCTCCCCTACAAACACCTGCCCATACACTTAATCCAAATCTTTTTCGACTCCTCTGCTCCACAATAGAATGAGGATTTTGTTGTGCCCAAGTATTTGAATTGTAGCGGTTGAAAATGCCGGCACTGCTTACGCTAATCGTCTGTCCAAATACAATTTAACAAAAAATCAAGCACTTGGTTACAATTTTCCAGGAACCACTGTCAAAAATCCATGCGGCGTTCAAAATCTCCAGGTCTGAGTTTATGAACTCTTCTGGTCCTGGATGGCTTGAATTTGTGCTTTTTCAAAATCCGCCTAACGTTAGCTCTTGGTAGGTCTGTTGATATTTTTAAATTTTGCGTTCACTTTTTTGAATTTTGGCAACAGCTCCTGAAACGACTATTTCTTCCAACTCCCCATCCCTATTTGATACATATAATTTCATGCTAACTGTTCAGAAGACCAAGTGTATGGTAATAGGTACAGAAAGATGCTATAGAAATGTTTGTAAAGAAAAGTATGAGGTAATACTCGGTTCTGACAGCGTAGAACAGGAGAACTTATTTAAGTACTTGGGGTTAATGTTGATAGGAGATTACAGTTCAAAGAGCATGTTAACTCTATTATAAAAATAATATCATTTTTAATGAATTATTTAGTTCGATGCGCCCCATACTTAACGAGTTGAACAAAATGATTGCTGCCCTACCGCATTTCACTTATTGCTCTACAATCCTGTACATACTGAACCAAAACGAATTAGCGCGACTGCAGAAACTTCAAAATAGAGCCATGCGCATTATTTTAAATTGTAGAAGAATAACACCTATACAAGATATGTTGAAGCAATTGGAATGGTTACCGATAAAATATTTCCTCCTTTACCAAACCTTGATACGAATTTTTCAAATAAGAAATAAAATTGCCTCAACATATTTACAAGAGAAAGTTAGATATAATTAGCAAATTCATGGATACAACACCGGGTACAGAACTGATTTAAATCTCAAAATTCTGTTTTTTTTTCAAAGGGCTTGACAGTTTCAACAATCTTCCTTCAAGAGGAAACTAAAATCAACCAATAAAAAACCCCAGTAGCCAATATCTCATTTTAACTCCAATGTGTATATATATATGATATATGTGACATGTGTATTTACTTAATTTCAAGTATTTTATGTGTATTTTGATGCTTTTAAATGTTTTACAATCACTGTAGTAATCTCAAATGTAAATTAGTCAATCACTATAATAACGGATTCATATATCTATATATATATATATATATATATATATATATATATATATATATATATATATATATGAGAAGTTGATACATAATAAAATATACGTTGGCTGAAAATTAGAAAATAATTTTAAAAAATATTTATTTATATATGGTATATATGTCAAAAAAAAAAAAATAAAAACATACATAAATCCTCTATGATTGTTTTTATAATTTTTTTCTGTACGGTTTGCATCTTGAAATTTTTTGGCCATATTCTAGTAACGCAGATAATTCAAGAGGGTGGCCGTACAGTTTTTCTATTATCATCATTATGTTTGATCAGTATCCAAATTTAGAAATAAATATTCAGAATTCAATATTCAGAATTTATATGCAAGAAACATCCTGTATACAAATTTAGAACCAAAAGGGAATATGACAGGCAAATATCATATTATTTTTCTTCTAAATGATCAAAATAATAAAATTTGAGCATAGAAAAATGGAAACTGTTAATTTGGAAGAAATATTTATAAATACTACATGTGTAGAAATCAAATTTGTAAATAACATGAGTATAATAGGTAAGAAGTTGAAAAATGTTTTTTAAAAAGGTGCTAATAGTGAAAATTGATAAAAGATAACAAAAAGTGATGGTTACCAAGGGGAAAAAAAATAAGGGGAGTGGAGAAATGAAAATGAAAAATGAAGCAGAACTGTAAATTTCTATGATCAATTTTGAAGGAAAAAGGCTTATAACAGCATTTGAGAGACATTCATGTATACAATCAACTTTGTAACAAATCAGGAGCAAACTCTACTAAGAAACCACTTACCAAGAATTGGAGGTTAGAGTCCCAACTTCACTTCCACTTCACTAGCAGTAAGGAGGCCGAATTTTGCAAGACATCCACTTCAAACTAACCACAGAACATTCCTGGATTCGTGTTAGTGCAAGTTCTCATAACAGGTATTTTGTCTTCATAAACTCAATCAAGTTGGAATATTCATCGAACTGTCACATTCTCGGTTTAATTACAAAAAAAACACATTGATTTGAGTGAAAATATTTGTTTTGGAATATTTCTATCATTGCGCAACAGCAAGCAAATTTAAAGTTTTCAATTTTAATTGGTTGAAAAGTATTACTAGAATAAGATAGATATCGCAGGCATAGGCGTAGTTTTGAGTAATATTTCTATAAAAATCAACTATCTTACTATTTTTGGACTCATCATTTATTATTTGATCATTTTACAATCTTTCTAACATAAATAGTATATTGACAACTGGATGGCGCAGCTGCAATCCTCCTGAGATTGAGAGAATCATCTCTACATAGGCGTACCGACTGAGCTGGAAAAAGGTAGAATAAAAAAAAATAAGAGGTAAAGTGTACAGGAAAAAAAGGTAACAAGCATCATAGCCGGAGTTTTCTTTTGTTATGATTAGTATATGTCACAAAAATTTAAATAAATAAAAAAAAAATACTGACAATAAAATACAACATAACAATATATATATATATATATATATATATATATATATATATATATTTACATATATAAATGAATGAAATTGGGGAAAAAACTCAATATTCTGCACAAATGTTAAGTTTCCCATCACATTCTGGAAACAATCCACAAATTGGAATTTTGTTAAATTCATGTGATATTATTTTATGAGTATAACGGCGACCGCAGGATATCCTTCGTCATCGAAAAAAAAAACCGATGAAATGTCCTATCGGAATAGGTACATTTGACAAACTTTTGGACAAATGGATGAAGTTCTGACCTACCTTGTTCAATTGAACAGATTTCGTGATTTATAACTATTCAAAAAAAAAACTATTATTATTATAATCAAGGTAAGTTCCAATATCTTCACAAATCTGTATGATGTATTCGAATTACCACTGTTATGATTGATGTTATAATTTTACCCAAAAATATACTATCATAATCATTCTGGATCAAGTCGAATACTACATGTCCACAATAACCTCTGCAGAAGAAATAGATCATGTATCCGAATTTCTGTATGCGTCATCAACCCCCCAAACTCGGGGCAAGACATCTATTTGTTAGTGTTCCATCTCAACCTAACATCTTGATGTTTTATCGGTTCATTACAGACACGAGACCCCTGTGTTATCGAACCAGATCAAGTTATTACATGTTGATGAGGATGTAGTTGTTTTGGACAAACCTTGCTCTATACCGGTGAGTACCGTGTGAAACAGGTACCATTTGAGTCAATGACAAACCTGAGTTGATCGGTTTGTAGGAAAGTAGAACCCGTTTTTTATGAACCCCATGTGTATTGTCTTATAACTAATGTATGAGGTCGGATGCGCTCTGTGTTACCTTGTCCCATGGAAAACTCTTCGGGATAGACACTGGGAGTGTAATTGTGTAATATACAGTGTCACACATAAAGTTCGCAACATATGGAAGTTTTTTTTATCAATAGATATAATGAAAATTTGACTTCGCAGTTAGTTTGTGCTTGGAAAATGAGTAAAGAACACCCTCTTTCCGCTTGTTTTTTTTTTCGAAAATCCTCAAAAAATCAGTTTTTTTTTTATTTCGAAAAATTCCAAAGAAAAAAGTTGCTCAGTTTCTAATTTTATACCTTTGCTCCAAACTTGGACTCTCTACTGTCACTGCGACTTTTTTTCCAATTTTTTTAAGTTTCCGAATCTTTCGCTCTACCGATTCGAACGAAACATGATTATAATTTCATAATTTTGATGAATACGAGACTTCAATGTCATATCTTGCCCATATTTTTTTTGGGAAAATTTGAACGCAGACATGTACAGAAATTTCATCATGAATCAGTTGTCTGAAGTTTTGGATAATCTGTTAGACAAAATTTATGGTATCAGCTTGACGGGGCACCGATCCACCAAACGATAGAAGTGAAACAGTGTCTCAGTCAGATGTTCAGGAGCAAAGTGATAGGACGAGATCGGGAAGATTATTGGCCACCAAGATCACCGGACTTATCTCCAAGGGACTTTTTTCTATGGGGTTATCTGAAACAAAAAGTGTATAAGCGCAAACCATTTGCAAACAAAGAACATTTAGGGAATACCATTCGGGAGTGTTGTGCTAACATAAATCCCCTATTTATTAAAAATGCCACAAAGTCTGTGAAGGAAAGGACTATAATTTGTACAGAACAGAAGGGAAGGCATACTGAATGATGAATTCGAGTTTTTTTATAAGATTATTGAGATAAATCAATGAATGTTACGATGTCTTGTTGTGAATTTGGTTATATTTATTTTGGTTTAATGTTTTTTACACATCTAATGGTGAAAATAAAGAATATGAGATTTATGAAATTAATTCAAGAAACGTTGCGAAAAATTATTATTTGCTCGAAAATTACATCTAACAGTTTACATCCAACAGTCACACTGTTGGGTGTAAACTACATAAAAATATTTCGAACTCATCTGCAGCTAACGGGATACAAATGTGTTGATAAAAGAAATACGAGTGTAATAAGAATGAAGAGAAATTCGTTTATTCGATTACTGACATATTAACGTCCATACATTGAAAACCTGAATCAGTTTCACAATGAAATGAAAAAACTAGATGAACTTTGCAACAACAAAGACGAATTTCTGGAGGTGCATTTTTTTTTCTGGTAACAGGCCAATATGGGTATTTTTTGCGCAAGATATGACATTGAAGTGTCGTATTCATCAAAATTATGAAATTTGAATCATGTTTCGTCCAAATCGGTAGAGCGAAAGATTCGAAAAATTAGAAAAATTGGAAAAAAGTCGAAGTGACAGTAGATAGTCCAAATTTGGAGTAAAGGTATAAAATTTGAAACTGAGCAACTTTTTTCCTTGGCATGTTTCGAAATTTCCAAAAAAAAACTGATTTTTTGAAGATTTTCGAAAAAAAATTCAAATTCTACAGGTTTGGAGTAGCACATGACATAAGGAAAGAGGCTGTTTTTTACCCATTTTTCAAGCACAAACTAACTGCGTAGTCAAATTTTTATTATATCTATTAATAAAAAAAACTTCCGTATGTTGCGAACTTTATGTGTGACACTGTATGTGTGACACTGTATGTGTGACACTGTATGTGTAATATTCGAATAAACGCCGCTCTAAAACTCTCAAATTCAGTGATACATCCAAACATAATGCTTGCCGCTTCTTTTGACGTCATAAGTTCATTGATTTGGCATTTTCCTGAGTTGCCAGTCCACTATTTTGCAGCATGGGTTATATTGGAATGAAGACTTCTCATTTGATAGCTGTTCTTGATCTAGTTATTCTTGAATAATATGTATGTATACCGAGTGCCTATGTCATTATTTCTTTGGCCTGCTCACATTGTAAAGAAATATTATGAATAACGCTTGGCAATGCTGTAATTCCTGGCCTTCTCCGCGATCGGCGAGTTGCGAGTGTCACAATTTTGCGAAACTTCTGAGGAAATGTTATTGTGCTTCATCCTATGAATAAAACAGAACTTGTGTCAGCATCTGTAATATTGAAATGAAGACTTCTTATTTGATAGATGTTCTTGATTTAGTTATTCTTAAATAATATGTATGTATTTCGAATACTCTCATTATTTTTTCGGCCTGCTTACATTGTAAAGAAATATTATGAATAACGCTTGGCAACGCTGTAATTCCTGGCCTTCTCCGCGATCGGCGAGTTGCCAGTGTCACAATTTTGCGAAACTCCTGAGGAAATGCTATTGTGCTTCATCCTATGAATAAACCAGAACTTGTGTCAGCATGTGTAATATTGAAATGAAGACTGTATTTGATAGATGTTCTTGATTTAGTTATTCAACAACTCTGTTACTCTTGGCGATCGGCGATTGATCTGAACTTGTTACGTCACATCCTGGCGCGGCTTTTGCGTTGTACCACATTTGTCACCAACCTCTATGACGCCGTATGACTGTCCATCAACGTGTTAAAAGGAGTACTTAAGTACTAAAAAACACAAAATAAAATAATTATTAAAAAACCTTTTTAAGACAAGCTTTTATTCAAATGCACTATAAAGTAAAACATAATTGCTTTGGATGTGACGTAGGTTATTCCGTGAGTTATAGATTCAAAAGCTTGTCGCTTTTGTATTAGAACTGAAAACGTTGCGCGACAAGTTTTGAATTTATAACTCACAAAACCTACGTACACATCCAAAGCAAATATGTTTCACTGTTTAGTGCATTTGAATAAAAGCTAGTCTTTAAAAAGGTTTTAAAGACTTTACAATGGAGTTTACAAAACAAGGCTCAGAAATCTAGAAGAACTTTATATGCTAAGGTAAGACGAGCCTGTCGTGAGATCACCATTCCTTAGCTGAGGAAAGTAAAGAGTAGCAAATCATAATCGCAATATAATTTAGAATTGTACTCAAATGGAATGAAATTGCTTTCAGTTCCCACCTTTAGTAATACGTCATAATTTCAGTTGATTCTGTTAAAGTTTTCCGCTTTACATAATCGCTGGAATTGTTTTTCTACCTTGTAAAAATATTAACCAGGAAGCCTCTACCACCCCTGTACGATTTTAAAGGGATGGCGAATCTGATTATCCGATTTTCAGCTGTTCCGGTCCCCATGAGGTGCCTGGCAATTTGTATTAACTGCGTAGACACCTGTTTTTTTCTCATGGTGTACGAATTAGTCAATTAGGGTGAGGTGATTTTGTTCGTTTAGTATAATTCAATTTTTGTTGATTTCGTGTGGTTGGTTTCATTCCATAAAAGTAATCAGGACTTAGTCGAGCAAGAAATAATATATGATCAAAGAAATAGTATACAGGGTGTTGTCAAATAAGTGCGAAAGCTTTTAGGAGGTGATCCCTTGTCGAAAATTAAAAAGGGTCTTTCATTTTTTACCAGAACTTTTTAATTAAAAAATATGTGTTGAAAAGAACGATTTATTGCAGAACTTTTTTAACTCCTGTGTTGTTACCGTAAATACTTTCTTAATAAAAAAAAATACAACATCGTACGTGAACGGATCTTCTATAAATGGATTGGAAAAAATCTAGTGGGTGGCTGTCACGTTTTGTTTGCACGAATTATGACATCAATTGTAATATTTTAAAATCGTTCCGCTTGTTTTTCTTTCAATGTAAGCATGTACCAGTACCATGTTTTGTTTTAATATGTAGAATATCAAATTAGAAATACAAACAAAACAAAATTATGTGTATTACAACAAAGAAAACGGCAGCAAGATCAAACGGAATGGAGTTATAAAAACTGCTCAAAATGACCACCTCCAACCATTAGACAGGAATCAAGTCTGCATCCCATAGACTGGTGTAAACGTTGAAATATTCCGGGTGTGTTTTGGATTGTCTCGCTGGCTGCAATAATGCAATTCCTTAAATAATTCACACATTCAATGGGGGTCGTATAAACCAAGGACTTTAGGTGACCCCAGATGCAAAAGTCCAATTGGCTTAAGTCTGGAGATCTGGTAGGCCGAGTTTGAGGTCCTGCTCGCCCTATCCAACGATTTGGATACACGTCGTGCAAGTATTGACAAGCAGTTATGCAGGCGCTCCATCGTGCATAAACCACATTCGTGGTCGAATAGCTAGTGGAACATTTTCAAGTAAAATGGAAAGCTGCTCCTGGAGAAAATTTGTATAGGATGCACCATTCAGTATAAATGGTAGAAAATACGGTCCAATAATATTTCCGTCAGTAATTCCGACCGACACGTTTAGTGAAAGTTCATATTTGTACCGAACCTTCTTGAATTGCATGTGGGTTATCTTCGGCATATAGGTGCTTGTTATAAAAATGTGCAATCCCTTGCCTTGAAAAGTTGGATTCGTCAGTGAATAATACGTTTTCTAAAAATTGAGCATTGTGGGTAATCATTTGAAGACTCCACTGACAAAAGTCTACTCGACAGGGAAAATCTCGCTGCAAAAGTGCCTGGACCTGTTGAAAATGGTAAGGGTACATGGTGATCCTTTCAAATTGTCCAAATAAGTATGTTAGCAATTTGTTTTGTACTTAATTCCGGACAATCCTCAATCATATCAAGAACTTCTTCCAGTGCCACCGTTATCATTACTAGTGGAGGACCACAATCATTTGTTCGTTTTTGGAGTCCTTCTTTCACAGAGACGTTGGGGAAGACGTGTAATGAGGCATCACGCGCTGAGGATACATCTCTGCAGAGTGCATATCGACCATTTCAGCGTTAACGTAATTCTTCATATCGAAGATTTATAGGGCATGATTGAACTATCAACTACCACATAAAAATCAAAGCGACTTGACAGTCGTCTACTAGATTTAAGATGAAACAAGCGAAATAATTTTAAAATACTACGATTGAAGTCATAATTTGTGCAAACAAAACGTGACAGCCACCTACTAGATTTTTTCGATTCCATTTACAGAGGATCTGTTCTTGCACGATTTTGTATTTTGTTTTTATTAAGTCACTATTGCTTTTACGAAAACAACACAGGAGTTAAAAAAGTTTTGCAATAAATCGTTCTTTCCAACAAATACTTTTCAATTGAGAAATTTTGTTTTGTTAGAAAGTTCTGGAGAAAATGGAATGGGGGTTGCATGTTTCACCCCTTTAAAAGATCATAATAAAATTAAAAAAATATTCATAGGTAGCCTTCCTATTGGTAGAACACGCCCACAAAATGTCATGTCTTTTCCTCTTCAGCAATTTCAAGAAAACAACTATTTTTTTTCTCATTTTTGGAAGCGTCTAACTTTTCGAGGAAAGGCCTAAGAGCTTTTGTTTACATAAAAGACCCCCTTTGGTTTTCGACAAGAAATCACCTCCTTGAAACTTTCGCATTTATTTGGCAACACCCTGTAAAGTTGGAGCATATGAGAAACTTATTCGTTCACAATAGCTTTCAGCTACTTGTATTGACGTTTTTTAGAGTTTTGTGAAATGAATAATAGTTTTAAAAAACTAAAAAACACGCTTTCCTAGAAAACAAGACTAAAAAAAATCGAAAATAAGAGAAAAATGTATTTTATTTAAAAAAAAAGCGTGGGGTGCATGGTATCGCCTCGGTGTGTAATGTACTATATAATTATTGATACCATGCACCCTACGCTTTTTTTTAAATAAAATACATTTTTTTTTTTTTTTCGATTTTTTCAGTCATGTTTTCTATGAAAGCGTGTTTTTTAGTTTTTTTAAACTATTATTTATTTCCTACTTTTTAGTGTGGTCTATTTATAAAAAAGTGTTTTTTCAGTTTTTTCAAAACAAATATTTTTATAATTTTTTTGCGAAAATAAAAAATGGAATAATCTTATCAAATCAGGTAATCATAATCTCCTACCCCAAAAACCCCCACATACCAATTTTGAATAGAATCAGACCATAATCACAAAACTCGGCCGCCATTTTGAAGCCGCCATTTGAATTTTCCAATTTTCACAAAAGAATCATAATATTCGACCCCAAAAACCCCCACATACCAATTTTGAATAGAATCAGACCATAATCACAAAACTCGGGCCGCCATATTGAATTTTTCAATTTTACAAAAGAATCATAATATTTGACCCCGAAAACCCCCACATACCAATTTTGAATAGAATCGACCATAATCACAAAACTCCCCCCATTTTAAAGCCGCCATTCCGAATTTTCAATTTTGACAAAGAATCATAATCTCCGACCACAAAACCCTCAGATACCAAATTTGAAGCTAATCGTACCATAATCATAAAACTTACCCGCCATTTTAAAGCCGCCATCCTGAATTTTCCAATTTTTACAGAAGAATCATAATATTCGACACCAAAAACCCCCACATACCAATTTTGAATAGAATCAGACCATAATCACGAAACTCGTCCACCATTTTGGAGCCGCCATCTTGAATTTTCCAATTTTGACAAAAGAATCATAATCTCCGACCACAAAAATTCTCGGATACCAATGTTGAAGCGAATCGGACCATAATCACAAAACTCGTACGCCATATTGAAGCCGCCATTTTGTTTTTTCTCCACACAAAAATTTCTTAATGCATTGTCACCGGAATTATGTACACCTGCCAAATTTCAAATCATTCGGACGTCTGGAAGTGGGTCAAAATCGCGCCCAAAGGAGTCGGTTACAAACAAACAAACAAACATACAAGTGAAGCTAATATAAAGCGTGTAAAAAGAGGAATGACCCCTTCTCTGACCTATACCAATAGATAAAAACTAGGAAACTTTTCGCCATTTGGAAGTAATGAAAAATTAAGGTGAAATTCGTTGGAGCTGTATACACGTTACAAATCAACCAAGAAGTTGTATTTCGTGTGTTTTATCAAAATTGCAAAGCGCTTTCGGCTATTATGCCATCATCAGTGCGATACCTGCAAGTAAGTAATGGTCAATGAAGTTGTAATGAAGATCTTGAGAATTGAGGTAAATACACAGGTTAGATTACTTACTCGTCAAGTATATACATAAGATCCAGTAAAAATCGACAAACCATTGTACAAAAAATTAAATGAACAGATACTGACATTGAATATCCTCATTGGGTTTTACAACTATTTAGTTTCTTGTTACATTTCATTGAAATTGTTAACAATCTTATGTGCACAAGGAGCAAAGAGAATAAACGTTATCTGAGTAGGAGAGTCTATTCCCCATAAGACAATGGTGACACTAATAGAAAGAGATGAAAGATCATTTGTGAGTCATAGTGACATGGCCACCATTCTCTCTGGACATTGGCGGACTAGCGCACTCCGCACTCTGGTATCTGAGAGTTACAGGCTTTCGAATGTATATTGGATCACTCTGTATGTTACGTGGGCCACCTGAACTCATGTCCATGTACGTCACTATGGCGGGTTAATGCTACAAGATTCCGATTGGCTAGAGCTTATTAGTACCTCCTATTCAGATAACGTTTACTCTCTTTGCTCAAGGAGCGGACCAAATGATATTTCATTGACATGGACATGGGACACTGTTAATTGGGAGTTCAAGCTTGCCAACTTAACATCATGGAGAGTGAGAAACCTATTATAATTTATAGTTAAGATGAAATGTGGGTTCAAGGACGGTACCACAGAACTATAAGAGAAAAGTTGATTTTATCTTCTGTGAGAGGAACATATGATATATTTGTGTACCTGTGTATTCAGGCAAAGACTATTATTTTGTAATTCCTTGTTAATTTGTAGATCTCCTAGAAAATCTAGCGTATTGAAGTTTTTGGAGTTGACTATCAAATACGAAGTCTTCATATCAATATAACACATGCTGACATAAGTTATGATCTATTCATAGGATGAAAGAGAATAACGTTTCCTCAGAAATTCCGTAAAATAGTGACACTGGCAACTCAAGAAAATGCCAAATCAATAGACTTATGACGTCAAAAGAAGCGGCAATAACGACGTGTTTGAATGTCTCACTGAATTTGAGAAGTTTTAGAGCAGCGTTAATTCGAATATTACACAATATCTTTCAGGAAAAACTATGCATATATAATATTTTATCACTATATTTCAACTTCAAGCATATATGAAGCAAATTTGTGAGTTTGTGATCTCGCCTATTATACACAGATAAAAAAATTTTAAATTTTTGGGAAATTTACTGTAGTGGTAGTGCTGACTTGATATCAAGTTAGCACAGCCCACCCCCTATAAAAAAACTAAAATCGCCATAATTTTTTTGTATTCACGACAAATGTACAACAATTATTCGACAAATATTGGTCTAGATTTCATCGATTTTCGAGTAAATCTTTGCTAACTCTATAGGAGTAATAATTTCGCATAATACTCGCCATTGATTGCTTTTCGTTTCTGAAGATAATAAAAAAAAAACTGACGCCATGACCTTGCGTAATGATAGAACTGTCTTCGCCTCCTTTGGCGCCAATTATCTCCTGCCATCCCGTTGTTTTGACTGTTCCTTCGTTCCAGGTGTGAAGTGATAAACCCATATTTCATCCATGGTTATGAATTGACGAAAAAAATTCGGCTGTATTGCTGTGAAACTTCGCAAACCCTAGATTGAAAACTCCTCACGACGTTGTTTTTGTTCGATTGTGAGTAATCGCGGCACCTATCTTGCGCACAGCTTTCTCATGTCAACATTTTCAGTCAATAAGCGATTTTTGGAATGCCTACCATGTCTGCTAGCTCGCGTACTTTCAGTTGACGGCTATCCAACAGGGTATCGAAGCTAATGGACATCGCTGAGGAAATTGTATCAAGCTAAAAGAAGACTCTGTAGAGCATTTTTTTTCCAAAATTTTTTTTTTTTTTGTTAGGACCATTCTCGATATATAGTTGAATTAGCTTTTTTCAAATTTAAAAAAATAACCTATGATCTGAACAAGTTTTCTCAAAATTGCATTTGGCCCATTTTTAGGTTACGCCTGGTCAATTGTTCTATTTCCGCCAAACCATTCATCACATGACATGTATCAAAATTAATTTTGTTGCTGTCAGACATGCAGAAAGCTACCTCTAATACAGTTTTTTCTTATCAAATATCAATAATGAATTCTTCACACATGTCGCCAACCTTATGGCGGACACTATACAATCTAAAAAACCCGAATATCTGACGATATTTGGGGGCGACTGTACGTATTCAATTAGTAGCTACTCGTGGAGAATTGCAGAATACGCTCAATCATCATCATGGGTAAAAAAATTATGGGACTGTTTTTTATTCATTATGATCCACTTTTATCCGCCTTTCCGTATGTTTTCTTCCAACCGCTATATTTCGGGAGCGTTTTACGTTACTCGATTATATTCAACCAATTTAATGCTCCGGAATTCTCCCCTCGATGTCGGAAGAATTTATTTATGGGGTCAGGTCTGTGCAGAGCGATCCACCCTCATACTAATTCCTGCCTGTTGAATGTCGCATGTTTTGAAGAGTTCCCAATTCGATGTCGATTCGAAAGGTAGTGTTTTCGATTATACCCGAACACAAATACACAGATACAACAACAGTGATGCATACTGATCAAGGGTTGGTTATTCGCAAATGTGTGTTAAGTTCACGCACAATGTTATACTGTTTTTTTTTAGAATTCGTCAAAATCGATGATGGTACATAAGGGCTCATTGATTTCGAAATGACGTCTATTAAAGTTTCAAAACCGCTCATGAACAATTGCAACAGTTATTAACAAAGTAAGAAAAAAAAAAGGAATTTAGTTTTTTGCAGATAACTCGGAAACCATCAACATTAAATAAATTTTGAAGATTCATAAAAAGAAGAAATTTCCAATAAAAAAGTCTGGACTCTCGGAAGTCAATCTCTATTATTAATAATTTGAATGTTCCCCAACAATAATATTTTTGGTAATTATATTGGTTATTAACAATTTTTATTAGATTTCCGTTTATATTTCAAGTCGGATAAACAAAATCCACTAAAATTATTTCGCTTTGTGGAGAGTTTATTACAGTTTATGAAATGCGATCTTTCCAATTATTATGATATATTACTAATTAATTATTGAAGCTAACAAAAAACTACAAAATGAAAAAGAAAGGTTGAACTTTTTTTATTCATATTGATTATTATTACTGTTTCCATGTACGAAAATGCCATTGAATTACAAAAATTTGAAATTTTTTCTGCTATTTGTTCAATAAAAAATATAAACAAATAGATTCATTACATATTTTTGTTTTTATTGAAATTTTCAATTAAAATAGTTTTTTCTTGTTTACCTATAATAGTTTTTACTTTTTTCATTACTTGAACAGAAGATTAAGGAAAATTCATGTTCATTCTCAATTGGATATTGAAAAAAAAGATTTTTCTGTAAATTTAAAAATCCACGAAAAAATGAAGTTATTTTTTGTGAATATTTTTCAGTCGCAGATGATTCCACATCTGATTTTATGAACATACTGTTCATATTTTGAAACAAATCAATTAAGGAGGACTTTTGTCTCCCAAAATTAATCATTTGCGATTCTCTACAAGATTTTTTTATATTTTTTTTATAATTTAATTGTCTATTAAATAAACAATTTGTTATAAACATTCGCTGAATGTGTTTAGATTCTTTAGATAAAAAAAAATTACAAAAACAAACATATGCCTTAAAATAAAAATAAAATCGCAATATTTAATTTCATAGTCTACATAAAAGTCAAGACGCCCATTAAATTTGTTAAGTTAATAACAACTATATCTTTTCAACTATTACGGATACGATGAATAGCATTCAGGATATTTTTATAAAGACTGAACGGATCTCTAAATTTGTATCTGAATGAGTATGTAACTACTGTTGATCATTAGTTACATGCATTTGTTCATAAAAAAATTTTTATTTTCATTTTCTAATCTTTCATGACTTATAACTCATTAACTACTGCAGATATACTTATAGACCTTCGGAACGATTTTATTAAGTGATAAAGTATCTACCAAATTTATTTTTGATTCAACCTAGAGCTCTAATAGTTTGATTAATAAACGCACTTCAATTAACAATCAGCTGATGTGTATCCCCTTCTATTTTCTTTTTCTATCGTAATATTTTATAGAATTTCCTCTATTCATCCTTTACATCTAATAATGATAATGGTCTTTATTATTTTCAATAGAAAATTGTGTACATTTCTCATCACATATATCTAGGAATTAAATATTGAAAATAAAAGGTGAAGTTCATTAATTCATTCAATGAGAATCTCACTAATGATTTGTTTTTCCACTTACCATCAAGTTGTCATTATACAAGTTCGTAATCCCAAGTATATATATATATATATATATATATATATATATATATATATATATATATATATATAAGATAGTCGTTGCTGACTAGTTAGGTGTAAACAATTTGATTATTGGGGTAAGCAGCAAAAGAAAAAGTGTACTCTTTAAAGTTTGTCCAAGCTTTCGGAATGTTTTATTTCCATCTTCAGGGATACTACAATGAAGAATTGAACAAATTAGTGTGTCATTCGATCCTTAAGGTACTAATAACTTACATCTTTGTTGAGATTAGTTTCTATGTTGTTTGAATGTTCTATATAAACATGTGTGCCTTGAGAATATAACCTATTGTACTTTCTCTAGTTAAATAATTTTGATTCTATTGTACTTTCTCAAGGCACACATGTTTCAGAATTTATATTTTTAATATTTTAATTAGTAACTGTTCAATGAATTTTAATGTGTATAATTAGTTGACGATTTAAAACATGAGGTGCCAACTTCAAAGTCATAACTTATATTTCACCGTACTTTACATGAAGAACATTCATAAACAACATAGAAACTAATCTCAACAAAGATGTAAGTTATTAGTACCTTAAGGTTCGAATGACACACTAATTTGTTCAATTCTTCATTGTAGTATCTCTGAAGATGGAAATAAAACATTCCGAAAGCTTGGACAAACTTATATATACATATAGGTAGCAAATGATATATTTCACAGTTTACATGTCATTGTATTGAATCTCGCAACAATGTCTTAAATGCCACTTTGAAGCGGTCTAGACTCAATTTTTTCAACTCAGCGGTGATATTATATATTTTTGCAATCTGGTAACTGAATGAGCGCCTTGACATTTGTATTTTGAATAAAGGGGGAGTAAAAGTTCCCTTGAATCTAATGTTTAAGTTGCGGTATTTTGGTATTTTACTATATGAAGAAGATATAGAGGTACTTTATTAGTAAGTATTTTATGATACAAGACATGCACTATGGAGATTTCTCCTGTTTTCTATACTCAACCTTCTTGTTTCTTTCAATTCTGTGAAATCCTTTGGTGCTTCCTAATTCCCTATATGAGCCGAAGACATGAGTTCTGTATTTTCTGAATTTTGAATTTTGTATTTGTAGTTGTTGGTTACATTCGGGTGAAATAAGATGTCTGTATATTTGAATGGGGAGAGAACCAAGATCTCACACAACATTATATTTAATAGGGTGGGAAGAAAATGTCCATTTCCAATTTATTATTTTTATGGATGGGTATGCTCGTTGGATCCGTTTATTTATATGTTTTTCTAATCTCGAATTCGAATCTAACAAGACACCAAGCTTTTTCCTCCGTTCACTATTTCGAGTGTTTCGTTATTAATCGTAAGTTTCATATCGTGTACAATCCTATAATAATTGTTTGGTGTAAAGATAATTATACTTGATTTATTCGAATTCATGAATAAACAGTAGCAGCTTTCACGAATGATTCCAAATCAGTATCGTTTTTCGTACAAGCATCAATTACATTAGACGGTGAGAAATCATAATAAAGTTGGCTATACAAATGTGCATGAAGTATAGTATTAAAGGCAAATCAAAATGTTTGCGGTGTACATTATAAATAGTAAAGGGCCCAGTATGGGTTCCTGAGGAACTCCATATTTCAAAGTGAGGTATCGAAAACAGTTGCTATTGATGTTGACTTTCTGCTGTCTCTCACTGAGATATGCACGCAATATTGATATCGCTTCAACTGAAAACCCTGAATAATGAGGAATAACTAGTATTATATTAAGTCATAGTTTATGGTATCAAAAGCTCGACTTAAGTCGAGCAATATTAGTGCCTTACATAAACCTCGATCTAAAGCCCTAAATATATCGTCTACGATATGTAGAAGAGCAATTATACAGTCAGTCTCCGTAACTGTGACTCCATCGCTCGATCCAATATCTTTGGTAGAGCTGGAATAATACTCAGTCCCCTCAAATCCGTTTATTCCATTGGATTAGGTTTTTTCGGTACAACTCTCACAACTGCTCTTCTTCACGCCTCTGATATAACATTTCCTGAGGCAACAATGAACAATATGTGTAATGTATGGATTAATGTGAGAACAGCAGAGTTTAATCATCTTCTTATTGAGATTGTCGCATCCAACAGCATTGGGCTTGATACTACAAATAGTTTTATACACAAAAAGTTCATTAACCTCCTTGAATGTAAACTTTGTGTTGGTCAGGCAGTTGGTACCATAAAAATTCAAAAGATCAGGAGGAGGATTGTATGATTTAATGGAGTTTATCAAGAAATCATTTATTTTATCGACTTATTCAAGGTTTTCAGGTAATTCATTGGATTTATCAGGCAACATTCTATTTTTTTAATGATTTTTCATATTTCTTTTTTCTATTTCACAGCCTTATTCACATAATTACGCATATCTTTGTAAAACTGAAGGTGTAGGTCAGAGTGCGTTCGTTTGAATTTTTTTAGTGCCGAGTCTTCATAAATTTTTTTAGATTATAAGTTAGCCAAGGCGTCTTATCTTTCGAAGTTATAATGTCTGTCAATTTCATCTTGATCATATATTCTAAAGAATGGAATACTAAAGGGGTCATTTTGAAGGAGTTGTTCATCAAAGAGTTTGAAACTTCTGTATGTACAAAATTTAGGTATCTGTTTCCCGCTGTATATTTTTATCTCGCAATAAACAAGCATATGGTCGAATATTCCACTTGTGTCATTTACCCCCCATTCTAACGTCTCTTTGGTACTAGTAATGATTACATCTAGAAGGGGAGAGGTTGTTTTAGTTATTCTTGTTGGACTATCCACAACTTGACACATATTGAATGATTCCAGAATAGATGAGAATAGATGCATTTCAATTCATGATTAGTTGGAGAAATTGAGCCAAGGGTATCTTCAAATTCATCCATGAATTCATTAATATCTTGATGGGAAGGCATGTATGCTACTCCAATAGCAAATTTCTTTTTTTTTTCTATTGTTATCTTTAACCACAGTTGTTATAACTACTTGGGCCTACAAAGGTACTGATCAACTGATTTTTCAATTCATTTTTGCAGTAGATACAGACGCCTTCTCCTATCTCATTAATTCTATCGGTAAATCCCTGTATATTGACAACAGCATCAGTTATTTGATTGCAAATTAATACTAAATCAAAAGATTGATCATATATCAACAGTTTAACATCATTCATAGAGTGTACCAAAGATCTGACATTTAGCCTAGCTATTTCCAAGGTTCCATATTTATGATATATAATATCTATTGTTGAAAAGGGAAACATTCTCAATTGAATATTGATAGAAAGATTTTTCAGTGAATTGAAAAATCCACGATTGAAATGAAGTTATTTTTTGTGAATGTCTAACAGAAAACAACTACTTCCCCGGCTAAAGCCACGCTGGACATTGAACTACATCTGATAGATATTCTGAAAAAGCCCTATCTCAAAAGAAAAAATCATTTTTGTCGACTAAAATCTATTTCACGCTTCCACGATCATCAGGAAGACCGGAAGAAATGAGAAACACATTTTCAAGAAGCGATCTCACTTTGCAAAGATGGAAAAAGTTAGAATCATTTCTTTTGGAGAGACACTTTGAAATTAGTGTTTTCTGACATTAAAATCTGATTTTATGAACATCCTGTTTATATTTTCAACAAATCAATCTATTGTTAATTTGAAAATATGCCTCTTTTCAGAAAATCGTGTGATTTCGGTCCGGTTTGTTTTTGTAACTTTTTTCTATCTAAAAAAAATATAAACACATTCAGTGATTGCTTATAACAAATTGTTTATTCAATAAACAATTGAATTTTAAGTAAAAAAAGAATGTTCAACCTTGTGGAGACAAAAGTTTTTCCTATTCTTTTGTTTAAATGATGAAGAAATGATTAGTAGCAATAGGTTTCATATTTATAATATATAATACCTATTGTTAATTTAAAAATATACCTCTTTTCAGAAAATCGTGTAATTTCGGTCCGGTTTGTTTTTGTTACTTTTTTCTATCTTAAAAATATATAAACAAATTCAGTGATTGCTTATAACAAATTGTTTATTCAATAAACAAAGAATTTTCAACCATGTGGAGACAAAAGTTTTTCCTATTCTTTTGTTTAAATAATGAAAAAAATTATTACAAAAATGAAATTTTATTTTTTTATTATTATATTTTCTATTTCTAATAAATAAAATGACAGATTTTTTTTTCAAAAGATCTGTAACCAATCTATTTGTTTTTTTTAAACAAATAGCACTTCAAAATGTCATCTAATAGTATTGTCGTATATAAAAATAGTAATAATAATTAATATGATTAGAAAACGTTTTCAACCTTTCTTTTTAACTTCTTAGTTAGATTTAATAATCAATAACTACTAGATTTTAACAATTGAAAACATCACAATGGCATAATCTCATATAGTATAGTTGTAATGAAGTCTTCTCGAAGAGAAATAGTTTTAGTGGCTTTTGTTTAACAAATAATCCGACCTGAAATATAAACTGAAACTCTATAAAAAAATTGCTAATTAACAATGGGGTCATTCTTGACACTTTTTTAGGATTATAAGCTTCCGCAATCTGGAAAATTGAAATTAATTTGGTTTTCAGATTGTGGAATGTTATAATCCCAAAAAAGTGCCAATAATGAGTGTTACTTCACAAAAAAATATGCTTCAAATAATGGGCTCATTTTATGAAAAATCAGTAATTTGTTTTTCAACGGGATATTCTAGTATAACTAGATAATACAATAATCAAAAAAAAATTAATTAAGATTTATTAGTATATTTTTATTACTTGTTACGGCCGGTTTTGGGGCATCGTAAAAGCTTAGCGCTTTTCGCGCGGAGCTCTATTTTCAATATTGAATTAAAATTATTAATAATAGAGATGGAGTTCCATTTTTATTGGAAATGTTTTCCTCTTTATAACTTTGTTTTATTTCTTAAATGTTAATAGTTTCCGTGCTATTAGCAAAAAACATTTCAAGAAAAATACATGGGATCACGATTATAGGTTCATCAGCTTTTGTTACGTTTAGAAATATTCAGAGTAAAAAGATACCCACACCATGATCTTTATTTCAGGATGTATATTGATATAAGCAAATACCATATCTTTTGAATCCAAATCAATGAATTTTTTGGGGACTTTAGATTTTTGGAATGAAAATATTCGACCTCTAATTGTAAGATCTTCAAATGATTTGGATAGATTGATTATGGAAAATATGTTGGCAAGACCAGTTTTTGTATGTTCTCGAAGAAGTGCAGTATTTTTGTACGAAAAAAAAAATCCAACAAACATACGTTTGATATTTTCCATTTGATAAAGGTAAATTATCAATCTATTTTTCCTGGATTTCCCGATCAGAAGTGGAAATTACTAAACAGTCTAGTAGATCTAGTAGGACTGTGGTATTGATTCATTTTATTGCATTTTTACCTCAACAATCGACACCTCTTATATAATTTGAATCGAAGATTTCAATTTAAACCCTTGTAAGCAAATCATACTCCAGATCACACAATTCACGAAAATCGAAGGCACGCAAAAGTTTCCCTGTGCATGGATTTACTCACTAACCCCGTATTACAAATATTTAATTCGATACCGGAAATTTAATAGCCAACGGTTAGCTCAGTGAAATACCGTTTCCAAACCAATAGCTTTTCATTGTTATGCATATAAATTGTATGCACCGTCACATCCGAATTTGAATTTACAACCTGAAACAAACTGAATATATACGTACGCAAACACATGCCTATGATTCCTGCAAAATGATCATTGTTCATGTTCATAGATCAATTACACAATTACAAGGCGTATTCAGAGTTTCAGTGATGATTACTTGCAATGATTAGCGTCAATGGAATGATCCTGGAATGGAACTGACGTCAACAGTGCACCTTCAAAATGTCACATTAGTTCAATACACCGTTTCTCTTTCACTATAAACATATTATAATTATTATTGAACAGTAAACCACCATTTCATTTGAATGAAAAGTATAATTATCTCAAAAAAAATATTTGGACACTTCTGAAGAAATTCCAATTAAATTTCATAATTGTACTCAGGATACGAGTACTGTTGATAATATAATAAGGTTAGGTACGACAAAAATTTTGATTAAAGTAGTGCTGGCCGATTTACTTTTGCGAATTACTCCCGAAATACCCAGAAAAATATAAAAGTAATTAAAAAGCTTCTTAAATTATTATTCAGCAAATATATCTATCTTTTGGAAAAAAACATAGAGAAGACATCCAATCAAATGGAATAGATGAAATATATTTTCACAATTAATACAGTTTAGAAAATCTTCAAACAAAAACATTTTATATATCAAATTAAATCTAAAAATAAAAGATGAACTTATCATTGAAGATGAATATTTAGGATTAACAATCTGAATTTTTAAAACCATTAATATAATATTGAAAATCCATAATCCGTTTGATAGAAGCGATCAGAAAAATTGGTTTTTCAAATAATTTCTATAATGCACACAATATTATTTCTCAAAATATCTATTTGGTAATAATATAATCATCCCACCCAAAAACAAAATGATATGATTTATCGATTCATGAATGAAGCAATTCAAATTATTTTCAGAAACTTATTCAGTTCACACCTATAGGCGCATTTCGATAACTAAGTTATCATCATTAGTAGGTAAATTGTTACATGTTATTATAATATATACCTGGTGTTTCTAATTGGGTTATTTTATACTTATTACTGTTCCTCAAATCGCTGATGGGATCTTGATGGTTCAAAGGGGATTGAAGTAAACAAAGTGGGATACATCGGCCCTTTATCGTCATTGAGTAAATTTTTATTATGGTTTTTGTGGATAACTTTACTCTCCAGGCAATCTAATTTTATTCTGTCGTCGACCGGTTTGATCATTTTCAAATTATGAATATTAATGTTATGACCATGTTTCGATCATGTGGTCCGCTACACCTGACTTATTCTCCCTTCGGTAGCATGGACTTCATATTCGTGAAACCTTTTTGAAATTGAAGTTTTTATCTGATCGTGATGGACTTTGCCACAATTTTGACAGCTAATTTATATAAGTTCCCGACTTATCTAGCATGTCAGTTTTGTCCTTCAGGTTTTCTGGTAACGTTTGCAAGTTATTTCTATCCAAGCAGTTTATACCAATAGAAACAATTTGCAAACGTTACTAGGAAACCAGAAGGCAAAACTGACATGCTAGATAAGTCGGGAATTTATGAAATTAGCTGACAAAATGGTGACAAAGTCTATTAGGGTCTGACAAAACGTTCAATTTCTAAAAGGTTCCACGAACATGTGGCCCCATGCTGTAATAAGTTAAGTGTAGCGGACCAAATGATCGAATCTGGTCACAAAATTAAAATTCTTAATCTGAAAATGATCAAACCGGTCAACGACAAATAAGATTACCTGGAGACTGTAGCTATCCACAAAAACCATATTTTTTTTTACCTAATGACGATTAGGGGCAGATGTATTCCAGTTTGTTCACTTTAATCCCCATAGAATCATCAAGATCCCATTAGCGATTTAAGGAACAGTAATAAGTATGAAATAACCCAATTAGAAACACCAGGTATATAGAGGGTGTTTCCTAATAACATGCTAATATTCAAAGAGGTTATTCTTGGGTTCATTTTGAGAAAAAAACTTCATATGAACATAGGTCCTATAGGTCTTAACTTTTGAACTACAGGGTGCTGAAGTTTTAAGAAAAACATCTTTTTTTCATAACTTTGGTATAACTCTGGATATTTTTGTGGAACGTAGTCTATTCTTGCCAGTAGCGTTAGTGCGGGATTTGCACTGAATTATTTCAAAGAGAAAAGTGAAGTACGGTTTTCGCATACAAAAATAACTTCAATTCATTTGCATCTCGCTAGACCACTTACGTGAAAAAACATTGTATGTAACTTCAAACACAAATGTATTTAAGAGAAAAATCTTCAAACGGTGAAATTATAAAATAAAAGTAATCTAAATACATTTTGGAATGCTAACACAAAATTACCCTGAACGCACAATGAAATAAATTAAATCGGATGTTCAAAATGTAAACCTCCTGCAAATTTGCATGCCTCTGCTCTTTTTCTCATGGACTCACGTACTCTTTGGAAAATGCCGGGACTGTTTCTAGTAGTTTCGCAAGAAACTACGATGCGATTTCTCAACTGCTCTTCAGTATGAATTGGTGTGCTGTAAACCAATGTTTTAAGATAACCCCACAAGAAATAATCTAAACTATTGAGGTCCGGGGTCCTAAGTGGCCATGCGCGAACTATACAGCGATTATTGTAATTTTGTTTTAAATATTTGCGCGCCAGAGCACTGAATGCATAAACCACAGTCGATTTCTTACTAAAACGGGAACATCTTCCATCAAAGCTGGAAATTCTTTTTCGAGAAACTGCCGTAGTTATGCCCATTCAAACTTGCATGAAGAAAATAGGGTCCAATTGAATAATGACCGCTAATTCCAGCCCACACGTTAACGGAAAACTGCTCCTGGTGACGGGATTCCAAGATTGCATGTGGGTTTTCTTCGGCCCAAAAATATTATTGTGAAAGTTTTAGATAGCTTTTCTGGGAAAATTGGCTTCATCGGTGAATAAAATGTCAGTATCAAATAATGGATTTTCAAACACTTTTTGAAGAAACCATTGGCAAAAGTTCATCAGTCATTAGGCCAATCTATAGAGATTTTCTGCTCTATTGATTCTGTGACAAAAATACTACCAGAAAACCGACTGTGCCATATTACGAAAGACGGTCCTAGTTATATCTTGTTTCCTACTCGCAAGTGTCATTGCTAAATTTGTTTTGAACATTTAAATGCAAAAATTTTTTTTTTTTTTCGTTTTATGCTTGTAACATGGAAGCTAATGAAGCAATCTAGATGAAATACAAAGGAAATAAGTTTTAGCGCAACTTGATCGGATTATCAGTAAAGGAGAAAAACCGAAAAAACCAGAAAAAATCTGCGTTTTTTAAAATTCAATAATCCACCACTTTCTGAGTTGTAGTGCAGGCTTTCCACGACATAGTAGTGATTGATATGTACTTTATGTGTGAGAAATTGAGGCACTGTCGGATCATTAGTTTTGGCATAATTGCAATCTGAATTTTTTAACGCACTTTATTTAAAAATAATTGATTTGCTTTGAGAAAAAGCGGTGGCGTATCACTTTTTTCTTCAAAATGATCCAGTACAAATCCCGAACGAACGCCACTGGCAAGAATAAAAAATTTATTGAACAGCAGAAAATGCCTTTCGATGCATAGAAGATCCGTACCATGTTTCACAAAAATATCTAGGGTCATACCAAAGTTATCATAAAAAAAAAGAATTTTTTCTCAAAACTTTAGGACCCTGTAGTTCAAAAGTTAAGACCGTTAGGACATATGTTCGAATTTGTTTCTCAAAATGGACTCAAGAATAACCTCCTTAAATATTAGCATGTTATTAAGAAACACCCTGTATGGTAAACATGTAACAATTTATTTAGTGTAGTTCATCTACTGATGATGGTAACTTAGTTATCAAAATGCGCTTATGGTGTGAAGTGAATAAATGCGGTGAAGGGGTTATTTGTGCAATTTTTTAAGAAACTATTGAATACACATTATCTAGAAATACCGGGTGACACAGAATATCGGGCCACCCTTGTAACTTCTGCATTCGTGAACGGATTTTTCTGAAATTCGGTACTGTTATAGAAGCAACCATTTCGGATTTGATCACATTACAATCCAATATGGCGGACTTCCGGTTTTTCTGCAAATGCCAGCAACTTTGTTTTTTCAAATAGAACACCCTGTATATTTTTACATATTCAAGTTCAACAGGTCAAAACAAGTCCAAACCTTATGTCAAATGTAATTTTTTTGAAACAATTGAAATTAAAATTGGTTTTTTATTTTACCTCTTGGATAAATGAGATTTGGTCAAGGCTATTGCTATTGGTCAAGGACATAACAGAAAAACATAATTTTTTCTGAAAAATTATATTTTGTGTTATTTATTGATGAATCAATTCAGTCACATCACATTTTGATCAAAAATTAATTTTTTTCAAATGAAACCCCTATGGGCCACCCACCTGTCTCTCTAGAACATTCATTAAGGAAAAAAATTACATATCATTTTTGTATTTCGGTGCAGTAACAATTTGTATACATTCAAAAATCTACAACTAGTTCATGACTTTGGAAAACAACATTTCTGAATCTTGTCAACTAATTGTGTTTCGCTGTCATCTTTCATCTCAACTCTCGAAAATTAGTTAACTTTCGTTAGTAGAAATGTAAAATCAAAATTATAGGTTCACAAGAAGTAAACAGGTTGATATGTTATTAATTTACGGAGAATGTCTTGTCAGTTATACGCTAAACGATACCCACACAGAAGACACCCACAAAGAACCTTTTTCAAAAATGTGAACAGAAGATTCCGAAAAGAACCCAACAATGGAGAAGATGATCGTAAGTGAGGAGGCAGAAATGAACGTTTTGCTTATGTTGATTTTGATCCAGGCGCTTCGACGCGGGAATTGGAATACCAATGCAATGTAAGTCGAGAAAATGCTAGAATAATTTAAAAAAAACACCATTATCGTGCTTATAAGTATAACTTACGCAATTAGGTGACAAGATTCAGAAATGTTGTTTTCCACTGCTTACTAAGTTGAACAATTATTCGAACTGCAAGGAAACTCATGAACTAGTTGTAGATTTTATAAATTGTTACTGCACCGAAATACAAAAATGATATGTAATTTTTTTCCTTAATGTATGTTCCAGAGAGACAGGTAGGTGGCCCATATGGGTCAATGAATTTTTGATCAAAATGTGATGTGACTGAATTGATTAACCAGTGACACAAAAAATAATTTTCCAGAAAAAATTAAGTTTTTCTGTTATTTGCGACTCATTGTGAATAGCTTCGACCAAATCTCATTTATCCACGAGGTAAAATAAAAAAACAATTTCAATTTCAATTGTTTTAAAAAAATCACATGTGACATAAGGTTTGGACTTGTTTTGACCCGTTGAACTTGAATATGTAAAAATATACAGGGTGTTCCATTTGAAAAAACAAAGTAAATGGCATTTTCAAAAAACCGGAAGTCCGCCATATTGGATTGTAATGTGATCAAATCCGAAATGGTTGCTTATATAAATGTACCAAATTTCAGAAAAATCCATTCGCGAATGCAGAAGTTACAGAGGTGGCCCGATATCCTGTGTCACCCGGTATATAAGTGTTATGTCTAGAAACACATTTTTTAGCTTTTTTGTGGAGACTCACCCCATTTTTAACCGACGAAACCAAAAAGGAGGAGGTTCTCTATTCGACCCGTATATTTTATATTTTCCCATCATATTTTTTTATGTATGATCACGCATAACTTTTTACTGAGGCGTCCGATTCCGATAATTCTTTTCTCAGTGAATAGGGTGTACTTCGAATTTGGTCCCATTTGAATTTAAAAGATGAAATCACCCCTAAGGGTAGCGAAATGAAGGATATTGATCACCCACCCTCTGAATTCTGGTCCGTTAACCGATTCTATCAGGCATACCTTTGTACTGGGTTCTTCGATTTGGATGATTCTTTTATTAATAGATAGGGTATACCTTATATTTGGATTTCGGAAGGAATTAGCCACCCTTACGGGTAGCAAAATAGGGGATAATTGATTTTTCACTAGTGAACATTAGCACACACATACGTAGTTGACAATGACAGATCGCTACTGACATTATTCTTGTTCCGTCAAAATCAGTATATTTTATGAGAGGATGGAATGATATACAAAGTAATGAAATAAACTAACCAGAACAACGAAAATAATTTATATTACAACAAATAGTAAAAGTAGATAATCATATTATTTAACTGGTAATAGTTGAAGTAAGGTGGGTAAGTGAGTATTTTGGAAGTAATAAAAAAACAAATAGGTAGTAATTGGTAGATTTTAGCCACAAAAAATTGAAAAATAAAAACTTTTTAACAAAAAATTAAACCGACGAAATACGGAACTGAAAGTAAAAATAAAACTTTTAACAAAGATTAAACCGACAAAAAAATCAACTGAAAAGCAAAAAATAAAATAAACCTTCTTAGTCTAAATGATAATTGAGCTCCTAAACTAATGTGAGTAACTGATTTTGAGTCGGCGCCAAACAAACTAGCAATTGAATTAGGTGAAGCGTAAAATGATGGCAGCGAGATGCACGGCTGCGTTTTGATGACTTCTTTCATAGATAATGATCTTCGATAATTGTTTGTTTGGTGCCGACTCAAAATCAGTTACTTACATTAGTTTAGGAGCTCAATTATCATTTAGACTAAGAAGGTTTATTTGATTTTTGCTTTTCAGTTGATTTTTTCGTCGGTTTAATTTTTTGTTAAAAAGTTTTTATATAAAATTGAACTTCAATCAATATCAATATTTCGAAATTGAATTGAAAAAGAATGCAATTAATGTGACAGAACATTCCATCTCATATCTTTGATAGTTTTTGCACTGTAAGAAATGTTCACTGAAATTCTGAACAGAATGAATGAGTCACATCACTCTCCACACAATATAAAATCAAATTCTAACAATTTTATAGGTACATCCTTGCGGAAGGTACAGACACAACACGGTCGTCTTCATCCTGGCGAAGGAGCACAACCTGAAAAACCTTCGCACGATCCATAGGCTAGACAGATTGACAAGTGGCCTTCTATTGTTCGGGCGAACTCCCAAGAAGGCTAGGCAAATGGAGCACCAGATCAGGAATAGACTGGTCTCTAAACAGTATGTTTGTAGAGTGGAAGGAGAATTCCCAGAGTGAGTTTTTATTGATTTACAATTTTCTAGTTTATATTTTTAGCACCTGTATCTATTGTCTAGACATAACTGAAATGAAATCTTTATTCGAAATAGGAAGTCCAAATATAATCACAGTTCTAGTATAATATATGAAAGACTAATATTCTTAGATCTTCGAAAGAATAAAAAAATAAAGAGATACTTCAAAAAAACTAAAAAACACGCTTTTGTAGCAATATGAACTGAAACGTTAAAAATAATAAGAATCAAGTCATTGACCAAAAAATCAACTTTAATGTAAAAATGTGTGTAAATGAGCTCGGTCTAATTCTTCGTTTGATTTGTTATGTTGATTGATGCACTCACATAGAGAACAAAACGATTTTATTTTCTGCACAAGACAAACGTAACTAATAAAAAACTGAAACAATAGAAACGGTAAAAAAAGTTATGTGTACAAAACGGAGAGGCGTTGCAATGTGTATTCTCAAGTTTATATCCTATGCCAGTCAAAATAGACCGCCAATTCCCAAAATCCCAAACTTTGTGCATTTTTTTCTTAAAATTCTGCTATGGCAAACAAGTCTACGTATAAATTTTCAACCTTATAAAATGTCGGTAAAACCGGGCAATAGAATATTATCAATTAAGTCGATTTTCGCGGTTAATACAAAATTCCAAACTTTGTGCAATTTTTTCTCCAAATTCTGGAATGGCAAACAAGTCTACCTTAAATTTAAAACCGGAAAGCAGTGCAATGGAATATTGTCAATTAAGTCGATTTTTTTGAGTGACACTCTTTTGGCATGTTTCGTACACTCTTGTTAAGTTTATACCGATGAAGTCATGTCTAGAACTCTGAATTTTGATTGAAGTTACTCAAATTGAGTAATCAGCACTTACCTATAGTCTGAAACACTCAAATCAAGTCTTTATAACATTTTTTGCAAATCTTCATCTTTTTTTCAATAAAACAATAGAGTTTACATTAGAGAATACTGTACTTCGAATTCTTTTACATTTTACGAGATTCATTCCATAATTCTCTGAAAAACAGATAATAGGCGAAATCACAAACTCACAAATTTGCTTCATATGTGCTCGAAGTTGAAATATAGTGATAAAATATTATGTATGCATGGTTTTCCTAGATGAACATTCTATTGCCAGGCTTTCTCGGCATTTTACAGGGTTGCAAATTCATACGTAGACTTGTTTGCCATAGCAGAACTTTAAGAAAAAAATGCACAAAGTTTGGAATTTTGTGGCATTTGCGAAAATTGCTTCTAACAATAATGTTCATTTCCGCCATCTTCCGGCATACTGAAGAAGGTGCAAACTCAATTGGCGACTTAAAATTATGCCACCAAAGTTTGCAAGGCACGAAAACTCCTAAAACTTTGCCGCTGAGACTGTTTTTAGCGTTATCCATAATTTTTTGATGTTCCGTACCCATGACAAGTTTGCAAATTTAAAGCATTTTAGGGGTGACGGAACCATGATTTTACCACAAATTTGCACAATGTTTGCAATTTTGTAACCAGAATTAGCGCTAATTACAACGTAATAAAGGATTATTCGTATTTCCGGTTGAAAATTGCGTGTGTGCGAATTTTACAAGGAATGTGGAAAAGAAGTTAGGGAATATACCTTCAATTTGCACAATGTTTGCAATTTTGTTCTAGGAGATATTGCTAATTAACGTTTTATGCAAATTTGAGTAATTTCCGGTCACCAGATGAGTGTGCAAATTTTTATATTTAGTCTTTACTGGATGCCTCAACATACGGCAGTGCTAAAGAAATGTTTGTAATTAATGTGAATTGACGGCCTATTTTGACTGGCCTATCATCACTTTCAGTCCCTTCCCCGGGAAGGTATTTATTTTTCCTTTCCTATCCCCGCTACCCGTATCCAACACTAAGCAGCACATGTGGTGACAGTGTCAAGATTATGAGGCGCACTTGTATATTAGGGTAACGTTCATGAACAAAAGATAAGGCGAAGATTGTAGATTGCAGGGAGGTCGATATGGCTCTTCAGCCTCTTCGTACCTCGACCTATAAGATTTTTTGTACACTACCATCAATCTATTCAAGACCCGTGATTCCAAGACTCTTGCAAAACAGCGCTTGGCAGTCGCAAAGCAGGTGTTGTACAGTTTCAGCGAAGTTCTCGCAGAAACTGTCACTGTCTGATCTATTCGTTTTTTGATACCTCAGAGGACAATATTCGGTGAGCAGTCCCGTTACCAGTTTCAAGTCTTTCTTGACTAACACAAGAAGATGTTTAGCTCTCTTTGGCGATGGGCTCAGAGGCCTTTTCGCTTGTCTTTGCCCTGGAACCTTATTCCAGTGGGTTTTAGTTTGGTCAGTTTCCCAGCGCCGAAAATCTTCCTTGATGTGGGCTCTGGAAAGACCACAGAAGGGTTCTGAGTGTTTGTCCCTTCTTGGGCAAGGCTGTCTGTTTCCTCATTGCCTTTGATTCCCTTGTAACCTGGCACCCATATCAGAGTAACCTGATTTTTCGTAGCCAGTTGTCTTAGGGAGAGTTTGCATCCCCAAGTCAGTCTAGATTCTAGACCCACAAGTGTTTGACTCTAGAGCTTTCAGTGCTGCTTGGTTGTCCGATAGATTATAGATTTTTGGCCACCCTGGAATCTCTTTCAAGGCATTCTTTGGCGCAAATTTCCATAGCATGGGGGTTTCTGCTTGAAAAATTGTTGGGGCTTTACCTAGGAGTTTGAGGGCCTAAAACTAGGACCCACTCCAGCCCTTTCGTCCATCTTGGAACCATCAGTAGGTATACCATAGCGGTGCATTCTTTTCTAGTTGGGGCCCATTCGTTGTGAATGTATGATGGTTGTTTATAACCACTTAATAATTTACTTCAAAGTCGTGCCCCGCTGTCTTGTACCTAGATTCTAGCGGAATATTTTCCAGAATCCTCAGATGTCTAATCAGATTTCCAGCTTTCAAGTTCGATGACTGGTGCAGTCTGAAGACATTATGTTACATATGCACATTTAATATGAAAAATATATCTTATTTCATATCCAAACACACAGGTATATTAGATCCCTGTCTCTCAGACCATAAAGGGCAATTTACAATCACTAATCGAATATCTGAAAATACTTCAGAAAAAACAGTCAATCTGTGCATCACCAAAAAGGAATTCCAAGTTTTTAGAGATTCATTGCTCAAAGTAGACTGAAGCTATTTTGAATATGAAAACATCGAAGTAAATCTCCTATCTGAATCTCTCCTCGATATTTTTCAAACTGCTATCCAAACTTCATTCCATACAAAAGCATTTTCTGCACCAAAAGATCATTCATTGAAACTAGATTGGTTTAATGATTTCCTCAAACAAATGAGAAATAGAGTTGAGGCTGCAAAAACCATAGCAGTAGTATCCCAAAACCCTCAGTATTTTAAAGCCTACAAATTACTAAAAAAGGAATGCAAATTCAATTTGCAAAAACAGAAAAAAATTGCAAATGAGAAATTTATTTTGAACTCTGGAAATACTTCAAAAGCTTGCTGGACTTTAATAAATATAGAGAGAAATGCAGTGAAACGTAAAATTTCCCAAATTTAAATTTCTGGAAATGATTTAAATGATTTTTTCTGTAATATAGCTGAAAAAACTATAAAAGATCTTCCTATTTTATCAAATGACGAATTGAATCATTTCAAAACGTTTCCTTAACCTTGTGGGTCTTTCTTCTTGAACCAGTCTGTCCGCAAGAAGTGTATTGCGCAATAAACTCGATGAAGAACTCAAATTCTCGTGATATACATGACTTGAATAGTCAGATGATAAAATCGGTGGCTGATATATTCGTAGTGCCTTTAACATCGATAATGAATCAAATGTTTTCGGCTGGAATATTTCCTGATATTTTTAAAATACCCTTGTTCAAAAAGGGCTGCAGAACCTCACCTGATAACCACCGCCCGATTAGCATTATTCCAATTATCGGAAAGATAATAGAGATTATCCTAAAAAATCGGTTGTATTCTTATTTCGAAAGTCACTTCTATTTTAGCAAATCCCAATACGGTTTTGTAAAAATAGATCTACTACTCAAGTCGTGACGAACATAGTCGAGGGTCTTGATCAGGGTAAACATACTCCTTTAACCCTATGTGACTTGACCAAGGCTTTCGACTGTGTTTCCCACTCTATCCTCATTCAAAAATTGAGTTATTATGGCGTAAGAGGCACTGCTCTTGATCTGGTAGGGTCTTATCTTGAAAATAGGTATCAGTGCGTCGACATAAACAATATCAAGTCAGACTTAAAGCCAATTTGGCATGGCGTTCCTCAGGGTTCTGTCCTCGGTCCGTTATTATTCATCATTTATATGAATGACTTATGTAGCTTTATTTCACGAACAAAATGTGTTTTGTTTGCCGACGACACAACCCTCATATGCTCAGACAAATCATATACTAGTTTACCTCAAATGATGGACAGAAATAAAAATTTAGCAAACACTTTGTTCACAGCAAATAAACTGAAACTGAACGATGAAAAACACAGAATATTGTGATATCCTCAAACACCAGTGTTACTCTAGGAGACAGTGTTAAGTTTCTAGGTATTCTTATTGATGCTAGACTTAGTTGGTCCAGCCATATTGAAGCGACTACTCGTAAGCTGTCTAGTGTTTTATTTGTTCTTAGACAGTTGGGGAATGCTGTAGGTTTGATGACACTGAAAATAGCATATCATTCACTATTCCACTCAGTTATTTCATATGGAGTTTTGATTTGGGGGCATTCCACAAACTCAATCACAATTTTCAGATGTCAGAAAAAAGCCATGAGAATCATGGCAAACGTAGGATATAAGGAACATTGTCGTCCGTCTCTTTTTATTCAATTTGAAATCATGCCACTTCCTACACCATATATTTATGTTGTGTTGTTGGAGATTCACAAGAATATTGAGATGTTTCCGAAACACTCACACAATCAACAAGATCCGCATGTTTATTGAATAATACAAGACATAGGTTAGCAGTTAGTCAAAAAAACTCGCTAAATTTGAATTTATACAACTGTCTCCATCCTTCAGTTAAATCTTTGGATTTCAGAAATTTCAAAAATAATATCAAGAGATATCTTCTTAACCACTGTTTCTAGAATCGAAGAATATGCTGCTGTAGCTGGTCAATTCATAGTTCTTGAATAATGATTGATGTTGTAAAAGCTGTGATAAAGCCTGTTCTCATGTTTGTTGACTTTTTTATATTCATATTTTATTTTATTCCCAATCATGTGACACTGTGATCATTTTAAGAAATTTTGTAAGGCCAGTTTTATTTATAAAATTGATTACTTTTATCTAGAGACGTTGTTGCTGCTCATTTTAAGTGTTTGACATAGTACCTATAGTATATATGACTTGCCATAAATGTATTTTGTATATGAAATGGTCAAATAAATTACTCTACTCTACTCTACTCTATAGATATTCAGATATATCTAACACACTCTTTGCCGCTTTCTCCATTACACACAAGTGCATGGCGGAAGTTTCTGCATTACCTCCAGTGCTGCAGTGGGACACGTGAATATTGTCCCTGTGATTCCCATACAGGCTGACTGCTGCACTTTCTGACGAGTAGTGTTGGGTTTTTGGCCACCATATTAATGAGGCTTAGGTGACCATGGGTTTGGTAATCGTTTGATATAACCAGTTTATCATTTTCGGCTTCAAACCTCATGTCTTGCGCAAAACTCTGCGGCACGTCCAGGTTGCCGCTGTAGCCTTGTTCCATAGTATTTGGTCGATTATAAAGCACAGGTATTTGACTTCCTTGGAAAGAGTTAGCTGAGGTCCATTCAGGGTCGCTTCCTTGTGAATGAAACCAGCAAAGTTTTGCTAGTATTTAAATTCATTCCCTCCTTTGCGCAGTAGCTTCTGATTATGTTTAGGGCTGTCTTTGATCATCCAACACAGTGTGAACAGAATGTGTCGATGGTCCGCTAGGGTTTCTGTTCGGTTGAACATCTGTTAGCATTTTCATAACTTAAACGAATCAGTAGAATATGTTAAGCAATGTTTTCTCATTTTTTCGAGGTAATGAAAATCTATCTGCATAACGACTGCTAGAAAATGGCAACGGTTTTTTCACCCTTAGTATTATTGATAACCCAGAAATAATTTGTGGCATATTTTCTAGATTAAGTTTCTTGGTAAAAGCCCGACGCTGAAGACAGCTCGCTTGCGGAACGTTTTGGCAAATTATGAGAATTTATAATTAGTTAAGTAATCACGTATACCATTCCATTCATTTCTGGTCTTTTTTTTTTCAGTGAAATCATTGAATGCAATGAGGCAATCGAAGTGGTTAGTTACAAAATAGGAGTATGTAAGGTTTCTCCAAAAGGCAAGGACTGCATGACTCTATTCCAAAAACTGGGATATAATGGAAAAACTAGTATAGTTTTGTGCAAACCGAAGACAGGGAGGATGCATCAGATACGAGTACACTTACAGTATTTAGGTAAGACACTGATTCATCTTTCGATAAAATGAAATGATTAACTTCTGAAGGAATCTGAAATATTGATCTGGAACGTGCATCAGCATTTTGTAGGAAAATGGTACCAAAAACCATCGAGAAGGATGTGATAGAAAGTATGTTTAAGAAAAGTGCGTTTTTCATGAACCACGGCGTTAAATAAACCCGTGGAGATAATACATTATACTGTATATAATCGCGAACAAAATATTTTAAATGGCTACTGGTGCCCTGAAGAGTTCAACTCGAATTTTGATACTGATTAACTTCTGTCGTTGGTATTTTTCTTATATAGTAAGCTCTCCCCTGAAAGCATCGTGGGAGATCAAAGTTCCAAAAATATTTATGTTTATGGCTTGGAATTTTTTAACCCTTTATGTGCACATCAATTTTTATAGCTGCGTGTGCTGGAAAAAAGTTCATTAATTACGCCCTGGAATGTTTATCATATGTTGTGAGTCACAATACACACAAGGGTCTACCCCAGCAAAGATTGACTTGAGTCTGACATTTTTTAATGAGAATACTTTGGTAATCATTGGCACAATACGGGGTGTGGTTTTTACCTTCATACTTTATTCTGATTTAGTAGAAGGTGTCAAATCTTTATCTTATTCATGATTATTTTCAATTAATCTTCCTCGCGATGAATATTCTTACTTTTTCCGGCTGTGATTCTTCGGGAGCTATTATTATAAATTCCAGTTACAATTTTCATTTTTGTTTCTATCTACTAAAATTCTTCCTAGAAGATGGGTTTTATACAGGGTAGGCATTACTTTTGACAGTATGGAAAACTACAACTTTAATTTTAGTAACAAATGTCTGCATTCCAAATGTTTATATTACCCCAGTCAAATAGAGATTACTCCTTTTTTCTCCTTTTATGACAGATTTATATTCTTATTTCACAAGTTTTACCTGATCGAGTTTCGTACTTTTTTTTTACTTCATATATATCATAATATTGTACTTTTTCCAAGACCACTTGCTTTGTGGGTTGAAAATATGTCTTAATCTCGGATATCTTGACGTTCACATGGATGATATCTCTTCAGGTCATCCAGTGGTCAATGATCCCCTCTACAACCACGACGTTTTCGGGCCTCTGAAGGGCAAAGGAGGAGACCTCGGAGGAAAAACCGATGAGGAACTAGTCAAAGATTTGATCCACATCCACAACGCAGAAAATTGGCTTGGTATGGACGGCGATACAGAGCTGTCCATGTTCAATAGTAGAAAATCAGATTTAGATGACTCTTTAGTCGGACCGATTGTGCCTAAAGGTGAGTTAACTGAATGTATATCCAGAGATAACTTTCAAGCGATTATAATTGAGATGTCTACAAAGCCGGATCGAGAAATTTTTGGCGCCGTCAGCATGTACAAGAGTAAAAGTGATTTTTTTGTTGCGAGTATGGAGATTGTGTACGAGTCAATGTTTTTTTATTTTTCAATAATAAAAATGAATATTACGTATACATATATATATATATATATATATATATATATATATATATATATATATATATATATATATATATATATATATATATATAATATTCATATATCATATGGCTACTATCAAAAGTGTTATGCCAAAAGACCATTTCCACACATAACACAATTATTTATAGAGGATCTCTATGATAGAATAATATGAGGCACTGTTATCTATTTCAGTCACGAGGCTCGGCTGCGCTTTCACAAATGCGAAGTCTTTTTGAACCACTTTCCATCTATATTTATTATGTCTCCTTGAAAATATTATTTTTGTTCTTATCAAAAAAATTAACTCGACTTTGTTTTTCAAATTCTTTCCTTCACCATCCCCTTAAATAATACACACAAATCACCTTAACACTTATATTGAATTCAAATATTTATTACAACTCAAAGTTTATCGAACAAAATAAAATATGAGGTAGAATATAGGGAATAAATCATAACTATAATCAGATAAAATAAAACCAGTTCCTTTGAAAAAATGATCTAAGCTAATATGTTTGGATAAAACAGCTCATATTCTCCGATATGACAAAATTAGTTTCGTCACGCGTTGTAAAATTTGTCTCTTATAGAATTTCTATGACTTGATTCAATGTTCAAATGTTCAACGGTTCCCATGTTCAAATTCACAATTGTTCACCAACAATATCTAATATAAGCTTCGCACTAGGTTATTTCATAGTTACTAAAAGCATCGCAACTCACCAAGTGTTGAACAATTTTCCTTCCATAACCAGCTACATTTTTGCATCCTTCGGTAATTCCAAAAGTATTTTTGGTACCCACGTATAGCATCCCTGACGATACCTGACACTCGCCGGAATGTCCGTATTTTGATACAATGCAAACTCTGACTCCCGAAAACGTCACTCAAGACAAAATATCGATACATATCATTCAGACGATTCAAAGATTTCAGATCCCACTTTGTAACATTTCCAGGCAAAATTATTTCTCAAAAATTTGAAAATACGGTACAACTGTATCGGAACAGACACCCGTCTTGATCGACTATCTCATCTCTCGACAGTAATTAAACAAATTCCACATCGTGATGTATTCTATTATTTATATCTTTGTTTTATTTTTGTTTCCAGAACCAATCCTGGGTGACGAAGAATCCGCCTCAGCATCAAGAGAAGCTTCACCTTGTGACGAACAAAGCGACAACGCGTCTTCAATATCTCGACAATCTCCCAGTGCCGTGGATGTCAAAGTGACAGTGGCAACGCAAACGGGACACGAGTCGCCCGACCTCAGTTTCAATCCCGACAAAATGACGGTCGACAAGCATTGTTATGAGTGCAAAGTTAGGTACAGGGATCCCAAGCCGCAGGATCTGGTGATGTACTTACATGCGTGGAGATATCAGGTAAGGGATTATTTAGTGAAATACATACATACATACATACATTTTTATTTGTCTCAAGAAAATTTACATTTTATAGACACGTCCAAACCTTAACCTGAATACTATAGATGAATAAAATAATGTGTAGTGATGGGATATAATCGAGGTTGACAATAATTGTGATATGGAATCTCAATTCATCTGCATTCCAAGGGACGTCTCGATCGTTCGTCTTTTAGGAAGACTGATCAGCGTTTCTGAACCCCACAAAATACTAATTTAACTTAACTTTCTGATAGCACGACCTTACTCGATGTCACTTCACCAAATTTAAGTTTTTCCCGCCGGTGCAAAATAAACAAACGAAGTTTCATCAGTTCTAAACTCTTCTTGAATTTGGAAACCCACCCAATAGAACGATTTTACAACCCTCGCTGAGTCTCCAATGGGGTCGACTCCGAGTGAAAAAGATTTCACCACTTTTGACTTAGCCAAAAAGGGTTCGAAGGCGGGGCATGACTGTGTTCACGATTGAATATCCCGTAAGCTGGCGCCTCTACCGGGAAGGGCCGATACTATCTTACGTTCGTGAGCGTGGAGTTTTCCCAGAAATATTCAATACTTTAACAATTATTTTATCTCCTTTAGACTGCTAAAAGCGGCCATTCTGTACAACTAGGATTTTCGGGATTTTATTGAGAGAAAATGATCAGAAAAACTTTCAGCCTAGACCCTTTGCAGCCTATAAGCCCTTATTCTAAATATAAATAATTGTTCATATGGGTGCCAATTAATGTCGCCAACAAAAACAAGCTAATTCTCATGTTGCATAAAAATTTGTTACAATTTCCAGCTTTCGAGCAGTGAACTTCAATTTTTTTGAAAATTCCCATATCTGGAGGGTTCTATTCGGTATGTCACGAAGACAATACGAAATATTTACAGCTCTGCCGGATTTTTCGTTGGGAATTACGCTTTACAAGGGTAACAATATTTTTTATCTCTGCTCGGCTAATTGGTCTCCCTGCAATTTACCCATCCTTCGGGATTGCTGAAAGAACAACCGGCCAGTAGATGTCGAGATTTCTACGAAAATGATAATCTTGGCTGTCGGTTCTGATGGCATACTGAATCTAGAATTTATGATATTTTTCGACCGGAAAACGGTCACTTACAATTAGAAGGATGTTATTTCAGACCTGGGTATAAGAATCTAGTTTCGAAAACCGGTGATATATTCTTACAGGGTAATTCCTCAGATTTTGTAACATAAATTTTCAGTCTCAACTCTTGAAAAGATACAACTTTTGTTTTGTAAATCTATAAAAACAAATATAGCAACAAACGACTGTATCGGACTGTTTGATGACTTCCTAATGTGTGTTGAAATGACCAAAAAGCGATAGGCCACCTCCACAATGGACTGCCATAGTTTTTGCCCATCGACTAGGGTTGTTTTCCAAACTGATAGTGGGTGGCAACTAACGGAGAGATCCAACAGAGAGGTTTCGTCTGCGCCAGACCAAATCTGCCAGGAAATCCTTTCATGTGTGTTTGGCTAATTGAGATAAACCGTTAAAAGCTTTAGCGATTTCGGCTCGGCAATGGCGAATCAGTCAGTTAGTTAGGATATGTTATTTTACTATGATAATATCGAATCAAAAATTAAACCTGGAAATCGCATTTCAATATCCATTTCAACAACTAATCCAGCCATTTTTTGTGTTGCAGGGTCCTGGTTGGGATTATTCCACAGAATTACCCGAGTGGGCAAGTGTCGATTGGGTTGAGCCCGACATATCCGAGTGATACAAATCTGGATGTGCATCCTAACCTAATGATCTGAAATTTTTTATCCACCATCTTATCAGATCCTCAAGAAATTTCCCAAAAATGCATATGCCCGATTAGGCAGGGTCCAAAATCAGTATTCCACATATTTTTCATTTTTTAAAATAATATCGCATTTCAGTTACATAAGTACATATTTCATGAAAGTATTTCAGTGCTGATTTATACATCAGGCAATGCAAAATTAATCAATTTAGGGAAATGAAGTGAAAAGAAACCGTTCAAATATTTTTCTACATAAATCATATCAAAACGCAAGTGGGTTTTCCCACCAGGAAAAGTACTGAAATACAAAAGCGTGCCTTGATTGTGTGTCGTGAATTGTTTTGCAGATTTTTCTCATAAAATATATATCTAGCCAAAATTCATATCAGCTTTTTCGGACCCTTGCTTCTACCCTTCATTAGATAATAAGAATGCCCTCATGAATTTGACAAATCTACTCTGTTCAAGAAAAGGTACGGCACCCAATCAAATTATCAGAAACGAATCGAGAGCATCGTTATTTTTATTCCATTCTGATGTATGTATTCAAAAGAATATAATTTTAAGGGAGAATGTTAATTCAATCAAATGGATGTGATATAATTTTCCTATTATTTGATTCCACCATACAATTGATAAGCTTGTAAAAATCCTCATAACCATCATTGTCCAGTGACCTTTCGCGAATATATCATATTTGTCATCTTCATTTCTGGGCTAGGTTAGTATCAGTTAGACACTGGCTAGGATTGTTTGATGTGTGGATTTGAAGGTAGACGTGTAAGTAGATGTAACCTTTGCTGATTTCAGTATTTCCATAAATATACTTTGATATAATGTAGGCGATCTGAAAAAAAATATATAATTCAGTGGAATTAGTGCCATTATGATAGAAAATAACTCCAAATAAAGTAAAGCGTTGTTATGGACTTTCATTGAAGGATGTCCAATAGTTCGCTCAAAAAATTACTGGTTGAAAAAACGTTCATATGATAGTCCGGGGGGGGCAGTGATCATTTTCGAACATTTCAATGATGAATATTGTGGAATGGCAAATCTAGCTGCGGTTTTTGATTGGTTTTCATAGCACTTTTTACCCACTAATGGAACTATTTCTACCTGGCTGATCTAGGTACGCAAAATGAGTCTGGCACGTAGAAAACATTGAAACTTATGTTTGCAGTGCTCCAAATTTCATAGATCATTTGCATTATGAAAATAGCGAACAAAATCTGGCTACAATTTGGGACAAACGTAGCCTCGCCAGATATAAAGCTACAAAATCAGAAAACCCATGATTTACATTAATATTTTTCGTTCGCGCTAATAGCAGGAGCGGCAGCCTCCCAGCAAACATGTTACGCGTGTGCCTCTAGAGGCACTTTGAAAACAGCCGACAGACAACATTAGCGGGCCATAATCATGATACGTCATCGGCACGGCTAGCCGGTGTCGCGACGGCCATCAGTAGGCCTCCAGACTACCACCCGCTTTATTACATAGCGGGACTTCAGCGGATAGACAGAGTTAAGATGAGCTGATATTGCATGGTACAGATTATGGTGCGATTGCGGGTATCCTACTAATCAACCGCGTCATTCCACTGTTGGGATTTCATCAATGATCTATGCAAATATACAGGGGCGTCCAATTCAAAATGCAGTACATGGAAGTATAGGGTATCTTGGAAGGCAATGAGCATAAAGTCGGTTTCAATGAAAACAATATGGCCCATATAAGCGCCTAAGAACAATCTAGCATTATATATCTTCGAAAACAGTGAAACTTCAATGAAGATAGGTCTTTAATATACACAATAAATTCATCAAACATTCAGAATCGACTGATTCATGGACTAGATATATACAATTCAATGTTTTCACTCTCTGAAGCCACTAATTGTAGATGATTTCTGAAACTTCAGAGCCAGATTGTTCCTATTTACCTAAACAGACAACTTTTTCCCCATTTCAACCATTTTTATTGTATCTCAAATGGTTTCCAAGATATTCATCCATATTTCCCAGAAATTGCATTTTAAACTGTCCTGGAAAAATATTCCACTGAATAGATAGAATAACAACACACAAATCTGAAAAAATTCTCGTCACTGTTATTATTTTTCATGACCAGACAAAATAGAAAATGCCCGATTTGACACCCTACACGAAATCAGCAGTAGGGCCAACTGCTAACGTGTTATTCAGTAATGCCAATGTTGCAATTTCATTACAGAGGTCGCAGCGGTGCGGCGCGCGCGTAATGCCACATACTGTGTCAAAACGACATAGGCGCGATTATCGCAAATCTTTAACGGGTAATTTCTGGCTAAATTTAAATCATCCATAATAAATATGCGTATGTTCAGCCAAAGCGGCAAAACTGATATCATTCCAATTATTTACCGACATCTGTGTGCTGCTGTCGACATCTGACCGCAGTTAACAGCAACGGCTTGTCTATTTACCGCTCATTCATGTTTGCTGGGATAGGTAAGAAATACTTGCAAATATGACCAAAAACGGGCGAGCGCGTGATAGCGGCTGAGTAGTGGGGGTAGAGCAGCAGAGCGGGAAAGCGTATATTATTACAAGCGCGTTGCGCGTAAGCTATGAATCTTCACGTTCAGGTACCCCAGAATAATAAAAAATAAGATATCTACAGTACTTGCTGAGATAATCTAACGTGAAGATTCATAACTTGGGCGCAGCGCGCTTGTATTACTATATATACGCTTTTTCACGACTGCTGCTTTATCCTCACTACTCAGCCGCTTTCACGCGCTCGCCCGTTTTCGGTCATGTTTGAAAGTATTTGTTTCTTTATGTGTAATAATTTTATGATATTGTCATATGTTACGAAAAAAACAGTAAATGGGTTCTTTGAAACTGACAATTAATACTAATTGGTGGCGGCATCATAAGAATTAGCCCCCGGCGTAAGTGAGTATAAATCCGGCACTGATCCAACAGCGCCTGAGATTTTTACACATAAAGTACATATCAATCACTACTATGTCGCGGAGAGCCAGCACAACTACTCGAAAAATGGTGGTGTTATGAATTTTTGTAAGATCGCTGATTTTTTCGGTTTTTCTCCATTACTAATAATCCGATCGAGACGTGTCAAGGCTCATTTTTTGCATTTTGATTCTCCACAAATTTCCATGTTACAAGCGAAAAACGAAAAAAAATTACTATTAATTGTGGGTAATCATTTTTAACAGTCATATGAAGTCGGATCGACGAATTCATCGAAAAACCTTTGCCAGACCCAAGTTTCATGATAATATTAAGTAGTACAAGTTTAATGACTAGGAAAACAGTTGCACTTCTGGCGATCGTACCCAACTCAAGCCAGTCTTGCGATTTACTGCAAAAATAAGTGTCGCAATATGTTCACTGAATCCCGGGGTATAAGACCGCTTTTACAATGGCGATTCAGCAGCGAGAATATCACAAAATCTGGATATTATCTCGTATTTTGTTTATTATTTGGTTGAGAAACGTTTGTTGCATTATATTTTGATACTTTATGAATAACTAGGAAGTATCCATATGTTACCCAATCAAGCAATGAAGCCGAAAGAAATATTTTCATAATACATTTTACATATTACAGCAGCGCGATCAGAAATCCCGACGCAGAGTCACAAATGTGAAAGCAGTCTGATATTGAACTGAATATTTTATTCAATATACTGTTGATCTTGAGCCTACATTTTATCGATGAAAAAAAGACATTTTATAATTTTGTGATATTTTGTTATATCTGCGTTGAGGTAATTCAGTTTCATTCCTCATGGAATAGTTTGGATTGTTAGGAGTTGAGTACTCATTGTTTTTAGGAATAAGTCAGTGATCTAACTTAGATGGTGTGTATAGATATGACATGTACAAGGCAAGTCAGATCTGGAATATGGTCACACGCAAGATGGCATTTTTTTTCATAATTACGTTGGTCAACTTGTTGAACCTTTCATTTCAGATTGCCTTGTATATTATCGTTTTCCTAGATGAATTATGTAAATAAATCAACGTTTACTTGTGTGAAGATCAAAAGCGATTCAAATAATAGGTATGGCTATTGAGGAAGGGAGGTTTCAAAAACCAGCAAAATCAGACATTTATGTTCTTTGATTTTTCGAAAACCCCCAGTATCTACATAACTGTGACCAGTAAGACAATTATGGGGACCTAAGTAATATACTGTAGCATTAATTTGAAATAATAAAAAAATGACAGAAACATATGCGTCTGTTCGAGAAACTGTACGGTATGATATCAAGGAATGTATTTTGTGACAGGTGCGAAATGGACCAAACGTGGTTTTTAATCAAAATAGAAAATATATATTTCGGACATTTGCTCAGACTTTCGTTGCATTTCATCGAACATATTTTATGAATCACACTGTACAGTTTTCTTTTTGAACTCCGCTACTAATTTAATCGTGAAAACTGTGTTTCATTTCCAGGATATATTAAAAGACAATGTTAAGCAAGCATTTATTTTTTGCTTTGAAATCCCGAAGTGGGATGAGATTTCGATCACAGAACACGGAGGTTTCATTTCATTGTACTTAACAAAAATATTGATAATGATTTCAGGTATTGAACTAGAAGGAAAGAGTGACCAGAATAAACCAATATGCTATGTATAAATGAATAAAACTTTTTGAAAATGCGATTTACATGCATATCTTTTAGCTAGCAGAAATGAAGGATATTCTAAAATTCATACAATCCATATGAGCTTGAAAATTGTAATTAATCTTTTATAAATTTTTAAATGACAAATAATCGAATTTTATTTTAGCTTAGAGCTTCCATTAATGACCTTAGAATAGCTAAAGTTTATAGAGAAAACAAAAAAACAATATGACGAATTCTAAGATCGGAATTTAAAATATTTTCTTAATTGTAGCGAATAGAAGCATGATATGTAAATATCTGCAAGTTTGAATACTGAATCCTTCGGAAAAATTCAATGGAAAAATAGATAATCCACATTTTCTGGTTCAAGGATTTGAATGTTTGATGTTTTTAATCAACCTGTAATCTTATTGTTGTTACACATTTATGTGATTCATGAAAAACAGTATTGTGTTGGAACTCTGAATGTATACTTATTATATCCTCCGTTGAATATCATTTGTTTCATAGTGAAAACTTGTTATATGCTATATAGCAATTATTTTGCTAGCTAAGAAAGTTCCCTTTGATTTTGGCCGTTCGATAATTCAAAATACTATCAAAATGGCTAGTGTTGAGCTAATTTCTGGATTGAGACTTCAAAAAATGAGTGAAACATACTGAGGAAAAGTTTGAGAAGATATCTAGAAAAAACGTTGATGTAATTCAAGTGACTCACCCAACCATTGACAAATATTAACCACTCAATGGTGGAATGTGGTTGGATAAATAATTTCATTTACGTCCGTTTAATTTCAGAACATAATAATCATAATTGTGTGTGGTTAGAAAATTTACCGTTATTTGAAATAGTCTTCTCACTTTTCCACATTTGAACCTTAGTTATCAAATATCTTATATACTAGCCCACACCTTCCTCATGCTAGTGATACTTACGATGGCGTATTGGCGCCATCCTACCAGTATTTTTTTATTTAAATCTCAAAATTTTGACTTTTTTTCTCAAAATTTTGAGATTTTTTCTCAAAATTTCGACTTTTATTCTCAACATTTTTAGATTTTTTCTCAAAATGTTGACTTTTTTCTCAATATTTGAACTTTTTTTATTCTTAAAATTTTGACTTTTTTTCTCAAAATGTGATTTTTTCTCAAAATTTTGACTATTATTCTCAAAATTTTGAGATTTTTCTCAAAATTTTGTTAATAAAAGTCAAAATTTTGAGAAAAAATCTCAAAATTTTTTTGAGAAAAAAGTCGAAATTTTTTTAATACAATAAAAAAATATACCGGTAGAATGGCGCCAATACGCCGTCGTAGATACTGGTGAATTTGGTCGGATTTTTTTTATTGTACAGGCGACATACCTCATGAGATCAACTTTCGAGACAGTCATGTTTCTAATCACAATTTTTCATTGAACTCAAACAACACCATGCTGTAGAACTAAATGCACCATATACAAAGTCTAGAGACGTGAAAATGACCTGAATTTACACGTTTCTGTTTCGTTAAAAAAATTATTTGCTAAAAATAAAACTCATTTTCTTCAATGACGTTTCGGGAATCACTTCCTCAAATCGAAATTTATCCCATAAAGATTTTTCTGGATTAGATTTTGTCAGTTGGACCAATAATTTTGATATATGTGCGGAAGTGATTGATAGATTTATTTTCGGACAAACTTTTTTGATGAACGAGACCAATTTTTTATGAAAATTCATTATTATCGGTATTCAGCGCCAACTGTAAAAGCAGTTATTTTCACTACTTTGGATTAACACGATCCTAATACGTTTTTTTTTCTCAATAGCTTCATCAGGGGTAGTCAAACTAAACTGTTTAGATGGAGCTATTGTATAGCAAATCATGTTAAGTATTTTTGTTTACTTTTATATCACATATTCAATAACTGAGAAAAAAAGGTGGATTAATGAACAACTCAATTCAGAAAATAAGTTATGGAGAAAAATCGAAGGGACATCTTTGCAACTTATATATTTGTTATAACCCTTTATGGAAAACAAAAACATGTCAGGAACGAATTGAATATTCTGCAATTATTTTGTAGTTATAGTGTGTAATATATTTGGATTGAAGCAAAATTGTGTATGATTTCCTTATTTCCTTTATCAGTTCCATCGATTGTTTTTTTCGGAAAGATAGATTACACAGTAGGGTAACTATATTGAATAATCATAGAAATCAAGGCATACAAAAGTATCTCTGAAGCCCAACTCTAACTGAAACAACTGGAAGCCAGCAAAAAATTAATGCATACCACTAATAAAGATAACTAAGGCAAGTGAGTCAAAAGTGACAATGAAGAAACCAACATATTTGCTTGTCATCCCAGCCGTATATGCCATCCAATCTCATACTCTGTCTACGAGGCTAAAACTGAAATAAATTATTCGACCCAACAAAGATACAAATTTATTTTTGTACGTAGTGTCTTTGCAAGTCTACACACTTCTCCCAGCGATACTCCCATCTCTTTAAGTGATCCAAGTAGTACTCGGCGTCTTTCTCCGCAAAATAATTGTTTACGAAGGTGATGGCCTCCTCATTTGACGAAAATATATGTCCTCCGAGCGCAACCATTAACTTAGGAAACAGAAAAATTGTTTGGGGCTAGATCTGGTGAGTAAGAAGGGTAGTTAAGCAGTTCAAACCGTTATTCGTGGATTTTCATCATGGCAACCGCTGAGGTGTGAGACGGCCATAGAGAAACTAAAAATAGAGAGAGTTGTCAAACCTGCAGTAAAAGTTGGCACCACGTTTAGACAGTGGTGACATATCTCGCAACTGGCCGAACTAAGTTAGTACAGTTGGTAAAACAGATTTATCTTCAGCTACCGATTGAGATAAGGCGGATTTTTTAAATGTGATACTTTCATATGATTGATATGGTATATATTTTAAATGTGATCGATTTGCCATTCCTGTATTTTATATGAATGGTTGTATCATATGAAATAGCAAATCGATCACTAATAAAATATATACAGTAATCGATTCGTAGAATCTGTTAGTTTCGTTGTTAAAATAAAGTTTTAAAATAAATCTTTGTTTCATGATATCAAGAACAAAATTGAAGTTCTTATAAAACAATAATAATGAGTTGAACACTATAAAAACGCATTTTATTGTATCTAGGACAAGGTACAACTATAGACAAAACAATAATAAAACTCTGAAAAACAACAAAATTAAAAATATTCCTCAGTCTTATCATCAAATCAACCAAAATAAAAACAAATTAAATTTACAACAAACCTTCAATAATTTTGTTCATTTATTAGCACAAAGGAGAACAAGTAGGTATAACAAATACACTCCAGTTTGATGATAATCTCCGTACTTCCTCAAATGGTGATAGGAAATGGAAACTGATGGACGGAAATAAGTATCAGTTTGTGAAAACATTTCTGCAACTGATGGATGGAAATATCAGTTTGTGAAAAGCAGCTTATATTTTACCTTGTGAAAGAATATTTCCAGAAATTTCAGCGTCAACTCGAATAACAAAACATTCTATTTTCGACGTTGGGTTCCTAATTCAAGTCCATAGTATAATTTCATAATTTCTGTCATTCATTTTTCGATGACAATAACAGTAGAAGAATTATTCTGAATTTATTGCGTGGAGCGTGGTTTGTCATAATAAAAAATAAATGTGTAAACAATAAACTTCTATTTTCTGACAAATGTCGAAATTGGAAAATTATCATGTCATCAGTCGTCTGTGGATTGTGGGCAGCGCCTCCATGCGCGACTGGGCGTACCAAAAACTTGATGGTTAAGATCGCCAATGTTTCAAACAGTCTCTTGTCAAATAATGATGTGTAGTATGCTTCTGTATTGGTTTTTCCTTTTTGATGATAACCGATTAAGATAACTAACTCCATGACTATCCCAAAAAACAGTCGCCATCACATTCCCAGCCGAAAAAACAGTTTTGTTTTTTTGAACCGATTTTGCCATTGCAGTCCACTGTGTTGACTGTATTTTTGTTTCTGGGGTGTAATGGTGTATCCAGGATTCATCTACAGTAATTAATCGGCGCCAAATTTATTGTGCCTCAACTGCGACAACAGAGTGTTGGAAATGTTCATTCAAACATGTTTTTGGCCTAACGTGACCAAACGCGGCACCCAACACGCGGACAAAATATAATATATGATATTGAAAATATAAAAATCACATGCCTTGAGACCATTCACTGAAAACGAACTGAACAGAGCTTTGAAAAATAACAGCAACACAGCACCGGTTAGAGACAATATTCACTATTCTATGCTTGCAAACCTACCACCCGCAGGAAAAAATATGTTATTGAACCTTTTAATAAAATGTGGTTAGGTAACATATTATGGTGGCGATTAATGATCGAGATGGAAAATTTTTTAATGATTTGTCGTGTGGAAAGAAGCACTTTTCCGCTCCAGTCGTTAATAGTTATTTAATCAACTAAGTGTATTAATGGTGGCGATTAATGATCGAGATATTTTAACGAGAGCGAAGCGAGCGCGTTAATGTTCGAGATCATTAATCGCCATTTTAATATACGAGTTGATTACAAAAAAATTCCGTCGACTTCGTTCCTGGGGTCAACGTGAAATTTTCGATATCCATTTCCTTCAACTAGGAGGAAACTTACAATATTTGGATTTTAAAATACATAAATTTGACAGCGCGAAGGTAATATGATTTGACATTTGAATAATATTCGAATTCGTGTATGTTTAGTTGCCTATACTACAATTAAGCATTAATGGACCAAATCAACCATTTACAGGTTTTTAATTTTTGATATCACCACTAAAAATACCGTTTCCAATTTTCACTTTTTCTTCCATGCAACGGTCGACGATCGCCATCCACCATGATGTTTAAATCTCAAAATATTAGCCCCTGAGCCAATTAAAAGCGAGGCAGAGGACCTTCTAAATTCTAAAACTATGGCCAGTATACGTGCGTTTAGTAAATACGTCACGGCCGCATTTTTTTGTTGTTAGTATTTGGATGCAAACAAACCATAACGCCTATAATGTTAATACAGCACTTTATCCAAACTAAGATGTCTAAAAACCCTGGTGAATGAACTGATTCGATATTGTTTAGATTTTCGAGGGGACACCACCTGTTACTTCAACAGAGCTTCTCTCTCTGTGGTAGATGGCGCCGTCCAAAAATGTTTGTCTATATTCTCGCTCAATGTCAGAACTTAATATCTGACATCTGCAGCATCTTATATGAAATCATTTTCAGTGTTTTGTCGGTATCTATACGTTTTCCTTCTCTTTGATTTGAAATCTTGCTTAGCTTACTCCTGAGTTTGTTCTTTAAAAAATCATTCGTTCATCAGTTCATTTAGTGCGTGAGGAATTGTTTATTTTCAGGTAGTGTAGTGTGTAAGGATACTTTTTGTAGAATGGGCCACATTTGTATTTTGTGTGGACAGTATAAGGCCGCAGATTCGAATTTTCGCCTGTATTCAGTACCAAAATCAAGTAGAAATCTTGAAGAATTGACTAATAATGATATTTTCATAGTTCATCATATTGTATGCATTAAATTTTATATTTTCTGCAATTTAATGACAACTTAATTTCTAATTCTCTGCCTGTCAGAATGCAGTTAACCTCAAACTCAAATGGTACAAAAAACTTAAAACAACACGACAGTGCTTTCTTTGTGCAATGTTCGGGGTCTTCTAATTCTAGCTTTACTATTGGTGAAGTTTGACAGATGTCTCTTTCCAACTAATAGCAAAGCTAGAATCAGAACCCGCGAACAGTTCGCCTCAAAAATAAATCTGAGGAAATAAATATACCCTGCCTGAATTGAAACTGAAACGAAATTGGCGCCATCTGACACGCTAGTAATCTCTAGTATCAAGTAGGCCAAGTGTCGCCAAGTCGATCCCAAACTTCTACAGGTATAAGTGCAAGCACCAGGGTTTTTAGACATCTTGATCCAAACATTGTATTTAAAGAATTCTCGAGATATTTAAGCACTTATAGCAATATACTTCTACAATATTATGGCATTATAATACGCTTTGTTGACATCCAAAGACTGATTTACACCAATAAAAATTGATCGAGTGACGTCACCCTAAACGCGCGTATTGGGAATTCAAAATTAGAATCCAGCGACAGAGTGGCGAAAATGCAAACCAAACATAAATATACATTGTTTGTCTGTTTTATTAGAGGTTATACACTTGTTTCGAGTTTTTCTTAAAATATTTCCGTTTTGTTTCCAGTTTTTTTTTTGTATAGTGTTATGCATTTCACGACTCTAGTAAAGTGGTGTATTCAAATCTTAAGACAATATCATTTGCGAAAACTCAATTTGAAGGAGAAAAAGTATGTTCTAATTTGGTTGCAAAAAAATATTTTCCGTAGTTTCTTGGACAGCTTAGTGAAGTCATCTGGAGTTATTATTATGAATTATTTTGAAAAAAATGTTACACACTATTTGTGAATGTTCGAATTGAAATAAAACCAACAAAAAATAGTTTTTTTCATTTCATCTAAAACAAACAAGATGGTGTGAAAATGTATCTTTATTGTTGTGAATGCCCCATCACTAGTTGGTAAGACAATTATTATTGTGTCGTTACTTATCACCTATAATAGATATAAATATATAGTCACTTTTTCAATACTGTATGAATAATCTTCGGTATATTGGATAACATATCTTAACTCTCTTTTCTATCTTCTCAACTCTCTTTGAAGGTTTTCTTTTCACATTTTGAGAAGGAACAGTGTTTTTCTTCAAGATCCCAAGAGCCCGTCGCCCGTCTACAGACTCACTCAATCCTAGATTAGTCTAAATCAGAACGTTACATTCATTTTCTCACGGAAAATGATGAAAACTTATTCCAGTACAACGGGATCGTTTTGTCCAAGAGGCACATTGAGGTACACAACAATAATGACTTGAACTTGAATCTCTCATTTTTTTCACTCGAGGATGTACAATAGTCAACAGAACATTCACCAGGTAAACCAGAATTTCATTAAATGTCAACAATCACAAGATATTCGACAAGTTTCAAGTATACAATGGCTAAAATCATATAAACATTAATGTTTCTTCCGTTATCCTAACTTTTGAATCTGGAATATTGTTTGGTCTATTAAAATATACTTCTGATTTTAAAAAACCCCATAAGAAATAATCAGGTATTTTATCATCTGTTTTGCTAAACGTCAGGAAAAAGTCGTTCAAGACACCAAAGGCTTCCCCGCCTCAACCAATAAATATAGGTATTTTATATTCTATATTTATTTAAACCAAATCTAAAAGTGCATACAACTCCCCCTTTCCATCAAAAACTCATTCTAAAACCCACATAAATAATGTAATGTTGATCTGGTAGACTACGGTTATTTCGAAAAATATTTGTGTGTGTATTTGATTCAACTATGGCTCGTTTATCCGAAACTCAGAGAATAGGCATTTAAATTATGTTTGGATGCGGTAATAAAACAAGAAATAAAAAATGTGAAATGTTTAATAATAAATACCCTGGTCAACACGTCTAACAGTCCACAGTTAGCAAAATAGAAACAAAATTTCGTGAAACTGGACATGTAAAAGCTATTCAAAAACCAGGTCGAAATGTTAAATTGGATGTGGAAAAAAAGTTAGATGTTCTGTTAGCGTTTAAGGAAAATCCGCATATAACAAGTAGACAATTTGCCGCCGACAATGATGTAAGTAAATCATCGATATTGAGAACTTGACATAAAGAAAAATACCCTCCTTATAAAGTTCAGTTGGTTCAGGAGTTGAATGAGGATGATCCTGATAGAAAGCAACAATTCTGTGAACTGATGATGGACAGAATAGAAGCAGATTTTTAGTTCATAAACAAAATGTGTTTTTTCTGATGAAGCTACTTTTTATTCAAATGGAACGGTTGATAGACAAAACTGTAGATATTGGAGCCGAGAAAACCCTCATTGGATGTGTGAGGCTTACACACAATATTCTAAAAAAGTGAACAAAATTATTGGCCCTTATTTTTTTGAAGACACAGTTAATGCTGAGGTTTATCTAGATTTTTTGATGAACTTTTTACAGCCTACATTAAAAAGACTTTTTCCTGATGTTATTGATCCAAATGCAATAGATATATCAATCTGGTACCAACAAGAAGGAGCTCCACCGCATTACAAACGTATTGTTAGAGATTATTTGAACGAAGTTTTTCCCAATAGGTGGATTGGAAGACGTGGAACGATTGAATGGCCCCCTAGATCCTCCGATTTGACTCCTCTCGATTACTTCTTATGGGTTTATTTAAAATCAAAAGTATATTTCAATAGACCAGACAATATTGCATATTTAAAAGTTAGGATAACGTAAGAAATCAACAACATAACCCCTGAGGTCCTACTAAATGTTGTCCGAGAATTCCAAGATCGATTTGGTTATTGTCAAGAAATGAATGGTGGTCATTTTGAACATTTAATTTAATTGTAAAATGAATTGAAAAATACTTCCTAAACATTATGTGAAATTATTTCCTTCATTCTACATAAATTATCAAAATATTTTCAAAATAAATTTTATTAGTTATGATTGCACCAAATTTGAAAAACTTGATATTGCTGAACATAGAATGAAAATCCCTTTCGAAGAAGGTGCCACACGACCCCCCTTCTCATTTAAATTTTTTGAGGGGTGCACATAATTCAGAGGGGGTACAAGATAGGGATAATATTTTCATACTGTAAATTGTCAAATTGACAATAGAAATCGACCTGTTTCGGGTGTTTTTGAACAAATGGATGAAAACGCTAAAAATGAATTTATTCCATACCTATATGGACCGCACTGTATATGTATGAATATATGTGTATATAATGTATATATTATATTTGTATTTGAATATGAATTGAGTTTGTCATCAAACTGGTAGATAGCGCGAGTGCAACCGAGACGAAGGTCTGGCTTATTGGCTCCAGTGCTAAAAAAAACTAAATCTAAAAAAAACACGCGGACAGCTTTTTCATGCCAAATTCTTCATGCAATATGTGACAAACACGGTCTTTGGACATATTCATAGCATCTGCTATCTCTCTCGCTTTAATTCGACGGTCGTCTAGCACCATTTGCTGAACTTGAGCGATGTTATCGTCGGTGGAAAAATTCATCTAATGTTATTTTATTTCCCTGGAAATGGATCGCATAATGTTACGACCATTAGAAGCAGTGAGATAATAAAATAAAAAAATCCTGATGTGTGAAGAATATAATTCTTATTATTAATTGAATAGAAAAGTATTCACAAGATTCTAGTAAAGTTAGTATATCTGGTGCGAACGCACGTTTTGCAAGCCTTGCACTTATTTCTTTTAATCACGTCAATAATGTTGGTTTGTGCTTTGTTTTTGTGTTCAAATATCAAATTCCACTAGAGCTTTTCTGTTGCCATGATATTTTCTACTCTCCAAAGATTTATTGAAAAATGGGTTTCGATGCAATAAAAATCATTATTTTATACGTCATTATGAATTTCTGTTCACCAGAATTATCGAACAAGATTGTGATTGTCTTTCCCTTCTTCACTTCCTGAAGATAATCACTCAAATATTCGGCTCTATCTATGTTTGAGATCTTCACCAAAACTGGATCTAGGGCTAGGAAGAAATCTGAAAAAATGTCGCAAAGTAAGCAGGTCATGACAAAAATACATTTACACCTTCTAAGCATTTTTCATCAGGAAATATTACGGTTCTTTCTTCACAAACAATTCGTACATTCACAAAACCTGCTCGAATAAAGGTATTTTTCCATTCTTCTTGAGGATCGCTACTGAAAATGAAGCTCGAAACGTATTGTCCATGACCGTAAGCTCCCCATCTGGGATGTTGGGATAAATTGTAGAAGATGTCGTCCTCTGTATTTCTCTCGAGGAAAGATGCGATGATTCCACCTCCTGGTTTCAACACGCTGTATATATTCTGAAGGGCCTTCCTTGAAACAAAACTGAACATCAGTATGTTCTAAATGCGCTTTTATTTCCTCGACTTGTATGTATGTATGAATGTAATGGAATATATTCAATTTTCCCCCACTTCCAGTGAGACGTCCGTAATTATTTGAAATTTTCGGGGATGGAAAAAAATGTGTGTAATAACATTTGCTAAAATGTATATTGCATTATTTAGGTACGGCCTTGAGTACTAGATCAAGTTCTTAGCAACGCCGTACTTATTTACTGGTACAGAGGTGAGAAACCCTGAGGGAAACCCTACTCAGGACGCTGGGCTGTCGGTACAATTTGTATCTGTCTCTACACTTTCTGGCTACTTCATTTCAGTATTGCTGATTGGCAGATAAATGTCCGATGTGCGCATCTTTTCGAGGGTAGCGGATAATTTTCAAATCCTAAAATATTTCTGTAAAAAAACTATTTTTTCTTGAAATGAATATAAAGTGATAAATATTTATTTTTACTCGATGTTTTTATTAATTTTTTGGAAAATTCTACAATTTATATATATATATATATATATATATATATATATATATATATATATATATATATATATATATATATATATGAAAGAGAGTAATATCGAGGGGACTGTTAAAACAAATGGAAGGATTTATGGATATAGCTCAGAAGTGCTAACTAGACACGTGTTGCTTCGGCCCTCATCAGCGTGGAGAAGTCAAGGATGAACACACTTGGTAGAAAACGACAAATCAACAGAGTCAACAAACAGAAGCCAGCCGCTCATTTGTGATTTCGGTCAGCAGACCCTGAATTCCAGGGCAACAACCGACGTCACCACGGAGGCAGCTATAGCTACCTGCGTGACATCCGAAATCACAAATGAGCGGCTGGCTTCTGTTTGTTGACTCTGTTGATTTGTCGTTTTCTACCAAGTGTTGTTCATCCTTGCACTTCTCCACCGTACTGATGAGGGCCGAGAGCCCGAAACACGTGTCTACGGTTAGCACTTTTCTCTGAGGGCTATGTCCATTAAATTCCTTCCATATATATATATATATATATATATATATATATATATATATATATATATATATATATATATATATATATATAGTATAAAAGTTTGTCTTTAAAAAGCTTTTTTTTATCAATTATTTCCAAAGTAATGGAAGCACGCTTCGCTAAATAAATGAGCTGTAACTTTCTCGAAAATTATTATTTCTTTCTCCTCGACTATGGTCAAAAACTAAAGAAAAATATGGCAAGATGGGGTTAAATACATGGTTTCTTCCTCTCCCACAACACACAGTGTATTAGTAATGAATGTTCACCCTTCTTTTGCATATTTGGTAAGTCATTACTTATAAAAAAAAAGTTTCTTCTTGTAACCAAATTATTCCATATTGTATGATTTACATAACACTGAAGATGATAACTGCATCCCTCGAAATGTCTATATCTGTGATTCTCATGGTTTACTATGTGAAAACAACAAAAACTCGATGGCGCCTGCTAGTCGGAAAGGTAGATTTCAGAATGTATTTATTGATTCTAACGAATTTTCATTCATGTATCAAAAACTGACATGTTTTAATTGTTAATTTAAACCAGAAGGACGCACCAGTGCACGATTATAGGATAATTGCACAGTACAGGGTGCCCCAAAAGTATCAACGTACTATTATTATAGGTACCTATCATAATATACTGTTTTTCAGCAAGGAAGTCTTGAAATTGCCTCCAAATCGAAGCTTTAGACTTTTTGGTGTTTTTTGGGGTAAGAATTTCAATGTTTTGATCAATTTTTTCTAGCGTTGCTACTCCAAATCGCGACATATTTTACGAAATTTAAAAAAAGACGCGAGCGTAAACTTTGAGCCTATCTTCCCCTGATATTATTTTCCCCAAAAAATCGGTATATCCATCGCCCCTGGTGCGCAGTTTAGTTCACTCAGGTCATCCCCATAAGTGATTTAGACTGTGTCTCGGTATATCTAACAATCCTGAAAATTTCAGAATTCTACTCCAATAATTACGGGGTGTTTCCATGAGAAGTGAGACAAATTCGGATTTTTCAGAACTGAAAAGTTTTCAGCAAAAATATTGATTATAAGAAATGAAATGCATAAAGCACACAAAGTCGTCTTCACAGAAGGTTCAATATAAACTGAAACACAATTGGTAGACCGACAGGCGAAAAACAACTACTTTCCTAGCAAATACCACGCAGATCGTTGAATGATATTCACCTGACAATCCATGCAAACTTCCATATAAATGGATATTGTTTGCAAATGTTTCTTTCTGATAAGCTCGATTATGTTTAAATTCATGTCGTGTCCGCCTAACAATCCGCAAACCGGTTTCAGGCTTTGGCCCTCATCAGTACGGAGTAGTCACCAGCTAGAGATTCGGAAAGCTCTGGCCGAAGCGGGACACAACATAAATAAAATCATCATCGAGCTTAAAACATCTTTAGGTGCGTCGGAAAAGATAACTTTCAACCGGCAGCACCTAGTGACAGAAAGAAACACTCCATGATTTCTCCTACCTCGATAGGATTCTAAATAAAAGATTCCTTCTCAGTAGGAGTGGCTCAATTGCCCGACTGGCATATTTAATGAAAGAAAAAGCTATATGAAGGGAGATAAAATAAGAAATGAAATGCATAAAGCACACAAAGTCGTCTTCACAAAAGGTTCAATATAAATTGAAACACAATTGGTAGACCGACAGGTGAAAAACAACCACTTTCCTAGCAAATATCACGCAGAACGTTGAATGATATTCACCTGACAATCCATGCAAACTTTCATATAAATGATATTGTTCGCAAATGTTTCTTTCTGATAAGCTCGATTATGTTTAAATTCATGTCGTGTCCGCCTAACAATCCGCATACCGGTTTCAGGCTTTGGCCCTCATCAGTACGGAGTAGTCACCAGCTAGAGATCTGGAGAGCTCTGGCCGAAGCGAGACACAACATAAATAAAATCATCATCGAGCTTAAAACATCTTTAGGTGCGTCGGAAAAGATAGCTTTTAACCGGTGGATTGTTACTGAAGTTGATGTCCTGATCACGAATCCGTAAGAATTTTGAGCCTATCTTGACCCCTCATATTATTTTTCGCAAAAATCGGTATATCCATCGCCCCTGGCGCGCAGTGTATGTCACTCAGGTTATCCCCAGAAGAGATTCTGACTCATCATCGTATATTCAACAATTGTGAAAATCTCAGAATTCTACTCCAATAATTAGGGAAGATACGGGGGTGTTTCCATGAGAAGGGAAACAAATTCTGATTTTCCAGAACTCAAAATTTTTCAGCAAAAATATGGATTGTTACTGAAGTTGATGTCCTGATCACGAATCCGTAAGAATGTTGAGCCTATCTTGCCCCCTAATATTATTTTTCGCAAAAACCGTTCTATTTATCGCCCCTGGCGCGCAGTGTATGTCTCTCAGGTTAACTCCAGAAGAGATTTTGACTCATCTTCGGAATATCTAACGATCGTGAAAATTTCAGAATTCTACTCCAATAATTACGGAAGATAGTGGGGTGTTTCCATTAGAAGTGAGACACACTGTATATATAATATATATATATATATATATATATATATATATATATATATATATATATATATATATATATATATATATATATATATATATATATATATATATATATATATAAATATATATATATATATAAATATATATATATATATATATGTATATACAATTCATCCGATCGAAATAACCAGTCAATGAAACGGAATATTTCTGTATTTCCAACAGAAAACCATATTGAAGTCATTATATAATGTAATTATTTCAAATGAAATCTTGGGCTATATATAAATGAACTTAACAAACTCAATGAATGAATACCCACCGAGGCTTTGCTTGGATGTGGGTGTTCTTGGATTGGTATTGGTTATTCAATAAATATAACATGAAATATTGCATTGGAGTTGTAGGATCTAGATAAAAATGTATATGTGTACACACATACAGATACATATACTCACGCATACGTATATACTAACAAATAGACACATATATACACATACACACATATAACTGTATAATTGAAAGGTGATATGGTGCAGCGCCAATGGTTGAGATTACAAGTTATTGGCAGTGAGAAATAAAGGTATTTCAATATTATTAGACACCAAAATACATTCAGTACCTATTTTATAGCTGATGTTGAAGGTTAGATAAAATATAATGGATATGAACTCATTTCAACATGAGGCGTAAGTATCGTGACCACAATATACCATCAATGTATATTGTGGAAAGGATCGGCCCCAGAACTGTTCCTTGTGGTACCTTGTGTTCCTTGTTCCACGATCCTTTTTTTACTGATAATATCGATTTCCACGAATTGTTCTCTGTTATCGATTTCTACGAATTGTTCTGTGTTACCGATTTCCACGAATTGTTCTCTGTGTGATAACTTTCCATGACACTAAAAGTGTTTTATCTGTAACCCATGTCTTGTAAGGTCCTCAACAGTTGTGAGTGGTTCACGATGTAGAATGCAGGATCCAAGAAGACACATGAACTTGGTTTACTTTTTTACAGGTTCTCTGATATTCTGGACGTGAGGAAACGAATAGCATCTTGGGTAGAAACTTCTTTGAATCCATATTGATTTTTTGAAATGATTTTATGTTTGTCGCGGTAGGAGGCCGTTCTTTTCACAAGCTTTCATATAGTTTCACCTGTCCCGGAGTCTGTCTGTCTGTAATCAAATCTAGCAAGTTAAATTTGGCCCACTTGTAGTTGCCCGATAAACGTGAAATTTTGCAGGTGTTCATAGTTCCCGTGACAATGCGTTATGGAATTTTTGTTGAAGCAAAAACGGCTCAAAGATGGCGGACGAGATTTGTGTTCATGGTCCGATTCGACTCAAATTTGGTATGAAGGGGTTTTCGGGGTCAAAGATTCTGGATTTTTTGTCAAAATTCATAAAATAAGGATGGCGGCTCCAAGATGGCCGACGATCTCGGTCTAGTAGAATGGTCCGATTCTATTCAAAATTGGTATGTGGGGTTTTCGGGGTCGGAGATTATGAATTTTTATTCAAAATTTACAAATTAAGTTGGCGGACTAGTTTTGTCATTATGGTCCGATTCGATTCAAAATTGGTATGTGGGGTTTTCAGGGTCGAGGATCGTGAATTTTTTTAAAAATTCATAATGGCGGCTCCAAGATGGCCGACGATCTCTATGATTATGGTCCGATTCTATTCAAAGGTGGTATGTGGAGATTTTCGGAACCGGATATTATGCATTTATTGTCAGAAATTCATAAATTCAAGATGGCGGCTCCAAGATGGTGGACAAGTTTTGTGTTAATGGACCGTTTCTATTCAAAATTGGTGTGTCGGGGTTTTGGGAGTCGGAGATTGTGAATTTAGTCGAAGATTATTGATTTTCTGTCAGAATTCATAAATTGAAGATAGCATGGTTTCCTCATTGAAGAACTAGATAGCTGAACACTTACAGGACTCATAATGACAATGCATTAACAAAAATGCATAGATTAAGGCGTACTTACTAAAAAGCACACAATCAAATAATTAATAATAAAAACCTTTTTAAAGACAAAGTTTTATTCAAATGCGCTAAAAAGTTAAAAATAATCGCTTTGGATGTGCTACGTAGGTTATTCCGTGAGTTATAGATTCGAAAGCTTGTCGCTTTTGTATTCGAACTGAAAACTTTGCCCGACAAGCTCACGAAATAACCTACGGCGCACATCCAAAGCAGTATTTTTTACTTTTTAGCGCATTCGTATAAAAGTTTGTCTTTAAAAAGCTTTTTTTTATCAATTATTTCCAAAGTAATGGAAGCACGCTTCGCTAAATAAATGAGCTGTAACTTTCTCGAAAATTATTATTTCTTTCTCCTCGACTATGGTCAAAAACTAAAGAAAAATATGGCAAGATGGGGTTAAATACATGGTTTCTTCCTCTCCCACAACACACAGTGTATTAGTAATGAATGTTCACCCTTCTTTTGCATATTTGGTAAGTCATTACTTATAAAAAAAAAGTTTCTTCTTGTAACCAAATTATTCCATATTGTATGATTTACATAACACTGAAGATGATAACTGCATCCCTCGAAATGTCTATATCTGTGATTCTCATGGTTTACTATGTGAAAACAACAAAAACTCGATGGCGCCTGCTAGTCGGAAAGGTAGATTTCAGAATGTATTTATTGATTCTAACGAATTATGGAGAGAATTTCATTCATCTATCAAAACTGACATTCCAACAATAAACTGACATCTTTTAATTGTTAATTTAAACCAGAATGACGCACCAGTGCACGATTATTCGCTGTGCGCAAGACTGGTAATGCCCTCTAGTGACTCGATAGCTGAAGTTTTCCTGTTTTATTTCCAATACTCACTATGTAACAATTTCAATTTTTTAACAATTTCTAAATAATCTACCACGATGTAACAATTCTGTGCTCACTTCTAGTCCAAATGAATCAAAGTTTTTTTCTGTCAAAGAAAAAAGTAAGTAAATGATGAAAGATATGTGTATTGATACGATAGTTCACCGCATTTGGAGGTTATCCATGTAAAGTTATGATATTTTGAATATCTTAAAGTAATGCTATTTCTGTAACCCTGGCCTAGTTTTAACCTGACGGAAAACCACTAAATAACATCAGATTCAACGCAAAACTGTTTCATGGAATTCTCAAATAATATAATAATCAGAAAAGGAATGAGGTTCACAATTTTAGTTGAATTTGGGATTCCACTTTCACCCTTGCAAGGATGTGAGAACATTGAACGGTCCCTAAATAATACTAACACTCTTTAACACGTATAGTTGTCCACAAAATATTCCGTATTGCTTATACAGTACAAGTAACGATGTTCACTCTTAGTACTTGAAGTGCATTACATTTAACATTAGTTCACAAGTAAGGCCCACTGCTTTTGTAACCGAAACCAGTTCGTTAACATTAAAATACAAATAATACTCTGTGAGGTACTTTGATAGAATGTCGTTATGATAGACAACTCGGAAAGACATCAAAAGTATCTCTGTCCCCTGTTCATAAGGCTGATTGATCAGCGTTCGCGTACTCGCAGTTCAAGTCGCTATTTGCTTTTTATAACCGGCTCAACACCGTCCCACGGAACTTGGTTAATACTTTTACTTTTTACTGTTTACTGTTACATCTAAAATATTTATCGAATGAAAACCTCACGTCCCGGAATTAGAGATTGAAATATCGTGGAATAACAGAACGCTCATCTCTTTGCTGTAGTTTATGTGCTGCCGTTGGAAATGTATAAAATTTACGCGTACTATTTTTGGAATCGACTACACAGCAATAGCGAGGGCTCATTGTTATTATATGTATGTTGTTATACTACCCAACCGTGACCGTTGCCATAACGATAATAATAATGATTATTCATCCGAAGTATGGTACAATATTTTCAAGTGATTTGTGAATGAATGGGCAGACCTCAGAAACTGAAAGTTTTCAGCTTGTGCTTACCAGGATCATCACCTACTTCTGCCACCATGGGCGCTGTCATAGTTTCATCTATCCCCTCCAGCCTAATGCACACAGCGAATAGGATAATTGCACAGTACAGGGTGCCCCAAAAGTATCAATGTACTATTATTATAGGTACCTATCAGAATATACTGTTTTTCAGCAAGGAAGTCTTGAAATTGCCTCCAAATCGAAGCTTTAGACTTTTTGGTGTTTTTTGGGGTAAGAATTCCAATGTTTTGATCAATCTTTTCTAGCGTTGCTACTCCAAATCGCGACATATTTTACGAAATTTCAAAAAAGACGCGAGCGTTCAAAATTTGTTTGTGTTTGTATCGCTGTATCTTTTTTTTTTTCATGGAGACGTCCAGGACAACGAGAGGTAATTACTTTATTTTAACATATTTCTGACATTTGTGACACTGACATTTCATACTTACTTACGAGGGTATACAAAAAGTTAAAATTTTTTATTCATGAAATTCTCTTATAAAATACAATTCGTGCAATGGAAATATTATTGTTGACAAATTTGCATTCATGCATTTTTAACTGAAAAACGCACTAGTGCTCTTTTTCCACTAAAAATGCCTTCGGGCAAATTTCCCAAAAGTTATCGATAATTTCCATTGCACTCATTATATTACTATTGAAAATGTAATAAGGTTTTTAGTTTTTTTTTTATTTGAAACTGCATAAAAATTCTACAATTCTGATTCACAACTCACCGAGCATTCGAAAAGAAATGGAAACAGTTAAAAGACACAACGTGGTCGAATTCATCTATAAAACCAGCAGGAATGCCATTTTGAGGGTCCAATACCGTGAAATCAATAATGGGATATTTTTCCTTGGGGTACTTTTTCTTCGCGTACTCCACCATATTTGGCGAAATATCAGATCCAATATACCGTCGAATATTTTTGGGCAATCGTGGAAGGAACATTTCCACAGTGTATCCTCCGTCACCCATGCCTATTTCCAAAACAGATTCTCCATTATGCCATTCGTCAAAATCCAAATATTTGTTGATGACGTTTGTGTTTTCTTCCGCTTGTAAACAGTTGTTTTTTGAATAGAGCTCAGGATTCATGTTGACAGTAAATATGGATATCGGTGTACTGAAAAAACTATTGTGAAAGTGGAACTTCATTCGTTATACTGACTGATTGCCATGACTGTGACGTTTATCGCATCAAACTTTATGATAAATTATTCACTTTTGAGTATGATTGATCGTTAAAAAACATGGACACGTGTTTACTTGGAAGTGATTAAAATCGGCTCCATTTATTAATCATCGGGTGAAAAAATATTGAAAATGGTAAAAATAAATTTTTTTTTTTGGAATATCTAATAAAAACAACCGTTTCCCCGGCACCATATCACTCAATACATCTCCATATTGTACTTGATGATATTACTCATGCAGCAATTCAACCTCACTGCAATCACCAATTTAAATCCATTGGTTTCGTGCACATTTGACAGATAGTCGACATTGGAGGTAAAACAACGTCAGTTTTCCGATTTGTCAACGTTGGAGAGTTGAATATTTTCAATATCCTAGGATACATTATTTTGGGATATCTGTTGATAATTCTTCAGTCTTCAGAAGATAGGGATCAACGCCCATCTAAACTGGAATAATATTTTGTCAGGTCAATTGTCACAATATTTCAGTCGAAAAACAATAAAAACAGTAAACATTTCGAATAAACGTTCTTCACCAAAGCGGAAATGTGAGTTTGTTTTACCTCCAATGTCGAGCATCTGTCAAATGTGCACGAAACTAATTCAATTCCATGTAAGTATGTATGTAAGTAGCATTTATTTTCTTTGTAGACAAATATAAATTTGTATAAGAATAGTCAATTGTGTAACTTAACCTAACTTAATCCTAGAGCTCAAAAGATTTAACACAAAAAATAAAATGTACCTGAACATTCGGTATAAAACTCGGACAGTAACTTAACTCTTGAATATCAAACAATTGAATTCAACAGCTTATCATCACGAAACTATAGGTTCGCTTGAAAATACGCATAAGAGTTTGGGAAATTATTTGAGAATTCAGGTTTCAAACCATCCAAATTTATGGAGTTCATGGGTTCAGTATTGGTGTTTTGCGTTCAATAATACAGTACACACTGAAACTAAATATACACCATATGAACTTATTTTCGGAAAACCTGTACAATTACCATCAAACTTAACCGATGCAATCGATCCTCTATACAATTTCAAAAACTATCCATTGGAATTGAAATATAGATTGCAAACAGCATGTAGTGATGCTAAATACAATCTGTTGGAATCAAAAGCTAAAAGAAAAAATAGATATGACATGAAATCAAAATCATTTACTTATCAAGTAGGAGATAGAGTGATGTTGAAATGTAATGATGTAAGTAAGTTAGAAGCTCTTTTCAAAGGTCCTTTTACTATTGTAGAAAATAAGTCACCAAATGTTAAATTAGATTTAGGAAATAATCATTTAGTTGAAGTACATAAGAATCAGATAAAGAAATATTATGTTTAGTTTTAGAAAAAAAAATAAGAGCAGTTCATATATTTTTTTCAACTCTCCCGTGGGAGATGTGGTGTTATATATTATTAGAGAATAAGCATTTTTAATATAATAATTGATGAGTTGAATAACCCCAACAAATTGACCTGAGTATTAATGATTGTAACTTGTAAGCAATATATTCATTCATGATTATACATCAAAACCGAACGCATGTGTTTTATTCAGATGAACTAATTTAAGTAATACTAAGTTTATCACAATCCACAATCCTAAAGCTTAAAAAATTAAATACAACAACACAACATACCTGAACATTCGGTATGAAACTCGGACAGTGAATGAAAACTTTTTTCTAGTAAACATTCTTGTAGGTTCTTTTTGAACTCATGAGAGTTACATTTTTTATGTTTTATTTCACATGGAAGCCTGTTAAAAATTTGCAGGCCAAGGTGTGAAGGAGCGTTTGAGGTTATTTTATATTTACAGTAAGGCACATAATAGTTATTTCTTTGTCTAGTTTCTATTGAATGAATGTTTCTCATTTCTTTAAAAGATTTCTTGTTGTTGAAAATATATAGGCAAAGTTCCATTATCAGAAAACACGCCACAGTCGAAATACGTAGCTCTCTGAATATTGTTCTACATGTTTCATTTTGTTTCATTCCAGCGATTATTTTTATAAGTTTTTTTTGTGCGATGAATACATCATTGGATAGCGTAGAGTTACCCCACAAACATATACCGTATCTCAAAGTTGATGCTCCCAGGCTGTGATAAACAAGAAGTAACAGATCTTGCCGCAAAATTGGTCTCAGGGTCCTAAGCATATAACCCAATGAATTCAGTTTACTAATGACGGCTTGACAATGACTCCTCCAATCAAGGTTTTCATCTATCATTATCCCGAGAAATTTTGTTGTTTTCGTATTCTGTATCGAGGTGTCATCGGCATAAATGGTAAAAAATGCTTCATCGGTTATCGTATCCATTTCGTTAATGTACAACAGGAACAAAATTGGACCTAGTACGGATCCTTGAGGTACCCCTGTGACAAAGTACGTAGGTTCAGATTATACTTTTTTTATGTGTCCATTCTCCACGGATGTCAGGCTGATATATTGTTGCCTATTTTCTAAGAAAGAAGCCACCCACTCACAGGCATTTCCACGAATTCCATACTGATACATTTTTGACAAGAGTTTACTATGACTGACACAGTCGAATGCCCTGCTGAGATCGCAAAATGTATGTATTATTATAGTGTTTTGCATTGTATTTTATTATTTAAGGTTAGATTTGTTTTATATCGTATTTCATAGTTTTGAGGTCATATTCGTAGATCAGATGTGCAACGGTGGACAAACATCATGTGTATTCTGTTGATAGGGCGCTCACCTCCGGTCTATTCCCAGGAAGGGCCTAATAAATTAATTAATAGGATTGAACTCCCAATCATATATAGATGTTAAGTGTAAGAGTAGCTTAAGCTAAACTTCGCCTCTGTGTACCCAACATCTTGAGATTGTAAATATCAACTTATAATAAAGCCATATGGTACATTAAATTACTTTTGCGTTGTGCGATTATATTTCAGAACATCTGGATTCTGAGTAAGTTTATTAATGAAATAACTAATAAAAAACCTTTTTGAAGGCAAGCTTTTATTTAACCGTGGACTAAAAGTAGGTACCAATTAATTTCATTGGACAATGATTGGTTGGTAAGTAACAACTTGTCGAAGTATTAATTTTATGACAATTCGCGCGACAAGCCTTTTGAAACCAAATAATTCAACAAAAAATAAGTAAATCATTGTCAGCGATGACAAACTCATTTTATACGTTTTAGTACACGGCTTAAATGAAAGTTTGTCTTTAAAAAGGTTTTTTTTAGATATTTTATTTTTTGCTTTTTAGCTAGTTCGCCTTAATCTGTTCATTTCTAATAGAGCATAGTTATTACAGGGTTTCTTCCCTGTAAGTTTTGACCTGAAAGAAATCATGATCTCTCACCTCAAAAACTCCCACACATTAATTTTGAATATAATCTGACCATAATCACAAAACTCGTCCGCTTGGACGCCAATTTGAATTTATAAATTTTGACAAAAAATTCATAATATCCAAACCTGAAAACCCCCACATACCAATTTGAATAAAATGACCTAATCAAAAATCTCCCCTTGGGACCGCCATATTGAATTTATAAATTTTGACAAAAAATTCAAAATCTTTGACCGCGAGAACCTCCGCATACCAATTTTGAATCGAATCGGACCCTAATCACAAAACTCGTCCGCCATAATGGAGCCGCCATCTTGAATTTACAAATTTCGACAAACAATTCATAATCTCCGACCCCGAAAACCCTCACATACCAATTTTCAATGAAATCGGACTATAATTACAAATCTCGTCCGCCATCTTGGAGCCGCCATTTTTTTCTCTAACATGCATAATGCATTGTTAGGGAATTATGTATACCTGCCAAATTTCAAATTAATCGGTCGAAATGCACTTGCAAGATTTGACCCTAACGAACGAACGAACAAGTGAAACAAAAAATAAAATAAAAAAAAGCTTGGAAAAATGAGGGTTTTCCAAAATCGTTCCAGTCCAGTCCAGTCTGGCAGCTCAACAAGGTACGAAATTTGGACGTATAAAATGGATGAAAGTTGAACGAAAGACTCAGTATAATAAAAGAGATATTTACAACGTTTATCTAAAAATCATACACACAGAATAAGTTTATAGACTCCGTCAAATTGAATTCAATAAGTCAGATTATAATACCAGAGAACGAATTGATACCAATAAACATAAAAAGTATTTGAAACAACAAAGAAAATTCGATTCATTAAATAATACACAATAATACAAAAACATTCGAGGAAACCCTGAAATTGTTGAACAAACATTTTTCAATAGATTTGTCAATCTATCAAACACAAAGAACCCCGCACCAAATACATGGGAAAATGGCTCTCAGCCAATTTTGAAACTATTCTGGGATATTGTACTACAAGTCACTAGAAGTTACACGTGCAAGTTTAAATTAATTTATATGTCTAGTTTCGGAGATATGAATTTTTGAAAATCATAAAAATGGCTGTTTTACTAAAACATAGTAAGGTTCACTTATCCAAAAGTATTACTTTTCAGATGATTAGTTACAAAATATTAGCATTGCTGGTTTGAAGAAAGTCAAATGACATGTCAGTCAGTCGGTCGTTTAGACAAAAGAAGCCGCCTATTATATAGGGTGGGTCAAAAATAGCGATAATTTAGCATATTTCGACACTCTTTATCATTGGTCCCATTAGTTAGACTGAGCATTTTTTATAAAAAATATCTTTATTGGGAGTCTTTTCTTATGACAAGAATATTTTCTTCAAAAGTTTTAACTTTCTTAAATTTTTTCTAATGATTGTTTTTTATACTTCATGTTTTTAACATTAGTTACTTAAAACAGCCTTTTTGAGACAATGAATCTGCTTTGAAGCCAAAACTACTTAAGGAAGACTTATAGTGATGTTTAATATGATTAGCTACAGAAAGTTACAATCACATTTGTTAAAAACATGAAGTATAAAAAAAATTGTTTTTTAAATTCGTGTTTTGGAAGAAAGTTAAAACTTAAAAAAAAATGTTCTTGTCATAAGAAAAGGCTGCCAATAAAGATATTTTTAATGAAAAATGCTCAAACCTACTAATGGGACCAATGATAAAGATTGGTGAAATATGCTAAATTGTCGCTATTTTTGACCCACCCTATATAATAGACGGCTCCTTTTGTCTTAACGACCGACTGACTGACATGTCAGTTGACTTCCTTTGAACCAGAAATGCCATTATTTTGTTACTAATCATCTAAAAAGTAATTCTTTTGGACAAGTGAACCTTACTATGTTTTAGTAAAATAGCCATTTTTATGATTTTCAAAAATTCATATATCCGAAACTAGATATAGAAACTAATTTAAACTTGCACGTATAACTTCTAGTGACTTGTATTACAATATCCCAGAAAAATTTCAAAATTGGCCGAGAGCCATTTTTCCATGTATTTGGTGCGGGGTTTTTTTCACTCTCATAGAAAAAGATTTAATTACCAATTAACAACAAATCATAGCTAACATATCAAAATCAGGACAATCAAAATCTAACATTGAACATAATAGAGAAATTTCAAGTCAAAACAATTAAAAATAAATCCATCCAAAATAAAGTTGTTTTTATACGGGCAGATAAATGATCGCGATTAATAAAGCTAATTACTTTAAAAAAACTCCAGAGTTCTTGAATTTAGGGTTATTTGATATCTTGAAAGAAGATCCTACATGTTTTCACCAAAAAGAAGTTAAAGAAATACTGAAATCACTTCCATATGTTCTTAACGACAATGAAAAAATGCACTATTATGAACCCTCAAATTCCAAAACTCTATTCACGTCACCACGGATTATGTTTGTTGCCCTGGAATGCAGAGTCTGCTAACCGAAACCACAAATGTGCGGCTGGCTTCTGTTTGTTGACTCCGTTGATTTGTCGTTTTCTACCAAGCGTACTGATGAGGGCCGAAAGCCCGAAACACGTATTTAACACTTTTCTTTGAGGGCTGTCCATTATATATATATATATATATGTATATATATATATATATATATATATATATATATATATATATATATATATAATATATATATATATATGACCAGGGTGCGTGCAAGCTCCATAACTTTTTTTCTATCCATGCCATTGACTTATTTTTTTTTTCATAGTGGAGAAGTGCACTTTAATGATTTGTCGTATGGAAAGAAGAACTTTTCCGCTCTAGTGCGCTGAAGTACTTTTCCGAACTAGTGCGTAATAGTACTTTTCCGTACGATTTCAAAATACTCAGAATCATTCAAACGAATATACTATTTTGTCCCCATATCACGTCACTGTATGTGATACTCCTGGACTGATCACAAAATGGTGGTACTCAAGTTCTTAGACAATTTCTTTGGTGAAACCATTGTAGTTGACTTGTATTGCACATACGGACATATTTGAATGACACTGCAATACTCTGATGTGCCATTGAAGCAAAATGTCAAATAAACTGAGCTCAAAAAAGGTATATGCGTGTGTTTCTGCAAATTTCATTTTGATGGTTCGAATCATATTGGTTCAAACTTTTGCGTACAACTTTTTAAATTGGTTCATCTATCCAAGATACATGGTACTAAAATGTCTAAGAACACTGGTGCTTGCACTTATACCTGTAAAAGTTTGGGCACAGTTTATAGCTTCTTCAGCTATAAACTGTGGTTTGGGATCAACTTGGCGACACTTGGCCTACTTGATGATAGAGATTAGTAGCTTTTCAGACGGCGCCAATTTCATTTCAGTTTCAATTCAGTAAACTGTAACAACAGACCACACAGGGTATATTTATTTCCTCAGATTTCTCTTCGAGGCGAACTGTTCGCGGGTTCTAATTGTAGCTTTGCTATTGGTTGAAAAGTGAAATCTGCCAAATTTGACCAATAGCATAGCTAGAATTAGTCCCCGAATATTGCACAAAGAAAGCATCGTGTTGTTGTTTTTAGTATTTGTACCCTGTTACGTTTGTAATTCTTTTGCCCTGAAAATAGGGGTATGCTCCGACTAAATAACCCAGTGGAGTCGGGGGGGGGGGGAGGTGTATTATGTATTTCAAATAAGTTATATTCGTTTTATTGAATATTAGAAGAGGGCGCCAAGTAATTTCACGTATTAAACATACCTCCCTAGGAAAGAAAACATCTGAAATTACTAAACAATTTACTTTTCAGTATCAGCAAAGTTTCCCCACAAATTGGGATCATAAACACTCTAGAATGGGATAGAACAGTATTATAAAAAAAGAAACTCTCGAGAGTACAGCTTTACAATCAAAGTTACATCCCCAAATTAAAGTTACAGTGCCAACTCACTACAACATTGATTGTAAAGTCCGTTACAAACCTCAAAAATCAAAATATATGTTTTGTATGTCTTTCAGAAAGGCGCTTGGCAAATATTATACCAATGTTAACTAGGAATATATTAGTCCAGAAAAATGCTTTTTTCCGCGCGGTCCGTAGAAAACTATGATCAAAAGTTCCACACTTGACTTGAAAACGGACATGAAAACATCATAAAAGAATGGCCACTATGTGGTACTTATTGCTTTTCGATTTCCAAACTTCTCAGAGGTTTTTGTTTATTAATTTCTTGTTTTTTTCCCTTGAGATTTTGTGCCAACTCCTTCAATGGATGTGTCTTTTCCGGTAAATATTAAGTTACATCACCCATGCACTCCGAATATGGGGAAAACACTTTTCTACTGTTTTGCCTCCTGAACCGATCGGAAGAAGGAATTAGTTCATCGTTTCGAAATAATTACCGTTTCCGAATATCATCTGCTCTTTTCAGAATAATATTAATCACTTTTTTATTGCATCAAATATCGTCTTTATCGAAGATCCTCCTTCTACACAGTCCGATTCATTTATTACCAACATTGAAAAATTAAAAAAGTAAATAAATGTAATCTTGTCAAAGAAATTAAAATTATTCATGAGCAACGGTGTAAGAAGGAGGGTATTTTAGATATAAACGACGATATGTTGTGCAAAGGTGTGCCGAAAATAATGATTTAGGTGTATTGTTATGCTAGTAAAAAGAAGGAGGATTTTGAGTGAGTTTTGTGCGAGAAACGGTGCTTGAAATTTATTTCGGAAAAAAGCGATGTAACTCTGAAACGGTATGAGACCGCCGCATTTTTCTTCCGGATTCGTGTTCAGGAGGCAAAAACACGTAAGAAAAGTGTTTTCCCCATATTCGGAGTGCATGGGTGATGTAACTTAATATTTACCTCTTTTCCTTCAGTGATTCTATTTTCCCCTTTTTCCTCTGGCTTCTAAACGACCGACCTATTGTCACTATTGCTACCAAGCAATAAAACGCCTGAAATACCTATCATAATTCGTGTCACCCCCATAGCAGTGGCATAAACCTTTGAAAAAACTCACCTTCAGTGTGAAAACCCCCATGCTATCTGAAAGCGTTTCCTCGAAATGTCTTAATTAGTAAACCCAAAACATAAAGATGATGGCCCAATCAAACGAATAGCCCAAAACACATCACCTCACTTTGTGCTATACCAAAAAAGCCGTATTAAACGAATTTCCTTTCGAAGTTTCGGCGATCACAAAATGTTTTTGAATGCCCACTATCCTATTTTACCGTCGTGATCGTAACGAACCAGAATCTGGCGTTCCCTTTTTCTATCGGTACAAAAACTCTGTGTGTATTAAAAACTTATCCATAGTCGCCACTGCGAATATTTTACCTTCCTGAAAACTTTTATTTTAATTGTTTTAACATATATTTTGAGATTCTATTTTTAATATATATATATATATATATATATATATTGTTATGTTATGAAAGACCAGTAATTTATTTTAATTGTTTTAACATATATTTTGAGATTCTATTTCTTTAATGAAGCCTATGTATAATATTGATAGATAAAAATATACAAATACTATAATGCAATCATTTTCATACATTGTCAAGATGATTACAACCTATAATTGTTCAAAAGACAACAAAAAAGTCTAGATTTATAAAATCATCCTGAATAATGTGAACAACAAAATTATAAGCTTGAAACATACATATATGAAATTGTATCTAACTAAAAATAGCCAATGGGAGAACAACAAACTTCTTGATGACAATAGCCAATCAGGTAACAGTATGGTCAGATGTAAGATTTGAAATTGTGAGAAAATAAGAACGGTAAAGTGTCAGAGACAATTATCATTAAATATTGTACATAGTTTGTAAGAAAAGAAAAATATTTTAGTTTATAAGTTTTGACAAATAACCCCAAAGAGTGATAATGTGACAACAAAGTGCGCGAATTTGAAAATTCAAATGATATGGAAAAAGGAGAAATGGTATCCAGGTGATAGAAAACAAAGCCACTAGGGAGATTGAAAAAAATTTTGAAAAGAACGCCACGTTCGTACTTTAGAAAAAGAAAAATTCAAGAACTTCATCAATATAAGGTAGTTTCTCTATTAGAACCCAACCAACTCAACTTCAAGAGAATTTCAATAAAAATAAATAGCAGCAAACAAAATTACCTTTTATGTACTCCACATAAATGGGAGATCTCATACCTCCCAGACTATTCGGTGAAACATTACAAGTAGTAGAGCAGGTGAAATATCTAGGGCTAATTCTTGACAAGAAACTAACCTGGAACCCGCATCTTCAACATGTAACCAACAAAATCAAGATAATCTTCATGATGTGCAGGAGAGCTTTTGGAAAAACCTGGGGGCTTAAACCGAAAGCCATGCACTGGCTTTACACAGCGGTAATAAGTCCAAGAATAACTTATTGCTCACTCTTATGGTGGCCAAAAACAAATCAAAGACAGGCAAAAACCAACCTTGGGAAAATCCAGAGGCTTGCCTGTCTCTGTATCACGGGTGCAATGAATAGCACTCCAACAGCTGCAATGGAAATCATCCTAACCTGAACCCCTTGACATGTCATTGGAGAGGCCAGGATGAGTGCATACAGACTGGAACAAACAAAAAACTGGAGAATCCGAACAACTGGACATACCAGAATCACTCATGTAATCAACATCGAAGAACTCGAAATGATTTCAGATTACATGCAACCCCTATACTCATTCGAAAAACCATTCGAAACACGAATTGATGGATCTGGATAGCCCCGAGTATAGAATCACAATCAACTGCGGACATAGTCTGGTATACAGACGGTTCAAAGACAATTGAAGGAACGGGAGCAGGAATACATGGGGTAAGGCCAAGAAGGGATTACATAATACCACTTGACAAATGCTCCACGATATTCCAAGCTGAAACACATGCTATCATGGTATGCATTCAGAAGAATCTAGAAAGTGGTTATAGGACAAAACACATCTACATTCTATCTGACTGTCAAAGTGCTATCAAAGCACTCAACTCTATACAGATAAAGTCCAAACTGGTCTGGGACTGCTTCCAGAACCTCATCGAGCTGGCAAAACACAACAAGGTCACCTTGATGTGGGTGCCAGGTCACAGAGGCATTGAAGGCAACGTCAAAGCGGACCAGCTAGCTAGACAAGCATCTGAAACGCTATTCACAGGGCCAGAACCTGCACATGGGAGTAGCAAAAACCGATGCAGGACCCTGATCGACGAGTGGATGAAAAGAAGACACCAACAATATTGGGATCAAACTGTCGGGCAAATACACAGCAAAGTCATGGTAGGGCATCCAAACCGGACCCTGACGGCTGACCTTCTGAACCTGAACAGAACGAAGTCTCGTATAATAATAGGTCTGTTGACTGGACACTGCGGCCTAAGAAAACACCTAAACACCATGGGAGTACGCAGGGAAACCGTTGTGTGATGAAGAGGAAGAAACAGCCTCTCATATTATCTTCGACTGTGACGCCCTAAGTAGTAGGCGACATAGAACCTTTGGAGAGATCAGCCCGGAAACAGGCATGAATCCGAAGAACCTTATCAACAGGCTTCTTAACCTAATTAAAGGCACAAACCTGTTTGAATGAGGAACCACTGACGACAGAGTGATACAATAGACCCCAGCTGGTCGCAGTGTCAAGGGAAGCTAAGTGCCAACCCTGTCTCTGGCTCGTCAGCTTTCAACCAACCAACCAACCAACTCCACATAAAACTATTTCAAAGCTGATTTCTGGATTTGTATGGTTTCCTTTTTGGTATTGGAGAGCCTGAGAGCAGTAGATTGAAGGAGGATTCAATTTCTTGGTGTGTATTGTAACAGCGACAGTTCCAGCGTCAGGTATAAACTTTTCTAAACATCACAAACTGAATAACTTCACAAATAACTCGTATCATATCAGAAGAACTCTATTTCATTTTGATAATGAACTATTAAAGAATTTTTCAACCTTCAAAGTAAAAGTGAGGTTGTGTATACTTTATTCATCGCCGTTTCTCATGATTGTTTTTGAAAATTTGTAGAATGGACATTGCATATTATCTATCGGGGAAAAATTTTTTTTTTTTTACAATGATCTCAATCGTACTTATAAACATTGAATAGATTGAATTTGACATCAAGCAATGGCTCTATTACCTGAACCGGCTATCTGAGACGAAAGGTGTACCAACTGAGTTTAGTCGTGGTAAGAAAAGGAATAACAATTGGCAGCAACGTGACGAGAAAACAGTTACATTGGCTAGCAATTATTATTACATTGCAATATATTATACATGGCAAATATAAAAGAATTATCAATCACACATATCATATCAAGTTATTTCCAAAGTGGGACAAAATAATCAACAATTTGTTTTTACAATTAATAAAACATAACAATATATATTATATATATATATTTATATATATATATATATATAAATAACTATGAATTTGAAATAAACTTAGTAGAAAGGATATTCCTATTCAGTACTGATCGTCAACCCAGCGTTACTATTATCGAACCTGGAAATGCAAATATTAATTTTGAACCTGTAACATCAAATTCACCAATTATAAACTCAATTGCTCAACCTCAACAGGTAGAATCAGTTATATATAAAACATTACCGTATGTAAAAGAACTAACTTCCAAACTGACTGATGTGTTTAAATTAGATAAACTACGCATTGCCAACGAAAATATCAAAACTATTGCTAGTCTTTACACTAGAACTGAAGCCCCTTTAACGATTTATGGAAAATCAAATATCATTTATAGTATTCCTTGCCTTAACTGTGATAAAATTTATATCGGTCAGACGAGTAGGAATTTAACAGGCCGCATAGCATCTCATAAGAGTGATTGTAAAATAAAAAAAACAGTTGTGCATTAGCTGAACATAATATTAACTCAATCATTTCAGTAATTTTAACAACCCTTCTATTTAGCAGTAGAGAATAACTACCATAAAAGGAATTTCCTTGAAATGGTATACATAAAAATGAACCTAATAGCATGAATAAACGATCTGATATTTCCAACCTAAGTGTTATTTACAATTACTTGTTAAAACTTGATTCCAATTGAATTTTCTGAAAGAAAAAACTGCTTATTATTTTTTGATTTTTTTCTCTCATTTATCAATATTTGTCATATAGATTGGTACTATTCCTTTTGTTCTGTGGACAAAACACATGTTTCTCCCATGACAGTTTGACATTGACACCTTCTGTCTTGCACTTCCTGTCATCCACCATTCCATTTTCAGTCATGCTTTAACCATGTGGTAATTGTCCTGTCAAAGTTTAAATTGTTTTTTTAAATTATGTTCCTAAACAATATGTGCTTTTACAATTGTTTAATTTCTATATATATTACTAGTAGTGCTTCATAGTGATATGATTTTGAAAAGATCTCAATCACAAAATGGTGATTAGATCGCTGTCTTCACTTCTTCACCTTAGTAAGTTCATTTAAAATTGTGTAAAATCGTATTTCACAATTTGTGTTTTCCTTTTTTCACAGTTGTCTTGATAATGAAAATAAACATTTTCGAAAGCTTGACTAAATAAGAAAGAGTTTTTCTTCTTTCACTGCCCATTAAATTTGACTGCAACCTCAAGGAATATCCTTTCTACTAAGTTTATTTCAAATTCATAGTTATTTTCAACTAGTCCAGTCACGAGACTACCCTTTTTCAATATATATATATATATATATATATATATATATCTATTTATATATATATATATATATATATATATATATATATATATATATGTATATATACAGAGTGTTTTGACTTAGCCTACTCAAAGAAAAACTAATTCTGTTAATTTTAATTCTAGGAGAATATGGAAATGAAAGATAATACCAGGCGATTCGAAATGACCTGATTTAAATTCGTTATAACCCTTTGAGTTTGAGGTTAAGTTATGTGAGTACTTATTTGGGTATATTTCAATGTGCAACCACATTTATATTATTGTGGTGCAACTAGAATATTTTCAAATAATTTCACCAGAAAATCTTTTTTTTTTTGACAGGCGGAGAATTGGAAATAAAATTGTCAGGTCAGAAAATTTCAAATTCAATGCATACAGTATGATGGACTATTAAAATATCATTGTCAGTTAATCCGTCAAGATTTGTACTTGCCTTTGGTACTGAATACAGGTGTATATTCGAATCTGCGGCTTTAGGCTGTCCACACAAAATGCAAAAGGGGCCATTTTACGCATTAATAAACGACGTAATTTTTGAAAGAGCGAACTAAAAAATGAAATAGGCAAGATTTCAAATCAACGAGAAAAAAAAACGCATAGACACCGACAAAATAGAAAATTATTTCATATAAGATGCTGCAGATGTCAAAAATTAAGTTTTGACATTAAGCGAGGATATAAACAAACATTTTTGGACGGCGCGCGGCGCCATCTACCACAGATATTGAAGCTCTATTGAAGCAACAGGTGGTGTCCCCTCGAAAATCTAAACAATATCGAATCAATTCAAGCACCATGGTTTTTATACATCTTACATGGTACGTTCATTCTACGAGTACATTCTCTCGTTTCCATAGAATCGGGTAAATAGGTATTGTTAACTTCAACAAATTATAATTGATTTGTTGAAAATATAAACAGGATGTTCATAAAATCAGATGATGTTATCTTGACGATGGAAGATAGTGACTAAGGTTTATCTTTCAGTCGCAGATGATTCCACATCTGATTTTATGAACATCCTGTTTATATTTTCAACAAATCAATCTATCATACCCCATGACAGGTTTTAATGTCAGAAAACACTCAAAGTGTCTCTCCAAAAGAAATGATTTTAACTTTTTCCATCTTTGCAAAGTGAGATTGCTTCTTGAAAATGTGTTTCCCATTTCTTCCGGTCTTCCTGATGACCGTGGAAGCGTGAAATAAATTTTCGTCGACAAAAATGTATTGAAGACCTAGTGAATGCGATGTCTCCCCTGCGTCAATGTTACGAATGATTTCTGGTGAGTACTCTCTTTTGGAAAACATTCTTCTTTGCCTCATTCATCTTTATGAGTTCCTAATTAAGACTGGAATAGAAAATCAAAAAACTATCTGAATGAAAATGCAAATTTTCAATTTCAGATTTTTTCTTTTGAGTTAGGACTTTTTCAGAATATCTATCAGTTGTAGTTCAATGTCCAGCGTGGCTTTAGCCGGGGAAGTAGTTGTTTTCTGTTAGACATTCACAAAAAATAACTTCATTTTAATCGTGGATTTTTCAATTCACAGAAAAATCTTTCTATCAATATTCAATTGAGAATGTTTCCCTTTTCAACACAAATTATAATATTCGACCTCAAAAACATCCACATGCCAATTTTGAATAGAATCATACCATAATCACAAAACTCGGCCGCCATCTTGAATTTTTCAATTTTTACAAAAGAATCATATTATTAGACCCCAAAAACCCCCACATACCAATTTTGAATAGAATCAAACCATAATCACAGGACTCGTCAACCATTTTGGAGCCGCCATCTTGAATTTTCCAATTTTTACGAAAAATTATAATATTTGACCTCAAAAACCCCCCAATACCAATTTTAAATAGAATCAGACCATAATCACAAAACCCGGCCGCCATCTTGAATTTTCCAATTTTTACAAAAGAATCATAATATTCGACCCCAAAAACCCCCGCATACCAATTTTGAATAGAATCAGACCATAATCACAAAACTCGGCCGCCATTTTGAAGCCGCCATCTTGAATTTTCCAATTTTAAAAGGATCATAATCTCCGACCACAAAAACCCTAGGATACCAATTTTGAAGCAAATCGGACGATAATCACAAAATTCGTACGCCATATTGGAGCCGCCATTTTGTTTTTTCTTCACACAAAAATTTATTGATGCATTGTCACCGGAATTATGTACACCTGCCAAATTTCAAATCATTCGGACGTCTGGAAGTGGGTCAAAATCGCGCCCAAAGGAGTCGGTTACAAACAAACAAACAAACATACAAGTGAAGCTAATGTAAAGCGTGTAAAAACGTTCAAACACTCCAATACCAAACTCCAGCACCCCGTCGACATCAGTTTCTCGCGAAGCAGCATCTTCACCTGTCGATAATTCAGCAAAAATTCAAAAAGCTTTCTTTCATGACACATCTGAGGAGAGCCGTCGGCGTTAAATTTGCATATTGCTACCCATTGTACATTCAATTTTAATATTATTCATTATTAGTTTGAATTGAAAATAAGTAAAATATTAGGTATCCTTTCTTTCTCATAAAATTCTTAGATATAATATAATATACTCGCTGTCAAATTTATGTATTTATAAATCCAAATATTGTAAGTTTCCTCCTAGTTCAAGCAAATAGATATCGAAAATTTCACGTTGACCCCAGGCACGAGATCGACGGAATTTTTTTTGTATTCAACTCGTATATTAAAAAACTTTTTAACAAAAAATGTAACCGACGAAATACGGAACTGAAAAGTAAAAAATAAAATAAACCTTCTTAGTCTCAATAACTTAGCTCCTAAACTAATGTAAGCAAATAAATTAGGTAAGGCGTAAAATGATGATGCGCGGTGACATTCAGATAATTTTTTTTAAGTAATTTATTGAGCTTTGCTGATTGTTCGTTTGGCGCCGACTCAAAATTAGTTACTTAGTTTAGGAGCTTAGTTATTGAGACTAAGAAGCTTTATTTAATTTTTTACTTTTCAGTTCCGTATTTCGTCGGTTTAATTTTTTGTTAAAAAGTTTTTATTTTTCAATTTTTTGTGGCAGAAATCTACTAATTACTACCTACTTGTTTTTTGGTTACTTCCAAAATACTTACTTACCCACCTTACTTCAACTGTTACCAGTTAAATAATATGATTACCTACTTTTACTATTTGTTGTAATATAAATTATTTTTGTTGTTCTGGTTAGTTTATTTCATTACTTTGTATATCATTCCATCCTCTCATAGAATATGATGATTTTGACGGATGTAGGAGAACAAAAATAATGACATTAGCGATCTGTCATTGTCAACTACATATGTGTGCCAATGTTCACAAGTGAAAAATCAATTATCCCCTATATTACTACCCGTAAGGGTGGATAATTCCCTTCGAAATCCAAATATGATCAACTATGAGGTAAACCCTATCTAATAAAAAAAGAATCATCCAAATCGAGGAACCCTGATAGAAGTTATGCCTGATAGAATCGGTTAACGGACCAGAATTCAGAGGGTGAGTGATCAATATCCTTCATTTTGCTACCCTTTGGGGTGAATTTCATCTTTTAAATTCAAATGGGACCAATTTCGAAGTACACCCTACCCGCTGAAAAAAGAATTATCGGTCTCAGTAAAAAGTTATGCGTGGTCATATATAAAAAAATATACGCGTCGACTAGAGAACCTTCTCCTTTTTACACGCTTTATATTTATTTTACACGCTTTATATTTTTTTATTACACGCTTTTTATTAGCTTCACTTGTATGTTTGTTTGTAACCGACTCTTTGGACTTGATTTTCACCCACTTCCAGACGTCCGAATGATTTGAAATTTGGCAGGTGTACATAATTTCGGTGACAATGCATTAAGAAATTTTTGTGTGAAAAAAAACAAATGGCGGCTCCAATATGGCGGACGAGTTTTGTGATTATGGTCCGATTCGCTTCAAAATTGGTATCTGAAGGTTTTCATGGTCGGAGATTATGATTCTTTGTCAAAATTGGAAAATTCAAGATGGCGGCTCCAAAATGGCGGACGAGCTTCGTGATTATGGTCCGATTTAAAATTGGTATCTGAGGGTTTGCGTGGTCGGAGATTATGATGCTTTTGTCAAAATTGGAAAAATTCAAGATAGAGGCTCCAAAATGGGAACGAGTTTTGTGATTATGGTCCGATTCCATTCAAAATTAGTATCTGAGGGTTTTTCGTGGTCGGAGATTATGATTCTTTTGTCAAAATTGGAAAATTCCAGATGGCGGCTCCAAAATGGCGAACGAGTTTTGTGATTATGGTCCGATTCCATTCAAAATTAGTATGTGGGGGTTTTTGGGGTCGGAGATTTTTACAGTTACACGCAATATGGACTAAAATGTTGAAAATAAAATTATAGTTTAAAAAAACTAAAAAAACACGCTTATATAGCAATGAGGACTAAAAAGTTAAATATAAATAATCGTTTAAAAATACTAAAAAACACCCTTTTATAGAAAACCAAACTGAAAAACACGCTTATGTAGCAATAGGGACTAAAAATTTGAAAATAAATAACAGTTTAAAAAAACTAAAAAACACGCTTTCATAGAAAACCAAACTAAAAAAATAAAAAATAAGAAAAAAAATAATTTTATTTAAAAAAAAGCGTGGGGTGTATGGTATCAATAATTATATAGTAATTACACACCTAGGGCAGTAAAGTAAGAAATGTCTCAGATCACAGGTAATTGATACCATGCACCCAACGCTTTTAATAAATCATTTCTTATTTCATTTCTTAGATTTGGTTTCATAAGCAGTTTTTTTTCAAAACTATATCTATTGTTTCGTGTTTGGATTAATGATCTTGAACATTTACGCGCTCGCTTCGCTCTCACGTTAAAACATCTCGATCATTAATCGCCACCCTTAAAACCCTAGTTGATAAATAACTATTTCATGGATTGCCATTGTTTATTATTCAGAATGTAGTTACTTCGAAAAGGGAAACATTCTCAATTGAATATTGATAGAAGGATTTTTTTCTGTGAATTGAAAAATCCACGATTAAAATGAAGTTATTTTTTGTGAATGTCTAACAGAAAACAACTACTTCCCCGGCTAAAGCCACGCTGGACATTGAACTACATCTGATAGATATTCTGAAAGGCTAACTCAAAGAAAAGAAGAATGTAGTTACTTCATTATTGCTTCGAGATTTGTGATTTGATTATGTCAAATAATTATATCTATTGCATCTTTCTCACTCGACAAAGACATACAAATTTCTCGGATTCCATATTCCTTCGTGGTTCCCGCAAAAGCAGTGAACGATAAGAGTCCCGATTAATGAAAACACCCTGTACCCGAGCATGCGTGAGATAAGCGAAAACGCGAGTGGAAATAAACCTATTACTCGGTCCGCGACTTTCAAAAATATCTCCAGTCAGCGACTAACGCGGGTAACTGAACGGTCACGGACCGCGAACTCTTTCACGACTATACTTCACGTGTTCATAGCTCGGGAACTCGGCGAATAATTTGGTCCTTCGTCTGGTTCGGAAAAAGTAAATCCAGCAAGCAGTGAGTATTTGAAACTAGTCTGTGGTACATCAAGTGGTGGAACGTAGAATTCGAATAGAAAAAAACGAATTAAACAAAGTGTCATTGAGTGAGTACGACAAATTCAGAGCAAAATGCCCAGTTGGTGGAATTGGCATCAACTTTGTAACACACAAGAATCAATCTTTCTTATGATTTCAGATTGTTTGAATTTGAATTAGAATCCTCTATATATAACTTGATCTTTCTGGTATCAATTTTCATACACATGAATTGTATTTTTGTACACATGCTTTATTAGCTTCACCTAAATGTATGTATGGATGTATGTATGTAACGGAAGCTTTGAAATTGATTTTCATTCACTCCCAGACGTCGGAATTATTTGAAATATGGCACACATATTAAGAACCGATGGCAAAACAATAATTCCATAGCTTTGACCTGGTATTCTCACCAATATCGACTGAAAAAAATAATTTAAATTACAAAGATATGGTTAACTCGCACATTCGCCAAAATTTAGTAACAATTTCAATCAATAAAAGAATTTTTCTCCCGTCTTCTGTAGCAATATGGACCAAAAAATTAAAAATTAAAATAATAGTTTACAAAAACTAAAGAACACGCCTATATAGCAATAAAAAAATCTAGGTACAACAACGGCAAACATTGTTTCTTATCGATATCTGAGGCAAGCAACATCGGGCGCGTTCAGTACTTGGATGGGTGACCACCACCTGGGAAGGAAGGTGCGCGTTAAAAATGCCCGAACTAACAACTGTAGCTTGGCAGCATATTCGCAGCTGCAGGCGTCTTATCAATGAACACGGGATAAGACAATAGATATGCCGTCCTTCGGAGGGGACGTTGAGATGGAGGTCCCGAGTTCATAGATGTCGAGCTCTTTGAAATACCCTACCTCTGAAAAAACAGAGGATTCGGCATAATTTCCAGTTGGGGGGAGTGTGCTCACCAGCGTCGGTGATTAGCCCTGGTCGCAGAAATAGGCCGTCGTTAAATGAAGCAATAAAAAAAATATATAAGAAAGAAAATGCAGATATGTCCGAAGTAAGGTCAAATTTAATAAATTATTTCAATTATTACTTTTTTCCTTCAGACTTCGTTACTAATGACACAATGATTGAAACAATCAATGATTCAATTCCGTTGAGATCACGAATTTTTATAAAAACAAACTTGTTATCTCCATGTTCAAATTTAGTGAAGTCAATGATTATTTTGTCTATAAAACCATACACGGAATAAAAGTTGAGAGGTGTCAAGGGACACCCGGATGGAACGAAGTTCCTTTCGATTAATTAGTGAAGGAATTGTAATAATATTTTTTTTTTAAGTTATAATAATATTTTTTTTATTATTAACAAATATAATGTAATATAAACTTAATCAGTAGGCTAAATTTTAGTACATACGCATTGATATTGTAATATTAAGATATAATTTGCTTTTAAATTTATTAAAGTTATGACGCGTACACTTGCTGAACACACAATAATGGAGAGATTATAACGCGTATGACTTGGTTAGCACAATAGTAAAGAGAGGTTATAATGCGTACTTGCTAAAAATACATAAGCATTTATTATTGTCTGTATAAAATCTCTACTTACCTAACTCCATCAGCAATATCCGGAACTTGTGCAGAAACACTGTCAGGATTCATTATTGTTATTATTTTTATTATTATTTATTATGTACAAAAAACCTGTATACACTCAACAAAAATAATCGTCGCGACACCATACTGTTCAATGCGAAATAGAAAGACGAAACGAAAATAACTGGCTTGCTTTCTATGAGAGAGAGAGAGAGAGAGAGAGAGAGACAGACAGAGAAACACGCGCACGCCGCGCCGCACGCCGCGCCGCACGGCTCACAACTACAGCAGAAAGTGTCGTTACAACTTTTGGTCTTAATTTATTCCGTCTAGCCCCTTTTCGCAACGCGCGATAAGGAACTTCGTTCCAAAAACTAATGCGAAAGATTTTGACTGTTTGAATGTCACACTCATCAAGCTCTGCTGTCCTCACATAGTGCCGAACATTTAGGCCGGTAGATATAGACAATAAATTAACATTAATTCCAAAGTTTTCAAACTTCAATGGATGTTAGTGCATTAATGAAAACAACATAAAATTTTGCAGAAGTCTCGATTAACGGAACTTGTTTTAAGTGCAAAAAACGTTTTCATGCTTTATTATTGCACTAAAAATTCCAAAAGTTCTGCAAACTAGTCATACCTATAGTAATGGTGTTTTACAACATGCGTTGAGTTTGCAACCTCGTCAAAGTTACGAAACCTTGTTTTTTGTCATTTGTTTGAGGTTTTCATTGTAATTTGTTTGAAAAAATTACAAAAGTTCTGCAAATTGGACAAGTGAACGGAAAAAAAGTTTTAAATATTCACGTACATTTGCAACCATTTCTGAAAAATGCATAATTTATTTATCAAACTTTTTCATCGATTCTCCCATTTTCAATACACACAAGCAATGAAATGATTACAAAAGTTTTTTATTGTGGTTGCAAATAAAGAGGATATCGGTCTCAGTTGATATGTAACTTTGCAACCTCATACGAAAAACGAAACCTATTTATCCACCAATATATATATTTTTCATTTTTACAACTTTTGAAAATATTGCAAAATTCTGCAAATTGCGATTGAAATTACGACTAATATTTTACGTGACGCAAGAGTTTTGCAACCGTCATTGTTCAACGGAACATTTTTTTTTGTATAATTGTATGTATTAACCGACGAAACCAAAAAGGAGGAGGTTCTCTAGTCGACCCGTATATTTTTTTTCCATCATTTTTTTTATGTATGATCACACATAACTTTTCACTGAGGCGTCCGATTCCGATTTTTTCAGTGGATAGGGTGTACTTCGAAGGTGGTTCCATTTAAATTTAAGAGATGAAATCCACCCCTAAGGATATTTAGATTTCGAATGGAATTATATACCCTTACGGGTAGAAAAATAGGTGAGAATTGATTTTTCACTTATGAACATTGGCACACACATACGTAGTTGACAATGACAGATCCCTACTGACATTATTTCTGTTCCACATCCGTCAAAACCATTATATTCTATGAGAGGATGGAATGATATACAAAGTAATGAAATAAACTAACCAGAACAACAAAAATAATTTATATTACAACAAATAGTAAAAGTAGATAATCATATTATTTAACTGGTAATAGTTGAAGTAAGGTGGGTAAGTAAGTATTCTGGAAGTAATAAAAAAACAAGTAGGTAGTAATTAGTATATTTTAGCCATAAAAAATTGAAAAATAAAATTTTTAACAAAAAATTAAACCGACGAAATACGGAACTGAAAAGTAAAGAATAAAATAAACCTTCTTAGTCTCAGTAACTAAGCTCCTAACTAATTTTGAGTCGGTGCCAAACAAACAATCAACGAACATCATTAAATTACTTCAAAAAAAATTATCAGAATGTCACCGCGCAACTCGATGCCATCATTTTACGCCTTACCTACTTCATTTGCTTGTTTTTTTGGCGCCGACTCAAAATTAGTTACTTACATTAGTTTAGGAGCTTAGTTACTGAGACTAAGAAGGTTTATTTTATTTTTTACTTTTCAGTTCCGTATTTCGTCGGTTTAATTTTTTTTTTAAGTTTTTTATAATTTGGTTATAAATTGCGGACATTGTGCAAATAGTTTTGAGATATATATTAGACCGACATATCTACAGTGGTCCAGTTAAATACTTGATTATCAATCGCGTATATCTGTTATACTTTGTACTAGTTGATTGAAATTGCATCCGAAGACTAATACGGTTACGTAGTTAACCATTAAAAGATTTGAAACTAATTATTTATCTCAGAAGCAATGACTGTGTTCGACTAATCAGCAAAATGAATTTAATCTAATATTTTCGAATGCAACAATCGAAAGAATATAAATTCTGCTGAATGGAAGACATATATTTTTTATCGCATTAGAAATGGCATGCAATCATTCTTTATTTAAAATTTTTACTTGTCACATGACTTTATAGCAATCGACGATATTTTAAAATGAATAATCGATGCTCTATGGAAGTAAGGATATCAAAACGTTATCGATTGTATATTTCGCAAGTACATAATATTCATCTTCAAACAGAAATGTTGCTGAAAAATAAAATCGATATTACATCTCAAATTACATTTTTACAGGTATGTATTTCTTGAATCAAATAAAATTTTAATTTACCTTTCCACTCGACTTTCTAACTCCAATTGTGGTTTCGCATGGAAAATTCTATTGAATCCGAATGGAGGACTGAAATGTAATCGACACGTAAGAATAATTTTCTTGATTTATAAAAATTTTGAAAATAAAGAGGGAAAAACATGTTGGTAGGCAATTCTATTTCAGCTGTAGCTCTAGGTCTATCAGATGAATGAACATTGTTTTTGATTAGTTATATAGTTGTCTGTCAGAAATATACAATTGTTAGTCTTCTTGTTATTCTGGTAAAAAATCATGTTATTAAACTGCTGTGCATTCATTACTCTGTAAACAAAACACTGTGACGTAACACAGTTGTAGGCTTATCGTACTAATGTACAATTGTACGAGTGTTTTTTAAATCTCAATATGTATTCCATTTTTTGATAAATCAAGAAAATTATAAAAATGTGTCGAGAGATTCTCGATCCTCCATCAAACGTACTCAAGAGTATTTTCACACGCTTTATATTAGATTCACTTGTATGTTTGTTTGTTTGTAACCCACTCCTTTGGGCGCGATTTTGACCCACTTCCAGACGTCTGAATGATTTGAAATTTGGCAGGTGTACATAATTCCGGTGACAATGCATTAGGACATTTTTGTGTGAAAAAAAACAAAATGGCGGCTCCAATATGGCGTACGAGTTTTGTGATTATGGTGCGATTCGCTTCAAAATTGGTATCTGAGGGTTTTCGTGGTCGGAGATTGAGATTCTCTTGTCAAAATTAGAAAGTTCAAGATGGCGGCTCCAAAATGGTGGACGAGTTTTGTGATTATGGTCCGATTCTATTCAAAATTGGTATGTGGGGGTTTTTGGGGTCGAATATTATGATTCTTTTGTAAAAATTGAAAAATTCAAGATGGCGGCCGAGTTTTGTGATTATGGTCTGATTCTATTCAAAATTGGTATGTGGGGGTTTTTGAGGTTGGAGATTATGATTATTTTGTCAAAAATTAAGGCAAATGGCACTCAAAAATGGCCGCGAGTTTTGTGATTATGGTCCGATTCTATTCAATATTCGAGAAAAATAGTTGAAAAAATTTAATAATAATAATAATAATAGTTTGAAAAACGAAAATCACGCGTTAATAGAAAACTTACCTAAAATATTAGGAATTGTCACTTCAAAGTGACAATTGTCACTTTGAAACAATTGTCAGTTCTAAGTGACAATTGTCAGTTCAAAGTGACAATTGTCACTTTGAACTGACAATTGTCACTTAGAACTGACAATTGTCACTTCGAACTGACAATTGTCACTTTGAAGTGACAATTGTCACTCAAAAAGGACATTTGATGCCAACTGCTAAAATAATATTGTTATAATAAAAAAATTATATTTTATTCTTGATTGAAAATGACTTCCTTTTCGATAAAAAGAATTCAGAAAACCAATTGAATTCTTGTGGAAAATCTCCTATTTTGTTTAAAAAAAAAGCACTGTGTCCGTCCGAGACATTTGAGAAAAAACTCCATTCATTTTTCGAAAGGAACTACCCTGTATACAAAATGAGATGTTCATAGGAGAGTAGGCCATCAAAAATGAAACAGGTTGAATATCTAGTCAATTTTCAACATAGATATAGGAAAAAGTATTGAAAAAACTCTTATAGATTGTGCATGTCGAATAACCTCAAAATCAATTGAAATTTTACATGATGGCCAGTAAGACAACAAGTTGAAAACAACTTTGAAGATGGCAGAATTTCGAAAACAGTTAGAATCCAATACTATGGCTTATGTGCAGTTCCAAGCATTTATTCGAAAATATCTAAAATCACCTTTTTTTTTCTATAGTCTCTGATCAATTTTTAAATATGCTATTTTTCTTTCAAATAACTCAAGTTAAATAGAGTAAGTCGTTTAATACCAATAGATGAACTATTTAATTTTTTTCGCAATTTTATTAATAGAACCATCTGGAAATGGGTTTTTACCCCGCCGCTCGCTGTTGCAATAGTTCGTATCGAATAACTAAATCAAAATTCAACTACAAAGTGACAATTGTCAGTTCGAACTGACAATTGTCAGTTCGAAGTGACAATTGTCACTTCAAAGTGACAATTGTCAGTTCGGAAGTGACAATTGTCAGTTCAAAGTGACAATTGTCACTTCAAAGTGACAATTGTCAGTTCGAAGTGACAATTGTCAGTTCAAAGTGACAATTGTCAGTTCGAAGTGACAATTGTCAGTTCAAAGTGACAATTGTCACTTCAAAGTGACAATAGTCACTTCAAAGTGACAATTGTCTATTATTTATTTTATGCAAATTCCTAATAATATTCCTAATAATATGATGTTTTGAATTCATATCAAAACGTTAGCTTTTAACATTTAATGATTTCACCTACCATTGACGAGCTTCTTCTTAGTCGATAGTTAACTTGGTAACACAATGAATGTCATTTATGATATATGAAAATATTTATTATTCAGATAAGTTGCAAAAATTTTTTTTTTAATTTCTAATGTTTCGCATTGTAACATAGTTTGCAAATTATTATACTGCCACCAATTGGTAAAATGAGTTGTCTGTCCGAAAAACTTTTGCTTTTTTTTGGTAGAGTACAAATACGAAAATATTTTTCTTTTGATTTTTCCCTCATTTCCGTGTAGCAGACGAGATTTGCAAACCTAAACATTCTTCATTATGTCGGATTCTCTCAGAAAGCCATTGAAATGATTCAAAGCTATCTTCATGACAGGCAACAAATAGTAAGAATAGATAATTAAACTTCTGAATATTCGGCCCTGAAGTCCGGAGAACCGCAGGGATCCAATTTGGGTCCAGTGCTGTTTTCTATACACACCTCAAATCTTTCGAGCTCTCTACAAAGCTGTCATGCCCATCTCTATGCGGATGACACCCGAATATACTATAGTATTCCTGCACAATTGGTTGATGACTCTTGTGAGCTAATTAACAGAGATATAGCTGCCTTTGTGAAATCAGCGTCGGAACATTGCCCAATCATCAACTCTCCCAAGTCCAAAGTTATACTATTTGGCTCGCTGAATGATAGAAAAGGAATTACCGATACTGTTAATTTCCAAATTGACGGTGAAAATTTATCGGTCGTCGAAGAGGATAAAAATCTATGTGTGGTGATTGACGCTGATTTAAGGTTTCATAAACACGTCAATGAATTAATCCAACAAGCTTATGGCTCACTAAAAATAATTTATGGTAACAGGCACTTGCTACCAGCCCACATCAAAACATCGTTATGGTGTTGTCAAAATTCAATTATGCAGATTCTGTATATGGGCCCAATTTAACAAGTTCCTTCAAAGAGAAGATACAGAATGTACAAAATGCGCACTTAAGACTAATATATGGCATAAGACGCCGCCAAAGAATCTCACACAAACTGAAGGAAGTCGGACATGGAAAATTATCTGCGAAAAAACTCCCACCTATTTATAAAAAAAAAAAAGTACATTTCAGAACCGACGTACACAATCTAAATTTGAGACACAGAAGTCTGCTTCCACCTCCTCGCTTCAGAAAAGAAATTTTCAGACGTTCGTTTACATACCAAATCTTTAAAATATACAACCCCATTCCTCTGGCAATCAAGAACTCCAATTATCCCATGTTCAGGATGAAATTTAAAAGAATCTTATATCAATATCAAATGTTAATACTCGTCTAACTTAGAAACCTAACCAGTTTGCCTAACTCATGTAGATTTATGAAAAATAGAGATAAATAATTCGTGAAAATAAGAGATAAGTAGGGAAATTACTATATCCTCTCACATAGACATAGAATTTTTCGAGGAAGTGGAAGAGCAACTTCGTAGTGGAATCCCTCAACTATTGAAGATAAACTTTGCCTTTTGTTTCTAGTAGCTGTCAATATCAACAATATTCTACCCTTGTATTACACAAATTTGGGAACAATAAAGACAATTATTATTATTATTATATATATATATATATATATACTGTAAATAAAGATGATTATTTTTCTTAGATGTGTTGATGTTTTCTAATGAATTAATATCTCTGAGTTTGTCCTATGTTCTCCTCTTATATGAGGGGTTGATTATCTTTCATTATCGTACATGAATGGAATGTGATAAAACAAAAGAGCAAGCCTCAAAGGGCATGTCAGAACATCATCTTTTTGTCAGCAATAGTTTGTCAAATTTACTTGTTTCATCTGATTTTTCAGTGACATACGTCAAAAACAAATCTTAATATTGCTATTGTTATCAAATATTTTCCGTTTGTCGGTGACTTACCAAAGTAGGTCATATATAATCAACTGACAATTCATGCCAAATCTGGGTCGACCACAATAAAACTGATAAATCACCAGGCAGAGATTTAAATATGTTCATGTGAATGAAGCAGGATAAAGAGGTACTTAGTATAATATTTCTTATCGGACTTAATATGTAGTCGTGAATCCTGTACAAATATTGGGGTGACTAGACAGATGTAATTTCACTTTCAGTCGTTATTTTCGGAAGATACGTTCTTTAGAATACAGAGATTCACGGTCTGTTACATTTTTTCAATCCATTGAGGTGATGGGAACTATGAACGAAGAACAAATGGAATCAACTTCCCTCAAAGTTAGAATTATAAAATCCTTGATGCTTTGTGTTTGTGATGGCTAAAAAAATGAAACTGCACCTGGGTAAGGTATGCCACTGAATTGAACATTCGTTACATTATTCAATAACTGCCCCATTTCAACCTGTTTCGCTTTCCTAATGAAAAGGCCAGTTGGTGCCGCAACACGTTTTCGAACCCATAAAAAACATTTAGTTTGAAAATCTGTCCAAAACTATAGGTTAAATATCAATATGGCACCACAAACATAAAGATTGATTCATTAAAAAATAGACTTTAGAAAAACTTACATTTGCGAGAGAAATAGTAACTTCTCTAGCTTCTGCTTCTGCTTGCATGAAATTTAATATGTTGTTAATTATCTCACGACGTTGTCCACTTAATGCTTTATTTTTTACTTTAGTTGTAAATGGCATTTTAAAATTGAGAACTTTTGAAAACTCACAGAATATCAGAAGTTTTAAATTTTCTCTAAGTGTACTTAGGCGATGTAAACACCACGAATGCACCGTTCTCGAGCGTTATGCTACTGGGCATCCAAACCCCAAAGGCCAAGCTAAAATTATCGAACTGTAGGTGCGTTCTTTTCGTGGTGGCAGTCCTTGGGGCTGGGGGTGAGGAGTCTAACCTCCCCTTCACTGCTCTGGGGGCGACAGCGGGGAGTTGCCGTAGCTAGAACAAAGAGATTCACGATAAATAACAAAACACACAAAAATCACACCTCGGAAAATTTCAAACCTCAAAATATTATCTCAAAACTAACCAATAACAAAATTTCCGCCATATCAAACTGAGTTTTTTTATTTTGAACTCTTCCCAGAAAATCCACCGGAAACAATCATACGCAAATAAGCTCAACTACAATATCAAACTCCGGTGTAAACAAACCGGAGGGTTGGAGACTAGGCAATAATACCCAATAAAAACATGTAGTTAAAAAAAATAAAAAACACGCCATGAAAATTATAAAATAATTTAATTGACTTGTATTAGTTACAATATTGAGTACCTATGCATTTTACCCTTGCCAATATTTTAACTTAATTGTAAATATATTTTTTCAAACAATGGTGTTACTATACTATGGTGGATGATATACTTGGTAGTTATTAGTAAGTTTGTCACTCCTTTTATATCTTATGATTGATTCAAAAAGTGTGGAGCGCTTTCTTTAAATTAATTGAAATTACACGCCGACTCAAAATTAGTTACTCACATTAGTTTAGGAGCTTAGTTATTGAGACTAAGAAGGTTTATTTTATTTTTTACTTTTCAGTTCCGTATTTCGTCGGTTTAATTTTTTGTTAGGAAGTTTTTATTTTTCAATTTTTTGTGGCTGAAATCTACTAATTACTACCTTCTTGTTTTTTTATTATTTCCAAAATACTTACTTACCCACCTTACTTCAACTATTACCAGTTAAATAATATGATTATCTACTTTTACTATTTGTGGTAATATAAATTATTTTTGTTGTTCTAGTTAGTTCTCATTACTTTGTATATAATTCCATCCTCTCATAGGATATAATGATTGTGACAGATGTAGGAGAACAAAAATAATGACAATAGCGATCTGTCATTGTCAACTACATATGTGTGCCAATGTTCACAAGTAAAAAATCAATTATTCCCTATTTTTCTACCCGTAAGGGTGGATAATTCCATTCGAAATATGCTCAACTATGAGGTATACCCTATCTAATAAAAAAAGAATCATCCAAATCGAAGAACCCAGTACAAAGTTATGCCTGATAGAATCGGTTAACGGACCAGAATTCAGAGGGTGAGTGATCACTATCCTTCATTTTGCTACCCTTAGGGGTAGATTTCATCTTTTATATTCAAATGGGACCAACTTCGAAGTACACCCTATCCACTGAAAAAAGAATTATTGGAATCGGACGTCTCAGTAAAAAGTTATGCGTGGTTATACATAAAAAAAAATATACGCGTCAGTTAATAACTACCTAAATATCTATCATCCACCACGTTTGAAAAAATATATGTTTGCGTTTACTTCACAATGAAGTTAAAATATTGGCAAGGGTAAAATGCATAGGTACTTATACCGTAACTAATACAAGTCAATTTAATCATTTTATAATTTTTAGTGCATGAAAAAAGGCGTTTTTCAGTTTTTTTAAACTACATATTTTTATTTTTAGTCTTGAAAGAACTTTAACATATTCATTAGTGGTACAGAATGCATTTAAAGTTGGCTTAGTTAGTATTTTTTTTATTGTATATTAATTAAGTTATAATATTCACATACTTACAAATATATTACACGCACATAGTCTCAACGAATAATATTTATACAGTGTGCGGCACCGAAAACGAAACAGACCGAATATCTTCAAGACACATGTGTTGTGAAAAACATGCAAAAACACGTTGATTTGTGAGCCAAGGGGTACATATTTCTATCATAATCTCAACTGTCATACCTCCCTTCCACCCCTTGGTCAATATCACCCATACAATTTAAATAGGGAAAGTACTAAGTGTGACACATCATTGAAAAGGTAATATGATAAGGAATTCAGCCATGTGAGTGTTTGCTACGTAACTTTTTATTTTGGCGCTCTCTTACGGAAAAAACAACTGTTCCGTATTCCAAATTATGATACTTCATTTGAAAGCTACTTTGAACAATTCAGAAAAAAAGAACAAAAATTGAAAAAATGGACATTGTATGAACTTAAAAATTGGAAAACCTTACATAAATTCAACTCCTATCATTCCAAACTATATTAATTCACAGTAGCTGCTCAAAGTGTTCTCCATTAACTGCCATACATGAGTATAATTAGTCTCGAAACGTTGTCTGACGTTTTGGAGCATTTCTGGAGTTATTTGACGACATTCGGTAATAATACGTTGACTCTTCTAAAGAACCTGGCTGACTAGCGCATATTTCACTTTTTAAAAGGCCCCACAAAAAGTAATCTAAGGGGGGTAAATCGGGAGATCGGGGGGGCATTCAATGAATCCTCTTCTTCCAATCCAGTATCTAGGAAATCTTCCATTCAGGTACTGACGAACTGCTGCAGCAAAATGTGGAGGAGCTCCGTCCTGTTGGAATATCAGGTGATCTTCAAGGTATCGGTTATCGTTTCCTATTATGTCTGTTAACGTTGGATCAACGGTATCTTCGAGTAATTCCAAATACATTTCCCCAGTCAAATTACCAATTTTTTTAATCAATCAAATGGCTCAATAGCTACATAGCGATGAATAGCTTTCTGCTGTCCAACACTAATGAAGTAATGCATACTCGTTAGCAATATGGATACATAGCATCGAATTATGAGGCATACCAAGTTACTCAAATTTGGGAATGCAAAAATTGGGAAATAAAATATCTTTTGAACGATAGTTGAGAGTCACCATAGCCACGATATTACCTGAGAATGACTTTTACTCGTCAAACAAGAAATTATTTTCATATCCATTCAAGTAACCCACATCTTTATCGAATACACCACCGCTGCTTTTATGAGAAACCTAATTAATAATTTATTAATAAGTTGAATAAACAGTTCCGGTCTGATATTCTTGTAGTACTTCCCAATCAGCTTTCTTATACATTTTATAAATTGTCCAAAGAAAAAATAATCCAGTGGCTTAGACGCTCTGAGGTAACGGAATTTATACTCCTAAGAATGATTTGTGCTTTTTGTTCTGATAAAATCCGTGTATTCAGTTGATTTGTATGTAGAAGCATTTTCCGTTTTCTTTTACCATAACAAACGTTCATTCTGTATAAAATATATCGCTCTAACAACAACATATTTCCTCTACAGAATGGCACAGGTATCCTTACTTGAATGGTATACCAGAAGATTATAACACACTGCTGTGTTTTGATAGACTTTACCGAATAACTCACGCATATGTCGGTTGACCCAATGAGTTAAATTTTTTAAGAATACCAGCGAATTACCGAATACTCCCTACAATAGATGGACTCGACTTAGCATCGAAAACCTATTAGGAATTCCTTGATTACCCATTACTCATTTCGATAATAACATATATAATTACATACCTCCCTCAATCTTCTCCAAAAGGGGACCAGGTCCTCTCTCTGCGTCTGGAATGCTGGGAATTTTAGATTTTCCTTCCCCGGTATGTTTTCGGCGTTCATTTATCACCAAAAGTCGCCCGTAACTTTGGTTAAGACTCCCCCAATTCCCCAATATTTCTCAAGAAAACGAACTGATTCTATAGATGGCTTTCATTGGGGAGATTAATTATGTGGATGAAATAAATACGTAAAGAAAATGAATCTTTGTGAATCAAGACTAGGTAAAAAGTTAATTGAATGGCACTCTGCAACCAATAATTTTTGATATTAGAATTACAGAGTTTCTGGTGAACGAAATTTGGTAATAATCTGAAGGGACTCTCCCGCGAAACCGACTAGTTTGAATGACCGGAACACTAACTCGCACGTAAGCACTTATCTCGATACGGAACTAAATGCATTTTTGACTTTTCTCCAGCCGAACCGAAAAAAAACAGTAACTACTGGAATAACATTTCTGGTAAGTTAGTTTAACCCGGGCCACGATAAAATATCAACTGACTATTTTTCTGCGAGAATTTCCTACGTAAAATTTCTCCTACTAAGTTCTTTGAGTACCTTCACTTAAGTCAAATTTCGACAAATAAAAATAATTTCAGCCCCTATTTTACAACTTATCCGTACTTGAGTAATTACCTAACCAATGGGGTGGGATTTTGAAAAACTATAAACAAATTCGTAATGACTCCGTAGACCAATCCCTAGTCTAGTCGTGGCTGGAGCTACTGCTTGATCTTCGTCATCCGAGAGGTGGCGCCCCCCCGTTATTTGAGCCGTACTACTTCGAACTATAGAATTCTCTGTACTACTTCAGTGGTTTTGAACAATTATGCCTAATTTTCCTCTGAATTCTGACAATGCCCATTAGTGGTCAGGCTTTGCAAAAAGAACCTTCGAAAGCTCAACTTCTTGGAAGAAACTGACCCAAAACTTCCGCTTTCGAGGCTCCTGGGCATGTCATTAAGCCCTTATGCTAAATACATATATTCGTATGGGTGTCGACCTCCTCGCTAAAGAATCTAGATATCCCGCATATTATTGCTAAAAATTGAATATTCTATTTCAGATAGATCTGACTACCCCGAAATCCCTGATTTATGGCCGTAAAAAGCTTGAAATTTTTACGAGCGTTCATGCCTTAGACAAAAGCAACTGTTTGAAAGGTTCATGATTCCCCCTGCGCGTATTGCTCGCAGATGTAGAAATTTGTTTTCAAGGATTTCGTCTTCAACTTCTTGCACAGCTAACCTGCGTTCCAGATGTCAAGGTTTCCCAAAACTGTGATTGCTTAACTCACTCAAATCCAACTGTTTATGGCGTCGGATTGCTACCCTTAAAAAGAAAGTTCTTAGGACTTGATTGTGAAAAGCTGCAAATGAACCCGGTGACATACAGGGTGATTCCTCCAACTTTGTGACAGGATCAAGTAAATAATATGACTTAGTCAACTTAGCATTAGTTGAACATGAATACAAAATAGTTAATCAACACTAATAACAAAAAATGTGTTCACCACAATTACGTTCAATTTGGCATGGGATATGATATTATGATATCTATAATTTTCAATGCTATAATACAGTTTTTTTAGCACTATTCTGAAAACTGTACTAAATGCATTTGGTGCAACGTACGATAATTGCACAAGAAATTCCTAATGATAAAAAGTAGGTATTGTTGAACCAAATAAGTTCTCTAACTAAATCAGTGTTTCATTGCTTCTGTTCTGTGATAAATTAGAAAATGTCTATAAAATGTTTATTTCTCGATCTGTATCAGATTTCTTTGACTCCCACGATGTCCAGGTATCATTTTCTATTAGCGTCATTGCACCATCGCCACCAAATTCATGCCAGATCAGTCAACTTTGTCAAACAAAATGCGTATAACTGGATAATAGCCTCAAAAATTTTATTTTACTTATGTTGGCTAACTTCTTGACAGGTTTTGAAAACTATCTCAGAACTATTATCGATGTAAAAGTCAAGTATATGGGGCCACCCCGGATTTTAACGAAATTTTCTACTCTGAAACATGGAGATATGGCCTCTCTAAGGTACTGTAAAGGACTGTAAAAATACTGTAAATGGCTGTAGACGACACTTATTTAAACGAAGGTGGAGGTCCATTCTGCTCAAAGTGGAGTGGATGTATAATCTAAAAAAGGAGGGATAAGCTTAACATATAAATGCAACAATTTACATCAGGAGATGGAAGTTTGGTTGTGAATACTTACATTATGGAGGAATAACAACATAAAAATTAAAATGTATTAAGGTGAGCAAAGCATCATAGCTTTGAGACATCCTGACCAGTAATTGGGATAAAACAATACCACTCCATATAGAAGAGGCATGGTAATCGTTTACATAACATAGTTGGCATTCTGAATGAGCTCAACATTTTTTATATTTTATATCTAAATGATGACTGACAATTGACAGAAGAGAAAAGAAAACGTGTGTGTGTAATTGTTGAACCTCCAGTGAGTGAATGACATGAGAGGGTGACATCTATTATTTTGGGGATAAAACTAAAATGTAGGGTGGAACAAAAGGGTGAAGGAGAAATACCAAACTGTGGATGTTAACTTGGACTAGTAGTTTACAAAATCAAAGAATTTAATGCAGTCAAATTTAATCTGTTCATTCAAAGAAGTTGTTATTCATTTACAACTACATAGGTGTGTTTTAAACACAATTTTCGATAATATCTAGAAAACCACCAATTACTTTTCATTTGATTTTTCATGAGAAATGTCAAAAATGAAACAAAGCTAATTATGTTGATCTTGACGATCTTTGTCATGTTGCCAACTAGTCAAGTAAATACGGCTATTCCGGATTTGCACGATGTTTTCACTACTAAAATGATAAAAACTCTTCAAAAATCGAAACTTTTGGGCGAAAATTACACTTTTGACATTTATGGTAGGTACTTTAAATTTCCAAAAAGTGCGTTTTCACAATTTCAACATTGGAGTGTCTAGATATGCTTCAACATGTTCATCTTTTCGTCAGCACTTCATTTGCATTTTAATTCGTCCATTTTTCGTTTTTTTTTTCGCAGCTTATACATTTGCAATATGGGATGTAAAAACAATCGTTATATTCACAATAATAAAATGTATAATTGATGACGCTCTTTTACTTTACTTTTTCCTCAAAATACTAAATATGAAATCAACAAAGAAAACAACGAAACCTTAGCGTTTCTAGGCACAATTGTTATAAATACCCCGAACAACGCCGTGATTGATATCATGAACCACCATTTTCAGAGATATTCCTCAACTATTTCCCACGTCATAATTTCCAATACAAAATCAACATCATAAAAACTTTAAAAACAAGAACACTCGCAATCTCAATCCATGACTATCACAATGTGTATGAGGATCTTGTTAATTGTTAAAATTATTATATCATTCACTATTTAATATGATTATTTTGTATTCTTCCCACCATACCTAAAACATTGGCTGTTGAGTGGTGTAAAGATAAATACAGTTTGTGTGTAGAACCCCTTTTTTGGTCATTTTTGCATTTGGGCAAAATCCATTTCCAGTTCACTGTGACGGAACGTCCGTTACAGAATTCTACTCAATTTCATCTTGCATGTTACCTTAGATTCATTATCATTGATAAATGATTCATCGTCCCAAGAATTGAACATAGTTGGATTTAACGGGAATTAACTGTTTCTCACAAGGTTGCTTTTTACAATTTGAAAACTACAGGAAAATTATTCGCGCAGTTAAAAGATGAGATACCAGCTTAATCAGATTCATGTGTAATATATAGTATTCCCTGTGAACGTGGGAAATGTTATATAGGGCAAACTGAACAATACCCAAAAACCAGAATATACCAACACAAATATGACTGCTATGAAAAGAATAGAAATAAAAAAGAAAAACAGCACTTGCTGCACATCATTTTGAATCGTCGTGTTATTTTGATTTCGATTCAGTAAAAATTTTGGAAAAAGAAATGACTTATTCAAAGAGATTGTTGGGAGAAACGATTCATATCCATGATAACTGCGTAAACCAAAAAAGTGATACACAAAACCTGACAAAAATATAGACCCATATTCTAGAAAGGTTCAAAATAAAAACAGATTTCTGAATAATGATACACAAAAGATTTGTTTTGTTTTGTTTTTTTCGCCTCTTTATCTATGTAGCGCTGGAATATTTAAGGTGGGATGATCAGTTGCATATTGACCATACACGGTTGTGTGTTGTTTCATTTTGACGTGTCTGTATTTGTTTATATACAATTTTGAAGTTTTTAATGTGTAATTTGTGCCAATGTGTTTTTATCGACCAGAGTTTGTATCGACTACTCAACAGTTTTTCAGTTGAATCCATGAGCAGGAAAAACTTAGTTTTAAAGGTGGGTCATAGATGTGCTCTTTGTTTCAATCTATACGTGAATATTGTCATTTCAGCTTTGAAAAAGGAATAAATTAATTCCGAAACGTCAGCGATAAAAAATTAGTTCTACTCCCTGGTCCTAATTCCCGTTTAATCCAACTATATTCATTATCATGCTAGAACTCGCCTGAGGAAATTTCAATCAGAACTTATGACAATGACACATTGAATTCGATAATATTCCACCACTTCCGCAGATTTCTATCGCACTTACCAAAACATTCATTTCCAGTTTGGCGCGCGACAGCAGCCTCTACTCCCCGAACTATTTATGTTGAGTAATAGCAAATAATAGATAATTGATACTTTCGCGGCATGGCGGACTACAGCATCCGGAGCAGACAAGAGAGCACAGAAAGTTTGGACTCTTCGTCGGCCGTCACTAGTGAAGACTTCTCGGACGATGATAAAGAGAAGGATGGATACGATATCGAGGATTTCCATATCATCAAAACTATCGGTGAGTTTAATATATTTAGTAAACGAAAAAGATGGAAAGAATATCCGATCACATTAGCCAAAGAACTGTATTATAACTATAAACTATAAAAAAATAGAAAACAAGCAAAAAGAAAAATGACAATGATTAAGGATCTTAGAAGTAAAAATAAAAACTTCTTAACAAAAAATTAAACCGACGAAAAACGGAACTAAAAAACAAGAAATCAACGTTTTTAGTCTTAATAACTAAGCTCCCAAACTAATGTAAGTAACTAATTCTTCATTGATTGTTTGTTTGGCGCCGACTCAAAATTAGTTACTTACATCAGTTTAGGAGCTTAGTTATTAAGACTAAAAAGGTTTATTTTATTTTTTGCTTTTTAGTTCCGTTTTTCGTCGGTTTAATTTTTTGTTAAAATGTTTTTATTTTTAAATTTTCTGTGGCTGAAATCTACTAATTACTTCTTATTCAATTTTGGATAACTTCCAAAATACTTACTTACCCACCTTACTTCAACTATTAACAGTTTAATAATATGATTATCTACTTTAATTATTTATTGTTATATAATATACATTATTTTTATAGTTCTGGTTAGTTTATCTCATCACTTCGTATACAATTCCATCTTTTCATAGAATGTAATTATTGTGACGCATGTAGGAGAACAAAAATAATGACAATAGCAATCTGTCAATATGTGTGCCAATGTTCACAAGTGAAAAATCAATGATTTCTTATTTTTCTATCCATAGGGGTGGATCATTCCATCCCATATTCGAATATGATCAACTATGAGGTATACACCATCTAATAAAAAAAGAATCATCCAAATCGGACAACACATACAAAGTTATTCCTGATAGAATCGGTTAACGAACCAAGATTCAGAGGGTGACCGATCAATATCCTCCACTTTGCTACCCTTAGGTGAGGATTTTCTTTCTCAAATTCAAATGGGACCAATTTCAAAGTACAGCCTATCCAATGAAAAAAGAATCATCAAAATCGAACAATTCTGTAAAAAGTTATGCGGGGTCATACATAAAAAAAATATACGCGTCGACTAGAGAAACTCCTCCTTATTGTTTTCGTCGGTTAATAACTATGTCTGTTTGGACAAAACACTTATTATTGTATAATTAGATTCAATCTTTGCCTTTATGCTTTTTATATTCATTTATCGATGACAGTGTATGACTATTTTTTTTTTCAAACTAACTAGAAACCATGGGTAGAGGTGAAGCTAACAACATACTTCGGGCTTATTTTAAATGTATTATTTTTGCAATAGGTCGACGATAAAATCCATTATTTGACAGCAAGTTTTTTCCATCACTTGTAATCCTTTTTTTTTTTGTTTTCTTGGGACAATAGTTTTTTTTATTCATTTCCCAAAATATAAGCAAACTTAGTAGAATGTACCTACCAGATTTTTCAATTCTTCATGTTTGTCACTTAGGGTAAAACAACACAACGGATATTTTTGATATCTCTTATTTAACTCATAAAGTTTACCCTTTGCTCCTAATTGTGTCTTAGGAATCACATTGGATAGAAGTTACTGATTAAACTTTGGCCTCTAATTAGTATTTTTTGTACCTTAAATATGCATAATCTTATCAATATGCGTAACTATAAGATAAGTATATTTAACTATTTTAATATTTTCATCAATGTATCACCTTGTACCATTGAAACTATTTTAATATTTTTACCAATGTATTATTTTAATATTTGTAGCATTGCTCAGATATAAAATTATTTTGGATCACCACACCTATAGGTTCCATATTATTCTACCTATTAGTATTTTACATTATGTACCTATCTTTTTATATTTTGGAGCAATAAAACAAAATTGTTTTTTTTTAATATTCTGAGTGGTGAAGAACGTTAGAAAGACCATATATTTCATTATCCAGTTTTTACATTGAGTATATGATGTCGAATTTATCCAGTACATTTTCAGAGATCATTGAAACCTTTCATTCCAACCTCTTCAGAAAGATTGAGTATCAATAAGTGCCACTATTATCATTAAAAAAAAATCAATAGAGTTTTCACACTGATGATCGTGACAAGTATTGTTATTATTTTAAGAAGGGCAGGTTTGTCGTAGAATGAACTTGATAAAAAGCAGGATTTTTCTTCTTCTTGAGATTGGCGCTTGATTGAATTTCTTAGACTTGTTGAAAACTGTTATAAGGACTTCTTGGAGAATCGAATACATTAGTCGATTTTGTACAATTCTAGAGTCGACAACGTCTTTTACGTTTACATCCAAAAAGGCGATGAAAAGGAGACAACCAGAAAAATAAATTTTATATGTTTTCACCCATTCCCATTTTACATCCGTTTCCAATCCTGAAAATTATTTACAATGATTAACAAAATTGCTCAAAATATGAAATTTCTCCTATTCGGTGGTTCTTCTGATCCAATTTAAACCATGTTTTTGGGCATTTTCCGGTGTAGTGGAATTTGATCTTGAGGCAGACTTGCACTACATAATAGCTGCTGATGATTATTTTTCTAATCTCTCAGGAACCTCTTTCAATTTAGGCATTGGAATAGCTTTTTCTGTATAAACTACCACTGAAACTGATCAGGTTCTAACAATTTCTTAACGAGTTGATGTAGGCTTCTATTTCCAATGATTGATCAGTTATATGGGATTCAGGACTGCATTTGCCATTTTTAGAAAGACAAATGATAACGAGTATCAATTGGCTCGATTTCATTCATGATAAACTCGATTATGAATTCAGGGTGGCCAAATCTAGTTTTTTATATTCGAATAATATCACCTAAATTGTCTGGCAAAAACGAATGCTGATTTAACAGCCTCTAAAGCTTCATTTCTCAGGGCTTTTTGAAGGCCAATATTCCAGATCTCAATACATTCATTTGAGGATTTGAATACATTGGGCACGGTTTGGCTATCACTCGTAAATTCTTCTTTAATTATCGGTATTGTACTGTAAAGTGCTTATGAATATTGTGCTTCAGCAGATATGAAGGCATCAGCACCTTCAAATGAACGACTTTTGGGTGACTTTCACTCTAGTAACCACAATTATACTTTCCCGTGTGCATTTTCTACATTACATATACATATCTTCTTTGCCTTAATTTTCATCTTTCCTGGAACTTTCACCCTGTATATTTCAAGAACTTCTAATTCAAACGATGTTCTTGCCTCAACTATAGCTAGTTGATCATGTAATTCTCCGTTGAACTCTTGGAGATCTTTCAGTTCGGGACATTTAGCATCAATAATAGGTGAATTACTTCCAAAGTAAATAAAAGTGAAATGTAACCAAATTTTGTTGAATAAAAAATGTACCCATATAAATAAAATACTGAAGAAGCCCTCAGCCAAGGGCGAAACATTTATGAAAAAAATTTGTCGTTAGTTACCAACAAATGAAAAACGAATCCAAAATCCAAGAAAGTCCCCCATCCCAAAATATACAACAGGATTCAAGAAACAACCCCAAGTTTTTGGAGTGAAGAAAACATAAAATTATATATATATATATATATATATATATATATATATATATATATGATGAGAAGGTATATTTGAAATAGCTCACCTTATATTGGTTGCACTTGGTTGTGAAAAAATATGGTTTTATTGTTATATCTCCGGATCCCGTCATTGTAGCGAGGTAAAATACATAATCTGCTATTAGGGAACAACTAAACCATTGCCAACATCTTTATCGAGTGCCCTGTATACGAAAGCTAGCGTATACATTTACAAATAGTCACTATGAATACGTGCTTGATACTATCGATGCAGGTAATCCTAAAATACAAAAAAGGCCATTGAATTTTATTCCAAATTATTTTATTTTTTTATTACAATCGCAATCTTATCTACGTTTGAGAGCATTTCATTCACTAGCAAGTATTGTTATTTATTCTGCGAATGGTATTTTATATTTTTTCGAAAAACAGCAATAATAAAAACTGTACATTACATAAAAATCCTGGGTATTGGAAATGGCTAGATAGAACTGTTTGTGCCTCCCAACTTTTGTTCAAACAGCTTTTCTCTGATATGTTCAGGAAAACAGAAAATCGTAATCAAACATTGTCAGTGAATACCTACATAATTTATTTGGCCAAGTATAGTGATTATTGATAATTATCGTTTCTCGTTCAGCTGATCATGTTTCATCGGAAATTTCCCCATCACAACCTTTCATTTCTTGTATATCCATTCATGAATAGCTTATGATGCGGATGCGTAGGATAAATCCAAATTTATGTAACCTCGGAAGATGACATCTGAATGGGAATTAATATGATCATTTCTTCCCACATGCGAACTTCACGTAAAGTCAATCCCACTTTTCTTTTTATTTTCGGAACATTCGATCAGAAAGTCATCCCATGAGTAACCTTCATAGTACAGTCAAATTAAATGAAAAAATGCATACTCTCAGAAATTATACAGGGTGATTCAAAAGTACTTTGACAAACTTCAGGAGGTTATTCCTCACAATATTCTAATATGAATTGTCTAAATAAATATATGTACGGAAACGCTTCGTTTCCAAGACACAGGGTGTTGAAGTTTTATTTTTATTATCGTTTTTTCGAAATAACTTTCGAAATACTGACCTTAATTGAACGAAAATTGGTATGGAGAGGTTTTTTGAAGTGTCGAATTCGAACCTGATATTATTATTGCTCTTCCTCGTAGGGGGCGCCACCTACACGTCTTTTTCTCTTTTGAAAATTCACAACTTTTTTGAACGTACTTCTAGCACATATCCACGTAAAAAAGCTACCCTTGTCGTTATAAGTCGTTATAAGCAACCGTTTTCTAGATATTTGGACTTGGAAATTTCAAGTCTATTATTTGATAATCGATGCGTGTTGAAGTTATTACCATTATTTTGCATTTTTCACAAGAATCCTTAGGAAATGAATTTGATGTTTAAGTAAGTAGTTTTGGTAATCACATATTATGTGACAGTTAAACGTTTTGTTGTTTAGTTGAAGTTTCAATAAGTTTTAAAACACTAATTTTGAAAAAATGGCTTATTAGAACAATAATGCTCATTTAGCCGATATGCATTTCGTTTATGGCCTTGCGGATGGCAATGCGCGCGAAGCAAGACGTATTTACCAGGAGCGGTTTCCTAATCGAGTACTGCCTTCAGCTCCAACATTTACCAGTCTCCACCGTCGTTTGACAGAAACAGGTAGCTTCAAGAGGGCAGCTGATATTATTGGAAGACCACGAACAGTTCGAATCCCAAAATTGGAAGAAAATGTTTTGAACGCTCTCGAGGAGAATCCAGAAACAAGTTCTAGAATAATTGCTGAAGCTCTCAATTCTACTCGGTCCACAGTTTGGAGAATTATACTCGATCAACAATTTTATCCATACCATATTCAAAGGGTACAAGCTCTTTTGCCACGAGACTTTCCCCAACGCATTACTATGTGTCAGTGGTTTTTGAGAAAATTGGCTGGAAATCCTCAATTTTTAAGATATGTACTCTTCACGGACGAGGCAAACTTCTCCCGAAATGCTATCACAAACTTTCACAACAACCATGTTTGGGCTCTGGAAAATCCGCACGCAGTTAGTGAAAGACATCATCAGTATCAATTTTCTGTAAATGTATGGGCGGCAATAATTGATAATTACTTGATAGGTCCTTTCTTTCTTCCATTCCGACTGAATCGCGCAACTTACAGAGACTTTTTAGAAAATGAATTGCCGGGAATACTTTAGAATATACCATAAGAAAATCGTATCCACATGTGGTTTATGCATGATGGGGCTCCGGCCCATTTCAGCGTTGTAGCCAGGGAATTTCTTTATACTGTCTATCCAAATCGATGGATCGGTAGGGGTGTAGAAGAACTTTACTATGCGTGGGCACCAGGGTCCCCAGATCTAAACCCGCTAGATTTTTATTTTTGGGGACATTTGAAGTCACTAGTTTATAAAATTCCAGTAGCGAACGAGGAAGATCTAAGAAACCGAATAGTAGACGCCTGTGAAACAATAAGAAACACACCTATAATTTTTGAGCGGGTACGAGATTCAAGGACTAGAAGAATCAATGCCTGTATCTTCGCTGAAGGTGGACACTTTGAACAATTTATTTGAATTCAATTTAGTTTCCTTTATCTTATTACATTACATATTAAAAATTTCTGAAAATAAAATGTTGATATTTCTTGCAAATTTTATTAAAACAAATACAGATTTTGCACCCTTGATACAAAAATAATTATTTCAAACGCGTAAAAATAAATGGAATAGGTGGCGCCCCCTACAAAAAAACGAAAATACCTACTTAAACGCCAAGCATTCTTGTGAAAAATGCAATATAATCGTAATAACTTCAACACGCATCGATTATCAAATAATCGACTTGAAATTTTCAAGTCCAAATATCTAGAAAATGGTTGCTTATAGCAACTTGTAACCAGGGTAGCTTTTTACGTTGATATGATAGAGGAATTGATTTTTTTACAGAAAAATGTGCTAAAAGTACGCTTAAAAAAGTTATGAATTTCAAAAAAAAGACGTGTAGGTGGCGCCCCCTACGAGTTAGAGCAATAATAACATCAGGTTCAAATTTGACACCTCAAAAAACATCTCAATACGCATTTTCGTTCGATTAGGATCAGTATTTCGAAAGTTATTTAAAAAAAACGAAAATAAAAATAAAACTTCAACACCCTGTATCTTGGAAACGAGGCGTTTCCAGACATATATTTATTTGGGCAATTCATATTAGAATATTGTGAGGAATCACCTCCAGAAGTTTGTCAAAGTACTTTCGAATCACCCTGTATATTAACGTTCCAGAATACGTATAATTCCAATACATTAGAGTACCTTAAGCTTTAGAATGTGCTAGCTGTCAAATTGTAAAAATTGCGAGGTACTGATTTTTATCAGTAAATCGAAATTCAGACAAATGAGTTATTGACAAATAGAAACGCAATTTTATAGTTTATTCACCTACAAATCAACGTTGTTCATTAACAAAAAATTGCTGGTTCCTTCATCTTGGCGATTCTTCGGTTATTTAATATATAACAATTATACAGAAGAATTAATAACTCGGAGTCGATGTTCCCTCACCTACTACGATTTTTTTTTAATGACAAATTACAAATGGTAATAAATCGATTTTGTCGAAAGCACCACCCTATATTTTATTGCATCATTGCATGAAATTTTTTGTCGATATAGGATGTGTGGGGTCTATTTGCAAGATTTGTTGCAAAATAAGAAATGATGATTTTTTCGAAAAATAGAAACGATTCGGCCGCTGTCGTAAAATTTGACACGTCCGTGTACTTTCAATAATTGTTAATAACGAATTTCACTCGCGAAGAATTGGTCTACTGTATTGGCGAAGCTGACAGAAATCCTTAATTAGCAAGCAGAATCTGAAATTAAAAATATCCAGAAGCAAGAACTCCACGGGTGTCTTCATTTCAAAAGATAAGGAATCGGTTTGAACTCACTGGTAGTTAAACCAAAAAGGAAATTGTTGGTGGTCGGATCAATGAGGAAAATGAATTGTAAGTTTTATTGATGCTGTGGCATCAATAAAACTCACTTAAGCACCTCGAAAATAGCAGCAGAAACAGATATTCCACAAAGTAGTGTGAACAGAATAATAACAGAATAATAATAGAATCAATGGGGGGAAACTCTAAGTCAATCTCCACAAAAACAATATCTGTAGCTCACTTCATTTTCGAAGTATGCATTTCGGAGGTTTAAACCTCCATCATCAGCACGAATACAAAGAGTTTGACAAATGGCCACCATAAATAAAATAACAATCATTTGATTCTTATTTTATTTATGGTACCATTTGTCAAACTCTTTGTATACACTTCGAAAATAAAGTAAGCTACAGATATTGTTTTTGTGGAGATTGACTAGGAGTTTCCCCCATTGATTCTATTGTCTCTCCACTCCACTTTGAGTAATATGGACTACATCTACCATTTGAACAGAATAATATTTCAGCATAAGTTCCACCCTTATCATCTGAACCTACATCAAGAATTGTGTGATAATGATTTTGAAAATAGACTTGCACTATAATAATTTTTATCATAAAACTGAAATAAATTCACTTTATCGTAAAATAAAAGGTTCACTGTTCTGTTAACATAATCTAACCAACAGGTACCTGTTTGTTGATGAATCGTCTTTGACAATGTGTGAGATTTCTTCCTCAATATCAGTCATTTCGGTAAAGCAGGTCTTCCTACATGACTTTCTTGTTGTTCTCTCGTTCAAATATTCGAAGTGTTGGATTTCAATAATAATCTTTCAGTTTAAAAATCACCCGCTGCCCTTGGTATGCGATTTCCGTGAATTGAAAGTATGTCTATAAGTTAATTATAATGGTAAATATGCAATTATTGGAAAAAAAAACGAAAAACAACAACTGAAAAATACTTTTGGATCAGCTGATTCACTCACGCGCCAATTAGAGGCAGGTTGACTACTGTCCAACAGCTCTGCCCGCAGTCTTCATTCCAGCGGGCGTTCAAAAAAAGCTCGTTCAAAAGAAGCTCTGGCCAGGACCGTTTTCTAATTTTCTACAATTTTCCACAATTTTTAATTTGCGACATCTCCGCTAATCTGCGACTTGTTTTAGGTGTCACTAATGTTGTTTCTACGCCAGAAAGTAGTTTTTTTTTCGTAGAATGGCCGAAATATGTAATAACTTTGATGTGTTTCCTACTCAAAACTAAAAACATAACTTTAGAGTTATTATATGTTTCGTCGGTCCTAGAGAAAAAAATCTACTTTCCTACCTAAAAACATCATCAATATCTCAAATATAGTATAATTTAGGTAAATTTTGCAATAACAATAGAAAAAACCGAGCAGACTGATAAATCTGGAGTTAACTTGTGGTTCTTTTGTAAGTTTTTACATAGGCCAAACATGCAGAACATTTAAAAAGCGAATATCAGAACATAGAAACTGTTTCTTCAATGGTGAAATGATTTCAACTCTTGCAACTCACCTCCTGACTGAAAAAAGTTTTGTTAACGATTTAGAAATATTACATATAGAAAAGAAACTCGACCTTCTACCTTCTAGAAAGTTTGGAAATTAATATACGAAAACTTACAGTATTTGATTAATGACCAGATAAACTTGAATAATTCCCCTTTATTCAATTTGTTTTACCGATGATTAAACAGATAATGAATATAATCCTCGTTCTATCAATCTATCGTTAATATACTTAATTAGATTCAGATACCGTCTGATACATTCCTTGATTATTTAAAATGATACATTCAAATTTTTGAGTTATTATCATCTCCCCCTGGAAAAGCTATTGTCTAGCGAAAATCATTCAGTGAAGTGAGTACTTGAAATGGGACGAACATGTGAATGATGTAGCTAAGACGTTGAGATATATGCTATACAAATACCTACGCTCTATGCTGGATCCAACCTACCTGGAAGTTATATATTATGCCCTAGTAGAATCTCGCTTGCAGTACTCTATTCTGAGTTGGAAGGAAATTCTTCGGACGTACCTGAAAGAATTAGAAATACCACAGAAAGAAATTCTCAAAATAATGTATGCTAAAGAATATACTTACCCAACAAAATCTCTCTTTATCGAGGCCAAAGTACATAATATTAGACAACTTTACTTTTTCACCGTTGGCAATAATATTTATAAAAACAAAGGATGTCTCAACAAAATAAAACACCAATACTCCACTAAATATCGTTATAGAGAAAATGTTCAGATCAAATTAGCAAGAAAATCAGCAGGACACCGATGTTTCACTTATACAGTGTGGCTTTGAATAGTCCCCTGTTAACTTTTGAACGGTTCGAACAATGAAAACAAAAACGTTGTGAACGATATCACCGATACTACTTTTTGAAATGAAAGACATTGTGATTGCCGATAGATGGCGCGAGGGGCACATCAACTTGAAAATTTCAAATAGCATGGGGCTCAAGTGGCACATCGTTGGAGAGATAATTCAATTATCTTTCCAACCATCTGATTTTTTTGTATTTTGTGATTTTTTTTTTTCACAATATGCATTTTCAATTTTGTTATACTTTACATTTCAAATAGATATTGTAGAAAAACGTAATAACGAAATTGAAAATAAACTAGATTGTTGAATAGAGCCCCCCCGCCATCTATAGGGCAATCACAATGTCTTTCATTTCAAAAAATAAAAGCCGCACTGTGTAGCACCCAGATTGTACAATTTCTTACCAAGTATGTACAAAGCATATTTATATACACAGAAATCATTCAACCATTTCACACATTTTATAATTAATATTGAACCCGATCCCGTAGAACATTTGATAAGAACCTGATTGTTACTCTTACTCACCTCCGAACATGCTGTATTTGTAATAGATCAATCACATAACTCATAAACAAACCAGGACTGGTTTCAAATGGGGGATTCATATGTTCATTCAGTCTAATAACTCCACAAATTTTAGTCAATTCTAATTTTCATTTTATATCTTTCTACCACCAAACTATGGTTGTAATTTATATCTGAATATTTATACTTTATATTGGAATAACTATACTTGATTAAACATTATTATTATTATTGCTTAAATCTCGACATTGTTTCGCCATCTTCATCTCGCTGACGAAGTTAAAAATGGATCATTTCGTTTTTTATTATAATTAATTATCCAAAACCGTAGCTGAAACAATAAACATTTCAAACTGAAACATGTGTTTATTACTCTGCTATGAATTAAAATATTCAATGACTAGATAACAAAAAGCTTTTAAGAGCATACAAAAATAGTTTAATGATTTAAAATTCATTGGGTATTTTTATTATCCCATAAACTGTAAAAATTATTCTGCCATAAATTCTTGACAATTAAAGAGGCCATTTTGAACTCATCTCTTACATTTTGTAATACGCATGAACTTATATTTGCACACTCATTTCTTAGACATTTCTTCAATATATCGATTGTCAAAGGCTGAGTCTAAAATACTTATAGCGTTAGGTACCTCCAATGAAAAAATATTCAATAGCCCCCGTCTACCAATTCACCTAGTTGCATTTGTTTAATGAATATATTTACGAATACGTCCCCAATGATATGTTACCAAAATTCCCAATTTTTTTTTCACTGAATAGGCTCCTCTCTAATTATACGAAGTTTGGTAACGCAACAGTCATCATGAACACTACTGATTATGAGAACAAACTAACACAAATTATCTCAAACACCACATATCACACACTCAATCAAGACACTACCATATCAGTAAACAAAGTATACAAAAAACTAAACAAAAATCCAACCCCATCAATAGAAAGCAAAATATACCGAACTTTAGCTAAACAGAAAAACATACTCACGAAAACAGAACGCAGAGATCTGGTATCACATCACAGCAAACCCCCACATTTTTATGGGTTACCAAAAATACACAAACCATCTCATCCTCTACGCCCTATTGTAAGTTCCATTGGATCTCCTTCACAAAAACTCGCTAGATACCTACTCAACATTCTGAAACCACTATCTGGAAATGGAAATAGTTTTACAAAGAATACCCCTCACTTTCTGGAGAAATTGAATGAATTACAAATTCAAGATGGAGATCTTCTAGTAAGTTTTGATGTCGAAAGTTTGTTTACTAATGTCCCTATTGATAAAACTCTAGAAATAGTGAAAGAAAGATTAGAAAATGAAACATCACTGAAGACAAGAACAAAACTGGATGTCAGTGCCATCATAGAATTACTCAAACTATGCACAGAAAAAACATATTTCCAATTCAAGAACGAATTTTATCAACAAGAGTTTGGTATGGCGATGGGTTCTCCTTTGTCACCCATTTTAAGTAACATATTCATGGAATACTTTGAAGAATCCTTCGTTGGAACATTCCACAATGGTCCAAAAATATGGTGGAGATACGTGGATGATGTTTTCGCTATCTGGAATCGAAGTGAAGAAGAATTAAACATTTTCTTGGATCATATAAACGGTCAAGAACCGACGATCAAATTCACGTTAGAATCAGAACAAAACAACCAACTCCCCTTTTAGTTGTCATGATGCAAAATCATCATCCGGAATGGAAATATCTGTACACAGAAAGAAGACGCATACCAATCGATATCTGTACTACAACTCAAACCATCATGCCAGTGTGAAAAAAGGCATAGTTAAATGTCTCTATAATCGAGCCCAAACAGTTTGCAATTCCAACCAGAATCTACAGGAAGAAATAAACCTCATAAAATCTGTTCTCAAGGAAAATGCATATCCGGATCAGTTTGTGGAAAAAACAATCACTGACATTGAAAACAAAAATCCATCAAACAACCAATTAACACAACCAACAGGAGTACTCCCACCACCTACACATTTCACAACCAACATAATACCTTATGTCCCCGGATTATCTGAAAAGATCAAACGAATTGGACATAGGTATGATGTGAGAACATCATTTAGAATAACAAACACACTGAGATCTATACTAACACAAACAAAACCAAAAAACGCAGAAGAAAGTACCAAAAACTGTGTTTACAACATACCTTGTTCGTGTGGTGATAGTTATATAGGTGAAATGTCAAGACCATTGAAAGTGCGCCAAAGTGAACATCAGAGTTACATCAGAAATCGACAAATAACCGGATCAAAAATTGCAGAACATATCCTCACAACCAATGGCGATCATACGATTGAATGGAATAGGACCAAAATCTTGATGAAAGAACCACATCAAGAGAGGAGAAAATTGAAAGAAACGGCCTGTATTCTTCTTTCCAATGACAACTGCTTTTCAACAAATTCTGTTGAAATGGATCATACATGGTTACCTCTACTCAGAGAGGAAGTGAGATATGGTAGAATGCTAATAAACTGATCTGAACAACACCCCATATATCAAATGAGCAACACGTCACTCTCAAACTTTTTTGGCAGATCTCAATTGACATCCGTCAGTTAAAAAAGCAAAAAAGACTCTGCGAAAAAAAAATCCAAATTATTAAAACAATTAAAGGAGATTTAGAAGATTTTGAGAACGGGGGCAGATATAGTCCCCGAAACGTCAAGCAAAAACTATATAGAGAAGTATCTTTTGAATTTTTTTCAAAACATTTTTGATAGACAAATTTAGAAAACGGCAAATTATTGACTAATTGAATCATTTTTCTATAGGAAATATAATTTGGTGAACGCAATAACTTATCGGGATGAACTAATTAGTTTGCCCTTTCTACACTTGTATAGATTTTCCTGATTATATTTTCATTTTCAGACTGTGGAAGGTTACCCAAAAACATGCCAAGAAACGTTGTTCCTCCACAAAAAACCACATTCATTCAATATTTAATTCATTATTGAAATTTTCTTCGGAAAGCCGAATATTAATCAATATATGTATCATACTGTTACATGCGGCTAATTTATGTTGATATAGATGCGTTGATGTTCTGTGCATTGTACGTCAACGCATCCATACTAACATAAATCAGCCGCATATAAGAGCATGATACATAGATTAATTAATATTCCGCTTTCAGAGGAAAATTTCAATAAAGAATTAAATATAATCAAACAAATTGCTATTAATAACGGTTATAGTCCAAACCTTATGGATAATATTATTTCAAGAAAACTTTATAAAAAAGCTATAATAGAAGTGTTTCCTACCCAAATCCAAACAAATACAAACGGTTAACTGAATTTTAAAACCATAAATCAGCATGGAAACTTTGGCATGTCCTAATTATTCAGAGAAAATGAGTTAATAACATAATCCAAACCTAATAAAAAGAGGTTAAAATCAATATAATTAGTCATAATCATCAAATTACGTTGACAAATTTCAAATTGCACATGAAAGTGTAATATACTAGATTATTTACGTATTTTTAAATCCGTACCTGGAGTCCCTAGACCCTTTCCTATTGTTTATCACACCCCGAGCAATAGTCCATTATTAGATTATGGGATTAGCATTTATAATGAGTCTCTTAGATCTGTGGCAAGGGTATAATCGTATCGTTTACATCGTGGTAGTTTGTACAATGAACGGAGTATAGTTCGAATACAATGTAGATATCCATCCTTTCAAATCTGAAACTATAATAAAAGACCAGAAAAACACAAATCTATTTTTTACCTTTCGAATAAAAGTTTTTATTGCTTATATTTATTTTCTCAATGTGATTCGTCTAACTAACTACATTCTGTTAACTAACAATCGTTAAATCCGTTTGTTTTTACACCGGTATTATGTTGACCGTAACCGATGAAATTCGATTCGTTGTTTTCGGACTTTCTTCTCTCAATCAGAATCCAATTCAAACACATTAAAATGTTCCCGTAACGATAACAATTGCACAATGTTTATCAATGAACACGTCGCCATATTAATCAGGAGAAAATACATCGCTGGTAAATAAGCATGTTTGCCGGCGAATTTTGCATTGCAGATATACAACAAAATTTTAATATGTCATGAATATTCCACGGTTTGAAGTGTTATCAGGTGTTTTTCATTTCACAAAAGATAAAGTCTGTAAACAGGCCCGACGAGTGGGAGGGAGCCGGGGGTGTTCTCCCCCCGGGCCCGGAGTTTTTATGTGGGTGCGGATTCTCCCCGAAATCAAAGAAAGCATACTTCTAAATGATCAGTGGAATGTTAAAGGCATTATAAATAAGGGTGCATGTAGTAAACTTATATGTTTGAGATTTTTTTTTAATAAATATTCGATACAGTTCTATTCACACAAACTACAAATATCTAACTGATTTTTTTCCATTTTCGTGACTGAAATGTGACATATTTCTACTCAAATTAGTGAAAGAAGTTGTACTTTTAATCACCAGTTATTAGAAATATTTTATCTACTCCTATTAAATTATATATTGATTATTCAAGTGCTTTTGAGCAATTAATAGTATCTATGAACAAACAACGTGAGTTATAATAACTCACTACTATAACTCACTATAATAAATCGGAAAAGATTCTTGGAATTATTTACGAACCGAATATCAAGGTGGCTCTGTTCTTCTGTTTTCAAATTGAGTTAGTACCTAATTATTCTGATTTTTGTGCTGAAAAAGATGAATTCAGACAGTGACAGAAATAAGACAAGTAGCTAATGTTACCATACAGAATTTATTGCTCGAAATATCCCAAAACAAATATAAAGGTGTATACAAACATTTTCAAGATTGGTGTAGCAGCAAGAACATTAAGTCATCGTTCACAGAAAATGTACTTTTGGCATATTTTAGTGAACTTAGCACTGAATATAAAGCATCGTGCCTATGGACTTTCTACTCCATGCTAAGAAGCACGAAGCACACTCAACATAAACAATGGAATCAATATAGAGAATTGTTTGAAATTACGCGCGTTTCTTAAACGTCAATCAGAGAATCAGGTAGCTAAAAAGGCAAAAACTTTTAGGCCAGAACAACTTAATAATTTCATAAATGAAGCTCCTGATGAGAAATATCTGGCGACAAAGGTAGTAGGTCTCACAATATTCAATCGTTTTTATCATCTAGTCAATTACATAATTTATTTTAGGTTGCTTTAATAATGGGCATTATGGCTTGTAGTGCAGCAGAATTGCACTCTATGCAAATTACAGATTCAGAAGATCATGGATCTATTTTTATGGTCAGTGTACCAAATACAAAAACAAAATTGTCAGAAAATTCACTGATATACGGGAAATGCTTATACCATAGTTAAGAAATATTTAAATCTTCGTCCTACTGATATATCGCAAACGATATTATTCTTTAAATTTCAAAATGGAAAATATCACTCACAAAAAATTGGCATTAATAAATTTGGAGCAATGGGGAAAGACATTGCTACATTTTTAAAATTACCATACTGTAATTTATATACAGGGCATTGTTTTCTCCGCTCGTCGGCAACTTTATTAGTAGATGCTGGAGGGGATATAACGGCACTGAAACGCCATGGCGGTTGGCGATCAACTACTGTGACTGAGGGGTACGTTGATGATTCCGAAAAGAATAAGACAGATACTGCAAATAAAATATACAGTTCTATAACACCTCAACCAGTTAGTACATCAACAACATATATGCAACAAACCCAGAATGAAACAATAAACTTGCATAATTCAGTCCCACATATTCAGTTTACTGGTTGTTCAAACTTTTAAGTTAATTTTATTAATAAAAAAATGAGTAATTACAAATAAATTTTTTATAGCATTGTTATAGGTAACTATTAAGATTTGTGAATAAAGTTATTTCTCTGTACTTGTATCTCAGTATTTACTGTTATAGTCGTAGTTAAAGTATAGTATTCAACTTGCGGTAATGGTCATAACTCACTTGATGCTGCAAACTTCATCTGCGTGAGTTATGACCTACATTACCACTCGTTAAATAATATACTATTATTCACAAGTTATTAAAAGTGTTACCTAGGTTACCAAAAAACAACCATCATACACATTGCTCATAGCGCAGCTACGGTGTCGAATTATTCGTATCCAGTAGGCTATGCAACACAAGCAACGGTAGCGCAGATTTTTATTCATAGTAGACTGGTTGCAATTTTGTTTCGTCGAGTCAATGACACAATAGTTGTTTATGCAACAATTGCAAAATAATTTCTTTTAATTTCTGCGAAAATGGAAAAAATCTGATTTAAAACATTTGAATAATATATATATATATATATATATATATATATATATATTTGTTATGTTATGAAAGACCAGAAATTTATTTTAAAAGGAAAATGAAATAATTTCAATAAAAAACCCACAAAAATAATAATTACTTACTAGTTAGTAGTTTAAGAGATATTGTTTTTACATATTTTTAAGATTCTATTTATTTTATGAAGCCTCTGTATGATATTGATAGATGAAAAATACACAAATACTATAATGCAATCATTTTCATACATTGTCAAGATCATTACAACCTATAATTGTTCAAAAGATAACAAAAAGGTCTAGATTTACAAAATCATCCTGAATAAAATATGATCAACAAAATTATAAGCTTGAAACAAACAGTATATGAAATTGTACCTAACTAAAAATAGCCAATGGGAGAACAACAAACTTCTTGATGACAATAGCCAATCAGGGAACAGTATGGTCAGATGTAAGATTTGAAATTGTGAGAAAATAAGAACGGAAAAGTGTCAGAGACAATTATCAATGAATATTGTACATAGTTTGTAAGAAAAGAAAAATATTTTAGTTAATATGTTTTGACAAATAACCCCAAAGAGTGAAAATGTGACAACAAAGTGCGCGAATTTGAAAATTCAAATGATATGGAAAAATGGAGAAATGGTATCCAGGTGACAGAAAACAAAGTCACGGGAGATTGAAAAAAATTTTGAGAAGAACGACGTTCGTACTTTAGAAAAATAAAAAATTCAAGAACTTCATGAATATAAGGTAGTTTCTTCATTAGAACCCAATCAACTCAACTTCAGGAGAATTTCAATAAAAATAAATAGCAGCAAACGACATTACCTTTCATGTACTCCATATGAAACTGTTTCAAAGCTGATTTCTGGATTTGTATGGTTCCTTTTTGGTATTGGAGAGCCTGAGAGCAGTACGTTGAGGAGGATTCAATTTCTTGGTGTATATTGTAACAGCGACAGTTCCAGCGTCAGGTATAAACTTCTCTAGTGCACATCACAAACTGAATAACCTCACAAATAACTCGTATCATACCAGAAGAACTCTATTCCACTTTGATATTGAATTACTAAAGAATTTTCAAGCTTCAAAGTAAAAAGTGAGGTTGTGTATTTTTTATTCATCACCGTTTCTCATGATTGTTCTTGAAAATTTGTAGAATGACCATAGTATAAGTTATCTATCGTAGGCCAGGTTAATATAAGTTTTCCTGAATAAAGGAAATAATTGTTTTTCGACATTTTCTCGTTTGTTTTTCACAATGATCTGCAATCTTACTTGTAAACACTGAATAGAAATTTGACATCCAGCAGTGGCTCTATTGCCTGAACCGGCTATCTGAGACAAAAGGCGTACCAACTGAGTTTAGTCATGGTAAGAAAAGTGATAACAATTGGCAGCAACGTGACGAGAAAACAGTGACGTTAGCTAGCAATTATTATTACATTGCAATATATTATACAGGGTGAAAATAATTTATCTATCATATCAATTTGAACCCAAGAGGGATAAAAATCAACAACAACATATTATTTTACAAATCACATTTCATAACAATTTGCTTCCCAACTACAAACAGAAATTATTAGCAACCTTCATTTATAATAACACAATTAATTTGTTATATAATTAGATCATAACAATATATATATATATATATATATATATATATATATATATATATATATATATATATATATATATATATATATACTGTTGGATACAGAATTGATATACCTTTACAACGACGGGTCACCCCTCTCCCCATTTAACTTTTTCCACCCATTGACGTCACACCTGTACGGATCAGAACGGAGACAAGTAAGTATCGTGGTCCCATACAATTGTGCCAAATTTGGTTGAAAAATATTAATCCTTTCAAAAGGTAGAATGGGTGGGGTGGGGGACTATTTACGTCCGCACTGTAAGTTTTTCCAAATCTTCGACTAGATTTTCAATTTTTCATAGGAAGTGGAGAAGTTTTCTCAAATTATTTATTTCGACAATGGAAAAGTTTTTGGAATAACCTTGAACTTGTCGCTACGTTTTCGATATATTTCTCTGCATAAAAACTGATTGAAAGGCCATGTGTTGATTCGAAATGGGGTCACATAAATAGAATCCTGAAAATACAGATGAAATAATGTGTAATACATTTTTCTATTTTTAAATTAGCTAATCTCACCACTTGAAAAAATCAATTATAATTTTTGGCAGGAGGCAGCTAAGGAAGTGTTAATACTATGCTTTCCATCTGCTCGAAAAAACTGGGAAAACTTATTAACATCTGTTATTGTCGGTTACAAATTTTATTACTGTCCTATAATTTTTTGATACCCACTTCAGCCCTCGTAAGATATTTTGCGCGGATATAAAACATTCACATTTGATATCACCATAAACTTCTCAAAAACATTTGTGTTGTTATATCAAGTGTTTTTTCAGGCGCAGGAAGTCTCGGATTTATGCCAACAGTCAAATTTTCTTTATGATCTTCCCGTCATTCAAGTGGAAGTTTGATTAATTTATTGATTCACATTTTTGTCTGGATCCCAATAACCCAATTAAAGTGAATATAAAGAGTTATCGATTGGAAACTGTATAACTGCATGCGTTTAAAACAAATTCAAACACACACAGGTATGCTACGTTAACACTCTCTTATTCTGAGTAGACTCAATATTCTGAGTAGACACTCATTTCATTCATTATCACTATATCTTATTTGAACTTGTCTAGACTTTTTTAAATGTTTATTCATTTGCATTATGTTCGAGTACCTACATAATCTTTTTCAAGTGACAATGTTGAATTTGAATTATCAGTAATAACAAAAATGTCATTGGAAAGGGAACCAAATGAAAGAAGACAGGGTTCTCAAAATTGCAACCCCTTTTTGAACAAAAGAAACTTTAATATCGTCTTAAATCTTTTTTACTCTTTTACTGTGGGTTTATTTAAAAACTATGTTCAACACATTCTCCTCCTCTGCAATTTTAAAACTAATTACGGTGGTTGAGAATCTGAAAAAAAATTGAAAACATCTTTTGTTCTTTGTCAAATTCGACAAAATTTTGGGAAGCGTCGCTCGCTCATTCACCCTGTATATGTAATACCAAGGGGCCTAGGAATTTCAACATTTATATTGTTGTATTTATACCCAAAAACTATCTACATAATTGGTAGGTCATATATAATCTGATAAGATATCTATTATGTAATATTTGAAGGACGAAGTAAAATGGAAGAAGTTTCACGTAAATTCCAACTTAGCTGAGATAAAATTACTTACTTGCTAGTTACTTTTGTAGAAATTCTGGTGAACAAGGTGTCTCAATATTCATAAACAAAATATTCAGTTCAAACCCATTAAATTCAGTGAATTTGGAAGTAAATTCCATGCCAAATTTTGTGGTATAGAAATTCCTGGAAGCAGCAGTAATAACAGTATATCGTTCTTGCAAATATGGTGACCTAGGCCTTCTCGAGTGAATATGAAAATATCTTTATTATTAGCAGAGTCAACTCGTAAATTCTTATGGCCTCAATGCCACAATTGACGATTTCACTAGATGGGACTTATGAACAAATGCAAGCCTTGTATTGATAATATTCTGACAAACATTGATGATTCAAAATGCGAAACTGGAGTCTGATCACAAGGGACAATTCATCAAAACTTTCAAATATCAATATAGTACCTGAAAATGATCCTAAGACGAAAAATGTCTACAAAAGCCATTGACAAAAATTAGTAATGATTTAAATTTGATTGACTGGAATATGATTACCAATGGTGATGTTGACTCAAACATTAACATGTGGAGGTTTTCTGACAATTGTATAGATCTTATTTGAAAATATGGAGTAGTAGCAATTCTTATAATGATATTCAGGTTCACAAATCCTACAAAAGTTGTTACAAAAAATGTATATAATTTACAAAACAAAAAGGTGTATGATAGTAATATATGCTGACGGAGTAAATTCCAATATATCTCCTTCTGAATTCAATGACTACTTTGGAAGTTGGCAGATAATCACATCACAAAAGATTTGCAAAAAACTAATAATCTAGCTAGATTTCATGAAAAACCTCCCAAGAATCCCGAGCTCTTTCTTCATTTCTCCCAATTCTCAATTTTCAGAAGTGGAGACAAGGTTGATTTGTTGAAAATATAAACAGGATGTTCATAAAATCAGATGTGGAATCATCTGCGACTGAAAGATAAACCTTAGTCACTATCTTCCATCGTCAAGATAACCTCTTGTGGGGTATTCATGTTGAAAAGGGAAACATTCTCAATTGAATATTGATAGAAAGATTTTTCTGTGAATTGAAAAATCCACGATTAAAATGAAGTTATTTTTTGTGAATGTCTAACAGAAAACAACTACTTCCCCGGCTAAAGCCACGCTGGACATTGAACTACATCTGATAGATGTAGTTCAATGTCCAGCGTGGCTTTAGCCGGGGAAGTCGTTGTTTCTGTTAGACATTCACAAAAAATAACTTCATTTTAATCGTGGATTTTTCAATTCACAGAAAAATCTTTCTATCAATATTCAATTGAGAATGTTTCCCTTTTCAACATGGAGACAAGGATACTCCACTAAATCACAGACCTATTTCAATCATTACCATTATCAGTAAAGTATTCGAAAAAATTGTTGGAAATATGCTTATAATATTTTTGGACAAATATAAAATTCCCAATAACAGATAATTAATAATAATAATAATTATGCTAATTGTTTTGTTCATTCTACACCTAAATTAAGTGACCATTCTTTAATATCTGTCCAAAAATAACAGAAATGAAAGTACTTCTATCAGAAATTATAGAAATCTAAGTGAGCAAAATTTTGTTAAAATTAAACTAGATTTAATCTCATGTGACTAGGATACAAATTCAACAGATGTAAATGTTATATATTAATTTTTTCCAATAACTGTCAATCAGTTATCAATAAGGTAGCACCAATTCGAGTCTGCCATCACAAAAATAACATACCATGGTTTGACAAGGAAATTCTTAAAAAAATTAAACAACGCGATAAAACATAAAGATTTTGTAACAACTGTTGACTCAAATAAAAGTATAAAATGGGAAGAATTTAAGAAAGAAATAAGAAATGAAGTAATGAATTTATTGAAGAGGAAAAAAAAACAATATTTCTTTGAAAAACATTAAAAGAGCGGATAAACTTAAATTGACAAAACTTTCTGAATTCAACTTCACAAACCAGAATAATATTGTGAAAAACAAAACTGAAATAGTAAATGAATTTAACTACTACTTCATTACCAGTATTCAGCAAGTTGTTGATAGTATTGTTAATGTCGATGAATGGAAATATTCTAATTATAATTTATATCCTAATTTTTCCCAGTTTCACTTATTATCGATGAATGAACTACGTTTAATTATCGACTCCTTAGATAACAAAAACAACGTCCATAAGATCTTGAATTCCAAAATGCTGAAAGTCATTTTTGAAACCTGCGGACATATCATTTTTAACCTTTTAAATACTTCTTTTCAAACTTCTAAAATTACCAATTCTTTAAAAGTCAGTACCGTAGTTCCTATACCAAAAGTAAGCAATACAATCAAGGCCAGTGAATATCGACCTATAAATACATTACCACCCTTAGAAAAAATTCCTGAATCAGCTGTGTAAAATCAGGTACTTGAACATGTTGAAAAAAAATAAATTTTCATAAATAATCAATCAGGTTTTAGAAAAAAATATTCTTGCTTCTTACTTTGTCTAAATTCAAAAAAGAAATTGATAACAATACATTTGTTGAAGAAAAGTGCCATGTGAAGTGGAATGAATAGAAAAATCGAATTAAACGGTTTTCTTCACATAAAGGATTCAATATAAAATTGAACCAGAAAATGGTAGATCTCAGGTGAAAAACAACTACTTTCCTGGCAAATACCACGCAGAACATTGAATATTCAGGTGAATATCATTCAATGTTCTGCGTGTATTCAGGAAATATTTTCCTGAATCTACATTCTGTTCAATTATATTGAATCCTTTATGTGAAGAAAACCGTTTAATTCGATTTTTCCAATACATTTGTTGTAGCGGTTTTTCCTTGATCTGAAGAGGGCTTTTGAAATGATTGATCGTAATATTCTTTTGATGAAGTTAAAAGGATATGGCATTGATGGTAATGTTTATCAGTGGTTAGCTGATTATTTATCCCATAGAAAACAAAAAGTTAAGAGTCCAGGATAACATCTTACAGGAATGGGATATAAATATAGGTGTTCCACAGGGTAGCGTTTTAGGACCTCTGCTTTTTATTATATACTTAAAGGACATAAACTTGTTCGTTAATGTAGACTTTGTAAACTTATTTGCAGATGATACACTATTGGCATGCTATGACACAAACTTAGACAAAGCTATTGAGAAAATGAATTCTGCACTTAAGGAAGTTAATGAATATCTCATGGCAAATAAATTGAAATTAAAAACTAAAGGTATGATAATAACAACTAAATATAAACTAAACAATTTGGATTAAAATGAAGTAAATCTGCAAATTAATAATGAAAAAACTGAAATTGTGCAATGTATTAAATATCTTAAATATCTCGGTTTCCAGTAAGGTAATCTATTACTTTTTGGCAACCACTTCGATTATGTTTGCAAAAAAATATCTAAAAAACTATATATTCTTTCAAGAATTTCTAGAAATGTATCCACTCAAACAAAAATCACTGTATATAATGCGATTATTCAACCTCACTTTGACAACTGTGCTTCTATTATTTTCCTTTTTATTCTAAATCAAACATCACAACTACAAAAACTTCAGAATCTAGGCATGCGCATAGTTCTTAACGCGAGTAGATTCACGGAAATACAATATAAACATTACAGTGGCTTTCAGTTTCTCTACGATTGTATTACTTATCAATGATCTATGTATATAAAATAATAAATAACTTAGCACCTTCATACTTTAGTGAATTTATTAATTTGAATTTAGATGTTCATAAATATGCCACAAGAAACAACGCCAATTTGTATGTATATAGAACGAATAAGAGAAGTGCCATGAATTCTTTGTTTTTTAAAGGCTTTGCTACTTACAATAAACTACCAAACATAGTTAAATCTAGTCCACCATCAAGCATTTTTAAAAAACAGTTATTAGAATCCAACAAAATGTTTGATAAAATATAATTTCTGAAGAATATGTTAATTATTGAATTTTGCCTTATATTTGAACTAAATTAAGTCTACTTGTATTCTGATTTTTTTTCTTATTAGTTTAGATTAACTACCTACCTACTGTTTAATTGATATTTATATATTATATATATATATATATATATATATATACCCAATATATATATGTATAGTATTATATTTTTTGTATATTAGGGTAACCTATTTAAATAAATATTTATTCTTCTTCTTCTAATTTGTGTTGAATAGTTGCAAATCCACGTTCCAAGTTATTGTAAAAGTTGTGCGAGATATAGTGGAAGGCATTGAAGCAGGTAAAGCAGCTACTATGATACTTTGCGATCTTAGTTAAGCCTTTGACTGTATCTCTCATGATGAACTCCTGCAAAAGCTTGAATACTATGGGAAACTCGGAATCACCGTTGAATTTTTCACTTCATATCTTTCTGATAGATTCCAATATGTGCATTACAATGATTGTCATCCAGAGTTTCAAATTATTAAACATGAAGTTTTTCAGGAGTCTGTCTTAGGTCCCCTTGTATAAATTCTATATATTAACGATATATAGGATTTTTTTTTACCGTCATTTTGCAGATGATATAAATATTTATGAGCCACACATTGATAGGGAAACTTTATCCTCTCAATGGAATCAGCTGAGTATATAACTGAGGCATAGTTTTCAACAAACAAACTCAAGTAGAACCCTCAAAGAATTCGATTTTCAACGAACCCTTATAACAATTCCGATGGTATGGTAAAACTTCTGGGTATTACTCTCGATTCCACTCTAACTGCCACCTCAAAAAAATTTGTTCTAGACTCTTGAGACAATTGAAAAAATAATCATTACTGATGCATTGGAATTTCATACTTCCCATGATTCCATTCGCACATTAATTAAGGTATACGACTATTGGGAAATTGTAGTTTATCATCCAGAGGTTTCAGGCTACAACAAAAGCCATATGAATACTTGCTTGTCTAGGGTATAGATAATCTTATAATGACACTCTATTCTGTCTACATTCACGTGTGCCTTCTACAAATCCACCAAAACATATATAAATATCTAACAAATTCTGATACTTATACCTATAATACAAGCAATAATAATAAATTGATCAATCTCCGCTTGAGACTCACCACTTCAAGTAGGAACTCGACTTGAACTTATTCAATAAACTTTCCGCCAAACTTAACGATATCAGCCAAACTTAACGATATGAGCCAAAACAAATTCAAAAAATTCTTATTCCAGAACAATACGTTTTATTCCTTTGGTGAAATAATTATTTTTTCCATTTTCGTGACTAAAATGTGACATATTTCAACTCAAATTAATGAGAGAAGTTGTACTTTTATTCACTAGTGATAAGAAATCTTCTATTCACAAGCGATTAAAAGTGTTACTTAGGTTACCAATAAACAACCATCATACACATTGCTCATAGCGCAGCAACGGTGACGAATTATTCTTATCGAGTAGGCTGGTTTCCAAATGCAATGCATCACAAGCAACGGTAGCGCAGATTTTTATTGTTAGTAGGCTGGTTGCAATTTTGTTTCGACGAGTCAATGACACAATAGTTATTTATGCAACAATTGAAAAATAATTTCTTTTAATTTCTACGAAAATGGAAAAATCAGAGTAAAGCGCATTCAATCACTCGCCTGGTTAATGTATTTTTTTGATAACTACGAGGCTCATTGCAGATTTTTCCACTGCAACTAATTGTTGCTTGATTATATTGAAAATGTATGTATATGTATGAATATGTAGGTGTATGTGCATGTCTATAAGTGTTTTAATGGCTTAATTGATTCTGTATCTTTGTCTCTGAATGTATTGTATTATATTGAGACTTAGTACAAATGTTTACACATAATATGGAAAACAATCTATCTATCTATCTAATATACAGCGTGTTTAATAATTGGATGCTGATCCTGAAGGGCGATAATCCTTGGATGATTTAAAAAAAATCTTCATATGAACATAGGTCCGCAACCGCTTTATTTCTGAGATACAGGATGTTGAAATTCAACAAAAAAATCAGTTCTTTCCCAATATCTCTGAAACCGCTTTGGCTTTCTTTTCAATTTTGGTACATGCAAAGTACGCATAAAAATACGTTTTTTCCATAATAAAGGATTTCTTAATTTTCGTCAGTGGCGTCCCTGTTAACATGCCCTGTCATATTTTTGATCAAAATAATGATACGTCTTTTTTCCACATAAATATTATTTTTGTAATTGTCCTCTATCTTCTCATAAAAATGGTCTCCTGCCTTTTTTTCGTTTGGCGGACGGTTTTCGATTTAGAAAATAAAATACATTAATTTGCTTGTCCCTATTCGATTTTTTCTCTCAGTCCTAATTTCACAATTGTGGTAACCAAAGGATCTAGGCAAGAATTCTATAATTTTATTGTAACTATTATTTAGTTACGCATAAAAATAAATGTTGTATTTTTAAAAACATAACTATTATGAACAAAAAATACCAAAATTAAATCAACTGTTCAAAATGTTCGCCTCCTGCTAGTATGCACGCTTCAGCCCTCCTTGTCATTGACTCGCGTACTCTTTGGAAAATTCCCTATATTTCAGATCGACAAGTGTTCGAATTGCTTTTTTTTGTATAATGAATGTGCTGGCTGAGTTTACTGCTGTACCCCAGAACTCGATTCCATATTGTAGAATACTATGAAAATAAGCGAAGTATACAGATTTTGCAACAGATATTCCCGAATTTTGTCTTACGGTACGTAATGCAAATACGGCCCTGCTTAGTTTTGTATTATATGACTGGACCAGTCTAGCTTTTCATCTATAAGGAGCCCCAAAAATTTGGTAGAATCTTGTCAGCAGATCGGTATCTCAGCCAGGAGTATGTTTATTTCGGGTTTATTTTGGTATAATTGAAATGGGTTTTGTCGAGGGTGAGTGACAGTCTGTTAGCTATAAACCAGTCGGCTATACCATCCATGATTTCTGTAATTTTTTCATGTATGACGATACTCGTGTCGTCAGCGAACAGTGAAAAGCTAACTGTTGGAAAATTGGCAACAATATCATTGACATATATTAAAAAGAGGATAGTACCCAAGACAGAGCATTGAGGAACACCGCATGTTATTTCAGCGAGATTCGAGTTGAATTCATGAATTTGTATGTTACATTTTTGTGTAACTCGGACACACATTTGACGTTGTGCCAAATATGACCTGAACCAATTATTGGCCACCCCTCGTATTCCTTGTATTGCTTCACAGGAAACTACTACGCGGTTTCGCAATTCTTCCTCAGTTAGAATTGGTTGACTGTACACCAAAGTCTTAAGATGTCCCCAAAGAAAATAATTAAGACTATTTAAGTCTGGGGATCTAGCTGGCCATGACTCTGTTCCCCCACGACCTATCCAGCGATTATGAAAGTTCTGGTTTGAATATTCGCGTGCCAGAGCACTAAAATAAGAAGATGCACCATCGTGCATAAACCACATGCGATTTCGCATTGAAATAGGAACATCTTCCAACAGAATTGGCAAATTAGCTTAAAAAAATTGGCGATAATTTTATCCATTTAAACTGCGTGGCATAAAAAAAGGTTCAATTAGGTAATCTCCAAAAATTCCAGCCCAGACATTTGATGAGAACTGCTTCTGGTGATGGGATTTCACTATTGCATGCGGATTTTCCTCGGCCCAATAATGATTATTATGAAAATTTCTGATCCAGTTTTCAGTAAAACTAGCTTCGTCCGCGAATAAAATTTCCCTGTCAAATAAAGGATTTTCGGTAACTTTTTGGAGAAACCATTGGCAGAACTCCACTCGTAATGGAAAGTCTCGAGGAAGTAGAGCCTGAACCCGTTGAATGTGATATAATAAATAATCATGAAGAATTCCCCATACTAGAATATGGGCGATATTCAAATTATTGGCAACTTGCCTCGTACTTCTTTCAGGACTTTCGTCAACTGAATTTAAAACAGCTACCTCAATTGCTGGAGTTCTGACAGTCCGATGTGCTCCTTTCAAGTGATGATTTGGCTCAAAATTTTCTGTTTCACATAACTTTCTGTGGGTGCTTGGAATCGTTCGAGTATCAGGAACCATTATATTTGGGAAGCGCTCTTGATAGAGTCGCCTGGCTTCATAGGCGTTCCTGTCAGCAAGCCCATACAAGTAATGTATGTCTGCTCATTCGGTATTTGTAAAATTTACCATGTTTTTTTCAATAAACATGATTTTATAACAACAAAATGTGTTCTTAGCATACTAGATGTTTCTAGCCCACAAGATGATAATCCTACTACTCTTCAACGGCTGATTTCGCATAGGGACAAACAAATGAATGCATTTTATTTTCTAACTAAAAAACCGTTTGCCGGACGAAAAAAAGGCGAGAGATCATTTTTATGAGAGGAGGACGATTACAAAAATAATTCTTTTTTGGAAAAAAAACAGTGGCGTATCATTATTTTGATAAAAAATATAGCAGGGCATGTTAACACTGATGAAAATTAAGAAATCCTTTATCATGGAAAAAATTTATTTTCATGCGTACTTTGCATGTACCAAAATTTAAAAAAAAAGCCAAAGCGGTTTCAGTGATATTGGGGAAGAACTGATTTTTTTGTTAAATTTCAACATCCTGTATCTCAGAAATAAAGCGGTTGCGTACCCCTGTTCATATGAAGAATATTTCTTAAAATCATCCAGGGATTATCGCCCTTTAGGATCAGCATTCAATTATGAAACACTTATATTTCCGTTATTCCGAAATTATGGAGACCATCATAATTTCATAACGGTATTGGCTCCCATTCAATCAATCGATAAAATAATAATAAATAGAATGGCATACCCACCGAATAGTTCCCAATTTATGAAATCTCACATGAAATATGGCGATGATGTTGTGATTTTGGCAAAGGATGAAAGAGGCTCTTTGTATCTGGATGAGAAGATATTTACGTCCTCAGTTGCCAAAGCACTTATTCATTTCATGGGTCGCGAAAATCAGTACAACGTTCGGAAGGAACCGATCCATTACTCGAATTTTCATGGAAGGTTGGTATAAAGGCCCCATTACTTGGTCTAGTGATTTGTCTTCCTCCTACTGACGTTTTTTGTTGGCTATTTGTTTGTTCATATACATGAAGTATATTACAGGGTGTTGAATTTTTTTATTAGTGACTAGAATTTATGTATTTTTTTTTTTATGTTCTGGTTCCCACGAAAAGGGATATCCTGTAATGTTCAGAGAACATCGTGGGAACCAAGGGAAAGAAGGTAGGAGTTGGTGTTCTTCTTAAATTTCTGGAGGTTGTATGCCTCGGGGAACACCTCCCTAGGCAATGAGTTCCAAAGCCTCGCTGTTCGTTGGATGAACGAGTCTTTGGAAAGTGATGTTCTGCAGGTCTCCAAAGTGACCACGAAGGGGTGTGATGACTGAACTTGACGGGTTAGTCTCGAAGAGACTGCCAAAGCAGGAACGATTGTTGATATTTCAGAAGAGCATCGCCCATGAAAATATCTATAAAATAGAGACAAATCGCCAACTTTTCTACGGTGTTCCAGACAAGTGAGCGAGTTTGTAAGCGAGGCATCACCGACGAGACGAATTGCCCTTTTTTGGACAGAATCCAATAGCCTCAGGATATGTTTAGGTGCCGCGCTCCAAATATGGGAACAGTATTCCAGGACAGGTCGGATATGTGCCTTATAGATCATAAGCAGCGGAGTGGGTGTGAAATAGCTCTTGGCACGAAACAAAAAACCAAGTTTTGGGATGCACTTTTGGCAATGGACCTCACGTGATTTTCCCAGGAAAGGTTATTGCTGATAGTAATACCAAGCATCGATATGGATGACTTCAGTGGTATGGTTACTCCTGACAAAGTTATGTTAGGCACAGTGAGATCGGCTTTTTTAGAGAAAAGACATGCTTGTGTTTTGTTTGCATTGAATTCTACCAAGTTATTAGATCCCCACTCGAGAATTGTAGCTAAGTCCATATTTATATTATTAACATTTCTTCCTCGTTCATTTCTGGTTTCACGGGCTGATATAGGGGCCCTGGAAGAGAAAGCGGTATGGAGGGTACTATCATCGGCAAAGCTGTGTACTGGACATGAAGTTGCTTTCAACAGGTCGTTGATGTGAAGTAGAAATAGTGTTGTATAAAAATATGTGGTCAAACTGGATGCTACATTTTGGAACCGATTGAAAAAAAAATCGGAATCTTTAATTTTCATACCCAATATAGCTTTTCGAGCACTACAACTTTCATTCGAAAAGTGATTCAATAATAATAATATACGTCTTTATTATTTTCAATGATATGAATCAAGATTGATTTGTTTGATAATATGGATAGGATGTTCATAAAATCAGATGTGGAATCATCTGCAACTGAAAGATGAACTTTAGTCACTATCTTCCATCGTTCAAGATAACCTCTTGGCAGGTATTCATGTTGAAAAGAGAAACATTCTCAATTGAATATTGAATGGAAATATTTTTCTGAAAATTGAAAAATCTACGACAATATCGAAGTAATTTTTTTTGTGATATTTAACAGAAAACAACTGCTTTCCCGGGCTATACAATGAAATCCGATAGATATTGTGAAATGACTCAAAAGAAATATCTTCCTATTCAAAATTCAATTGAGAATGTTTCATTTTCATATAAAAAAGTTATATAAAAATATACTTATAATTATGAAAATAATGGGCGAAGTTTGATTCAGACAGAAAACCACAATGAACGAATTGTTCTTCTACTGAACACATGAAATATCTCCACATGAATCTGTCCTAAACCTAAAATATTTCAATTAATATGAATTCATAACTACAAAATAAACAAAAGAATAAAATATAAAACCTTATTCCTTTCTATTCTTTTGTTTCAAACAAATACTTTCTCAATAGCCTTTTGAATGTATTAATATTCTCTTTTTCGAAATGTGGAATACGATTATATACACTGTTGGAAAAGAGTTGTTGAAATAACAAAAAATAAGAAACCCAGGAGGTCCACTAGTATTATTGGTGGAATTGGCAAATTTCGATATTGACGATGTTCACATTTAAAAATTTTTGGATTTCACACAAATTTTTGCTATTGAACAAATTCAGCAGAGTAAATGCCACAATTAGACTGTAGACGATTTCACAAAATCAGTAGTGCATCACCAACATTCAGTTGCTATTTTTTCACCTTTTTTTTGTTAAGCTGACCCAAAAATATTTTCAAAGTGAAGTAATTCATTTACTTTTTTCAATGAATCAACATAATATTTTAGTGAAATTAACATTGTAATATTGTCGATTCCTTTACTAGTTTTCATCATTTAAAAACTGACAAGAAGTAATTTGTAAACCTCATGCTGTTGGAAGCTCATTCTCTTTATGTTGTCGTTGAAATAAAATTTTGTCGATTCTTTCCTTTTAGTTTTTCATACTACACAGAAAAAAGTCTTATTGTCTTTTATTTCTGGTCAAAACATAAATAATATTTTTTTCAAATAACGTCAATTAGTATTCACTAGCACAATTTTTTTTTGTGAAAATATCTAATATTTATTGGTAATATAGTTTTTCAGGAGGGATGGTTTAATAAATCGAGAATATATAACATTAGAATATTTTAATATAAAAAAATAAATACCCTATTATAATAAATAACAGTTGAATGTCGATAAAATAAAATTAACATCATGTGAAGAAATGTACAAATAAACATAAAGTAACACAATGAGTGAATGCCAGCTTCATAATCCTTTGGTGGATTATATAATAAAAAAATTCTGTATTATAATAAATAACACTGCCACGTGAAAGTAAAGAGCAGTAAGTGCAAGAATAAAGATTTTGAGTTTGCCAATTTATATTTTTTTTACCCGACTGCGGCGAAGCCCAAAAAGAAGTTATGTGTTTGACCGTATGTATGTACACAGGCTTTGGCGCAGTCGGTTAAAAAATATATAAATTGCGAACTCAAAATCATTTTTCTTGCACTTACTTACCCTCTCTTCACCCTCACGCAGCAGAAGAGTTGAATGCCGAGAAAATAAAATTAACAACAGGTACCGAGTAATGAAATGTAATAACACCGAAACAAAATGTTTGCCTAAATTCACAATGCAAGTCACTATCCCAAAATAATTTCATATTTCGGCACAATACAATGAAAGTTCTATTTATATGGCAAACTCAAATCATATGCAACCAGATGCTTCAAATTTTTAAGACTTATCAACTTATAATTGAATCTTTCTGATTCTTCTACTATGTAAGATTGAGATTTGTCATCAAAGCATTTTGTAAACAAACACTCACACAAAAATATTGGGTTATTGGTGGCATGAGCACAAATTGCAAACATTTTACAAAATATATGGCTCATGTATTGACTCATTTCAGTAGTCACAAAACTGTTGAGCCTGAAAGTACTCCCGAAAGCTTTTACACGTTTAGTAAACTTCAAGTTCAGTAATTTGGTATCCGATAAAATTTGCAACTCTTCTTGATAAAGATCATTATTGATATTTTTCAAAAAGCTTTTGACATATATTGGTTCCAATGACAGGTTAATATTCCTCCAGATATTCCACATATGATTTGTCTTGTCGAGAAAGTTTTGCAAACAGTTTTGTTTTGATTTTCAAACTATGAATCAAATGTTTGAAATAAGCATGTTTAGATTCAAATCTCATACTCCATAAACCAATAAGCGGACCCATTTTCCTAATTATATCAAATGATGTTTGGGAATAAGATGGTGATGCATACGAGATCAAAATAATTCATGAACAAACAAAATCACACTACAAATACCACATTAACAATACGTCTCACAGAGGACTGACTGAGACGATGTGCTCTGGAAGCGAATTTTTTACGCTAATTCGATACTTCGGTATGCACGAGAATGCCCGAAGGTGATCAAATCCCTTTTCACAACGAAATAGAATAAATTCCACAAATTTATTGAAAAACAGTTTTTGTAATCCAACAGTTTGCATTTTGACTATATCAGTTGTTTATTAAACAAAATTGTCGATTCCGCAAACTGTTCATAGCTATGAATACCTATTTGATGTTGCTAATAAATGCACATCAATATTCTGAATTTGCAACGGCATTTGCTATTTCGTTTTAAGTCACGAAAATATTTGCAAAATGAAGTTGTTACACCAGCAACTTTCTATTTGATGATTTCGACAACAATGAGGTAGACATACTGACAAAAAGTGAGTGAAAATTGACAATGGATGAAATTAACTACAGCCGGAGTAATTTGAGTAGAGAATTCCTGATTAATTGTTGTTGATTTAAGCAACATTTTTTTCAACAAACTAGATATTGTTGAAATTAACAACTCTTTTCTTATTGTGTAGCGTTGCGATTTGGTAGCTGAATGAACGTCTGAATGTTTGTGATTTGAATAAGGGTGGCGTAAGAGTGCCCTTGAATCTAATATTCAAGTTGTGGACATCGGTTCTATGAGTAATTTTTCGATTCAGATAAGGATATTCTTTGATAATTAGGATCTTATGAAACATACAAGCATTGTGAAGAATTCTCCTGTTTTCCATGTTCAACCATCCAGCCTCGCGTAGGTTTTGAGAAATACGTTTTCGTTTACGAATTCTGTGAATAAGCCCGAAGGCATGACTTTTGTACTTTTTGAATTCTGTTTTTATACGTATCTGTTAGGTTAGAATTGTAAATACTGTCTGCGTAATTAAACACAATGTAGCTTTGACTGAAGTTGGAAGGAAATATCTTTGGCCATAAATACGTTTCAGTGATGAGAAAGCACGTTGTATGAGTCTATTGATATGCTATTCAAATCTTAGGTTCACATCCAGTATGACTCCAAGGATTTTTCTTTCTTTACTCAATAAGTGACTCATTGTCTACTTTAACATCAATCGTAGCTCGGCAATTATTTCGACAAGTACATAGTAAACTCATATCATAATACCAAATAGAGTCCTAACCTAAGAATATGTTGTTTCAGGTCCTCTGTCCCCCTGTTATCAATCATAATTCGGAATTGATCTGAATGAAATTGGCGTTACACATTAGAAGAGCACAATATCAAACTGTTAGGCACAAAGCCCGTGACGAAGATCATTTATAAGTAAGCCAAGGTCTTCTGCGGCTCAAAGTCAGTATTGATGAGCGTGCAAGCATTGTCCACTTCAGGCTTGGAAAAACTATAATACATTTGCGTATCATCTGCGTATAAATGAACTAAACAATGTTGCAGGCATTTTAGTATATCTGCGGTATACATAGTAAATAATAGGAGCCCTAGAATAGACCATTGGGATACTCCTGATTTAAGTGTCAAATAAGTGGAATTACTATATGGACCATTTGTTATCTATTGAGAAGATATGATCTCATCAAAGTTATTGACTCACGCGAAAATCCCAAATAGTGAAAAATTGTCGAACATTACCTCAAAGTTGATTGTATTGAAGGCGCGACTGAAGACAAGAATAACTGATGCATTTCGACCTCACCAAAGCATTTGACTCGATAAACTTTAGATTCATTGAAGAAAAGCTTTACTCCATAGGCATTCGGGGCAACTTTCTTTCGTGGATTATGTCATTCATGAGTTCCAGAAGGATACTGGTAGAGCTGAGGAACAGCAAGTCAGATTTTTACGAAATGGGCCTGGGAGTCCCACAGGGATCAGTTCTGGGACCATTAATATTTCTTTTGTTTATTAATGATATGTCATCTCATATACATTCTAAATGTCTGATCCTGTTTGCTGATGATACAACTATAGCTGAGGAAGCTGATAACCCATTAGATCTACAGATGAAACTATCAGTGATAGCAGACCAATTCACGGCCTGGTATAGAACAAATAGATTAGTGGTAAATGGCAAAAAAAACATCCTCATGCAATTCTTTGGTAGGAAAACTCATACAGGTCCGATGAACGTGCGCGTTGAAAATAATATCGTTGAATCCTCAGATACCACAACATTCCTAGGAATACATATAGATCAAAAATTGAACTGGAAGCATCAGATCGACCATGTATGCAAGAGAGCTTCCAGTGGGTACTATGCTATACTCCAGTTAAAAAATGAACTTGATCGACCAACTCTCCTAAATATCTACTACGCTCTCATTCATTCTCATTTGTCCTACAACATAATTCTGTGGGGGGACGCCTCAGAAATCAATAGAGTATTCGTGGCTCAAAAAAGGGTTATGAGGCTAATATTCAATTTGAAGAAGTTGGACTCCTGCAGATCGTACTTTCAGGAAAACCATATTTTAACTGTTCCCTGTATGTATATATACAGCTGCATTTGCTATATTAAACGCAATTTGAAAGATTCCGCGAAGAACTCATACATACACCATATCCAACCAGAGACGCTGATTCAATTAGAATCCAAAAACACGCAACAAGTTTGTATGAAAAAACCCCTTCACTGGCAGGAGCTAAACTATTCAACCACCTACCTCCTGACATTAAAGATGTCAAGCCTTTAAAATTATTCAAAAAAAAACTCAGGTTATTCTTAACGACCCATAGTTTCTATTCCACCATAGAATATCTCAATTTCAGGTGATCGAAAAACTGTAAACTGTACATGTCAATTTACTTTGTGGGGATTTTTATATTGTTATAGTGGTAACCTATGTTTATATGTAATCTTATATTACATTTTATATATTCCTATATTGTTATGATGTATTGTTATATTATTTGATGTTATATATGTACACACTGCTACTTAGTGACCTATTTTATATTTCTATGTCACAACTCTGTGGCTCCATAACTTGTGTGGTTCTTTATTGAATCTCCGAACATATACTCCAATATACTGATATTTCTGTCATTTGTACATTGACGTAATGGACTATATGCCCATTGTGACCTATCCTATATCATGTATTTGATCATAAAGGACCAATAAATATTCTATTCTATTCTATTCTTCTATTGGGTAATCCTCTCCTTTGCCCTAAAAATGTTATCTGTAACTTGAAGCAGCTTGTACAGCTGTATGTTTTGCGAAAACCAAATTTATGGTAGGTCATAAATAATGTTCCGCGAGATATATTCGTAGTTGAACTTTCGTTGCTCGCTCCATTACTTTGGAGAGAACAGAAGAATGCTCAAGCCTCTAAGATCTTTGAATAAGTTTTATGTTTAAGTAGTGGCATTTGTATCGATTTTAAAAATTGTTTCATATACGAAGATATCATATACCTCCTGGAACAGAAACTCAGTTTCGGTCAATCAGTTAGAGTCGCAAAAGAATAAAAGTTCAGGTGGTGAACTAGCTGGAATAGAACTGATGAAAGTCATTAACTTCATCACTTTCTTGAGGTCATTTGGCAAATCTCGAGATTTAGCAACTATAGATTGTGAAAAATGTTTTCCACATTTTTTTCTTATTGAGTGTATCGAATTGTTGCAAAAAGTTAAACTGAGAAATCTGATATATCTGGGTATATAAATCAATTTGTGGCTCTTTTTAACCGACGAAACCAAAAAGGAGGAGGTTCTCTATTCGACCCGTATATTTTATGTTTTTCCATCATATTTTTATATGTATGATCAAGCATAACTTTTTACTGAGGCGTCCGATTCCGATAATTCTTTTTTCAGTGGATAGGGTGTACTTCGACTTTGGTTTCATTTGAATTTAAAAGATAAAATCCACCCCTAAGGGTAGTGAAATGAAGGATATTGATCACTCACCCTCTGAATTCTGGTCCGTTAACCGATTCTATCAGGCATAACTTTGTACTGGGTTCTTCGATTTGGATGATTCTTTTTTTAATAGATAGGGTATACCTTATATTTGGATTTCGAAAGGAATTAGCCACCCTTACGGGTAGAAAAATAGGGGATAATTGATTTTTCACTAGTGAACATTAGCACACACATACGTAGTTGACAATGACAGATCGCTACTGACATTATTCTTGTTCCGTCAAAATCAGTATATTTTATGAGAGGATGGAATGATATACAAAGTAATGAAATAAACTAACCAGAACAACGAAAATAATTTATATTACAACAAATAGTAAAAGTAGATAATCATATTATTTAACTGGTGATAGTTGAAGTGAGGTGGGTAAGTAAGTATTTTGGAAGTAATAAAAAAACAAGTAGGTAGTATTTGGTAGATTTTAGCCACAAAAAATTGAAAAATTAAAACTTTTTAACAAAAAATTAAACCGACGAAATACGGAACTGAAAAGTAAAAAATAAAAACTTTTTAACAAAAAATTAAACCGACGAAAAAATCAACTGAAAAGCAAAAAATAAAATAAACCTTCTTAGTCCAAATTATAATTGAGCTCCTAAACTAATGTAAGTAACTGATTTTGAGTCGGCGCCAAACAAACTAGCAATTGAATTAGGGAAGCGTAAAATGATGGCAGCGAGATGCACGGCTGCGTTTTGATGACTTCTTTCATAGATAATGATCTTCGATAATTCTTTGTTTGGCGCCGACTCAAAATCAGTTACTTACATTAGTTTAGGAGCTCAATTATCATTTAGACTCAGAACGTTTATTTTATTTTTGCTTTTCAGTTGATTTATTCGTCGGTTTAATTTTTTGTTAAAAAGTTTCTATTATATAGGCCAAATAGGCAGAATATCTAAAAAACGATAACAGAACATAGGAACAGATTTGTCAATGGAAAAACAACTCACCTCTTGACTGAAAAATATTATTTGGTTAACGATTTCGAAATATGAAACATAGAAAAAGAAAGTTTCGAATTCGGCCCTCTGGAACAGCCTGATTAGAAATTAGTAAATGCAAAAAGTCGCAACTTAAATAATTCCACTTTGTTGAATTTGTTTTACTGAAGATCAATCAGGTAACGGATATAATTCCCGTCCTATTAATTATCTATTGGATTATCCTCAATATTCTCAATTAGATTTATATACCAACTACTACCTGCCATGAATATCCAACATGATACATCGTGATTGTTGAGTTAGTATTATATATTATATAGCGAAACACGTGTCGTGGTTTTGTAAACCCGGTTTAGTGAAAATCGTTCAGTGAAGAGAGTGTCTTTTGTTTGCTTCAGTATGGATTTACATTCATTTTCAAAAAACAAGTGTAAATAATTTCAAGGTCATTGTTTATTTGTTATTCAGAAATATATACACTATTAGTTTAGGCATTGATCCTGGCAGTGTTTCAGTTTTGATGGAATATCGGCAGTGTTTAACAAAAACAAGAGAGGGCCGAGGATGGAACCTTGAGGCCCTCCAGATTTTCCTGTTTTTGAGAGACGAATATTTATCATTTGAGTGCACTCTCTGAGATCGGTCAACTAAAAAAGATCACATGATAATAATGAAGATGGGTGAACATCCATAATATTTCAATTTGGGAAGAAGAAGTTGGTGACTAATAATATCGAATGCTTCCGAGATATCTAATAATATTAGTGAAGTGACATTTTTTTATCAATGCTTTGAACGATACGTCACTCACTTTCAATAATGCCTCGAAGCCCAGCCTGATAGTCTGGAAGAATATTCTCGGATAGAAAATAATTTGTAAGCTGGATAAATAGCTTCTTTAATAATTTTTGAACACGATGCTAAGAGATTCATTGGTCGTAGATCTGACACGTTCACAGGATTTTCCAAGTTGGCAAGGGGCTTCTCAATAGCCTCCTTCCACAGCTTTGGAGAGTATGCTTTATAAGACAGGTGCTGTCCCGTCAGAATTTTAAATAACATGGAACTAGTGTTTCATTTTTGGTAACTACTCGTATTCGAAACACTGCATAACGGAAAATTGATTATTCCGCCATGAAATAATTTTTGAACTTCCCCGTATTTGAATTTGAGTTTTAATGTATTAAAAAAGGAGCCCCGTAGGTTTCATGATTCACAGCAAAAAGTTATAAATAAAAGTTACTCCATAATCAAGAATATCATGTCGAAACATTTTAAAATAACCCATAGTGATTTACTTCTGGGTCTGCTGAACACTGGTATTGTATATTATAGGATTCAAACACGCTCAGACGTTTCGAATGTGCGTATTTAGAAAAAAAGGCAATCTGGCACAATATTATGTCTACCACGCATTTCTAAGGAATTAATTGACGTCAAGTATTAGTTATCAAGTTATTTTGCTTTCATCGTAGTAAGAACGTCAACACGAAGTAATCAGTCTCGGCACTGTCTTCAAAGATAAAAAATACCTTCTGGCACAATTTTTACCACTACTTTGTGCGAAACCACATTGGCGTCACAAATTGGAAGTCACAATTATGTTTTTATTATCCGCGAAGCGAGACAATAACGCGATAGCATCAGTCTGGAAGAACTATTTTTGGCTGATATTATTAAAAAACAAAAATTTTCCCAGCAACATATTGTTTAGTTTTCAGATGAAGTGTCATATACTGAATGCATGCCATTCCGTGAAGAAATTCTGCTGAAATGTACCTGATCAATTTTCAACCTGATTCAAATGATGTTTCTTATTGATGCAGATATTATTTCTAGTTTTACATCATAATTATTCTTATACTCCAAATTACTACAAAGCACATCCAATATAAAAGATGCAGCTAGTGGTATGTGCCTATCATTGTCTTGAGTTCTAGACATACAGAGTTAGTAAAAAGTATGGAACCCTCAAATAATATTCGCAACGCAACGGTTCATTCTTAAAAAAAAATATTAAAATGTATACAAATTATCTAAAAAGCCAAAAATTATTTCTTAAATTGTTTGACCTAGGTTATTCTGTGAGTAGGAGATTCAAAATCTTTCCGCGCAAGAATACCTATTTTAAATACGCGGCAAGCTATTGAATTTGCTACTCACAGAATAACCTAGGTCAAACAATTAAAGAAATATGTTTTCTATTTTGGTGCATTTGTATAAAAGCTTGTCTTGATTTTTTTAATAATTTTTATTCAATACTTTCTAGTCATTCATGAAATCCATCATCTTATTGAATTCTGACAAAAATTGATAATTTCCGACCACAAAAAACCCACATACCAATTTTGAATGGAATCGGGCTATAATCACTAAACTAGTAGCCATCTTGGATTCCTGGGTTTTGACATTCTGATAATTTTTTTGAAGTAATTCAATGATCTTCGTTGTTTTTTCGTTTGGCGCCGACTCAAAATTAGTTACTTACATTAGTTTAGGAGCTTAGTTATTGAGACTAAGAAGGTTTATTTTATTTTTTACTTTTCAGTTCCGTATTTCGTCGGTTTAATTTTTTGTTAAAAAGTTTTTATTTCAAAATTTTTTGTGGATGAAATCTACTAATTACTACCTACTTGTTTTTTGATTACTTCTAAAATACTTACTTACCCACCTTACTTCAACTATTACCAGAATAATATGATTATCTACTTTTACTATTTGTTGTAATATAAATTATTTTCGTTGTTCTGGTTAGTTTATTTCATTACTTTGTATAGCATTCCATCCTCTCATGAAATATACTGATTTTGACGGAACAAGAATAATGTCAGTAGCGATCTGTCATTGTTAACTACGTATGTGTGTGCTAATGTTCACTAGTGAAAAATCAATTATCCCCTATTTTTCTACCCGTGAGGGTGGCTAATTCCTTCCGGAATCCAAATATAAGGTATACCCCATCTTTCAAAAAAAAGAATCATCCAAATCGAAGAACCCAGTACAAAGTTATGCCTGATAGAATCGGTTAACGGACCAGAATTCAGAGGGTGAGTGATCAATATCCTTCATTTCTCTACCCTTAGGGGTGGATTTCATCTTTTAAATTCAAATGGGACCAAAGTCGAAGTACACCCTATCCACTGAAAAAAAAATTATCGGAATCGGACGCCTCAGTAAAAAGTTATGCGTGATCATACATAAAAAAATATGATGGAAAAACATAAAATATACGTTTGATTACTATCGTTTCGGACGTCCATCGTCTTAATGTATTTAAAAGGTTTTCACGACGTTTCGAATGCTTGTATCTGCAATCGTCTTCAGGTGAATACTGACAAGTTTAGGTGCTACTTACCAATTTATAGGACTGTCGGCGCAATGATGCGTGCAATTCCGCCATGTGCAGCGGTGCGTGTAATTTCGCGCGGTGTGGTGGTGCGTGAAGTTTCGCGCCTCTGCAGCCCGCCAGAAAGAGCAATCAGGGGTTTCCATACGTTCTTGATCTCAACGCTTGGTTGACTAAATGCGTTATTGGCTTCGATGTAGGCGGCCTCTTTGAACTTTCGTTCGAACCAATGCTCCTCTCTATGTAGAACACTTGTGTCGTCCCATAGAACTCGATGGTGCTCAGTCCAGGCGTGGTCAGCGATTCCCGATTTTGATGTTTCTCCACGTTGAGTCCTTTCCTTGTGCTCATCCAATCTTACCGATAACGGTCTCTTTGTCTCTACAATGTAGGAATCTCCGCATTCACATGGAACTTCATAAATGCAATTCTTACTGATTTCATTTTTGTTGTCAGGTTTGGTCTTGGTCAGGAAACTCCGTAAAGTACTGCCGGATTGGAAGCAGCTCTTGATGTTGAACTTGTTTCCGATCCTTTCGATCTTCTCGGAGACACCTCTGATGTACGGAAGGCAGATCACTGTGCTTTGTTGTTGTTCTTCAGATGTCTTCGTTCTCCGGAGTTGTTTCAATACTCCTTCTAGGAGTTTCTTGGTATATCCATTCCGGTGGAGGTCCTCTCTGATGTGGTTTAATTCGGCATCTAGTGACTCCGCGTCGTTGCATATGTTCGTCGCTCTCTCCACCAATGTTCTCACGATCCCTCTCTTCGTCGAACTGGAATGGTTGGAGCTGTAACTGAGGTACTGCCCTGTATGTGTCTTCTTTCTGTAGACGGAGGTGCGAATTTCATTGCCTATTCCCAACTTCACTGAGGAAGGGTAAGGCACTGTTGGTTTCCATCTCCATCGTGAACTTGATCGAATCCCTGATTCTGTTAATTCCTGAGATGAAATCCTGGAGATGTTCGTCTCCGTGATTCCATACAATGAAGGTGTCATCCACGTACCTCAACCACAGCTTTGGTTTGTATTCTGCCTCCCCTATAGCCAATTCCTCGAACCACTCCATGTATATGTTGGCGATGATTGGAGAAAGGGAAGATCCCATCGGGAGTCCGTCGACTTGAGAGAAGAATCGGTCCTTTTCCAAGCGTTGAGATCAAGAACGTATGGAAACCCCTGATTGCTCTTTCTGGCGGGCTGCAGAGGCGCGAAACTTCACGCACCACCACACCGCGCGAAATTACACGCACCGCTGCACATGGCGCATCATTGCGCCGACAGTCCTATAAATTGGTAAGTAGCACCTAAACTTGTCAGTATTCACCTGAAGACGATTGCAGATACAAGCATTCGAAACGTTGTAAAAACCTTTTAAATACATTAAGACGATGGACGTCCGAAACGATAGTAATCAAGTTACCACATCGTCTACAACCTTCAAATAAAATATACGGGTCGAATAGAGAACCTCCTCCTTTTTTTTGGTTTCGTCGGTTAAAAAGCGAAATCATCGTAATGCAGTGGAATCTGTGGCCTCGATAGCTCAGATGGTTAGAGTAAGGACTAGGAATCCAAAGGTCGCAGGCTCGATTCCTGCTCGAGGATGGTTTTTTTCTTTAATTAAAAAATTTGTCTGCAATGCCACAATTTTCATTTACTTATAAATCTCGTCCGCCATCTTGGAGCCGCCATTTTATTTTTTTTGACAAAAATTCCATAATGCATTCTTACGGGAACTATGAACACCTGCCAAATTTCATCTTAATCTGACAACTAGAAGTGAGTCAAATTTAACTTGTAAAATTTGAATACACACATCGGGACAGGTGAAACTAAATAAAAGCTTATAAAAAGCTAAAATCGCTACGTATAATTTGAGAGAGATACGAAACAGTTTATCAAAAATTTATGGAATGGAAGCTGAAACACAAAATGAATTTATTTTCAGAAAACGTTATGTTAGCCTATTTTGAGGAACTTCGAAAGAAATGAAGCCGTCGTCACTTTGGTGAACTTTTTTGAATCGTCACTTTGTTGAATTAATTCGATGTTAAGGTCAACGATAAACATAAACTATGATGAAATTACTATTTCGACTTATCATAAACTGTTAGCTACAAAGAAAATCAGATGGTTTCAAGAGTGAAGAATCCAAAAGGATGACAACCAAACGAATCTCTGTTTTTCTTCAGAACGCCCCAGATGGCAGATACTTGTTTACGAAGGTATTATATGCGCGAATTATATAAATTAACTGGTATTGCCACTTTTTCGTTCCAGATAGTTTTAATTTTCGGTTATCAGTGGTGTTTGTAGAAATCAGGAGTTACGCAACTTGAAGCCTGAACACGTGGAGGATACGGGAACATCTCTGATTATTCATATTGCCTATTCAAAAACTAAGACACTACCGTCATTTGTCGTTTCCTTCATCAGATTTGTGGAAACTTCATCAATCTACCTGCAGGACAAGAATATTCAGACTGTGTCTTTCTATCTGAATTTCTTGAATGGAAAATACACCAAGCAATATCGGCAGTATACCAAAACAAGTCGCAGAATATTTTAACAATTTTCTAGTTAGTGGTGGCAATATAGTGGGCCGTATTCATAAACAAAAGGTTATTCTTATACTTGCAGAATATAAAGGAAATCCTTCAGCTCGCATTCATAATATTCCTAGTAAAAGCTTATACTTATAGAGTATGAGCATATCCTCCACAAAAAGTATTTGGTTATTCATAAACGTTACCTTTTACTCTAAATAAAAAGGATATCCTTCAATAATTTCGAGTGTGGTCAGTAGCAGACTCGTGTAGCAGACTCGTGTAGTGATCAGTTGTAGCGATGGCAGATGTTGTGGAACTGAGAGAGATTAAACACTACAAGCAGCGTTTATCAACACCTGTTCGTGATTACAAAGAATTATACCGGTTTGAAGAGGAAATGTGCAATGGCTTGCCAACAGATTTTTGGGAATAAATAATGCTGAAACTCGAGGAGGTGCGTTATCATCCATCCTAAAAATGCAGATATGTTTACGCTATCTCAGTGACCCTGGGTATCAGAAAGGCATTGGTCAAGAACTGGGTGTGAGTCAAACTACAGTATCTTGTACAGTGACTGCCGTAATTGACAGCATAGTGGCGCAAGCAAATTACTGGATAAGGTTTCCGTCTACCAACAATGAACTTATTTATGTGAAACAGTTATGGCAAAGCAAGTATAGGTTTCCGACTGCAATTGGCGTAGTTGACTGTACCCACGTAGGAATACTGAAACCAAATCGCCATGGGGATGAGTATGTCAACCGAAAAGGTCATCCTACACTGAATGTACAAGCCACTTGTGATTCAAGAGAAATGTTCACTAGTATGGGACGTTAGTTGGCCTGGAACGGTCCACGATTTAAGAATATGGAGAAATTCACAAATAAGGGTTCATTTACAGAATAAAAATAACGTCGTGCTACTTGCTGATGATGGATATGGTATAGAGCCGTGGCTCATGACTCCATTCAGAAATCCCGCTCCAGGTGCTGAACTAAATTATAATAAACTTTTCAAAAAAGAGAGAGGATAATTGAACGTTGTTTTGGTCAACTGAAACGTCGATTTCCTATTTTGCAACATGTTTGCCGAGTGAAATTGGAGAATGTGCCAAAAATAATTGTTGCCTGTATTGTACTTCATAACGTCGCAAAAACTTTGAAAGACATCGATTTTGAAGCACCTGAAGAAGAAGTGCCAGAAGAAGATGACAGTGATAATAATGACGAAGTTGATCTACCTCTTCGCCAGCAAGGACAAGAAGTGAGAAGAAATTTGAGCATTGTAATAAACAACTTTGATAATTAAATGTAGGTATAAAACTGTATAAAATAAAAGTTCAAATTCAATTTAGTTTTATTATTTACGCCATCAGATCATTTTGGTTTTTAAAAAACAAAATTTGAATAATTATTAAGTTCATTCACTAACGCAAACTGGTCTATTTTTATTTTATTACAAACTTTTTAATAATATGAATAATAAATCAAACATATACCCAATGGATTTTTTAAACAAACTAGATATATATATATATATATTCAAAATCCCCTAGTCTTACAATAAAAGAATAATTACCTAACATAATATAATATTGTCAATATAAAACGTTGCACGAGAAAATTTCGAAAATTGTTTAGATGTTGTAGTATACTAACTCCCCCTCGTTAACAATATTTGCTGCTGATTCCTCCCGCTCCATCCTCTCCAACTTTTTTTCATAATATTATCTTTGTACTCTACTTGTTCGATACTGCTCTAAAAGAACTAGCCGTTGAAGCTCTTTGGTTGTGAGTCCTTTTGTTTCGTACTTTTCTGTTGCTGTTTTTTTTTCTTGTTGGCAGAAGAGATTCGACAGTCTTGACACTACTAGATTGTGGTTTGATGGCTGATTCAGTCTCTTCTCGTGTAGTAGAAGCTTCACTCACTCTATGCTGAGTAGATCCATCTTCAATACCAATTTGCAGTGCGCTCCGATTCTCCCAATTGTAGGATTACTGTCGCCATCCATAGCCTTCAATAACTTTTTCTCCCAGTTTGATTGCTTCATTTCCAGTTTTTTTCAAGTCACTTTTATTCTTCAACCTTCCTTCCTTCTTTGAAAAGCCTTTCGCATCCAGTGCTTTACCAAATGTCACCTCGTACTTCCTGGTAACATTTCTAATAGCCTCATCATCACGGGGGCATTGGCAATTTCATCTGCTATGAACTGCAGTTCGGTTGTAGCATTATCTCTTTCTGTACTTTCACTGTTGGTTTTTCCAATGAATAACTTACTAATCGTTCGAAAATATGTATAAACTTTAATGAAAATACTTTGACATATTGTTACATCAACAATGACATTAATACTATTCTCTCTCAAAATAACACATACAAGATGTTCTAACGTATGATGATACAAATAAAAACACAAATCCAACACTCCCCCTTAATCATACGTTCTCAAACCCATCATTTGTACAAATTTTTTGTATTTTGGACCATTCAAAGCTTTTGTCAATATATCTGCAATCATGTCATCTGTAGTTTTGTAGTTGACAGATATATTTCCTTCTTCAATGGTTTGCCGAACAAAATGGTGTCTAATGTCTATATGTTTTGTTCTTCGGTGATAAATGGGATTTCTGGTTAATTTTGCAGCTCCTTGATTATCGTTGAACAAAACAACTGCTTCATCTCTCCCAAAAAGTTCTTGCAGAAGCCCTCTCATAAATATTGCTTCCTTAGACCCCTCTGTGATTGCCATGTATTCGGCCTCTGTACTGGATAATGCCACAGTCCTTTGTTTTCTTGATTCCCAAGAAACTGCTGCACCTCCTAGTAAAAATACGAATCCAGTGTATGATTTTCTGTCATTTTCATCATTTGCCCAGTCTGCATCCACAAATCCTTCTATATCATTTCCTGTCTTCTTAAATGTCAGACAATAATTGGCCGTACCTCTCAGATATCTCGAAACTCGTTTTGCTGCTCTCCAGTGTATTTCATCATAATTATTGTTAAATTGGCTGAGTACACTACATGCATGAGTTATATCAGGTCTAGTTCCTACAGACAAATACATTAAGGATCCAATAAGTTGTTGATAAGGAATCTTCTCCATTATTTCTTCATCCTGTTCATTTGGCTTCATCAATTTTTGATTCACATCCAATGGAGTATTAACAGCATTTGAATTATCCATATTGAATTTTTTTAATAGATCTTCCAAATACTGTTGCTGGTCCAAATAAATTGTATGGTTCGTTCTATCTCTTCTTATTCTTAAACCAATACAAAACTTGGCTTCCCCTAAATCTTTCATCTGGAATTCCTTCATCAAATTATCTTTTAGTTCCTTTTTCTTTTCGTCATTATTGGAAAAAATCAAGAAATCATCCACCCAAATTGCTATCATCACAATATAATTAACACCTATATTGTAATAAATGCAGGGTTCTTGATTTGTTTGTTTCATTCCCAATTTCAATAAGGTAGAATGTAACTTTTTATTCCAGCTCCTTGATGCTTGTTTGAGTCCGTAAATCGCCTTTTTTAACAGACAAACTTTGCCCATATCGGTTTCCACATCAAATAATTCGGGCTGTTCCATAAAAACCTCTTCTTCTAATTCTCCGTTCAAGAAAGCCGTTGTCACATCCATGTGATCAATATCTAAATCATTTTCAGCAGCAATTGCGAATAAAATTCTCATAGACGAATGTCTCACCACTGGAGCAAAAGTCTCTGTATAATCAATTCCATATTCTTGTGTATAGCCCTTCGCTACAAGTCTCGCCTTGTGAGTTAGTCTTCCATCTGCTCCCGATTTCAATTTGAAGACCCATTTATTTTTAACTATTTTCTTATTTACTGGTCTATCCACCAGTATCCACGTTTTGTTATGAATCAGTGATTCATATTCTCTCTCCATTGCTTCATACCATTTATTATTTTCTGGAATAGAAAGCGCTTCTTCTACTGATTTTGGCTCGTCTAAATTTGTACACTCTATATGATATAGATACATATCTGAAGACCATTTTCTTGGTTTTGGAAGTCTTTCGGATCTCCTACTGGAAACATCTACAGTTTTACTGATACTTTGTATATTTTCGTCTTGACTCTCCTTTTCATTGTCATCTGATACCTGTATTTCTGTTTGAACTGCTTCTTCTTTCTGTTGATTGTCATTTGGGGATTCAATTATACGTATTTCTTCTTCATTCTCACTCCCAATCATTACTTCTTCAGTCTTCTCTCCTGATATTCTCACTTGGTCATTAGTGCCTTCTTCTATGAATACAACATCTCTCGCAATTATTATTTCAGTGGGACATTTTTCATTGATAAGTCTGTAGCCTTTGGTATTTCCACAATACCCAGTGAAAATATATTCTTTAGATTTCGCATCCCACTTCGTACGTTTTGCTTTTGGAATACGGGCTAGAGCTCGACATCCAAAAACTCTCAAATGTGAAAGATCAACTTTTCGGCCTGTCCACGCCTCTTCTGGGGTCATATTTCCAACTGCTTTCGTAGGCGAACGATTTTTAAGATATGTAGCCGTATTTAACGCTTCTCCCCAATATCTCTTTGAAAGATTGGCATCTTGTAGCATACTTCTTGCCTTATCAACAAGAGTTCTATTGACTCTCTCAGCTACACCGTTCTGTTGAGGGGTATACACCACTGTTGTTTGGTGAATAATTCCACAATCAGAAAGATACTTTTTCATCTCTGTATTCAAGAATTCTTTACCATTGTCAGTTCGGAACATCTTTATTTTCTTCCCTGTCTGATTTTCCACTAAACTTTTGAATTCTTTGAATTTCGATTTGACTTCACCTTTGTGTCGAAGTAGATAAATGAATGTCTTTCTTGTGAAATCATCAGTGAAAGTCAAAACATATCTTGCTCCACCCCAACTTTTTTCACTCATTGGTCCGCAGATATCTGAATGAACAAGTTCGAGTTTCTCTGCCGCTCTTTTTCCTGATGATTTGAAAACTCGCCTTGTATGCTTGCCTTTGACACAAGGAATACATTGTTCATCATCTTCTTCATCACTGAATTTGATTCCTGTTGCCATACCTTCTGCAAGGAGTTTCATTGACTTCCTACAAAGATGTCCAAGCCTTCGATGCCATAAACGATGACACATTCTGGTTGAAGTTGTCAAATTCAACTGGTGTACGTTTTTGTTGAACGAAGTCGATTGAGTCAATTTGAATATCCCGGATTCAGCTGAACCACTTATCAGTATATCACCCTTTATTTCAGAATTGTTTTCTTTCAGTATTTGACAGCCTTCTTTGGAGAAAATTACTATTAGGCCTTTTTCTACCAATTTGTTCACTGATAACAAATTTGTGGAAAGTCCAGGAACGTACATGACATCTCCTATTGTCACTTCTTGAGAATCAATCTCTATCTTGACTTCCCCACTTCCCTCAGCTTGAAGCTTGTTATTGTTTGCAACAGTTATCTCTTGATTGTGACCTCTCCAGTTCTCCAACCAATCTTTATTCATTGTCATGTGCGAAGAAGCTCCAGAGTCGATAATCCATTCTGTGTCTGTTACACTAGTTGCTAAAGCTGCATATAACACTGGAAATTTCTTCTGTTGTTTGTTTGAACTTCTTTCTTTGGAGTGCTCTCCTTTTTCGCTTTTACCTTTCACCTGCTTGTTTTTAAAGCACTGAAAAGATTTGTGACCCATCTTGTTGCAACGGAAACAAATGACATTGGAACTTTTCTTCTTATCTTTTGAAGTGGACAAGAAAACATTTTCCGTAGCCTCAGTACATTGTCTTGATTCTTGTTGAATCAAAATATTTCGTACATAGTCGCTAGATATTTTAGCATTGGAACTTTCCATAGCCATGATCATAGGATCATATTCTTCGCCCAAGCCATTTAGCATTATGACACCAATGAATTCATCTTCAATACCAGCTCCTATGGCATCTAACTTTTGAGTGATCGACAATATGTCATTCAAATACTCTTCCATCGTTGAATATTCATTTTGTTTCATTCGAAATAGTCGCCTCAACAAACTAAGTCTTCTAGAGAGACCTTTGTCTTCATAAGTGTTTTCTAACTTTTCCCACACTTCTTTCGAAGAATTACAGCTTCTTACTATTGGGTAAAGTGACTCATCTATCATCAAACATATTTTCGACTTTGCTTTCGAATCTCTTCTAGGGTCTGTTTCTTCTCCTTTGACTACAGCCCACAATTCTTCGCCTACCAGGAACATTTCCATACCAAATTTCCAAGTACTGTAATTATTTCTTCCTTCTAACTTTTTTATTGTCGGTAATGAACCCAAACCACTAGTTTGCACCAGAACTTGGGATCCTGCAGTCCTACTGCTCGACTCCCCATTACCAAGCATAGTTACTCAACCTCAGAAATAATTTCAACTATCTTCTGAACTTTACTGTTATTGGCTTTATTGGCGTCCTGGGCCCATAACCTGTTGGTTTTTCCAATGAATAACTTACTAATCGTTCGAAAATATGTATAAACTTTAATGAAAATACTTTGACATATTGTTACATCAACATCAACATTAATACTATTCTTTCTCAAAATAACACATACAAGATGTTCTAACGTATGATGATACAAATAAAAACACAAATCCAACATTCACTATCGCTGCTTGACGAATACATCTTCTCTAATCGAAGTACTGTACTCAACCGATAAGAAAGAAATACCGTAAATAAACAAACCATCGAAAACAGGTTGGAACCTGCCGCGGCACAGTCACAAGCCAACATGCCAACAACCTTTTACTTATTCTTGGAGGATATTCTTGGAGGATATTCTTGCAAGTATAAGGTAATCATTATGAATACGGAAAAACGGAAATGCTTACACTCCTACATTGTTCTCCAACTCAAAACCTTATACTTCTACCTTATACTTACAAGGATATCCTTCAGTTTCATGAATACGGCCCAATATTTGAGAGGCACGATGTTTGGCGGACATCAGATGTGGCCGAGAGATTTTTCTTTAATAAACATGATGGCAATTCTCAACAATTATATGGGCTATTACAATAAAAAGTAAAATATAGTAATTGGGTAATACCAAGTTGAATTGAAATCAATACAACATCTACAAGTTGGAACATATTGTGGTTGAATTATCTATGTAGTTATTTGATTGGTTGAAAAAAAGTCGTGTGCGGTCGGGTGACCCCCGTCAGGAAAAAAGTTCCCTAAGCTTTTTTTCAACTCCGAATGTAATTTGATATGTATATTCATCATCCCAAAAAATTAGCGAAATTAACTGGAATTATTTAGAATCTATCTCCGATGTTGATATAGCTTGTGAAGAGTTCAATGCTACCTTACAAAGTGTAATTTGTCAGTGCACCCCTTTAGTAATTAATAATCCTCGCAAATACCCAACGTGGTTTACCAAAAACATTATCAATAATATTAAAAAAAAAATCACTACCACAAAATGTATAGAAAGTGCAAATATAATTTTTACTTGGAACGTTATAAACACCTCCGGCGTATCATTAAAACTGAAATAGACCTTGCTTATACTCAGAGTTCATTAAAAAATCAGAAAATAGCCTGACTAGTAATCCCCGTGAGTTTTGGTCATTCATCAACACCAAAAAAAATAAATCTCGTATCCCTGGACTTATGTTCATCAATGATGAAAAGCTTACATCATCCGAATCTATAGTCAACGCCTTTGCTGAACACTTCAGCAATGCATATGTCCATGATTCTCCTCTCTCAAATGAACGTATCTTTCCCGAATGTTTTATCAGTTCCAGTCATTATTTACATATCAATAAAATCAGCGAGGAACTCATTCTAACGGCGGCAAAAAAGCTAAAAAACAAATTGACGTGCGGTCCTAAATAGGAGACATTCATAACTATAGAACAATAGCCTTAATTTCTGGTTTCTTCCTGAATCCAAATTTTCCCACCATATGGAAACAATCCCGTATTTGTCCTGTCTTCAAATCAGGAAAAATAGGAGACATTCGTAACTATAGACCAAAATTAGCCTTAATTTCTGGTTTCTCAAAATTACTCGAAATTATTCTTTTTGATCTCATCTATATACATGTGAGTAAATCCCTGTCAGATTTCCAACATGGTTTTATGAAATCACGTAGCACTGTATCTAACCTTTGCACGTTTACGCAGTTCATATCTAATTCCCTTGATAATCGTCGCCAAATTGATGTTGTATATACTGATTTCAGTAAAGCGTTTGATACAGTATCCCACAATCAGCTATTGTTAAAATTGGAGCTTTTGGTCTCGCCCAAGATTCAGCATCTATTGAAATCCTACTTGAGCGATAGACAACTATTTGTTGAATATGAAGGTGTGAAATCTTCCAATTTCGTAGCTTACTCAGGAGTACCACAGGGATCGAACTTAGGGCCACTCCTATTCCTAATATTCATCGATGAAATATGTACTATTTTTCAGTGGAGTAAACTACTTTTTGCTGATGATATGAAAATATATACAGAAATCTCCGACACTACCGATTGCTTTCGTCTCCAGCACGATTTAAATCTCTTATCGGACTGGTGCTCGGCGAATAAGTTATATTTGAATGTTGATAAATGCAAAATTATGAGCTATTCCAGAAAAGTTTCTCCCGTTATATATGACTATAGAATCGGTGATGGTATCCTAAGACGAGTGAATGAATGCAAAGACTTAGGTGTTCTCTTTGATACCAAACTTACGTTTAATCAGCACATTGAAAAAATAATAAACAATGCTAGAAGAACTCTGGGTTTTTTAATACGTAATTGTAAAGAATTTTCAAATCTCAGGGCTATTTCCTCTATCTACTACTGTTTAGTTCGCAGCAAACTTGAATATTGTAATGTAGTGTGGAACCCTAGCCACGTCAAATACATATCATCCATTGAATCAGTTCAAAAGAAATTTCTTAAATTCCGTTCTACAAGAAACACCACACTTATCCCATTTATCACTACGAATACGATTTACTATTGGAAGAATTCAATTTTGTTAGCCTGAGAAAACGTAGAGAAATAGCAAATATCATATTTGTATACAAACTGATAAATAACCAAGTTGACTCAACATCTCTATTATCACTATTAATTTCAATACTCCACGTATTTCGTCAAGGTCACACTTGTCTTTTCGAATCGACATGCCAAATTCACAGCATCACTACAATAGTCCAATCTCAACTATGTGTAGAAGCCTCAACAATGTACCCTCCGTAGACATCTTCTTTTCTAACTTGAATGAATTTAGAAAGCAACTGTATAAACTTATTCCAAATTAGCTTCGCCATATATACACTTTGAATTTTTTACTTGTATCTCCTTCGTGCATCTGTACTTTATTCTAAGTTATCACCTTTTCTATTTAATCTAACCTTCACTCTTTCGAATGACATATAGCTAGGCATCTTTTTGTTATGATTTTGTTATTATTTGTTACCATTGATTATCATTTACTCCTGATTTACCATTCACTTCAAATTGTTATAATTATTATTATTATATACTCCTGTTATTGGGCTTAGGCCTGTTGGATGTATTATGTCTAAAATAAAAAAAAATAAAAATAAAAAAATAAAAACACGTAAGGAAAAAGCGTTATGCTCCCTCCATGCGACTTTCTCTATCTCTCTTCCTCCGTAATCTGCATATTTTTATGCAAAGTAAGGAATCAAATCAAAAAGTTTCATTTAATATTTTATTCATTAAAAATTAGAAATAAAATAGTGAATTATAAATATAACGAGGTAGCAGAATATGTTGCCATCGACCTCATATATCCACCATTTTGTGTTTCTTTCATCTCAATATTTTCCCTTTAAATTGACGTTTTTTATTCCATCACAATCAATTGTCATTATACCATGCAATACTATACCTATATATCCTTTTACCAAACTCCTCCGCCACAGTAAATGGTATTTTATTCCTGATAATACTATTCGTTATATTATATCAAATTGACGTGCCACATATTCAATGTAAACCATTAATCCAACTTCGGCATACAAAAAAACATAAGAAATTATTTCCAAAAAAGGTATAATCATCTAAACACACGTTATATAGAAATATAAAAGAAACAAAAATATTTCCCACGTATTACCACTCAACGATAATATCCGACGTATATTCGCATATATATCTTATCGCTCATGTATCATTTTAAATTTCCCCCAAGCAGAACAGCAGTTCGGATGGTCTCGTACGCCTTCGGAATCATATGAGCAAGGGTTAGACGCTTGTCACACAGACTCGTATATAATAGAAAGAGACAGAGAGAGAGAAAGGGGCATAACGCTTTTTACTTACGTGACGATTTCTATCAGTCATCACCTACCGCAAGCCGCGTAAAAGAACTTCCTTCCAAAAAGTTCACTTCATGGAATCTTAATTTTTATGAGAATGAATGTGGTCGTAGAAAAACATAACTCGAGCTGTACTATTACAGACACTGATATTTGCTTTCCATTGTTCAGCATGCCATTGCCGAACTTATTTATGGATTATTTAAAAAAATCCCTTTAAAAAGATGAACATAGGCATTTTATTATAGCGTATTAGTAATTAATACTTCCGATCAATGGGTGCTTAGTTTCGTGATAACACTCCGTTCCGATGATTGTAGGTCATTTTCTTTCACCTTATTACTAGCATTTTATAACTAGAAAGCATCACAGATGAAATCACACATGTCGTCTGCATTTACAATAATTAAGTAAGTGGAAATGATCAGCTTGTTTGGCATCTAACACGAAAGGAAAAAAATATGTGACAGATAAACGGCTGATGAGTCTCGGTTTCTCGAGACCACGTTCTAACTGGTTTCGAAAGTTCTACATTTTTTTTACCACTAATGATTGTCAATAAGTCATATTGGTAATGTGCGTCGAAGATTTTATGTTGGATTGGGAATGTTGATAGGAGAAACGAAAGGATCATGAGCATAATTAGATACGAGTAGTAGATGCCGCGGTTTTTAATAATAGTAATAGCAACGGAGATGCTTCATTCGAATATTCATTAATCCAAGTAACGAGTATTCTGAAATTAATATTTCGTTTCATCGAGCAATCAGATGGATTGTAATTGAATGAATTTCGCTTCCCCGTGAAGACAAAAATAGCTCTGTTGAATTTGGGGCTAATAAATATTATTGCCTCATTCATCTTTATGAGTTCTTAATCAAGACTGGAATAGAAAATCAAATAACTATCTGAATGAAAATGCAAATTTTCAATTTCAGATTTTTTCTTTTGAGTTAGGGCTTTTTCAGAATATCTATCAGATGTAGTTCAATGTCCAGCGTGGCTTTAGCCGGGGAAGTAGTTGTTTTCTGTTAGACATTCACAAAAAATAACTTCATTTCAATCGTGGATTTTCCAATTCACAGAAAAATCTTTCTATCAATATTCAATTGAGAATGTTTCCCTTTTCAACATGAATACCCCACAAGAGGTTATCTTGACGATGGAAGATAGTGACTAAAGTTTATTTTTCAGTCGCAGATTATTCCACATCTGATTTTATGAACATCCTGTTTATATTTTCAACAAATCAATCTATCATACCCCATGACAGGTTTTAATGTCAGAAAACACTAATTTCAAAGTGTCTCTCCAAAAGAAATGATTCTAACTTTTTCCATCTTTGCAAAGTGAGATTGCTTCTTGAAAATGTGTTTCCCATTTCTTCCGGTCTTCCTGATGATCGTGGAAGCGTGAAATAGATTTTCGTCGACAAAAATGTATTGAAGACCTAGTGAATGCGATGTCTCTCCTGCGTCAATGTTACGAATGATTTCTGGTGAGTACTCTCTTTTGGAAAACATTCTTCTTTGCCTCATTCATCTTTATGAGTTCTTAATCAAGACTGGAATAGAAAATCAAATAACTATCTGAATGAAAATGCAAATTTTCAATTTCAGATTTTTTCTTTTGAGTTATGGCTTTTTCAGAATATCTATCAGATGTAGTTCAATGTCCAGCGTGGCTTTAGCCGGGGAAGTAGTTGTTTTCTGTTAGACATTCACAAAAAATAACTTCATTTCAATCGTGGATTTTTCAATTCACAGAAAAATCTTTCTATCAATATTCAATTGAGAATGTTTCACTTTTCAACATGAATACCCCACAAGAGGTTATCTTGACGATGGAAGATAGTGACTAAAGTTTATCTTTCAGTCGCAGATTATTCCACATCTGATTTTATGAACATCCTGTTTATATTTTCAACAAATCAATTGTCTGTCTGTTCGGTACAAATTTTGCAATCGATTTTAAACTAACTTCCCGATGAACTAGAGACTTGAAACTTGGAACATAGCTCAGAACTTAATGACAATGCAATATTAACTCACTTTCTTGTCTGTCTGTTTGTCTATCGTCTTGTCCTGTCTGTTCGGTACAAAGCCTAGGCACAGATATAAGAGGGTTTTTAGGCATTGATAGAATTTGCAGAAATTTCAGTACGTTACAACTAAGGTATATTAGATTAATTCTACGTGGCCTCGATAGCAATTGCATTAGTTGATACAGGGTGTAATAGAAACTTTATATTCCTTGTCATGGAATGAGCGATTTTAATAAAATAACTCGTAATGCGATTATCAAGATCATAATGCAAATTGACATCTATGAAGGAATGCCTTCGTGCCACCATATTAAAAATTCCAATCAACCCCCATTTAGGGGTAGTTTGTACTTAATTTTTCTAATAACTATGCGTACCCGAGGATTTCCAGCTAAAATATTTCTTTGAAATGTTGAAATGTAGAATGCACAAAACACATTTTTTTTGTCACCAAATCAGCCCTCTCATAATGGTAGGTTATACCTGCGATTTTTCGAGTAACTTTATTGACTGAGGGTTTCCCCTGAAAATATTTCATTGAAACGGTAGAAAATGATTGCATAAAACATATTATTTGTGCGACCATAAAAAAATTAAATGGTTTAAATTTGTGATTTTTGAAAGAACTCTGCTGACCGGGGTATCCAATGATTATATTGTATTGAAACGCTGGAATATGATGACACAAAACATATTATTTGTGCAACTATAGGGAAAAATTAGATCAGCTACCTTGTAAACTGTAAGGGTAGTTTACACTTGTGATTTTTCGAAAAACTACTGACAGAGGAAACAGATATTATAAAAGGTAATTTAGTCTCATGATTAACAAACTTAAAAAATAAAATAAAAATAGAATTTCAATATATACATCCGATTAAATAATTCTGTCAGAATCCGCATAGAAAATCAAATATATAGCAGAATTGACCGGTACAATTTCAATCTAATCAATAGTCAAAGAATATATGAACGAAATGCAACTTTAACAAACAATGGTTAATCTCGACGACGACATTTATGAGGGTATAATAGGTTATTGTCTAAAATGGAACATTTTGTCGACAAAGTGAATAACTGCTACAATACAGTACACAGTTTACAAAATAAATGTTCAAATATAAATAAAAATAAATGAAATAAATTGTTTTAAGAGAAACATGCACAAATAGAACATATTAAAAATCAACGGAATATAAAGATTATGACAGAACGACATGTATTTTAAAACTTGATACACAATTTCAGTTGAGTCAGAACATGTCATAGAAGGACTAGAATTCGTATTCAAAATATTCGTTTAAACTATAGATTCATTTTCCCATTAAGAGGTTTTTAACAGATTTCCTGAATTGCTTCAAACCATTTATTGCTGTTATTTATTTATTTATTCATTTTATTTATTTATTTACGGCAAAGCCAATTTACATTTAACAAAGTGTGATAAACTATAAAATATTATTGAACTCTAAAGTCTACACTAAAATTTTACAAAACATTTAGCGAAGTGTGAAATACAAAGATGAATCCTTATGTCTAGTTACTATATTGCTAAAAGATGAAACAAATCTGGTATTAACAAAGAAAATGATGTAACCAATCTGGTACTTACAAAAGAGAATGGTAAGGTAAAGAAAAGGTAAAGAAAAGTTTCGGAAACGCTATAGCCTTTTCAATTGATTTTTGAAGACCTGAAGTGACACATTAAACAAATCTAAGTTATTATGACATTCATTTCCCAGCTTCAGAATACGAGGAATCGGACTGTTCATAGCATAATTGGTATGGAAAAAATTTATATGAAAAATATCAGGATTTCTCGTATCTTTTTGTTTGATATGAAAAGTTATTAGTTGTAGTATTTCTGGGCAGTTGATCTTATTATTTATTATTTTGAAGAGGAAACTCAAGTTCATAGGAATTCTCCTATCCTCCGATGATTTTATATTTAACTTAGTTAAGAGTTGACTCATTTCGTTGAATACCAAAGTGGAAGGCACAATTCCTCAAGAATTTCTTTTGAACATTTTCAATCAAATCTATATTTACATTATAATGTGGGTCCCATATAACCGAACAATACTCAAGAATGGATCTTACGAAAGCACAATATAAAATCTTTTTTGTTTTAATTGAAAAATCAGTAGAAATTCTCAACACAAAACCTAGCATTTTGAGACTTTTTGCCACAATTTCTGATACTTGAAGATTAAAATTAATTTCGCTATCAAATTTAACTCCCAGATCGCGAATAAATTTTTCTCTTTTAAGAACTATATTATTCAATTTATATTCAAAGAATATTGGACTTCCAATTCCAGCGAACGTAATGATTTGACACTTATCGATGTTTACCTCTAACAAATGATTTCTACACCACATGGAAAAAGCTTCGAGATCTTTTTGTACTAATTCGGCATCTTCCCGGCAAGTAATTGCCCGATAAAGTTTGAGATCGTCCGCAAACATAAGAAATTCAGAATAATTGAAAACAAACTCTATGTCCGATACAAACAAGTTGAACAACAGTGGGCCCATATGGGATCCCTGTGGTACCCCTGATGGAACCTGAATAGGTGTAGATGTTGTATCTCCGTATTTCACAGACAGAGTTCTACCAGTTAAGAAGCTATTGATAACTTGCAAAATATTCCCGTCTATACCAAGCGCTTGAATTTTAGCTATAAGTAGGCCATGGTTGACTCTGTCCGTATAGACAGAGTCAACCTGTAGCCTCCTCTCAAGATTTTCAGTTATGTAGTTTGTGTAAAGAGCAAGGTTGGTACAAGTGGATTTACCTTCTGTGAAACCGTGTTGTTGGGGATTGAGTAAAGACTTACAGTCCCAGGAAAGTTTCTTTGTAAGCATAGAATCAAACATCTTAGCCATCTCTGACTGATTGCAAACTGCTCTATAATTCTTAATATTTTTCTTATCTCCTAGTTTATGTATTGGTTTCAGGAAGCTATGTTTCCAATAATCTGGAAAGGTGCCTAGAGCAAAAATTTGATTGAAGATATTTCGTAATGGAATTGCTAAAGTGTATAGACATTTGTGTATAAAAAATAAAGGTATCCCATCAGGTCCCATTGAGAGCTTGGGGGAAACAGAGAGAACGTAATCTACTACATCCGTAGCAGTAATACTGTAATTGTTGATATATACTTTGTTTTCAAAATTATATTCAGGAGTAATATTCACTGCCTGGTTATTATATACAGTTGAAAAATAAGAGGCAAACAATTTGACAATCTCGGAAGTATTATTACTGACTTCATTTTCATAAAACATGGCTGAAGGTAACTTATAATCCTTTCTTTTATTCTGAATATAACCCCAAAAGGCCTTTGGATTATCGGAGATATTATCTTCAATTTTATTAATGTAATTTTCATAGCACTGATCTCGAATAGCTTTACAACTGTCCCTCAATTTACAGAAATCATAATAGTAATGTTGCCTGTTTCCTTATATTTTTTATGAGTGTTCTTTTTGTCATGAATCATTTTTCTGAGGTTAGAACTGAACCAAGAGGGATTTGGTAAGTGGTTGAAAATTCGTTTTAATATAGATTAATGATTGTCTCGTCAAAGATGAAACAGGAATCGGAAAGGAATGTTGTTTTTCGTTTGCGAGTATATCTTTCCCTGTTTACGTTTATGAACTTTTCTCTATATTTATGAAGCAAACATACCGATTCTAGGATGAAAATTTCGTATATTGTTAATATTTTATTGTCCGAAAAAACTGGTCTACATGATTCTCGCATTTTTATCTTGAATATAAATCTCAAAGCCCGCTTTTGGAGGACGAATACACTTTGCAAGAGAGCCTGGCTACCAGAACCCCAAAACTGAATGCCATAACGCAGATGAGATTCAATAAATGAGTAGTACGCCATTATTGAAGCTGACCGACCAAGTTCGCGGGATATTACATTGATAGCGAAGCAACCAGAAGATATTTTTTTAGTGCTGCTATATGGTAGTTGAACTTTAAATTGGTATCAATGTGTACACCAAGAAATTTGGTGACAGACTTGCTTACAATGAGCTGATTCCCCAATGTAATTTGTTCGATATTTACTTTGAATGTGACTAAATTTGTTTTTGAAATATTCAAAGTCAGCTTATTTGCATCACACCAAATTTGTTTTTTAAATATATGTAGCAATAGACTTGACCAAAGCAGTATGATCTTCATTTTGCCAAAGAATTGTGGTATCGTCAGCAAACCATGTTAGGTGACCAGAGATATCGAGGATAGATATATCGTTGATGTAAAGCAAAAATAGAATTGGACCTAGAACAGACCCCTGGGGGACTCCACGTACAATCCTCCCCTTCTCAGAGGTATTTTTACCCACTGAAATTATTTGGTTCCTGTCAGTAAGATATGATCTGAACCATTCCAAAGCTGTACCCCTAAAACCATAGTGGAAGAGCTTCTGCAACAAAATTCCATGACTTACGCAGTCAAAAGCCTTGGAGAGGCCAAGAAACACTGCCGCAGCCGCCTCCTTCTCATTTAGGCTCATGTAGACTTTTTCTAGGAAATTGAAAATGGCGTCTTTGGTGTTTTTTTTAAACCAAACTGTTCTTTAGCTAATATATTATTTCTCTCTAAATAGTCCACTATTCTTCGCTTAACCAGTTTTTCGATGATTTTGGAAAGTGTTGGTAGCACTGAAGTTTCCAAGATCATCAGTGGCACCCCTTTTATGCAGAGGTACTACTGCAGACTTTAAGCCGGAGGGGAAAACACCGGTCGCAGAAGAATTATTAATTGCCCGTACTAAGGTGCTCAGAGCTTCATCTGATGATTGTGAAAACAACTTAGCTGACAAATTGTCTCCACCCGAGGAATTTTTGTTTTTTATTTCATTTATTACTAGTATCAGTTCATATAAGTCTGTATAGAATAGGAACGAGGTGTTGATTGGAGAAATACCTTTTGTACGTTTTCAAGGGGATTTGTTGTTGAAATTGTATCCTGAGTTGATCGATTTGCTATTGAACAGTAATATTCGTTTAATAAATTTAGATCTACGTTCATTTCTGGATGGGTATGATTATTTTTGCCTCTAAGATTGTTAACTATTTTCCACATTTCTTTCTGCTTGTTGTTTGTTGAATGTAACCTTTCGTTATAATAATTATCTTTAGCTGCTTTGATCGTTCGTTTGTGGACACGACGGTACTTATTGAAGTATGCCATAAAAAAATCATTATCGCTATAAAATTTTCTAATGGTGTAAGCATCGCAGATTATTTGAAGATTTTTTTATTCCTTTCGTCACCCAAGGTTTTGTTTTCTTTTTCTTTAACACTCGTAATGGAAATGCTTTGTTGCATATTTCAATTTTTGATATGCATTTATGCTTCATGTATTTCATTCCAATTTGTGGCCTGACAAAAAGTCCGGAATCGCGCATAATTACTTTTGCTATATATCCGACCGTATTCCTTTTCCTTGAGCGTACCGTCATGGTTTGTATATTTGGTATGAGACCAATAACAGCTTCATGATCGCCCAGGATTGATCACTGATGTTGATACCTCTTCAATATTGGTGCAAACGTAATCTATAATGGTAGATGAAAATTTTGAAATACGAGTGGTTTTATCCACATGCATCACCAAATTAAAACAGTCCAGCATGTTAAGTAACGTTTGAGATTCAATTGATTCCTTGTTTGCATAATTTATGTTAAGATCACCAGCTGAAATCAGAGATGCGAGTGGTGATAATTGAGATAATAGATACCCTAGTCGTTCTATGAAAAGTCTAAACTCTGCTGAGGGAGGTCTATTATAAATACATGAAATATAGGTATTATTCAATTTCGAATGGATAAGTGAAAATATAAATTGTTTTTCCACGATCAGATTGTTAAATTTACTGATATTAACAAAAGTTAGACACTTTCTATTTTTTATCAGGTAAAAACCGATTTTATTTATTGTTTGTTCAGGGCTTATAGGGCCCATGAATGCCATTGAATACATCAATTGTAGCATTCCCATTTCTTCCGGCACGACCGAGATTATGGTCATATTTTTTTCAATCTACACATAATAAAGCGCCGGAACATTTGACTTAGGTACCGGCTCCATGAAATCTACTCAAAATTTTACGTAGAATCCAAAAATACAATTATATACAGGATTTCTCATTTACAAAAATTAACAAATAAATAAAGTCACGGCGCTTTTTTGAGATACCCTGTATAAATGAAGAAAACAGGCCATTGAATAGTTCAAAGGGAAACCTACAACTTTTCTATTTAACATTTGTTTTTTGTAACATGTAAAATAAAGAAGTTTTGGAGGGGGGGCACTATTGGTCCTCATTGCATAATAGTAAAGTGTAATCAGTATCATTTGCAGTGCATTAAAAAGTTATGAATTTTGAGTGACATCGCCAATTTTTTCCTGCAAAGTTTCTACACACCATTAGGTCTTTCTTGGCTTTATCGGTTACCTCTCCTATATGCTCGTCCCAGAGTAGTTCATTGCCTAGGGTAAGTCCTAGATATTTTATCTGTCTTCTTTTCAATATTTGCTGATCTATTTGGATTGTCTTGAGATTGAGTTTCCTTCCTCTTGTGAAGGCTAATTAGTGGGGTTCATATTTTTTCAATTGATTTATGAACCACCATATTTTCTTAATAACATAAATGGAACAAAGAAAACCCCACGCGCGGCCTTGGCTTTTGTGGATTTTTCTATGTTTATTTGTGTAACATTATATATAGAAGTGTAACCATAATACTGTTAACTACATGAATTATTATATTGAGTCCCACTGATTGGCACTATCTTTTCTTGAGGTTCGTCTTCTTTGAACAATATCGCAGATGATGTGATAAGAGCATGATAAAAGCAGCCAAATCTATGACAAACGAACAAGTCATATATTATATCAGCAGCAATGGTTTTTCCAAGAAGTTCATGTATTTTGAATCATTTCAAGAATATGAGCATGTTCATAAAATCACATGTAGAATCATCTGCTACCGAAATATGCATTTTAGTCCATACTTTTTATAGTTTGATTTAATTTACTCCAAGTTATTCTTGAAAATAAAATAATATTCAGTTGAAATTATTTTTCTGGAAATGACAAAACTTTTAGATGGAATAATGAACATGTTTTCTTTTCAACATAGTATTGACTCTTCAAACCTAACAAAACAAGGCCCAATTCCAATTGCTAGATTATGTAATTGCTATAGCTGTATGTAACGATATACAGACATACAGACAGACTCTCATTTAACTGCCGGTAGAGAACACTGAAAATAGATAGTGATTATAAAAAGTTCGGCAGATTTTCATATTAAAATTTAAACATCAACATGAAAATTCCAGGAAGACCTTGTCGTTTTGGCTTGCAACATTTCTACGCCAAAATATTGTAACTGACGTAGGAACAACGCGACTTTTCAAAATAAACACCATTAATGATATCGAGGATGAATGTGCCAGTTGTTTTAGATTAATTGACCTCTAAAAATAATTACACTCAAGTTACTTTTGAATCTGTTGCCAAACGGCATGTAACTGCCTTAAGTGTATGTTGTTTCTTGTATGAATTGGTATCATAAGTCACGGATTTCGATTTATTTTTATTTTTTCAACGAGTGTCCACAGCAATTCTCGATCAGCCAAGTGGTATGATGTAACCCGCTCTGTGGATATATTTCTAGAGAAAAGAGATCCACAAAAAGAGAGAGTAAGAACATGGTTGTATTCTGATGCTTCGAAAATGATGAAACGGGTGATTACAAAGTTCGATAGTTTAATTTTTTCGGTCGCAAACGTCAAAACGACGTTTGTGTTGTAATTCGGTGGGTAGAAGCTTCGAATCAAAGAGAGACTCAGTGTTGAAAGTGCGCGTATAATAAATGAACGACAATGAACGATTCGGCCGCAAATAAGCTCCAATCAAATGTTTGGACGTCCCTCGGTGAGCGTTTATGTATGAAAATACTGCGTAAACGTGTTTCCAGTGGCATTCGCTCTGCAGATGCAGGAAGTTCTTGTAACATCTTTGTTATAATCAATCTACGGAAGAAAAAAAGGACAATTGACAATTTTTTTAATAAATATCTCTGAAAATTTTCACATTGCTATAAACAATTTTTTTTTTCATACTAATGATTATGGTAATCTGAAAAAGCATGAATGAAACAAATGAAAGAAAAAATCTTGTAATACACTGATCAGTTCTGATTTGTTGTCGCTACTACTTGGTTAATCACTTTCGCAAGCTCCCATAGAAGTAGTTAAAAAATCCCAGTCAGTGACAGCTTTAATGCACCATTAGGAAAGGGCTTCCGGCATAATAGCAACACATTATATTTGTTTCCATTCACCAATGATGAGTTATTCAACTTACTGAAGGCTAAATTAAAAAATAAATCTTTTTCTGGTCCAGACGAAATCCCTTTGTTCTTGATTGAAAAATGTCATCTATAATTGAACCAATTACATATTTAGTCAATTTGATTTTCGCTACGGAAAGATTCCCAGAATCTCTTAAGTTAGGTGAAGTAACCCAAATTCATAAAAAAACAAGACACCCAAATCATAGATAAAAGAGAATATTTCAACCGACAACCAACACGGTTTTCGTAGTAGAAAATCTACACAATCTGCAATACTCGCTTTGTACGATCAAGTGATATCCTATGTGGAGGCAGGGGAGGGCCCTGCTGGGATATTTTGCGAATTGATTTGATTTATCTATCTATGGTATTCGGGGTGTTGCATGGGAATGGCTTCAGTCTTTTCTTCGAAAGCGCAGTCAATTTGTATCCATTACCAATAGCAGCGACCTAACGTTTTGTAGAATGTAGAATTTTATGGGGTTTCATAACTGGCAAAAGAACTGCACCGACTTGAATTTAAAAATTAATGAAGTTGGACTCTTCAACGGAGAAGTTGTAAAATTTTTGGGAATTACTATAGATAGTTGCCTAACGTAGAAACAACATTGTAAAAACAATATTAAAATTCATCATGGTACTTGTTTAAAAATGTACATTCTAGTTTATCTGAGGCTCAGCTGATCAGTCTGTATCATGCCCAAGTTGGTTCTAAGTTCAGATATGGTATATCTCTTTGTGGTATGTCCACTTCATCGGCCGATGTATTCATCGCACAAAAACGAGTATTCAGATCTATTGCAAAAATATCTAGAAGAGAGTCCTGTTAAATGTATTTCAAAAATTTGTATATTCTAACTGTGGCTTCTCTATATATTTTTGAAGTGTGTGTGTATTCAAACCATACTAAATTCAGGATCAACAAAAGCATTCATAATTTCAATACACGTCACAAAAATGATTGCCCGTAAATGATCAGAATATAAAACTATCAGAACGCACAAAGCCAAGAAATAACAACTTCAAAACATAACAGTATCAGAATCGGAAAACATCAGAAACGTATTTGATCAGAATTAACAACATCAGAAAGAACTCCATAAGATTGAAATTGCATCAGAATCGGAAATCATCAGAAACGTACAATGACAAAACATAACATCATCAGAATCTAACAATAGCAGAATATAACTTTGTCAGAACGTACTTTTGTCAGAACCGGACATCATCAGGAACGAACATAGTCAGAACAGGACATTATCAGGAGCGCACATTATCAGAACCGTACATTATGAGAATCGTATATTATCAGAACCGTACATCATCAGAACCGCACAATATCAGAATCAGTAATCGTCCGAAAGCAGGGATTGTCCGTTTCCGATAATGTACTGTTCTGAAAATGTGCGGTTCTGATAATGTGTGGTTCTGATAATGTCCAGTTTTGACAATGTTCGATTCTGATGATGTCCGGTTCTGATTGTTCTTATGAAGTTCAGTTCTGACAGTTGTTCGTTCTGATAATATCCGGTTCTGACAATGTTCGTTTCTGATGATGTCCGGTTCTGATTGTGATAATTCTGATAAAGTTCAGTTCTGATAAAAGAACGTTCTGATAATGTCCCTTTCTGATGATGTCCAGTTCTGATACAAATTCATTCTGATGAAGTTCTTTCCTATAACTCGCGTAACAATATTGGACTGAGAATTCTCAATGAACTGCCAATCAGTATAAGGAACTGTTCAACTATATACTCATTTAAAAACAGTTTAAATTATTTTTACTTGATGAGTGTTTCTATGTTGTTAGTGAACTTTTTGATACATAGTGATATATTATTTTTTCTATTTATTATTTTGTATCTATACGACGAGTCATATACAATTGTCTCAGAGGATAATGAATGTATCTTATCTTATTTCATCTTGTGATTATGGTCCGATTCTATTCAAAAATTTTGTGTGGGTTTTCGGAGTCGGAGATTATGATTTTTTTGTTTTTATGAAATTGAAATGGCGGCTCATGGAATTTTCGTTAGAGAAAAGAACAAAATGGCGCTCCAAGATGGCGGACGAGATTTTAGGGTAGAAGGTTATGAATTTTCCTTCAAAATTCATGAAATTAAAATGGCGGCTCCAAGATTCAAAAATAGTATGTGGGGGTTCTCGGGGTCGGAGATTATGAATTTAGTCGAAGATTATTGATTTTTAGTTGAAATTCATAAATTGAAGATGGCGGATGTGTTAGTCTTTAGATTGTCTCCTCATTGAAGGACTAGATAGCTCAGAACTTACAGGAAAAAAGGCCTCATAATAACGATGCTTTAACAATAATGCATAAGTTAAGCTGTGCTAAGTACTAAAAACCACAAAATAAAATAATTGATGAAAAAATTTTTAAAGACGAGCTTTTATTCAAATGCATGAAAAAGTACGTTATTCCGCGAGTTATAGATTCAAAAGCTCGTCGCTTTCGTATTCGAACTGTAAACTTTGCGCGACAAACTTTTGAATTTTTAACTCACGGAATAACCTACGTCACACATCCAAAGCAATTATTTTTTACTTTTTAGTGCATTCGAATGATAGCTTGTCTTTAAAAAGTTTTTTTATTAATTATTTTTGTTCATTGTCATCTTGAATTCGTTTGTACCTGTCATTTTTTCACCCTGTGAATGGATTTTCTACAATAAGAAAAGAACATATATGGGAAAAACATATGAGGGAAACACATCAAAACCATTGGGAATCGAAATTAGCTTTTCATTCTACAACTTTCAATCCTATAGATGTTAGTGGGATAATAATTTTCCACCAACCTTCAAGCTTTTACACTAAACAATCCCTCAGATTTATAGATGTCACATTCATTCAAGCATTTGTTTATATTCCTGCCACCTGTTGTATATACGGACTTGGTATATGCGTAACTAGAATGGATGGAAATACATTATCGCAGTGGGGATTAGTTTTTTTTGGCGCAGGTTCATGCGGAGCTATAGATTATGTGAAACTCTTTTTTTTCAAAGAATTCGGTGACTAAGTTGAAACTTGATACATTTCTTCAGCATTTCACTTGAAGTAATTGCACTGCAATAAGCTTATGAAAACATTTGTATATTTTGTAAAAATTTTTGGAGAGACTTTGATTTTCATTTGATTTTTTTTATTTCCCCATTAAGTTCGGTACTAATTGGCGGTATTGTGAATTCAAACTATCCAAAAATTATATCGTGGGAGAACAATACGAAATTACATTGATGGAACCCAACAAAACAGGAAGAAATTCAAAGAGGTATTCTTGAATGGAAATGAAAACATAGCGACCTGTTTTTCCAATGTGGATCGAAAATAATAAAACTACTGAAAAAAAATAAAACCGCAGAAATTTACTAACATATACATATATAATTTCTGAAGAAAAAAAACAGAAATAGTAGCAAGGGAAATGTACTTTCCAGTGATATCTGATATATTTTATTTGTGGCTACGTAGGTAGAATTATTTTAACGATACCTAACTGGTTGAAAATTATTCAGAGTTTACAAAACGCAAATCACAGCAAACTTGCTAGATAAAAACTAGAAATGGAAAAAATGCCCCAAGAATGCAGGAAAATATATACATTTTCAGTTTTTATTATGACTGACATATAAATTCTCATGGAAATAAAATTCTTCACTAAATGTGCAATGATTTCTGGGTCATTCTTTCATGATCATCCTGTAGAATAAACATCATCACTGGATTTGCTAATACTGATGCAAAATGTTGTTGACTTGGCACAGTATGTTCTGAACTTCTGAGAACCCGAAATAGTGGATGCTCTAGTTTCCCACTTCCTGCTGTAAATATACGTGCGAATAATAATAGCAAACCTTGTTGGAAAGAGCGTTTAATGACCTGTTAGACGTATGTTGAAAGTGTGTTGAAATCGTAACAGATTCAATGTGTTTTTGTATCTAAATCATTACTAGTTTTCACATCACCGTATTTTTAACAAGCAATTTTGATGACTCAACTGGAATATATGATAACCCCTTTCATTATGGATAATAAAACAGGAGAATCTCTCAATTCGAGAGTAATTGTGTATCTCATTTATATTTATTCTCCTTAAGAAACAGGCAACCCTTATAATTAAATTAGAAAGAGCGTTGTTGGAATCATGATTCTCACGCCACACCATTGAATTTTTGTTATTAATTTTTAAATACGATGTCAGTTTTGGCTCCTCACTTCTTATTTTCATATTTATACTAAAGTAGGTAGTCCAGAAATTGCTTGAATATCATAAAGACCATATATTAGTGAATACAAATAAAGAAACTGGCTCCAAATTATATTCTGCTCTCGACCCAAAATCTCAAGAGAAGAAAATACGTATATAGTATAACATTCTGAAAATATGGAAGACATCCTTTTGGGTTTCAAAAAGTGACGAAGGTAATGGTTAAATCAGAACTGGCACCAATACTTGATTAATTTATTGATATTTCTTAATATTATTTAAATAGTACTAATTATCAAACGTTAACAAAATAAGCAATAACCCTACGTTATGAATATTCAGCAAATATGTCAAGTACTTAATGTCAAACATTCGTTTGTTTTCAAAGCCAACTTAAAACAATTATTTTGGACAAGAAAAACTCCACAAATTAAATGTAATTAGTTTGTGCCGAAATACTTATTTTATTTCGATGTTTTGTGATTTGATATTATTGAATATCAAGTTCTTGTTACAGTACTGTATAGTTTTGAGCAATTTTCAGTGTTAACAAAAAATAATAATAACTTAGCACCAAAAAAAAATATTTTTCGCTTTGACCGTGGTTAACACAATAGTTATGCAATTTGAATAAAGCGTCGTATACAGGATGTTCTCTATTTATCGTTTTAGCAAATTTTTTTTTGTAGTCCCCATTTAAAAAAATAGGTTCAAAAATAAAACTTTACTTAGATGGCCATGCCTTCAAATCTAGATGTATTTTCTAATGCCAAACTACTTTTCTAAATAACATTTCCCGAAATTTTTCAAAATAAGGGTATTTTACTCTTGTCTCAAAATCAAATTTTTGAAGGTTCCTCGTATATTACATGTGTTTTACTACATTTTGTTGGTGCATGGTTAGTTTCAGGGGATGCACAAACTTTTAGTAGGAATAACTTTTTGTCGAAAAACCCTTAATATGGTGCATACTTTGAGGATGACACTGTAGATATTTTTGATAATGTTTCAAGATAAAGTATTGGTAGGATATCTAGGTTTGATTAGCATAGTGTCATAGAGCAAGATGAATATGCATATCCTTGTGATAATAGTGGATAGAAGTAGGTTATAGAATATAGATGATATCAGAACCTAACTGGATCATCCACGATAAGGAAAGTGACCACGATTGTGTTTGAGAGCAAGGCAAAGAAACCAGCGCCTCACGTTTCAATTTTCGAACATATAAACAGAGTAATGTGAGAATACACTATACAATTATTGAAGATGAATGAATATTATATACCTACTAGAAATAGTTGTAGGTAGACATTGAACCGAACACACGTGTGAAAGTGATCTCCTTAATAAAGTGATACTTGTGAAGAATTTACGGAACAAAACATCAAGTACTGTATATCAAACGGCTTGGAAATTCATAATGCACCACTTGTGAGTAACCACTATTTGAATCTATCCATAATAACCGAAATATCGAACATTGTTCATTCAAATTGAATCCATACGATACATAAAGTAAATATGGAACAAAAAATTGATCTCGTAATAAAAAATTTGGCCGAAATAAAAACCGACATACAACAAATAAAAACCTCCATGGAGCATATTAGATCCGAAAACAATGATCTAAAGAAAAAAGTCTCCTACCTGGAATCCAAAATAGATTACATGGAGAGGCAGCAGAATAAAAATGATTTAGTTTTTTAAAATCATTATATTCTGAACGATTATCATTTAATCAATAGTTTTTGTAGAAAACAATTTATGCATGGTAAAGTAGCCATTTTTGCGAAAAAAAATTTAAATCTAATACTTGTTAATAATATTGAAACCTTACCAGTAGAGAAAAACTTTTGAATTTTTGCTTAGGAACGTGTAAAAATGAAAAACTTATAATTGTCTGCTTATCGGTTACATAGGAGCCCACTAGGGGACTTTGATCTATTCAATAATATATTTTCTCAGTTCTTCAACGAAATTTATATGAAATTCAACAAATATAATGTAATAGTGTGTGGAGATTTCAATCTGGATTTTAATTCAGAAGATACAAAAGTAACTAGTTTCAAAAATACAATAAGATCATTCGACTTGAATATTCCAACTTGAAATCTCTAAGCAAATACAGCTAAAACATGAAAATGTTTTTTATCATTTAGACGATTTTTTTTCCCAAGAATTAGAATAAGAATAACTTTTTTTTATGTATGTATGTATGTTTTCTTGTCTTTTCTCCTTTTCTCACTTTCGCTTTCATTCACTATGCACCCCTAGACTTTCTCGATGCTGTATGCTATGTAGAATCTAACATATAATTGTTAAAATATGTAAAAATATCAATCACAATGCCAAAATAAGATCAAAACTTGCTGAATGTCCTAACGGATCCCGTTCATTTTGGTCTTTCGCCAAAGCTGTGGGAAGCAACTTCACTTCCAGCTCATTTCCTCCTCTAACCAAAGAAGATGGAACACTAGCAACGACTGCCCAGGAAAAAGCCAATATCTTTGCGCACCTATTTGCTGGAAATTCCACTCTGGATTCATCGGGAAAACAACCCCCGAACATTACACCTATTGACAGTCACATGCCCGAGATCACCTTTCGCCAACGTACTATCAGAAAGATTCTGCTGGGTCTCAACACCAACAAAGCCTGTGGATCTGACGGAATCCCGCCGATTGTTCTCAAGAAATGTGCCCCCGAACTAACACCTGTTCTTTGCAAGTTGTTCAACCACTCTTATAATTTGGGGGTATTTCCGTCCAATTGGAAAATTGCAAGAGTACAGCCAGTCCCTAAAAAAGGCAAAAGGCCCTACCTAGCAACTACAGACCTATCGCACTGCTATCTATTATTTCAAAGGTCATGGAAAAAGCCATCAACATCGAGCTCATGAAATATCTGGAAGACTCAGGAATTGTCAACGATAGGCAATATGGCTTCCGCCATCAGAGATCAACTGGTGACCTGCTCGCTTACGTCTCACATATATGGCAGCTATCTATTGAAAAGTATGGAGAAACTTCAGCTGTGGCATTAGATATCTCCAAGGCATTCGATCGAGTTTGGCACCAGGGACTCCTCGCCAAGCTTCCGTCTTATGGCTTGCCCCCTCAGCTGTGTTCTCTGCTTGCTAGTTTTCTCTCAAACAGGTCTCTCCATGTAGTGGTCGATGGAGTTTCATCTGACACTCTACTCATAAATGCTGGTGTTCCGCAAGGATCTATTCTCGCACCAACACTATTTCTACTTCACATCAACGACCTGTTGAAAGCAACTTCATGTCCAGTACACAGCTTTGCCGATGATAGTACCCTCCATACCGCTTTCTCTTCCAGGGCCCCTATATCAGCCCGTGAAACCAGAAATGAACGAGGAAGAAATGTTAATAATATAAATATGGACTTAGCAACAATTCTCGAGTGGGGATCTAATAACTTGGTAGAATTCAATGCAAACAAAACACAAGCATGTCTTTTCTCTAGAAAAGCCGATCTCACTGTGCCTAACATAACTTTGTCAGGAGTAACCATACCACTGAAGTCATCCATATCGATGCTTGGTATTACTATCAGCAATAACCTTTCCTGGGAAAATCACGTGAGGTCCATTGCCAAAAGTGCATCCCAAAAACTTGTTTTTTTGTTTCGTGCCAAGAGCTATTTCACCCCCACTCAGCTGCTTATGATCTATAAGGCACAGATCCGACGTGTCCTGGAATACTGTTCCCATATTTGGAGCGCGGCACCTAAACATATCCTGAGGCTATTGGATTCTGTCCAAAAGGGCAATTCGTCTCGTCGGTGATGCCTCGCTTACAAACTCGCTCACTTGTCTGGAACACCGTAGAAAAGTTGGCGATTTGTCTCTATTTTATAGATATTTTCATGGGCGATGCTCTTCTGAAATATCAACAATCGTTCCTGCTTTGGCAGTCTCTTCGAGACTAACCCGTCAAGTTCAGTCATCACACCCCTTCGTGGTCACTTTGGAGACCTGCAGAACATCACTTTCCAAAGACTCATTCATCCAACGAACAGCGAGGCTTTGGAACTCATTGCCTAGGGAGGTGTTCCCCGAGGCATACAACCTCCAGAAATTTAAGAAGGACACCAACTCCTACCTTCTTTCCCTTGGTTCCCACGATGTTCTCTGAACATTACAGGATATCCCTTTTCGGGGGAACCAAAACATAAAAAAAAAAAACCTGAATTTTGATCCTGAGAAATAAACTTATCTATCTATCTATCTATCTAAATAGAATTCCAAATTATTTTTTTTAAAGCCTTTAGAACCTTGAACATCCAGCCTTGATAAAAAAAACAGAATATTTTTCTCACTTTCGCTTTCATTCACTATACACCCCTAGACTTTCTCGATGCGGTATGCTATGTAGAATCTAACATATAATTGTTAAAATATGTAAAAATATCAACTGTAATTTTGATCCTGAGAAATAAACTTATCTATCTATCTATCTATCTATATAGAATTCCAAATTTATTTTTTTAAAGCCTTTAGAACCTTGAACATCCAGCCTTGATGAAAAAAACACAATATTTTTTCTCACTTTCGCTTCCATTCACTATACACCCCTAGACTTTCTCGATGCTGTATGCTATGTAGAATCTAACATATAATTGTTAAAATATGTAAAAATATCAACTGTAATTTTGATCCTGAGAAATAAACTTATCTATCTATCTATCTATCTATATAGAATTCCAAATTATTTTTTTTAAAGCCTTTAGAACCTTGAACATCCAGCCTTGATGAAAAAAACAGAATATTTTTTCTCACTTTCGCTTTCATTCACTATACACCCCTAGACTTTCTCGATGCTGTATGCTATGTAGAATCTAACATATAATTGTTAAAATATGTAAAAATATCAACTGTAATTTTGATCCTGAGAAATAAACTTATCTATCTATCTATCTATCTAAATAGAATTCCAAATTATTTTTTTTGAAGCCTTTAAAACCTTGAACATCCAGCCTTGATGAAAAAAACAGAATATTTTTTTCTCACTTTCGCTTTCATTCACTATACACCCCTAGACTTTCTGGATGCTGTATGCTATGTAGAATCTAACATATAATTGTTAAAATATGTAAAAATATCAACTGTAATTTTGATCCTGAGAAATAAACTTATCTATCTATCTATCTATATAGAATTCCAAATTTATTTTTTTAAAGCCTTTAGAACCTTGAACATCCAGCCTTGATGAAAAAAACAGAATATTGGCAACTATCCGAATGCCTGACAGTGATACTGTTCAAAAATTTTTGTTTTGTTTTATATTTTCGACACCCAATTTTTAATACAATTATGAAAGATTGTTCGCAGCGTTTGTGTTTCAATTCAGATCCGATCTAAATTTAGCGACAATCGCTATATACATAGTGGGTTGCCACACGCATCGTGCAATACAGACAGCTTGGCTCAAAAACCGGTGTAAATAAATAAACTTTATTTTTGGACCTTGACGTACATGCAGACAATTCGATATCTGGAACTAATGTTTAATAATATTCATATTATTGTAGAAAATGGAACGTTTTTAATTATTTCTATAGATAGTTTTCGAGTCTTGCATGCAATCTTTTTTCCAACTGTTGGTACCAAATTACATACGAAAGATGAGTAGAAAGTTCTAAATATACTCAAGTGCGAATGCGTTCTCTATGTATTCTCTTTCAGAGAACTTGAAATGGGGAAAAATGCTTTATGGAAATAATATAGTACAAATTAGGTACGAACTTACTCGCCATTTATTCTGTTTTGCGGGCATCTCTACGCCCTAAAGTTCCAGATCGAATAAAATATAATTTTCATAAGTAATATCCGGCCAGTGTACTTCTGACACAGGGGCAATGATTTATGAAGGAAGAAAAATTGAAAATAATAGGGAAATTAGTTTTGCGTTCGCTGACTACTTTGAATCTGTCTATGCTGATGCAGAGGCGAATTATAATATAGATGAATTCAATTTCAATTAAGATGGTGACATGAACCGCCTTTGCATCAGAACTCTCACAGATGAAGAAATAAAATCGGCAGTTAGGTTTCTGAAACCAAAAAAATATTTGGGCCCTGACAAAATACCCGCTTATATTATCAAGGGATGTGCGGATTTTCTACTGACCCCACTGAGAATAATTTTGAATCTCATCTCAGCAACAAATAAATATGCTTCTCTTTGGAAGACAACTGAAATATGTCCAATTTTCAAATCTGGAAAAAACAATGAAATTGTCAATTATAGACCTGTGGCTATGATTCGAGTTCCAAGCAAAATATTAGAAAGTGCGTTATACAAAAAAAATATATGACTTCGTTAGACCTTCAATATTGCCAGAACAACATGGTTTCAGGACGGAAAATCTACCGTTACAAATTTAATAAGTTTTACACAAACAGTGGGAGAAATTGTTGACAGCCGACGGTAAGTTGACGTGGTATTCACCGATTTTCGTGAAGCTTTTGTCATAGTAGATCAAGATGTGTTGATAAAAAAACATGTTTAGCTTTGAGTTTTCAAAAGAATTAATCAATCTGTTTGTGTCATATCTAAAGGGGAGACAACTGTACATTGTATTTAGGGGATGCATATCGGGAAATAACAACACAAGGTCAGGAGTACCACAAGGATCCAATTTGGGACCACTTATTTTCTTGTGTTTGATAAATTCATTACCAGATGGCGTTCTCAGAGTACTTTGTTTGCTGATGATTTGAAAATATTGAAGAGATTTCAAAATGTTTCTGATTGTGAAAGTTTGCAGAAAGATCTTGATAATATATGGCGTTGGTCAGAAGATAACAAACTTCCTTTTAATACTGGTAAATGTTTTACAGTAACATTCATTGGAAAAAAAATATTACAAATTACACCTATGAATTGGGCAAAACTCCATTACCTGTTAAGGAAAATGTGAAGGATTCAGGAATTATTTTTGATAAAGAGTTCAAATTTGATCTTTATATTGATAGCGTGGTGACAAAAGCATATAAAATGTTAGGATTTGTTATTAGGAATTCCTGCCAATTCAACAATCATAAAACATTGCAAATTATTTATAATTCATTCGTGAGGAGCATCTTGGAATATTACGCAATAATATGATCCCCTTTTTATAGCTGTTATAAGGAAGAGGTCGAAAAAGAGCAGATAATTTTTTTTAAGATATTTGTATTACAAGAAACACGGCGAATACATTTTCAACATTCCTTACATAAAATTATTGATGGAATTTTAATCCATAAAGTTGGAAGAGAGAAGAGAAATAAACTCATACATGGAACAGTAATATGTCCCTCAATATTGAATAAAATATATAAACCAACTCCACAATATAACAATAGAAATATTCCACTCCTCACGATACCAAGACCGAAGACCAATCTGGGTATGAATGTACCACTCTATAGAATATGCCAGATAATAAATAAACTGGGATATGATATATTCGAGGATACACACGGTAGGTACAAAACACTACTGTTTTCGCACTAAAGTAAGTAACGACAGCCAGATGACAGCCCGACGTCAGCCAGACGACAGTCAGACATCCAGACAGCCAGACAACCAGACAACCAGACACCCTGACAGACCGACAGACTCCACTCTGGAAATGATTTCAATAATAAAGCATTCCAAAAATCGTTGAAAATGTGTCGGAAAATGGAACTTTGTCGAGATTTTTCATGAAGAAAATATGGATTTGGGAGAATTGTCTACTTGTCCATGTCATTCAAAGAATGGAATATTTGAAAACTTACTTCAAATTTTCACATTCAAAACTCCTAGATATCAATTATGAATAGATTCGGACCATAAATTATAAATCCCATCCTCCATTTTGAACCAACATCTTGAATTATTGTATTTTGACAGAAAATATCTGATTTCCGATCCCAAAGACCCCTAAATACCAATTTTGAACAGAATTGGACGAAAATTTGCCAGCCATCTTGGAGCCGCAAACTTAAGCTGTTAAACTTTGGCAAAAAAATATATTCGACTTCGAAAACCTCTTTAGTTGACCCAATAAATTATTGCGTACACCAAATTTGATTTCTTCCTTGAAAACGAAATATTCAGTCAGTAACCATTTCCTCAAAGGTAGTTCTTTTCAGGTAAGAAGCAAAAAAATACTATTTTCAACTCTAATTCTCCACTACGCTTCGTTTTGAAAACGCACACATTCAAACAAATAGCGGAAACTTATAATCTCCATAACAGAAGCATAAAGTTTTTCCACTGAAGGGAATGAAATGTTTGTTGGATGAATTATACGATTATTATATTATTATGTGTTTTTTGTTTCGTTTTAACACGCCAAATTGGTCCAAGCAATCATAACCCAAAGTTTTTTTCTATAGCCAATTTGTATAAGGTTGTCTGTCAACTTATAGATAATGAGGAAAATCTCATCACTTTGACATCATTACAAAAACGTTTATTAGTGGAATGAAAAAATCGTATACCACACATGTTCAACCGTTTGGTTTCTAAGATAGAATCAACAGATCATAAACTTATATGTACCTATAGAACAATACTTTGAATAATACGTAGAACAAGTAATGAAAATATTTCTGAATTATCCATCGTGGATCTTTCCTTATCCTTAATTGGAAAATTATTATTATCTCATGAGTTTCACTTTGTTATAGGTACTGGTACATTTGGCAGGGTAGTACTGTGCAAGAATAAAGAAACAGACGAATATGGAGCCATGAAGATATTATGCCTAGCGGATGTTATAAGACTGAAACAAGTAGAACATGTTAAGAATGAAAAAAATATTCTTCAAGAAATTAGACACCCCTTCATAGTAAATATGTAAGTACATGATATAATTGTCCTTCCTCTTTGCTTAGAAGGAGCTCAGCCTGTCCAATTTTGGTTTCGTAGTATCAATTTCCATGTCGTTGATTGCCAATTATATTTTCATTATTTTGATTGACGGACATTTCACCAAGAATCATTCTGTTCACGTGCTCGTTTCGTTATGTCCTTTTTTGTCTCTTCTCTACTAGAATTATCAATGTAGCCTTTTGGTGATTGTAAGAATCAGTATAGTTACTGAAATATGGCCTGTGCTTATTTCAAGACTTCCCACGTTCAAATAAATACGACGTACTCTGGAATTTGTGTATTCACTTCTCTGTATATTCGAAATGGGAGACCGTTACGCTCAACAGTCCGGAGGTCCATGTTTCAAGTATTTTTCCAAAGATTGATAGTATTTTTTGATAATTGTGAAGTTTCCGAAAATACCTTTCCAAATCTGGTTTATTGGCCAGAAAAGCCAATACAACAATTTTGAAAAACGATTTTTTACGCCAGTTCATAAATGGCTAGTAACAGCATTCATGTATATCTTCTGATTTATCGGGTAACTGGTCGGGCAGAGGTAAACTCAGCCTCTTTAGATATTTTAATCCTCGCGTCAAAATGAGTCAAGCTGTGTAGGTAATCTCAGCCTGAATGTATTCTTGCCTTTTCCGAGTGTTCGAATTAGAGATAAATAGCTTGTCAATATTTTGCAATTGCAATTCATAGTTATCTACCAAGAGCATAACTTTTCCTCGTTGAACTATTTCTTTAACACTCTGAATTGTGCGTAATGAAACTTCAACTGCAGTTTTATAAATAATAATTTGTTGGGGAAATTTGTTTGAAGAAAAGGAAGGAAGTGGCGTATAACTAACCCCTTTTAATGCAGAACAACCAATGAAAGTGTTAAATACTAATTATTTCAGAAAGCGGGTTGCTGATATTTTTAAGGGCAGAGGTAAACGTGCCACCGACCGAGCACACAGGTATTTGTGCCACCACAGTAAAGTTGGGGAATAAAAACCACTTAGAACCTAATCCTTTAAAAATGTAGTTAGGTAAGCAAAGAATTACTTTGGCAATGACGTGAATAATGAAGAAAACTGCTTATGTAATATTGTTTATTCATTCTTCTTTATTTTAAAGGCTATGCCTCAAGGTAGTACCGCCGCGAGACAGTTGGATAAGGAAATCATTAAAATTTGGCATACGTATTGTTCAACATGTGAACAACGCCTCTATGAAATTTTGACAAGTTTCACCATCCCGAACCCGAGATATATATAATTGGAGTTGACTCAATTAACACGTAACATATGGACCACGCATAGGCAAACAGCACATTATTAATTCTTCCGTTAGTACTAAAATTAAGGAGTTTATGAAAAACAAGGAAGAGCTAGAGCAGGATATCACAGATATTGTGAAAAAAAATCAAAGTGATTGACCATCTAGTTTGACAAATATAGTCAAAACTACTCTCGTTATTCAAAATAGTCCACGGGGAAGCGCACATTATTAATTCTACCGTTAGTACTTAAATTAAGAAGATTATGAAAAACGAGGAGGAGCTAGAGCAGGATATCACAGATATTGCGAAAAAAATCAAAGTGATTGACCATCTAGTTTGACAGATATAATCAAAACTACTCTCGTTATTCAAAATAGTCCACGGGGAAGCGCACAGCCTCAAGGAGGGGTCGTAGAGAAATGCGGATTGTGCCAGGGGACTTTTTAAAGAAGGACGGGGGACCATTTAAGGGTCTGAACGCGAAAAAAAAAACTCCTTCTCCTAGTTGACCCCATCGATTTTAACGATATTCCCCCCCTTCCTCCAAAAAAAAAAAGTTCAAAAAGAGTACTACAAAAAAGTCTTTTGAAGTTTTATCGAAAAACGATAATTTTTTCTCATGACGTATGATTTCTAGTGAGGGAGGGGTCTGAAAATAGTTTTTTTGCTGCGCTTTTCGGGGACATCAATTTTTTGAGTCGCCGACTTTCTATAACGAAGAAATTTTCTCGAGTCGATTGGGGGGGGGCAAGTGCCCCCCTTCAAAAAAATGTATTTTTCACGTTTAAAATCGAAAAGTCTTTTGAAATTTTTCGATTCCGTCGAAAATAATTTCCTGATTCAACTGTCTCGTGGCGGAACTACCTTAAAAAGTAAAACTGAAAAATAGATCCTAAAGATGTCTAACTACATGTATTAAACATTACATACATTACATCTCTTAAACATTACTTAAATCACTTAATAAGTCTAATTATTTAGGTAAACTTAAATAGGAGACACATTTGACAAAGTCAATCTTTGAAATTAAATTTTTTGTAACTTTGTCACATAACTCTGTCACTGTTTTTAACGTCCTTAGTATTTGCGGGCGTTTGTAAACTTTGTATTTTGACATAGATAACTCTTTGAAATTCTTCCACTTACTCAACAAAGATATATATTAATGGGTAAGTAGTGTAGAATGATTCGTCAAATTTGAAATGATTCGCAAGCATTTGTAGTACTTGTGAGGATCACACTCTGCCCATAAATGTGGTGGAAAATCAGAGTCTTCTTCAATGTGAGATTTCACAAAGTAATCACAATATTTTGTTCATTGCTCATTTTCTGGACGTATTGAACACATGTCAAATACGAAACAGGGTTTAAATAGGAAAGCCCAAAAGTGTATTTTAGTCACTTCTCAATTTCTGACTACTTATCTTTATAGTGCTGTGTTAGTCCCAAACTTTCAATTTTCCTGTACCATGCTTGGTGAAGGTGAAATCGTCAACCATTAATTTTTAATGCAGGAACACATTGTAGTGCATTGTGTATAGCCTGCTCAAAATCTACAAATACTTCTTTTGGTTTAAAATATAAATTAAAATATTTTGTTTTAGCAAATTAAATAATTTTTGGTATGTTACCGATGGCTTATTTTTTAATAAACAAAACATACAACGCATGTTATATCCATAAAATTGGTACAGTAGGTAAAGGTGCCCTCCATATACAATTGAGACATTTCACACATTTGGCGAATATTGGTTTCAAACGAAAACACTACAATATGTTCTTCCGCACTATCTAAAAATAAAAAGTCTTCATTCCGGCATGTTTTGGGATTGTATTTTCCTAAAACGCTAACTACTTCTTCTATGCTTTTTGGTAAGGGTCCTGGCAATACTTTTCGTCTGCAGCTATAAACATTTTTTCTGTCTTTTGTCGTAAATGTAATTGGTAAATCGACTTCCAACTCGTATGATTTTTTATGGCTTTTCTGCGATGTCATTTCCTGCTTTTCTTTTGCAGCTTGTAGAAATAATATGACGATTTACTTTTGGAACATCTGCTTCGTGATTATGATCATTTTCTGTTCTGCTTATTACATGATCGGGTCCCAGCATAGTAAACACTTTTGCAGAGCACTTTTCCTTTCGCTTTATACACCGCCAAAATGTTTCACCACTTTTTAAAATATTTTCTTTTTTGAACTTGAAATTATTGAGCACCAAAAGCTCATTTCCGTAAATAATTGTAAGGTCCATTTTAAACGTAACAATTAGATATCTATAAATAACGGAAATCCAAGAGGTACTAACCAAGGCAGATGTAAACTCGGCCGCTTAAGGATTTATAATTTCTCAATTAAAAGACGCCCCAAAATACGGTATGTAATCTCGGCCGATCGTAAAACTGATGATACCAAACCTTAGTTCTAAGAACTCTACGGGTCTACCATGTAACCTATGTTTGTAAACTAACCTACTACTGAGAATCAGAATCAGTTTTTCAACATTATAATGTCACACTTTGGCAAGGAAATAAAAACACGTTTTGAAGGTTATATTACTTATATTCCAAAAAGGCATATATTAACGGTATATACGTACACAAAATATATACAAATCATAGATCATACAGTTATTGATAAATTGATAATAGACAATTCCACTTAACAATAATACATATTAAAATTAAAATAAGTAACATGCAAACGAAAATACATATATTATCTCAAATTATTATTTAAAAAATTTAGTGCAGTAGTCAAATGTACCATCTACGTAGATTTTGCTACATTTGCACAGATTCTCCAAATTTGTAACGCAACTGAATACTAGTATGTGAGAATCTTCATCATTCACCAACAAGAACTTCTCACCTCGGTTTGTGCGATCATTTGTATTCGTCTTTAGTGCGTTATGAACTTCACTTTGAGATTTAGGAAGCACAGGAAGTAACTTTCTTCTAGCATTGCATTTATTGCGTTTTGTGTAGGTTAGATCCTTTGTCTGAAGAGCTGTTGTACCTTCATTAACTGAATGTGAAATTTCACTTGGCCGACTGCTGATATTTGCGCTGAGCTTGAAATGATATTTCGTTGAATATCTTTAATGTTGCAGGCACCATGATTGTGAGTAAAATTTGATCTCGAGATGGTTTAATCACTGCCCACGGTGTAAACACTAGCAGAACACTTTGGCTGTTTGCACCTCCACTTCTTCTCGCCCGTTTCAACTCTTCTTTAAAATTGTGTTTGTAGTTGTTCATCAATAAAACAACATTACCACGCTGACTTTTCATGACTGATACTTGTATATCCATAATCGGTTACACGCAAACGACTGACATTCACTGGACAAATCTAAGATGCTACTGTTTATCAATCACACTCTATACTTCTATTTGTATCCAGGGTGCAAAACTTGTTAATTATAAGGGGATGAGTGGGTATTTCCAAATTATAAATATATTTCCTGAAATCTACGTAGATTACCTGGCAAGTAATATTTCTCGAATAAAGTGTCATGACAATTGAGGCGGCCGAGTTTACATACCTGAAACCAGACAAAAAAATTACCGGCTGAGATTACATACTCATTAGTGCGCATTACCTGATAATCGGCCCAGTTTACAATCTCCCCTTCGAGGCTATTCGAAAATCGTTAATTTGGTACAATAATATTTTTGGTGGCACGATTACCTCCGCCGATTTTTAATGGGCCACATAGGGTCAAAATAGTAGGTAGGTGAGCGTAGGTATCTACCGGCAGAGTTTACCTATGAAGATTGAGGCAGAAAATGTGCAGACAGACCTGTGGGATGAGTACGTTGCGTTAAACGGCTGAGCTAACTATCCCCCAACTGGTCCATAGTATTATTTGCGATTTGTCTTATCTCAGTTGGGGTAGTGCACGTTATTTCATAGTTACTGCTTGACTTTTTTAATACAAAATGCAAATATATTTTCAATTGTTTACAAAATTGATTATATTGTTTTGATCATTCACAAAAGAACCTACAGAACTCAAGCGCGGAACCGAATAATTATCTTGGTTGTCCATCACTATTTTCCAATGTGTTGTCACAGCTCAAGCCTAGATAGTCTTGCTGTGTAAAATTCGTGTAGTATTTTAATTCACACAATCAGACTCATTTCGAGGTTTTGAATATTTCCAAAATAGTCTTGGGAAAAATTTATTTCAGTTTTCTTGATTTCATATTGCATAGAAAAAAGCCTAAATTAAGAATAAACTCAAAATATAGCAAGAATCAAGGAAGAACAGTTAATTGAACGATTATTATTGGTAGCATAATAAAATTTATCATCATCATTGACATTGTGTCTGAATAATCTTGACTTCTGATCTTCATGATACTTTGAACACCTTTGAGATAATATAAAACCAGTTTCCTCGACAAGATAACGCTACCAGGGTCAAAGAATCTTGCAATTCACTTTCATCCAGTCGGTCACTCACATATTCTGGCCTGGGGATTTTTTGGGCTCGTCACTTTCTCACTAAGGTGCGTTACTCCAACATAATAAAGCCAAAATGAAAGAAGAAAGTGGTATTTACATATTGTATTGCTTTGTCACGCCGGCATATGTTTGGAGAGATGATTGTTAGGTTTTAAATATCAATATTTGTTTGTTCAAGGATAAATGAATGTGATTCATTATTTCTTCAATAATGAGCATGAATACTTCTTTCTGGGTTTTGTTCGACGGAATATAATTAATGTGGAAGTTACAGTTTGCTATTCTGGGTCAAAAAAATCTGTTCTCTTATCATCAGAGTATAGATGGTAATTCCAATAGATATTAACAAAGTATAGACCAGGGTCGATAATTTTTGAAACCAAAAAAAATTATAGTAGGATGAAACCCATTGGAAAAGGAAGAGAATATAACAAAAATGAAAGGAAAAATAATTTACGGGCGAACTGAGGTCGGGAAGTAGAAGGAGGTGAGTTTTTAAGAGTCGTTTTTTATCTCGATTTCCGGCAAAACTACAAGTCCTATGGCAAAGTTGTAGGTAATAAAAAGATCTACAACTTTTGTATTCACATTTTTACATAACCTCAAAATTTATGTGAAAAATTCAAATAACCATGTTTTTTTGTTTTTTATTTTTTACAAAAAAAAATTTTTTCACGAAATTTGTGAAACTTCCTTTTTATGTCTCAAACACATTGTATTTTTTTTATTTGAAATATTTTTTTTCACTTTATTTTGACTTATTATCGAAAAAAAAAATTCAATCGAAAATTCTCCTGTCAAAATATCAGCTTTTTTAAAAAAGTCGGTGGGCTTTTTGTTTGTTGAAATCTCTACTTTCTAATGGTGTAAGAAAAATATACATTACTATGGTAAATGTTCTCAGAAAATGCAAAGAAATAACAGGTAGTAAGGCCCAGACCCTCCTAGCCCCTTCCCCACTTCTCTATGAAATACCTTTTGATGGGCTAAAATTTTCCGTAGGTCACTCAGGTATATAAGTTATCTCAAAATAGCAATAAATAGGAATCTACGCATATAATTTAAAGGAGATTCTACAACTTCTTCAAAATATTGTAGATTCTTATTAAATATTAACTTATTTGGTTGTAATTATAGTAGTATATTTCGATTTGCATTTATTTCTTTATCAATGTTACATGGAATCTTACGTTTTTGAGTAATTAAAGTGTAAATTTAATAAATAGCTCAAAATTGTACATAATGATAAAAAAAAATCGGATTCGAGTTTTTTAGTTTTTTTGCATTTTCTGAGAACATTTACCATAGTAATGTATATTTTTTTTATACATCAGAAAGTAGAGATTTCAACGAACAAAAAGCCCACCGACTTTTTTGAAAAAGCTGATATTTTGACAGGAGAATTTTCGATTGAAAATTAGGGTTTTTTCGATATTAAGTCAAAATAAGGTGAAAAAATAAATATTTCAAATCAAAAAAATCAGTGTGTTTGGGACATAAAAAGGTAAGTTTTCACCAAATTTCGAGATTTTTATTTTTTTTGTAAAAGATAAAAATAAAAAACCAAAAACTTGGTATTTCAATTTTTTACATAAATTTTGAGGTTATGTGAAAAAAGTGTGAATACAAAAGTTGCAGATCTTTTTATTACCTACAACTTTTTTCCATAGGTCTTGTAGTTTTGCCGGAAATCGAGATAACCCTTAAAAACTCACCCCCTTCCACTTCCCGACCTCAGATCGCCCGTAAATTATTTTTCCTTTCATTTTTATTATATTCTCTTCCTTTTCCAATGCGTTTCATCCTTCTATTATTTTTCTTTCACTTTTTACCATCTTCAAAGGCTTCAGCCCTGGTCTAGTAGTCATTCTGATTGTTTCGATAATAATACAAGAAAAAATTATCAAATAAAAAACCTTTTTAAAGACAAGCTTTTATCCAAATGCACTGAAAAGTTAAACATAATTGTTTGGATGTGTGATGTAGGTCATTCCGTGAGTTATAGATTTAAAAGCTTGTCGCTTTTGTATTCGAACTGAAAATATTGCGCGACAAGCTTTTGAATCTATAACTCACGGAATAACCCACGTCACACATCCAAAGCAATCATTTCTTACTTTCTAGTGCATTTGAATAAATGCTTGTTTTTGAAAAGGTTTTTTATTAATTATTTTATTTTGTGCTCAAGTACGCCTTAATCTATGCATTTTTGTTAAAGCATCGTTATTATGAGGCCTTTTTCTTGTAAGTTCTGAACTATCTAGTCCTCCAATGGGGAAGACCATCTAAAGATCAACTCATCCGCCATCGTGGAGTTGCGTTCTTCACTTTGTGAATTTCAACTAAAAATTAATAATTTTCGACTAAATTCATAGTCTTCGACCCCAGAAACCCCGACATTTTGAATCGAATCGGACCATAATTACAAAACTCGTCCACCATCTTGTATTTGTAAAAATTCATAATCTCCAACCCTGAAAACCCCACATGCCAATTTTGAATAGAATCGGACCATAAACAAAGAGATATCATCTTGGAGCCGTAATTTTAATTTATTTTTAATGTAAATTAATAGTTTCCTCTGATGACTATATGTATGTGAAAAAGATTTACATTCAATTTTTGAACGTTAATAACCGAGCTCCTATTTGTTGAGTTTTGTTATAATATAATAATAATAATGTGTTTTATTTAGTTTGAGCAATACAATAATTATATAAGGCAATATAGATAAAAGAGTAAACTTAACTAAACAAAACGAATACATTAAACTTACAGCTAAGTATATATAGGTACATATGATTTGATCAGTGCACCCAGTGCACGGGGCCTGTGGCTCAGTGGCACCAGCGTCGGTCTTGTGTCAACTGTTTCCACCTGGCGCGGATTCGATTCCCGCAGCTGGTGAAAAATTTTTTCAAGGTCCCAAGAGTGGTTTCGGATCCCACTATAAAAGGTAAGGTCCCCGTGATCTTAACTCGTACAAGTTTTCATTAACTTCTGAGGGTTGGTCAAACAACTGAGAAAGCGGTTAAAAACAAAACAATTAAGACCGTCAAGGTTGAGCATGGGGTACAATGACCAGTATTGATATTTTATATAAATATATGTATATGTTGTACATCTTTCATTCATCGTGTGTATATATATATATATATATATATATATATATATATATATTTTTCTTCTTGATCCTGAATATTTTTGAAAGTTTTTATTTTTAGTTGAGGTTTTGTTATTATATATAGGTTCGAGTTTTTTTTGAAATTCGGAACTAGTTTGTTTTGTTTCTAATGTTTTGTGGCTAGTACAAAGGAATTTATTGATAAATTTTCTCGCGTTATTGAATGCGACAGGATGTCGCTCGATCACCGTAGCCATTCAATGACACCCGCGAGTACTTTCCAATTTATCGATTTATAATAGCTTCAATTATACGATTTCTGGACACGAATTACATATAAATAGGAATGCCAATGATGTTTTATATAAAAATAAAATAAAATTGAAAATGTCTAGGCATCTTCCTAGAACTAGACATTTTTTCAAAGATCAACCAGAAAACCTTAAATATATATTATATATAATTGTTTCTTTCAGAATTTTAAAATTTTGTTTGTTTTATTTTTATTTTTAGAATTCGAAAATTTTGTCTTTGGCATCAAGAGTTTATATATCCTTTGAAGACGGTTTTTAAGAATGATGGTGAGTTTAATTTTCTTATATAGGTTTTATACATTTCTGGAAGAAAATTAAATAAATGAGGTGCTATAAATTGAAAATGTCTAGTTCCTATAGACTTTTTATTTAGCTGGGTTTGTTTGTACAAAATCTTTCGACTTATTTCTGGTTTGGTAATGATGATCAAGTGTTTGCAAGTTAGAACGATTTTTAAAATAGGTAAAGTACCAAACTAAAGATTCGATTCCTCAAATTCATAACATTTGCTTACTTTAACGGTAGCTTGTGCTTGTATTTCATATCTTTGAAATGAAAGCTTTTAAGATTTTTTGGCGTATTTCAACCTGTTTCAAATGACTAGGCATGGTTGCTCCCCAGCTGACAATACCGTATCTTAGACGAGATTCAACAAGTGCGTAGTATACTGTTTTAAGATTTGGTAAATAGAGTATTTTTCTCAGTTGTTTAAATTTATATAATAAAAACCTTAAGGTCTTAGCAATGTCTGACAAGTCAGCAGTCCATCTCAGGTGAGAATCTAGTTTTATCCCCAGATATTTTATTTCGTTATACAATTAAAGTCAATTTTGTTCATCAGCAGCTTTTATTATCTGAACCTTATTTCACAGAACCACACATACTGAAAAAAAACTATATCAGTAACTTGATCAACTTGTTTCTTTTTATTAACAAATTTAACTCTTTCACAAATGATATTTCATTCTAACATATTAATAAATTATTCTTTGCACTGAATTTCATAATTTTCAATACTATAAGCAGATGTTCCTTGGGAATAATAAACGTTATTATTATTATTACTTGAAAATGTTTGTATATTTTTCATAGTTTTTGACCATGAAACCAAAAGTTGTTATCTGAAATGTGGCTTCTTATTAACTGCTATTGATCCTGCCTCACCTCTGGACGTGGATCTTCCACAATCTATTTTTCATGTTCGTTCACTATGGCCCTTACAATTTCCCTGCCTTGTCGCTCTAGCCTTACCAGCCTTGAATAAACATATTAGCATTTGCTTTGCTATTATAGGAATGCCATAACATTTTCAATAATCTTCAGGCCGGACACAAACCTTGTAAAGTATTGATGAACAATATCAGTAACCAATTCAAAACGAAAATGAAATAATAAAACTCACTTTTCGTTTGCAAATTCTATTTGTTCCCCAATTGATCCCAGTATTTGAAGTGCAGCTTCTTTTGAAAGTCGGAATCTTTTCTCAAAATCTGCATTGTGCAAATATTGGAAATGATCTTTTCCTCGGATCTATCGAGGATGACGAACCACAAATTCATCATCACTATTCTTCAAAGGCAAGATCATACACTCGTCGAAATGCCATTTTAACGAAATGTCACATTAATCTCATCTTAAAGTTACAATCCTCCCAAAATGGACGGTTTGTGCTAAATCGCGATTAGTCGATTTAGTCGCGCTTTGGAATGTGGTGAAACGCTACATTTCATTAATCGTGAGGCCTTACTTAAGAAATTAAAGCTTTTTTTTGTGAAACTGCGCCTAAGATCTGTAACAAAAATGTGTTGTCAGTGAGTTTTTTATTTTCAGGTAATCATAAATGGGCAAAATTAATTATTGGGGAACTAAGGAAATTGAATTGAAAAATATGGGTGGACTGAGATCAATCTCAAAAAGTCAAAAGTTTTTTATTTCTTTTTGGACAATATACATTGTATACGAAAAAGTCAGTGTAGAAGTGTATATAGGCGAGTAAAATTACTAATTACTAATACATATATAAAAAGACAAATAAAATTTTGTCAAATCTGTTTAAAAAAAAAGAAAAGACAAAAAAGAAAATCACTGCTTTCCAATGAAAAATTCATTCATGTTATATGGACATAAGTTTGTTAGATAGCTTTTCAACTGATATTTGAACGTCTTTTCACCTTCAATATTTTTTATAGATAGTGGTATATAGTTGAAAATTTTTGGGCCAATTCGTTCAGGAGCGTTATATGTGATATTCACACGGCTCTTGGACAGATGCAGATCATTTTTATTTCGGGTATTATACTGGTGTAGATCCTTATTTTCACAAAACATGATTCCGTTCTTTTTGACTAAAACACATATCTCAAAGATATAAAGTGCAGTCAAGCTGAGAATTCTCAGTTTTTTTAAAGACTCTCGACAAGATTCATCTTGTTTCAGACCATCTATGATTCTTAGAATTTTTGTTTGTTTGACAAAAACATTTTGAGAAAATGATGAGTCTCCCCAGAGGCACACTCCATATCTCAACCGACTCTCAACTTCAGCATAATACAACTGTACCAGTTGATGCTTTTCCAATATAGATTTTATATTTCTGAACATATAGTGCAGAGATGCAAGTTTGGCACCTAACACGGTGCAACGTTTGTTCCAGTTTGAGCAGGAGTCGATATTTAGACCCAAAAATCTTTCATTTTCATGAAACTCAACAACTGCGCCATTGTGAGATATTTCATTTTTTTCCATAGACTTTTGCGCTGTGTGAAAATGCATTAATTTATCTGTATTGAAATATAGATAGTGATCTTGGAACCATTGACTCAGTTTATCCATTGCATTTTCACAGGTTTCCTTTTGGCTGACACTGTCTTTACCAGAGAGTAAGAGGGTTGTATCGTCAGCATAACTTGTGACTTTTATATCTGGTAGGATATTACTTATCTCGTTGACATATAAAATGAAAAGAATGGGGCCCAATATCGAGCCCTGCGGGACTCCTTGGTCAATTTTAAGTCGAGATGAAAGGACAGATCGAATTGAATCTTCATCCTCATCTCTTATACATTTGGTGGATTCGGATCATTTTTCTGTAAACTACCTATTTTAAACGCGAAATTGAAGCACTTAGATCAGTTTTAGAATGTTGTATTTTGGTACGATGAAAATATATACATTGAACTTTCATATTATGTGTTTATCTAATTTTTAGTAATTTTGGACTCGTTTTTCCCTGTGCTCTTCATATCAGTCAACCAGTGCGTCATTTAGTCAGGACTTATATATGTACATATTACCCCAAACACGAGGTAGCTGCTGTGAACCGTTGAGGAGATCCCTCGACTGTCTTCCGTGTCCATCATCAGATTAACTCCGGGCCTCCATTATGTTGTAGTGTCATCAGAACTACATATGTATGCCAAGTTTCAACAGAATCGGTTCACAGGTGTAGGATCAATAAATCATCTCCTATTTCTCTACCCTTGGAGCTGTATTTTTTTTGGAATTCAAATGGGACCAACTTCCAAGCATACCATTTACAATAAAAACAGAATCTCTAAATCGGATAATCCAGTAGGTAGAATCGGTTGATAAGTAAAAATTTAGTGGGTGGGAACCAACAATCATCCCCCATTTCCTACCCTTGGGAGTGGATTTTTTTTTCAAATTCAAATGGGACCAACCGGTATCCATAAATCGGACTAATCTGTGAAAAGTTATGCGTGGTCATACCTAAAAAAAATACGCGTCGACTAGAGAACCTCCTCCTTTTTTTTCCTCGGTTGAAAACGGGAACAACTTTACCAAATTTGATGTTTTGTGGAAAGACTCTACACTCAAGACTTATTCACTAGAATTCTCGAAGGCTTTATAATCACCTTCAACACTTTTTCCAAGGCAAATCCTGGAACCTCCTCTAATCCAGCAGTTTTATTGTTTTTTTTTTTTAGTCAGGAAACCAATAAAAAGTACTATTATATTATAATATTAGTAGTATATTAGAAACACGTTGTGACAATTGAATTCGTTTTTAGGTACAGAAAAATTAACATCACATATATCATTCACTAATTGTTTGGGAGTGTCTATGAAAAAAATCATTAAATATTATAACAATTTTTGCCGGATCCTCTATTAACTTCTCATTCGAGTTCAATACAATATATTTTCTCCCTATGAGGATTTCATAGCGATTTCAGCATTTCAAATACGATTTTGATGACATTTACGTTTCCGTCTGAGCAGAGATGTGTCTTTTCTTCAATTATTTGTAAGCTATTCGCAAGTTTGGATCCAATTTTTGCAATATATAAAGATTGTATTACCTCACTGTCAATCCATGTTCTTCCAATACCTCGAAAAGAAAATGTCCTCGATGGGAAAGACTCTTCAAAGTGATACATTAATATACCTACTATGAAAACACATGGAGTGTTTGATAGGAAGAAGTAGATTTCACAAATTATTGCTGACAATTGGATAGTTTTCTAGTTTGTTCCTTTTTCATATATTAGCTGTATGTAATATTTTACTGATACTGTCGGTTGTAAGAAAATCATGAGCAGTTGGTATTTTCAAGCAAGCCTTTCCCCAAATAAAAAGGTACTGTCATAGAAGTGCAGGTCGTTTATCCAGACATTATCAAGTCAATGATATCATTAAACGTTCTATGGTAACGGCAGGTATTCCAGCTGTATTAGAACCTCTTGGAACTAGCCGTGATGATGGTAAACGTCCTGATGGTATGACGCTGATACCTTGGAAATGTGGCAAACCTTTGGTGTGGGACTTCACTTGTGCTGACACAGTTGCAGCGTCTCATTTAGCAAATACTTCCAATTCCGTAGGTGCTGCAGCAATATCCAGCGAGAAATTGAAAAGAAAGAAATAGCAAAATCTTGGAAATAATTATATTTTCCATCCAATAGCTGTCGAAACTTTTGGTGTCTTTGAAAATTGGAAGGAGAGTGGGCCGCGCTACAAAAGATAAACGTTCAACGTCATTTTTTATACAAAGAATTAGTATAGCAATTCAAAGGGGCAATGCTTCTTCTGTAATGGGTACAATTCCTCCATCGCATCCACTGGATGAGTTATTTTATCGTCCCAATTTTCCTACGAGATACATATCAGTTATCAAAGATAATCACTCAGTACTTTCCAAAAAATCAATATCAGTTTCTCTATCACCTTCTTTGAATTACAGGAACAATGGCATGAGTGAGCATGCCATACCAACAAGAGACTCCATTTCTACATTTGGCCCAAGAGGATTGAAGAATGTAGGAATTACCTGTTTTATGAATAGCATGTCTCTCGAACACCAAGGTTTTGTTGGAATTTTTCAAGAATGGTTTTTGTATGGAGGATTTAAATACTACTACATCAAGAATGAAAGGAGATTTAGTGAAATCTTTTATATCTTTGATGGAAAATATCTGGAGTCCTGATTCTTCTCGAAAAATGGTGGATACTTCACATTTCGTCCGTCTATTCAGAAATTTTGCTCCTTCCTTCGATCATAACGTCCCAGCAGATTCGGAAGAATTTCTAAGATACCTTCTGGTAGGTTTACATGAAGATTTAAACAAGGCGAGTGCAGAGATTAATCCATCACCAAACGATTTTGTTATCACGAATGATAATCAGAAAGTTCCATTTCTTGGACAGGATATCTGTCTACTCATGATTCCAAATTGTGGATACATTTGCCGGTCAGCTGAAGTCTATAATGAGATGTACTTTTTGTAATTACTGCTCCGTTACTTTTGAACCTTTCTGGGTACTTTCAATCCCTATTCCAGACTTGCCAAACGAAGTCGTGAATTTAACACAATGTATTGAACTGTTGACAGAAGAGGAGACTTTGACTAACGATGCGAGCCCATACTGTTCAACTTCTGGAATGAAAAGGGAATTCAAAAAGATGATTCGTATACAAACATTTCCAAAAATTTTATTTATACATTTAAAACGTGTTTCTTCGACTGATGGCAGTAAATTGGACAATGTGATTAATTTTCCCATACAAAATTTGAATTTGGACCAATATTCTGCTCAGGATGGAATAAATACTCTTTATAATATCTACACCATATCTAATCATAGCGGCAGCATTTCCAATGGACACTATACTGCATATTGCAAACACCCTTATTCTAATTGTTGGCACCTCTTCGATGACTGCCGTGTATTTTCCAAGATTGATTCTCTCAGCTCCCAGGGAGCATGTGTCCTTTTCTATGAGAAAGTTGATGATCTGATTTCTGATGGTGTTGTGGGTTTTTCCGGGTTTTCCTCCAACTGAAACAGCAAATGCGCCATCACTTCGAGTCCCGGGCTTCAATCAAGATTTTCATCTTGATATTATTTTATATTTTAAACTTTGCTTTCGTATTTTTTAATTCTGAATAAAGTACCTAGACTGTTTACTACGTGTATGATTTGTGTTTTCCCCATTATTCACGGCAAGCTTCTTCAACGAGATTTATGTCTTCGACAATGAGGTAAATTGTTTTGATTAATCTCACTAGTAACACTCGAGCATCTATGATGTTCTAAAGAACTAAATCGGTTCCTTCAAATAAACACTAATTCTAAAATAACCGAACCGAAATATATTGAATGAACCCATCTTCTGCGTCTCGACATCTCCTGTTTTTTCGTGTGAATAAATATTTGGATCATTGCTTATATACAATACATTATATTTTGAGAAATAATCCTCAAGTGAGAAAATATGACGCGATAAATCTTCTGCGATATATACGTATTCTTTGAGGAGTTGAAAGATTGAGGGCTCATAAAATCAACGTCAATGCCCCATGATGCCATCAAAAGCAGACGGGAGATCATATTAAAGGAGATGAACCATATACATATGTGGCCGGGACCAATATAGTCTATCTCAACTCACAGGAGTCACAATAACAAAAAGTTGAACTCCATGAAAATACAGAAAATCTGAAAGCGAAGCACAGTTTTTCTTCCACTGCAATTGGATGTTAGATGAACTCGACATCAGGTCAATTTTGATAGTTCTTGAAAATAAAAAAGTCATATTGTCAACAAAAATAGTCAAAATACTTCACACTGGTATTGGACAACTAATTCGAGAGATCCACGAAAACTCATGTCACTTGATGATGAATTCGTCCGTACAGTATCGATTAAGATGTCTAAAAACCATGGTGTATTCACTTATACCTGTAAAATATTGGTACAAACTGGGGGACACCAGCCCACTTGATAAATGGAGTTATCTAGAGTTTCAGATGGCGCCGACGTCGTTTCTTGTCATAATTCAATACACTGAATTAAAGACCACACAGGGTGTTTTTGTGATTTGTGTCTCTGATCCGTTCTGTGATTTTGCTTTTGTCGCCTTTAAGGTTATGTCAATTCGTTGTGAAATATTTTCAGGTTGATTGATCGATGTAACATATTTTAGAACAAACTATTCCATGTACTCATATAGAATTTCGAGAAGGGTTCTGAAATAATTCTAATTATGAACATTTGTATGCGTACCAATTTTGTATGGTTAATTTTCTATTGATAGGCTCCACCGTTGGTACTTATGTATTTATGTCCCATGAACACAAATTCAAAGTCGGTGCTTGTTCAAAATGTATGTGGATAGTGCAAAAGGCCTAACAAATTTCATAAATTATAATTGAGATGTGTTTTGAACGTTTCGTATTGCTAAAAAGGGAGGAAAAGGGGCTTTTCTTCATCTTTGAACCTCCGAAAGTATGTGAGAACGACGCGTTTTGACTTCGAATTCGTGTTCATGGGGCAAAATACGTAGGTAACACCAAGCAGCAAGACTCAACTCGACGGAGCCGTATCAACAATTAATTTGGAAAATCCCGCTTTGCTTGAGGAGTTGAATTTTATATTATTTGCTCTGTTCAAGATATTCAGACGTGTCTCAGAAAAGAACGTACATGTTTTGTATAATTTTCAGCAAATGACATGAATGAATGCATAAATGTCACTACTCCACATAAACTTTTTCAAATACTTCTTTTTCAAAATAAATTTGGACAGATTAATGAATAAAAGGAATACCAAAATTTCCTGTAAGATTATGTGAAGTGTTGGATAGGGTTTTTTTTGTTTTGGTTTTGGATTTTGGTTTGGATTTTGGAGTCGGTTTTAAATTTTTGTTGGGGTACCAATTGACCTTTGACTACTTGGGAGTACAGGGTAGACCAGTTATATACGGGGTGAGCAATCCCGAATGATGGTGGAGTGCAGTACCTATGGTATTATATATGGTGTTTCCACGAAGAAGCTATCACAAGAAGTCGAGCCAAGGAATCTATAGGGTGATCCAGTAGTATGGAAGAACCTAAAGTATTTCTCTCTTACGTTGGATACGCAAGTTAAATATTGATTATCGTTGTGGTATTATGCACTACCCTTTCAGTATAAATATATATATATATATATATATATATATATATATATATATACTGAATGCGTTGGGGCTCAGGCCCTACTAAGATATCATCCCACCTGCGGTATTGTTTATATTTCAGCAGGCATTATATTAAATATTTATGATTAATGCGGCTATTCGTAAGCGGGATTTGAGATGGCCTAACGCCTCATTGACTTATCTGAGTGTTTTAAATCCACCCCTGAGCTCAAGCGGTCGCGTACGTTAAACCTGGTATATGTTGGGTGAACCTCTCAATTTTTGCAACCGCACCTTAATTTTAATTGTTATTGCCATTTTTTTGTTATTTAGATCATGCCACTGGTGTGTGGATATGAATAGTTTGGTTCTGAATGCTCAATGCTTGATATTAAATACACAGTAATCTTGATTGGTTTCGGTGCACGAAGGTTATTGCTTGCACTCAAGGACTTGAAGTAGTTGGTATTTTATTTAGATTCAATGTTCTTTCTCTTCATATATGGTATGCTTACAGATATAGACTACAGAGTAGTGTTATTTAATTTTTCTTGGTAATCAATAAATTCCTTAGAGTCGTACTTCGTATTTTTTTGTTTTTGTGTTTCAATCCTTTGGTAAATTGTGGCTTGAAACGAACTATTATTGGGAATTTGGAGGGGAACAGATTTACCTGGCTCCCATTTCCAACTTTAATAATTTCAGTGACTTTTTAACGAACCTCCCCATCTTCACTGTAGCTTAGACGCAAATATCCTGAGACAAAAGTATTGTGTCATTGTACGGTTTCAATCGTAGCAAAGTCGAGTAGGTCGAACTCTTCAAACCCTTCCAGATGGATTGTGACCTTCAATGTTTGAGCGCATATCTCACTCCTATCCACCGCATGAAAGAGATGTATTGTTATGTTATTTTTTATGAACACCATTGGGAGGAGAACATTTCTTTATATACATATACGTCACTTAAACTTGACATTGGGCTGATTGACTGATGGGATGGAATTGTTTGAAATAATTCTTCCTTATTCATATTTGAAATCATATAAACTCGATAATGTGTACTTGTGTATCTTGATATTTGAATACCTAAATCTATTGCGTGCGGAATTACGCCACTGTACTTCGGTACAACATGATTTTAAGCGGATTATCGTCTCTCTCGATACCGTAAGACAGCCCACTTAGCCCAGTGCGCATACAGGGTGTCCCAAACTCAACGTCATCCTTTGGAGGGCTAATAGTCCAGCTCATGACTGACCAGAATATCACAATATGACCATAGTAAAATATTTATAGTTTTGGAGATATTGGCACTTTCATGAATTTCGTGAAAATCGAAACCTTTGATCAGTATTTCGAGTGCCGCAGGTACAAAACTTCATAGTTTAAGATTCTAATTTTTGTTATGCAACCTGTAATAACCCTTCTATTGATTACAATCCAAAATAAAAATATTGGTGCGTTACCTTTGGAGAAAAAAAACATGTTTGCCTGTTTCACGAGTTAATTCATTTTATTAGCTTACTTAGACTCTTCATACTGTAAACAAAATCACCACGCGAGCCTGGCAAATTATTTTAAAAAATTGCTCATTCGGTGAAGTTTTTGACATGATACAACATTCACTATCTTCCACTTGAGGAAAAAAGATATTCGTAGTTTACTGCAATACGAGCTCATTATTTCAATAATTAAGAATTCTAATCAAAACACTTGGTAAATTGAAGTGACAGGTATTTATTGGCAACTAAACAAGAGGCAAAAAAAATTAAAGAATGTGTTCAAATTGCCTGCCACCAAGTCGAATGCAAGCGAGGCATCATTTTAAAAACGATATTTTTATTCGTCTTGTACTTCCTTCGGCACTTATTTGGAAAGCTGCTTCATTAATACGACGACTCAAGTCATGTTCATAATGTACTGGGTTTGCATAGACCTTCTCCTTCATGCAACCCCAGTAGAAAAAATCTAGCGGGTTTAAATCAACAGACCAGGGAGGCTACAAAATGGGACCAAGACGGCTGATCCATCTCTGTGGATAAGTTTGATCCAAATTATTTCTCACTGGTCATGCGTAATGAACAGGACAGCCTCATTTTGGAACCATATTGCCCTGCGTATTGCCAAAGGTACATCTTCTAAAAGAGTAGGTAGTTCGTTTTCTGAAAAATCGCGATAAATTTCCCCGTTTAGAATGTCAGGTAATTCAAAAGGGCCAATTATTGTACCTTTCCAGATGCCGGTCCATAGATTTACTTTGAAGCGATATTCTGTTCTCGCATTGCATGTGGGTTTTCAAGAGCATACGTATGAAGATTGTGCATGTTCATGAAGCCATCTTTTGAGAATGTGCATTCATCTGTCCATAAAATGGGTCTTCTCTATGTTTCTGAGGCATTCTTTGGCAAAACTGAACACGTTTTGCAAAGTCACGAGGAAGCAACTTTTGCACACGTTGCACGTGATATAGATGGTACTGATACCTTCGTGTAATTCTGTTTACAGTGGATTTAGGTATCCCTGTACGGCTTTCAATTGCTTGCGCCGAAGTAGTCGGATCATTTTTAATCTCTTGTAAGACTGCGTCATTGTAATCCGTACGTAGTCTTCCAGTCCCAGCGCGAATGTGAGGCATTCTGCCTTCCGCATACGCTTGATGAATATTCATGAACACGCGATGATCAGGGCGATAGAGATTAGCTGCAGCAGCACCATTGCCTCTGCATTCCCCATAAATGTAATGCATGTTAGCGTTTTCCCGAGACGTATACTGGTACGGCATAATGGGTAGTAATTCACCTTCAACGCGTTACACAAACAAGAGTCCAGAAGAAGGCCAGGCCAGTCTAATACAATCAATACAAATCACTACACAAACACGAATCCAACAAACAAAAACCGTTATAATGTGTACTAGAACAATATGAATTACGATACACAGCGAACGAGGTAGCATGATATACTGCCAAATAAATGTCACTGCAACTCATGTCACATGACTACGCAAAACATCAATGCACATCGAATAGAGTCGCTGCAAGCCACTCAGACTCATTATTGAAATAATTTCAAAATAGGCTCCTAGTGAAAGATAAAGAATGTTATACCATATCAAAAACTACACTGAATATGCAATTTTTCAATATAATGTGCCAGGTTAGCATAGTCATATTGTACACAGTATGAAGAGTCTAGTGAGCTAATAAAATGAATTAACTAGTGAAACAGACAAATATTTTTTTTCCCCACAGGTATGGTAGCAATCATTTTATTTTGGACTGTAATCAATAGAAGGGTTATTCAGGGTTGCAAAACAAAAATTAGAACTATCTATATTTCACTAAGGTCGTATTGTGATATTCTGGTCACTCATGAGCTGGACTATCAGCCCTCCAAAGGATGACGTTGAGTTTTGGGACACCCTGTATAAGTATCTCGCCATACAGAAACGAATAAGCTCTAATACACTTTTGTTCAAATTGTTATATTTTTCGTATTCCAGGTTATGGTGCGACAGAGACGAGTCATGCATCTACATGCTCTTCGATTACGTCTGCGGCGGAGAGCTCTTCTCGTACCTGAGGAACGCAGGGAGATTCACGAGTTCGACGGGAAACTTTTACAGCGCCGAGATAGTATCGGCACTAGAATACTTACATTCGAAGAGTATAGTGTACAGAGACCTGAAGCCGGAGAATCTCCTTCTGGACAAGGACGGGCATCTTAAGATAACCGATTTTGGGTTCGCGAAGAAACTCTCGGACAGGACGTGGACTCTCTGCGGGACGCCCGAGTATCTAGCGCCGGAGATCATCCAGAGCAAGGGGCATAATAAGGCGGTCGATTGGTGGGCCCTGGGTACGTATAATAATAAATTTTGACTGGACCAGACGACCGAATGCTATAAATAGTGTAATGGGCGACTTTAGGATTCTTAGTCATCGCTCAGATAACAAAATGGATGGATGGATAAACTCTTAATTTAATGAAAGTTTTGTGGCGGGTTTGATGATGGCTAATTTGATTTATGCAAGATATTCGTTGTTCGAAAATCATAAATTTATCGACAGAGGACTGGAAGATTATACCAGACAGCATTCGAGTATATTTGTTTCATTGGGGTTGTGTGATGGCCATCTACATATCCATTGTAAATCTGTTTTTTTTCTTTAACTAGTCATTGAGCTTATAATAGTTTCATAGCACCATTTAGGTCGATACCAATGCATCTGGAAATTGAGATTCATTGTGTATTCATGAGTTACTTCAGAGAACAGCTATTGAATGAAGAATTAAAACTATTTTTACTATAATTAGACCAGGGTCAATAATTTTTGAAACAAAAAAAATTGTAGGATGAAACCCATTGAGAAAGGAAGAGAATGTAACAATAATGAAAGGAAAAATAATTTACGGCCGATCTGAGGTCGGGAAGTGGAAGGGGGTGAGTTTTTAATGGTGAAAAACGGTTTATCTCGATTTCCGGCAAAACTACAAGTCCTATAGAAAAAAGTTGAATGGCAAAGTTGTAGGTAATAAAAAGATCTACACATAACCTGAAAATTTATGTGAAAAATTCAAATAACAACTTTTTGATTTTTTATTTTTATCTTTCACAAAAAAAAAATCTCCACGAAATTTGGTGAAAACTTACCTTTTTATGTCCCAAACGCACTGTAATTTTTTTGATTTAAAATATTAATTTTTTCACCTTATTTTGACTTAATATCGAAAAAGCACCCTAATTTTCAATCAAAAATTCTCCCGTCAAAATATCAGCTTTTTAAAAAAGCCGGTGGACTTTTTGTCCGTTGAAATCTCTTCTTTCTGATGGTGTAAAAAAAATATACATTACTATGGTAAATGTTCTCAGAAAATGCAAATAAATAACAGGTAGTAAGGCCCAGACCCTCCTAGCCCCTTCCCCACTTCTCTATGAAATACCTTTTGAAGGGCTAAAATTTTCCGTAGGTCACTCAGGTATATAAGTTATTTTAAAATAGCAATAAATAGGCATCTACGCATATAATTTAAAGAAGATTCTACAACTTTCTCAAAATATTGTAGATGTCTTATTAAATATTAACTTTATTAACTTATTTGGTTGTTAATTATAGTAGTATATTTCGATTTGCAATTTTTTTGTTTATCAATGTAACATGGAATCTTACGTTTTTTGAGTAATTAAAGTGTGAATTTTAATAAATATCTCAAAATTGTACATAATGATAAAAAAAAATTTTCGGATTCAAGTTTTTTTCGTTTTTTTGCATTTTCTGAGAACATTTACCATGGTAAAGTATTTTTTTTCATACCATTAGAAAGTAGAGAATTTCAATTCGAACAAAAAGACCACCGACTTTTTTAAAAAAGCTGATATTTTGACGGGAGAATTTTTGATTGAAAATTAGGGTGCTTTTTCGATATTAAGTCAAAATAAGGTGAAAAAATAAATATTTCAAATAAAAAAAATTACAGTGTGTTTGGGACATAAAAAGGTAAGTTTACCCACAATTTCGTGAAAAAACATTCCTTTTTGTAAAAGATAAAAATAAAAAACCAAAAACTTGGTTATTTAAATTTTTTACATACATTTTGAGGTTATGTGAAAAAAGTGTGAATACAAAAGTTGTAGATCTTTTTATTACCTACAACTTTGCCGGAAATCGAGATAAACCGTTTTTTACCCTTAAAAACTCACCCCCTTCCACTTCCCGACCTCAGATCGCCCGTAAATTATTTTTCCTTTCATTTTTGTTCTATTCTCTTCCTTTTCCAATGGGTTGCATCCTACTATTTTTTTTTCACTTTTTACCATTTTCAATGGCTTTAGCCCTGGTCTAAATACCAGTTGCTCTTATGAATAAATCCGAATGATTGCTCAAGTTGTTTTATGAGACCATTTAAATGGATAAATTTGTTCAAATATCATCATGAAATAAATTCAATGTGATGTTATGTTAAGATTGTAGCCTCCTTTTTTTAATCGGGGAGGTTTTTTATGAATTTGATTGAATAACTCATAAACATTTATGCAGATCGAAAAATCACATCCATTCTAAAAAGTTCATATCACGCTACACACTTGAGAAATCTGTCATCTATACTGAATGTCCCAGAATTTTTATATAAGCAGATATCTCAATTTGTTCCTAACATTTTTTGCAGGGGATCACAAGCCTTATTAAATAGCGTTTCGAAAACAACCCTCTGTCGAACAGCCCCTGAGACACCACCCCCATCTTTGTTCATTTATTCAAAGTGCACCCCCATGTTTATTTCTGCTGCACTCTTCATTCAACGATATATCATTGGCTATATTCAATGAATTAATCCAGAATTAGCAGAAGAGAAATGAAATAATAAGTTAAAAGCTAACTGTATTTCGAATAATACATTTCACTACAGAAATTGTTCAATCACTTGCCGCACATGCTGCACCGCTCTTTTACATGAAACCCTAATCATTTCCAAAATAACAGTATTGCAATTTTATGGATTAAATCTTCCACATTCATCGGTTGAATTTTGATGATTATTTTTCCGACCCAAATATCGACCAATAGAATTGCACCATTCGACGTCACGTGGTACAACCTACATGGTATTATACTGATAATTTTTTGAAAATTTTCTCTGGTAGTTGCTATATATAAAAAACAAAACATGATCCAGTCAAATTAACCACACTTCAAACTGGCAGGTTGAATTCAATTGTGACAATTGGAGATTTTGCATGAAAATGAGTCGATTTGGAGTTTGTTCTCTGTCCACCATCGATAAAAAAAGTCAAAGGAAATGTTCCCATTAATACGGAGAAGGCAAAAAAAACAGTTTGGAACCAATTTACTACTTTTTGGGACGGAAAATATCCTCGAATCGAGTTCAATATCGGCATTTCCTAGAGTCCTGAACAGTGAATGTCAGTTCAGGAAATCTGCTTCGCACTGATTTTAACCTGAAAACTTGACTCTAATTGTTTGACGAACTATCGGGAAATACGATAATTTGAAGCCTTTATATAAGTGATTATTTTTCCGACCCAAATATCGACCAATAGAATTGCACCATTCGACGTCACGTGGTACAACCTACATGGTATTATACTGATAATTTTGAAAATTTTCTCGGTAGTTGCTATATAAAACAAAACATGATCCAGTCAAATTCAACCACACTTCAAACTGACAGGTTGAATTCAATTGTGACAATTGGATTTTGCATGAAAATGAGTCGATTTGGAGTTTGTTCTCTGTCCACCATCGATAAAAAGTCAAAGGAATGTTCCATTAATACGGAGAAGGCAAAAACAGTTTGGAACCAATTTACTACTTTTTGGACGGAAAATAATCTCGAATATCGAGCTTCAATTATCTGGCATTTCCTCAAGTTCTGCAACAAATAAAGTCGTCAAGTTTTCAGGAAATCACTCGCTTCGCGCTCGTGATTTTAACCTGAAAACTTGACTCCTTAATTTGTTTGCAACGAACCTATCGGGAAATACCCGATAATTTTGAAGCTCTTGTGGTATTATAAGTGATAATTTTTTGAAAATTTTCTCTGGTAGTTGCTATATATAAAAAACAAAACATGATCCAGTCAAATTAAACACACTTCAAACTGACAGGTTGAATTCAATTGTGACAATTGGAGATTTTGCTATGAAAATGAGTCGATTTGGAGTTTGTTCTCTGTCCACCATCGATAAAAAGTCAAAGGAAATGTTCATTAATACGGAGAAGGCAAAAAACAGTTTGGAACCAATTTACTACTTTTGGGACGGAAAATATCTCGAATACATACGAGTTTTCAATATCTGGCATTTCCAGATTTCTGCAACAATAGTCGTCAAGTTAGGAAACACTCGCGCTTCGCGCTCGTGATTTTTTAACCTGAAAAACTTGACTCCTTAATTTGTTTGCAACGAACCTATCGGGAAATACCCGATAATTTTGAAGCTCTTGTGGTATTATAAGTGAAAATTCCACACCAGTAATTTTTAACCAATCAAATTGCGTTTTTTTGACAGATCATCATGGTAACGTATGTATTTTAGTGGACATTTTTTTCTCTTGGGCGAATTAAATCGGAAATCTTTTGACGTTTTAATGACAGAATAATATTTTTTGACAATACTGGTTTTCCTTTCCTTATTTAATTTTGATACATTTCAATTACATAGTTAAAATATTTTCTTATTCTTCGGACACCTCCTTTCTTCATAAAGGCGAAATAGCTGGACTTTGAATTGAATGAATTAAATATCTATGTCTAATGAAATATATATATATATATATATATATATATATATATATATATATATAATATATATATATATATATAATATTTAGACACAATTTTATTCACCATTTTTCCTTTAGCACTTTCATTTTTAAAATTTAAAAAATATTTAATTTAAAATTACGATGATTCACCATCAGACAATTTTATGCATATTTTACATACAGCATGATTTTCAAATCGATACATTTTTAAAACAAAAAAGATTGCGTCTGTTTTGACTGCACAATATTCTTTTTACAAATGCAAATTTTCAATTTCAGATTTTTTTCTTTTGAGTTAGGGTCCTTTCAGAATATCTATCAGATGTAGTTCAATGTCCAGCGTGGCTTCAGCCGTGGAAGTAGTTGTTTGCTGTTAGACATTCACAAAAAAAAACATGAGGCGAGATCTGCTTGTTAACTTTTTGAAAAGTCTAACTGGGCATATTTCTTCATTGAGTATATTTGGTACTAACCACTTACTGTCAACCATTTTTTTCAACCGCCTTGGGTAGTTTTAGAGAAAACTGGATTATATTCAATGCGACCTATTGGTTTTCCTTGATTATCAATTTCCTCCACAAAATATTCTATGCCCTTTTGTAACTTCCGACGCATTTTTGCAGCTCTTGCGTTTTCAAATACTATATCAGAAAATGGATTGAATTTGCGATTGTACCTTTTAAAAAAATATCTTACAACTGCTTGGCTGTGGAATTCTATAAAACTTTTACTTCACTCTCCTTGTAGTCTTCGGAGTTCTTTTTCCGCAAATTGAACCCATAGTCTTCAAGAATAAGCGCCAGTTCTTCCACAGGTATATCCGCTCTATCAAATTCATACGATTTTTCTTCGCAAAAGTTTCTAAACTGCCTCCATATGCTTGACTTGGATTTCTTAGTATTCGCGGGTGTTAACTGCTGAATCTCCTAACGAATACTTTCTTTACTTTCTTGACCGAAGCGAAACATTTTTTTTCACGTCGTTCCGCTTGATAGATTCGGAACTCAAGTACATTTTAGGTTAAGGTTTTACCTAGTTGCCATGGTAACTGAACAATTGAGTCAATCAAAACATTCTATGTTTTGCTAGTGTCTTGTCGAAGAATAAAAATTCGCATTGTTGAGAGTTAAAAAATGAATTCTAAAATTATTTAATTTTCAAAAACAATCTGGTGTGAAATTTTCTTACCGAATACCATACGAGGAATATTTTTAGAAAATTAATTATCAAAATATTCATGAGCTCGAAAAAATTTCCGGAAATAATTTAACCGGTGGTATTACAAGTGACAATTCATTTCGAATATCACAACAGATAAGTCTAGTGAGATCTGGACAACGAGTAGGTCCATTATTTCCTATCTATGAAGTGACTTCATCATGGTTATGTGGAGTAGCGTCATCTCGTTGCCACCATATTTGTTGTCGTTTTTCGATTGGAATAACATTTTCTAGGAAGTTGAGATATCGAAGGTCCGTCAAGGTGCCCTGGAAAAAAATGTGTGCCATAAGATGTCTCATATGTAAATCATGAATGAAATCACTATCAATCACTTGCTTTCAAAATTTAATTTATCGGGATAAAATTATGTCAATAAGATTAACTTCTGATGTGATTTTTTTATATAATATAATCGATATTGTTGATGTAGTAGTTTCTGCTATTTGGATAATCTAAAAAAAAATCGTGGGTTGGAGGACAGCTACCAGACAACAACGCAAACTTCTTCAGGGTTACAAAGAAAAAGCTTACTAAGTTACATTCACACATTTTCCATATTTTCGACAAACAACACATTTTTTCCTTTACAGCCTTGAAGAAGTATATGGACCAAACGTCGGGATAAAATTTGCGTTGTTGTTCTCTAACCCACGATAGTTTTTTTTTTTATAATCGATATTGTTTCCGTACCAAATAAACGCTAAAATATTCTAATTGAAATACAAATTTTCAGGAACAAAGAGAAAAAGAAATAATAATATACAAATTGAATCTTCAACATCAAAAATATTCATCAGCTCAAAACTGTTTCTCATATGTATTATGAAACTTTCACTTCCTTTGATTTTTAATTCCTATTGATTAGTCGAACAGTCGCATCGATTCTTCTTTTTTACGACCACTAAAAGTTCTGCACGTGTGTTAATGCAGGAAATAATTGGTGCTTTGCCCACCTTTTGGCCAAGTAAATACGAGTCTCTCTGTAATTAGGATGATAGTTAATATCCCTTCAAAAAAAAATTGTTTCGGCAAAATATTACTGAATGAATGGAAACTCATGTTCCGGTTCATGTGAGTGAAAGTTGCAATCGTAGGAAAAGCATATAGTCTAATCAACAAGTTCAAAAACGTGAAAAATAGAGATAAAGGTCCTAAAAATATGAGCGATGGCTCAATCGATTCGGAATCACCTCTAGAAAAATGTTTTTGAAGGATTTTGGTGCAGGTTAAAAATTGCAATTGTTATTAACAAAATAAGATGAAAAAAAAATGATATTTCGTTTTTTGTTAATAACTTGAAAATATTAACATTTAAGCAATTTTGAAAAGCTCGTTAAAGAAGAGGAAATTTCAATAAAAGTCCCAACTCCGAACTCTATTCCATTATTTATGATTTTAATTAGACGTTGAAAATAGCTCGCGCTGTTACGCATGCGCGCCGCCTAAAGAGTTCAGCAATAAAATAATTTTTTATAACATAAAATGTGATTTTAAAATTTGAAAAATTCTAGTATCTTCTTAACACTTGAAAGAATGAGCCCTGAAAAAAGGTTAATCATCATTTTTCAAAAGTTATTCAATTGTTAACTAACAAATTTTTTCCAATCTCATTGGCATAAACAATGGAATGAAAGGTATAAATAATTGGCCTATAAATTTTAAACTTCGTGGACCTTTTGATATATGTACTTTATAAGATCCTGCGGTTAATTTTCATTAAAATTAATTAATTTGTTAATTATGATTTTTATAACTATTGAAAAATAAAAAATCTAAAAAATGTTGATAAAAATTTTTTTCAATTAATATTTAACTATGCCTGTTTTCACATTGAATCAATAGCAGTAATTAACAAAGGTTATGAATTCTTTACGTAATATGTGTATAAAATTGTTATAAACAAATAGAGAAATTCAATATTTTTTAAAATTTTTTTTTGCTATTTTGTTGTTTACAAAAAATTATGATTTAAAAAAAAAAAATTTCCTAATTTCAATTTTTAATTGTTTAAAAACGATTTTTTTATATTTCGATTGTTTAAATAATTAGTTAAGAAAAAATTTTTCTTTCAAAAATCATAATTCACACTTTCAAATAGTTGAGCAAAAAAAAAAATTTTTTTATTAATTATTCAATTGTTTATTAGTTTAACAATTTGTTATAAACAAATATCGACCAACGTTATTTTTTTTCTGAAGAAAAAAAAAATTATAAAGATAGCTATAAATAATAAAGTGCAAAAAAAATTTTTTCTTAACTAATTATTTAAACAATCGAAATATAAAAAAATCGTTTTTAAACAATTAAAAATTAAAATTAAGAATTTTTTTTTTTTTAAATCATAATTTTTTGTAAACAACGAAATAGCAAAAAAAAATTTTCAAAAAATATTGAATTTCTCTATTTGTTTATAACAATTTTATAAACAAATTACGTAAAAAATTCATAACCTATGTTAATTACTGCTATTGTTCAATGTGAAAACAGGCATAGCTAAATATTAATTGAAAAAAAAAATTTTATCAAATTTTTTTAGATTTTTAATTTTTCAATAGTTATAAAAAATCATAATTAACAAATTAATTAACTTTAATGAAAATTAACCGCAGGATCTTATGAAGTACATATATCAAAAGGGCTTCACGAAGTTTAAAATTTATAGGCCAATTATTTATACCTTTCATTCCATTGTTTATGCCAATGGAGATTGGGAAAAAATTTGTTAGTTAACAATCGAATAACTTTTGAAAAATGATGATTAACCTTTTTTTTCTCCAGGGCTCGATTCTTTCAAGTGTTAAGAAGATACTAGAATTTTTCAAATTTTAAAATCACATTTTATGTTATAAAAAATTTATTTTTATTGCTGAATTCTCTTTAGCGGCGGCGCGCGCATGCTGTAACAGCCGCGCGGAGCCCTATTTTCAACGTCTAATTAAAATGATAAATAATGGAGATAGAGTTCCGGGAGTTGGGACTTTTTTATAGGAAATCTCCTCTTCTTTAACGAGCTTTTTTCAAAATTGCTTAAATGTTAATATTTTTCAAGTTATTAACAAAAAACGAAATATCATTTTTTTTTCATCTTATTTTGTTAATAACAATTGCAATTTTTAACCTGCCAAAATCCTTCAAAAACATTTTTCTAGATGATTCCGAATCGAATGAGCCATCGCTCATATTTTTAGGACCTTTATCTCTATTTTTCACGTTTTTGAACTTGTTGATTAGACTAATAGTGTTTACATTGGAATGTAATATTCATTTGTAATTCACAAACACTATAACACTTGCGCCTCAGCTCACCCATCAATTCACCAAGATTATTCTCTTTATTTATTTTTGCAGGTGTTCTGATATATGAGATGTTAGCTGGATATCCGCCATTTTACGATGACAACCCTTTCGGCATATACGAAAAAATTCTGAGCGGCAAAATAGAATGGCCCAAACATTTGGATACTGTAGCCAAGGACCTTATCAAAAAACTTCTTGTTCAAGACAGGACAAAAGCGATTGGGTAACATGAAGGTATTTATATTTTTTCAAATGATAGACGATTCTATCGAGAACTGGTACTTCCTTGTGTGTTTTTTTAATTAATAGTCAAAATCCATACATACGAAGTTTTGGTAGATATTTTTCTTATTTTTTTAATTCTTAGTGACAATGATCGAAATTTATTCTGTGGCCTGTCTCTTCATAGTACTTCGAAAGTGCCGAAGAAGGGTCGGACAGCAAGTTGATGTTAGTAAACTCGGCTGGTGACTCGCCTGTTAGCTTGTCCTATGTATGTTCTAGGTCATTCGGAGCGTGGCATTTCATATATTTCTTGGGACACATTGGCTATGTTATCTCTAGAAGATCTGAGGAAATTAGAAATTTCATCATTTGCCGTGAAAATTCTTTTAATGCCGCGTTTCTCTGAGGTTCTGCCAATTTTGTCGTGACACCTTTGACATAGGGAAGGAATGCTTTGTGTGGTTGGTTATTTGTTGGATTTTGGGAGTTTGGAGAACGGGTTTGCGGATGGTGGATTGGTGTGTTATTATAACAGTTTTGAAGAAGCGGTTTTGAGTTTTTTGCGGTCTATTGTGATTATTGGTGAGTTGAATAGATCTGCGAGTGAGAGAGTTTAAGACGGTTGGTTTGGATGGTGATGAGAGCTGGCGTGTAGATAGCGGTTAGTGTCGGTTTATATATAAATAAATTAAAAAACCGCCCTCCTCCGAAATCGATTTAAATATACACTCTGCAGAAAAAGACAACTATCATTTTTAATTTTGTTTCCGTCAAAAAATAAAACTTACTTCATATCCTTCCTCATGACAATTCATTTTTAACTTCGCGTTTAGTAAGTATTTTGGAAATTTATATTATTTCTATTTTCAATTATTAATTTTGTAGATCGCCTTGAGAAATGAAATAAACATTTTTGAAAGCTCAGCTCAAAAACGAAGGATTCACTTTGAATTGGTCATTCTTCACTGGAAACCAAATATTTTTGCAGGACAAACAATTTCATGCAAGAAAAATCTACCATATCATTTTAGTATTGAATATGATCCCTTTGAATTTTTTCCATCCGCCTTCTTCCTAATAAATCACTTTTGGACAATTCAATAATAGTCACCATAGAATTATTCAATCTTCCTGTATTTTTTACAAGCTTTTATTTAACTTGCTTCCTTCGTATGTCATTCTGTCATTCTTTCCGGTTCAAAATTTGTAATCCATTTTTGGAGCTCTTGCCGACATCCGATTGAGCTGAAATTTGGCAGGTGTCCTAATTCCGGAGACAATGCATTATGAAATTTTTGTTAGAGAGAAAACAAAATACACTCCAAGATGGAGGACGAGTTTTGTGATTATGGTACGATTCGATTCAAAATTGGAATGTGGAGGTTTTGGGGACGGAATTGAATTTTTCTCATGAAATTTTTTTGTAAAGAGAAAAAAACAAAATGGCGGATGAGATTTAGGTTTATGGTCGATTCAAAATTGGTATGTCGGAGTTTTTGGGGTCGGAGATTATGAATTTATTGTTTTTAGTTAAATGTCATAAATTGAAGATGGCAACTCCAAGATGGCGGATGAGTAAATATTTAGATGGTCTTCTCATTGAAGGACTAGGTAGCTTAGAAATAACGATGCTTCAAACAAAAATACATAGATTAAGGCGTATTTAAGTACTAAAAAGTACAAAATAAAATAATTTCAAAAAACACTTTTTGAAAACAAGCTTTTCATTCAAATGCACCGAAAAGTAAGAAATAATTGCTTTGGATGCTTTGGATGAGTGACGTAGGTTATTCCGTAAGTTATAGATTCAAAAGCTGGTCGCGCAATGTTTTCAGTTCGAATACAAAAGCAGATATAGATGGTAATTCCAATAGATATTAACAAAGTATCCATTCTGATTCTTTCGATAATAATACAAGAAAAAATAATCAATAAAAAAACCTTTTTAGAGACAAGCTTTCATTCAAATGCATTAAAAAGTAAAAAATAATTGCTTTGGATGTCTGACGTGGGTTATTCCGTGAGTTATAGATTCAAAAGCTTGTCGCGCAAAGTTTTCAGTTCGAATACAATAGCGACAAGCTTTTGAATCAATAACTCACGGAATAACCTACGTCCACATCCAAAGCAATAATTTTTTACTTTTTAGTGCATTTGAATAGGAGATTGTTTCAAAAAAGTTTTTTATTAATTATTTTATTGGCTTATCGTGTTATCCAAAAAACATTGTAGTTGCATTCAAATAATAGATGAGGAAATATTTCAGGAGAGTATTCTATGAGAATCATGGAAAAAAGTGTATTTTTTAATTTTTATTTTATACATTCTCACTTTAATAGATCTGAGTTCCAAAAATATCATTAATATCATCTCAAAAAAAATATCTAGAATATATAGGATATAGAAAGTTTTAATAAACCCCAAGAATAATAATATTCCAAGAATAATAATTTCAAATTACCGGTAAATATTTATTCGTTATGGTCTCAGCTAATAATTATTATCTAATAAAACTTCATTATTTAATTTCCTTCGATCGTGCAATCTTCGTATTTGTACGCATTCTGCTTTGAACTTCCGAAGTTGTAAACACATTTCTATTTCCTAATTACTGATTCATATTTTCACCAGGCAGTGTGATTCATAAGCTGATGCCGTATTCAGATAGACGAACGTTAGTTCCGCCGCGGTCAGCCGATTGTCAAGGCCAGACAATGAAGACTGGCTAGACGCTGTGGTGTCATACAATAAAAAATTGCACAAATAACCCCTTCACCACACCAAATCTCTTCACACCTATATGCGCATTTCGATTACTGAGTTATAGACATCAGTAGGTAAACTACACTAAATAAATTGTTAATTATTTTTTAAAGCCAGACAAGCATGGACAAGAGTAAATTATTCCACGTTAGACATATGTTCGCACTTGCTTGGTTTTCTCTGTAATAACTCATAATAATTGGGATTATTTTGGAATTTTTTAAACAGACTGACACATTTAAAATATGAAAATAATTTGCCCAAGTCCAAGTGATTGGAGATGGTTTGAAAGTGGCTGCACCGGCCCACTAGAAGGCCTGATGATGGTCTAAAATATTCCAAGTCATGGCACCAGAAGTCATTTGTAACAATGATGCAAGAGTTGCATCGCATTCACTAGGTCTTCCAATACATTTTTGTCGACGAAAATCTATTTCAAGCATCCATGATCATCAGGAAGACCGGAATAATTCGGGAACACATTTTTTTGAAACAATTTCACTATGCTGTATGTGGTCGGCTTTAGAATAGCCCCATGGTAAATCCTGCCTGTCGTAAGAGGCGACTAAAAGGATAACCGTAGGTGGAAGATGGTCTCATCGCCCGGTGAAATACCACCATATCGACTTTGTGTGCTGTGAAATGGATCATTCCATGTTTCAGTGTTCGGTCGATACTTTCCGGTCTCCCTCTTTCCTTTTCCCCAATTCCTCCTTTATTTTCAGGTGCATCCTAATAGTAATAATGATGAAGTCTCCTAGAGTAAAACACTCCAGAAGCAAAATACTTCTCCATTCGGATTTCCGGGCGAGAGGTACTCGAGGGGACTCAACATTAAAGATTAATTTTTGCAACATCCGCGGACTCAACAAGAACATCAATGACGTCCACCATCACCTACAGACGAAAAAACCGGATATTCTGGCTCTAACAGAAACACAAGTAAACTCGTCCACCAACAAGGTCCATATGCTCTGTCCTGGTTACGAACTCCATTCTCGATTCAGGTTCAAAGGTGGAGCCTGCCTTTACGCTAAGGCTAACCTTTCATGCCAGCGTGAAGAGAGTCTGGAACCGAAAGACTTTGATGTGATGTGGTTCAAGCTATCTGATACCAAACTGACTAAGTTCCTCTGCTGCCTTTACCTATCACCTAATGAACCTTCATATAACGACCTCTTTGAGTTTTTATCACTCAAACTGGACTACATTCAGGAGAACCATCCAACAGCTGAAACCATAATCATGGGAGACTTTAATGTACATAACGCTGCCTGGCTCAAATTCTCTAACAAAACAGATGATGTGGGTCGTCAAGCCGAGGCCTTCGCCATCACTCATGGTCTAGAATAACTGGTCGAGCTACCAACCCGCATCCCTGATGTCAACAACCAGTCTGCCAATACACTAGATCTTTTCCTCACCACCAATCCTGACCCGTATAGAATAGAAGTTTGTGCCCCACTTGGAAACTCTGATCACACCCTCATCTCCACAACATGCTCTTTCCATTCACTATCGAGCTGCACAATACCACCCCGTCTCATGTGGCATTACAATTCGGCCGACTGGGAAGGTCTTCGTATGTTTTTCTCAGCGTTTCACGATGTGCTGAGACAATTTCTGAAATCATCATGTTGGGGATGCAAACTTACATACCGAATACCGAAAGAAGAACATCATCCGATAAGACCTGTTTTAACAGAAACTGCTCTAGAGCTGTGGCTTCCAAACAGGCAGCATACCATCGATGGCTAAAAAATCCGGGCCCTGAGACCAGAGCAGCATATGTCGAGGCTAGAGGCATATGCAAAGAGACAATAGAATGCTCAAAAGATGCCCAGAATGCCAAAATAAGATCAAAACTTGCTGAATGTCCTAACGGATCCCGTTCATTTTGGTCTTTCGCCAAAGCTGTGGGAAGGAACTTCACTTCCAGCTCATTTCCTTCTCTAACCAAAGAAGATGGAACACTAGCAACGACTGCCCAGGAAAAAGCCAATATCTTTGCGCACCTATTTGCTGGAAATTCCACTCTGGATTCATCGGGAAAACAACCCCCGAACATTACACCTATTGACAGTCACATGCCCGAGATCACCTTCCGCCAACGTACTAACAGAAAGATTTTGCTGAGTCTCAACACCAACAAAGCCTGTGGACCTGACGGAATCCCGCCGATTGTTCTCAAGAAATGTGCCCCCGAACTAACACCTGTTCTTTGCAAGTTGTTCAACCACTCTTACAATTTGGGGGTATTTCCGTCCAATTGGAGAATTGCAAGAGTACAGCCAGTCCCTAAAAAAGGCAAAAAGGCCCTACCTAGCAACTACAGACCTATCGCACTGCTATCTATCATTTCAAAGGTCATGGAAAAAGCCATCAACATCGAGCTCATGAAATATCTGGAAGACTCAGGAATTGTCAACGATAGGCAATATGGCTTCCGCCATTAGAGATCAACTGGTGACCTGCTCGCTTACGTCTCACATATATGGCAGCTATCTATTGAAAAGTATGGAGAAACTTCAGCTGTGGCATTAGATATCTCCAAGGCGTTCGATCGAGTTTGGCACCAGGGACTCCTCGCCAAGCTTCCGTCTTATGGCTTGCCCCCTCAGCTGTGTTCTCTGCTTGCTAGTTTCCTCTCAAACAGGTCTCTCCATGTAGTGGTCGATGGAGTTTCATCTGACACTCTACTCATAAATGCTGGTGTTCCGCAAGGATCTATTCTCGCACCAACACTATTTCTACTTCACATCAACGACCTGTTGAAAGCAACTTCATGTCCAGTACACAGCTTTGCCGATGATAGTACCCTCCATACCGCTTTCTCTTCCAGGCCCCTATATCAGCCCGTGAAACCAGAAATGAACGAGGAAGAAATGTTAATAATATAAATATGGACTTAGCAACAATTCTCGAGTGGGGATCTAATAACTTGGTAGAATTCAATGCAAACAAAACACAAGCATGTCTTTTCTCTAGAAAAGCCGATCTCACTGTGCCTAACATAACTTTGTCAGGAGTAACCATACCACTGAAGTCATCCATATCGATGCTTGGTATTACTATCAGCAATAACCTTTCCTGGGAAAATCACGTGAGGTCCATTGCCAAAAGTGCATCCCAAAAACTTGGTTTTTTGTTCCGTGCCAAGAGCTATTTCACCCCCACTCAGCTGCTTATGATCTATAAGGCACAGATCCGACCTGTCCTGGAATACTGTTCCCATATTTGGAGCGCGGCACCTAAACATATCCTGAGGCTATTGGATTTTGTCCAAAAAAGGGCAATTCGTCTCGTCGGTGATGCCTCGCTTACAAACTCGCTCACTTGTCTGGAACACCGTAGAAAAGTTGCGATTTGTCTCTATTTTATAGATATTTTCATGGGCGATGCTCTTCTGAAATATCAACAATCGTTCCTGCTTTGGCAGTCTCTTCGAGACTAACCCGTCAAGTTCAGTCATCACACTCCTTCGTGGTCACTTTGGAGACCTGCAGAACATCACTTTCCAAAGACTCGTTCATCCAACGAACAGCGAGGCTTTGGAACTCATTGCCTTGGGAGGTGTTCCCCGAGGCATACAACCTCCAGAAATTTAAGAAGAACACCAACTCCTACCTTCTTTCCCTTGGTTCCCACGATGTTCTCTGAACATTACAGGATATCATTTTTCGTGGGAACCAGAACATTAAAAAAAAATGCAATTATTAAAAAATGTTAGAAACAGTGAAACTTTGAAATCAGTTTTTTTTGACATTAAAACTTTCTATTCAATATTCAATTGAGAATGTTTCTCTTTTCAATAAGAGAGGCATTGCACCACGTCCTACATAACTATTATTATACAGTGCGTTCCATAGCTATGGAATAAATTCATTTTCAGCGTTATTATGTATTTGTTTAAAAAAACCTGAAACACGTCGATTTCTATTGTCAATTTGACAATTTACAGTATGCACCCCCTCTGAATTAGGAGCGCCCCTCAAAAAATTTGAATGAGAAGGAGGGTCGTGTGGAACCTTGTTCGAAAAGGATTTCCATTCTCTGTTCAGCAATATAAAGTTTTTCAAATTTGGTACAATCATAACTGAGAAAATTTATTTTGAAAATGTAAAATTTTGATACTTCACGTAGAATGAAGGAAATATTGTAACATAATGTTTGGGAAGTATTTTTCAATTTATTTTACAATTGAATTAAATGTTCAAAAAAATATACGGGTCGAATAGAGAACCTCCTCCTTTTTGGTTTCATCGGTTAAAAAACGACCACCATTTACTTCTTGACAATAAGCAAGTCGATCGTGGAATTCTCGTACATTTTGTATGACCTCAGGGGTTATGTTGTTCATTTCTTCCGTTATCCTAACTTTTAAATCTTCAATATTGTCTGGTCTATTGAAATATACTTTTGATTTTGAATAACCTCATAAAAAATAATCAAGTATTTTCTTATCTGTTATCACAGTCTACGGTTAGCAAAATAGAAAAATAAATCGTGAAACTGGACATATAAAAACTATTCAAAAACCAGGTCGAAATGTGCGATTGAGGAAAATCCGCATATGACAAGTATACAACTTGCCGCTGACAATGATGTAAGTAAATCATCGGTATTGAGAGCGTTACATAAAGAAAAATACCATCCTTATAAAATTCAGTTGATTCAGGAGTTAAATGATGATGATCCTGATATAAGGCAACAATTCTGTGATCTGATGATGGACAGAATGGAAGCAGATTTGCAGTTCATAAAAAAAATATTTTTTCTGATGAAGCTACTTTTCATATAAATGGAACGGTTAATGACAAAACTGTAGATATTGGAGCAGAAAAAATCCTCATTGCATGTGTGAGGCTCACACACAATATCCTAAAAAAGGAACGTTTGGGCTGGTATCATTAACAACAAAATTTTTTTATGAACTTTTAACAGCGCATATTAAAAAGACTTTTTCTGTTGTTAATGATCCAAATGCAATAGATAGATCAATTTGGTACCAACAAAATAAGTTTCAGAACATCAGTTTCTTAATAGATTCATTAACCTATCCAAAACAGATTTCACGTCACAGGAAGGAAGTTTAATTGCAAAAGGTTTCAACTATAATCTAAAACCAGAAATTAACGAAAACAATTAGAAATCTAGGTATTGAAACGGAAATAGCGTTAAAAGGTACATCCGATTGTAATATTCACAAACATTTTAGGCTAATATATTAAAATCTATCTTTCAAAATTTCAAATAAAGCACAATAAAGAAAATTGATCGCGAAAGGAATAAAGGAAAAGTCTAAAATGGAATAATTTTCACACGTAGCGGCAAAGGAAAAACGGTGATTGCAATTGATAAAGACGATTACCTAAAAATAACTTTAGATTTCTTCACTGCATTACAAACGTATTATTAGAGATTATTTGAACGAAGTTTTTCCCAATAGGTGGATTTGAAGACGTGGAACGATTGAATGGCCGCATGGATCCCCCGATTTGACTCCTCTCGATTACTTCTTATGGGGTTATTTAAAATCAAAAGTATATTTCAATAGATCAGACAATATTGCAGATTTAAAAGTTAGGATAACGGAAGAAATTAACAACATAAACCCTGAGGTCCTACAAAATGTTGAACGAGAATTCCAAGATCGACTTGCTTATTGTCAAGAAGTGAATTGTGGTCATTTTGAACATTTAATTTAGTTGTAAAATAAATTGAAAAATACATCCTATACATTATGTGACATTATTTCCTTCATTCTACGTGAAGATCAAAATTTTACATTTTCAAAATGAATTTTCTCATTTATGATTGCACCAAATTTGAAAAACTTGATATTCCTGAACAGAGAATCGAAATCCATTTCGAACCCCCTTCTCATTTAAATTTTTTGAGGGGGTGCTCATAATTCAGAGGGGTGCAAGAAGGGGGTAATATTTTCATACTGTAAATTGTCAAATTGACAATAGAAATCGACCTGTTTCAGATTTTTTTAAACGAATACATAATAACGCTAAAAATGATGAATTTATTCCATACCTATGGACAGCCCTGTATACACTCTTAGCATTACACTGGGAAAAACAAAAATCATATGATGCTAGGGAAGAGTAGCTCCCATAACTTCCTCTTTGGTACACCGTTTATTCTTGTCAAATATATCTGTCATGGCGATACCTCACGATTGTATATATGATATAGTGACAAAAAATATTTTCCTGTTAATGAACTACCTATCCTATCACCTAAAGCAATAATGATGCATTATTTCATCGTTAATTGAAAAACCTATGCCTGCTACCATGCTGGTCATCGTGTCGTTCAAGTCTTTTCGGTTACTTTGATAACAGTATATTTCATTTTTCTCCATATATATTTTATAATGAGTTCTTGAAATAATGAGATAAATAATCATGTAAACTTGCCTATTTAATTTTGTTGATCTCATACTGAAAGTTGTGTTTATTTGAACTGTCAATCATTACGTAGGGATCCACATATCGATAATGGAAAAGTCCATCGATTTATCCAAGCATTTTTACCCTTCTGTATGAAATGAATCAAGTTTATTCTACAAAACAGTGATGGATTGATCGGTTGAAGATTACTCACGTCACAGTTTATTTCAATTTCATTTTGAATAAACAGCGGAATATATATGCGGCAAACTCTTGAAGTCTATATAAAAAATATTTACAATTTCTCATATTTTGTTTACGATTTTAAGTTTCTGGGTCGTCGCTCACAAAAAATTGAGAATACTTTCAAATATGCCACGTTTCTCTATAGGTGACAATGTTCAACATTAGAACGAATAGGATTTCAAGTTGTTGTCTCTAATTTTCCATTCGATTTTGCGACAAATAAAAAAAATTATATATTGTTTTCAGAGTGGTGCAGATGATATCAAGAGACATAGGTGGTTCAAAGGAATTGACTGGCATGATGTCTTCCATAGGAAACTTACAGTAAGTATATGTAGAGACAATGTAGATGAATTATTGATAATAATAATAATCATTTTATTTCATACATTTTCCAAAAACAATAGATTAATACATGAAAAACATATGAAAATTTGAAATAAACATGAAAAAAAACAGCTTGTGTTTGAGAACATTCTGAAGAAATTAGGTTACTATGTACAAAAGTGATGTGAACACATCATATGGTGAATAAACACAGACAACCACAAAAAAATCGAATGCGTGCGAGGTACTTTATTTATTGCATCGATATTATAAATTATAAAAACAAAACTATTGAAAATATGTTCAATACATGTTCGGACATAGACGAATATATACACATATAGACATATATACACACATACATACATATGCATAATATTAGAAATAAGGAGTTATTGAGGTTATATATATATATATATATATATATACATATATTTATATAACCTCTTGCACACCCGTGAATGACGAATGTATAATGCCATTTTATGACAAATTACAGTAATTAAGAATCTGAAAAAAAAAATTGAAAAAATGTTGGGTAGCGCCTCCCGCCTAATTTCAGGTTACCTGCTGGGAGGAAAACTTCATCAATTGCCGAATGCAATGAACATTTAAATCGTCATTTGAATAAGGTAGAATGTTGAACTGATTGTGTTGTAAATGTACACATTGTAGGCTGCCTGAGATAGATATATAATTTCAAAGTGAAGAAAACAACTAACCTTGTTATATCCAAACTGGTCAAAAAGTCAGAACTAGTTGATTTCATTATCTGCTTTGAGGCGCTTATCATAAGTATCACAGTCACTTGTAAGAAACAAACAACACAAACATTATTGAAAAGGGAAACATTCGCAATTGAATATTGTTTTGAAGAATAATATCATGACCATTGTAGTAATTGAGACATTCTGAACACGTGAACTGAACACTGTTGCCAAGCAAAATTCTCACATGCACGGTTTACAAAGCTGCCTACGAACGAAAGTTTGTTAGATTCTATTAGTATTTTCTGATTGGCTATTGAATGAAAGAAGATTTACGTCCATGTTTTCGGTCAGAAGTGGTTCGGTTAGTCCAGTAAAACAGGGTGAAATAATTCATGAAAAGTTCATTAGGATCACCGATAGAAATGGGTGAATAATTTATTTGTATTTGCTTGAAATGCCATTCAAGGTATTCAAAACATCTTCTGGAGAGAATAGTTACGTAACAGAACAATATTGTTGTGAATAAGAAATCAGATGGGAGGGAGTTTTTTGAACTGACAACCCGTGAGCACTGAAATATTGTAATTCCCGACCTACGAATATATTCTGTGGCTTATGAGGAAAAATTATTGTCAATAAGTATATCGTAAATATTATTGGACTATATAGGCAAACTTTCTTCTGTATTCATGAGGCTAGATATTATCAGCAGATGTTTACGAGTGACAGACTGTAAAGAAGACGAAGTATACTCATATTTTCCCGAAGGAAGTTTAGTTCAGTTTTAGATTTTCAAAGGGACACATCTATCGAGGGCATTTTGTTCTAGTTATATAGGTCTTGCCAACCTCAATTTTTCTAGTTTATTTGAATTTATCTTCATTCAATTGACTAATAGTACAGCCCAGAGTACGTTCAATTTTGATAAATATATATTATAATTTAAATACAAAAAAATTACCATATGAATATCCTTTCTTCTGTAGTCTTATTAGTAAATTTAGGTACCTGAAAACCTCATAATTTCATTGAAATGATGTTAATGAAACTCAATATATGTTGTTGAAAAAAATTTAAAATATGTGTTTTATTTATATTGAGATAAGAAGAAAATCTGAAACATATTCAGTAAAAAGTTACAGTTCTAGGAGAGTCTATCACTTCTAACAGTAATTGAAAAGAACTTAATTAACAACTAATCAGAAAACAGTACGTGATGTGCACGAGAACTAACTTGAACATTATTGTCTTTGTTTTTCAAAATAATTGCCATTCTATCAAAAAATAATGTATATGATATTATTATATCTAGTACGTAAACGCCCGCTGTTCAAATTAATTCTCCTGCCAACCAGATTAAATTTCTACTTCATTCATAAATGCGACGAGTATTATTTGTCTTCTACTCTTCAAAATAGCACGGAACAGCTCGGTGTTTAGTTTCAAGAGCCAGCAAAAGACAAGACAATAATGTTCAAATTAATTCTCCTGCACATGGCGTACTGTTTTCTGATTGGTTGCTAATTAGGATCTTCCATTCACCAGCCAATCAGAAAACACTAGTAGAATCTAACAAACTTTCGTTCGTAGACAGCTTTGTAAACCGTGCATGTGAGAATCTTGCTTGGCAACAGTGTTCAGTTCACGTGTTTTGAATGTCTGAATATTATTTTCAAAACAATATTCAATTGCGAATGTTTCCTTTTTCAATACCGTTTGTGTTGTTTGTTTCCTACAAGTGATTGTGATAATTATGATAAGTGCCTCAAAGCAGAGTATGAAGTCAACTAGTTCTGACTTTATCGCCATTTTGGATATAACAAGGTCAGTTGTTTTCTTTACTTTGGAATTGCATATACAGTGTCACACATAAAGTTCGCAACATATGGACGTTTTTTTTATTAAGAGGTATAATGAAAATTTGACTTTGCAGTTAGTTTGTGCTTGAAAAATGAGTAAAAAACAGCCTCTTTCCTTTTGTCATGTGCTACTCTAAACCTGTCAAATTTGACATTTTTTTCGAAAATCCTCAAAAAATCAGTTTTTTTTATAAATTTCGAAAAATGCCCGAGAAAAAAGTTGCTCAGTTTTCAATGTTATACATTTCCTCCAAATTTGGACTCTCTACTGTCACTTCGACGTTTATCCAGTTTTTTTATTTTTCGAATCTTTCGCTCTACCTATTCGAACGAAACATGATTCAAATTTCATAATTTGGATGAATACGAGACTTCAATATCATATCTTGCCCTGAAAATACTCACATTGGCCTGTTACCAGAAAAAAAATAAATGCACCCCCAGAAATTCGTCTTTGTTGATCTAGTTTTCATCTAGTTTTTTCATTTCATTGTGAAACTGATTCGGATTTTCGAAGTATGGACGTTAATATATCAGTAATCGAATAAACGAAATTCTCTTCATTCTTATTACACTCGTCTTTCTTTTTTAATAGATTTTTATCCAGTTTGATTACTTTTCTGACCAATAATTCAGTTACAAACAAACCCGAAATATCATACTTTTCTGTAAACTAAACAATGACCTACAGTTCCATAACTATTAAAAAGACTTTCGTTCTAGCGATTTGTACTAAACATGATATAAAATTTCGTGATTTTAAACAATACAAGACTATTGCAACATCTCGGGAAGAAAATAGTACAATTGATCGAATCAAAATAAAATTTTTCCTTAGTAGGCTTTCGAAACAAATTTTTAGTTTTGGTTAATGTCAAATAATTGCCTTTAATAAATCGAGTTGTTTTGTGTACAGATTTTCCTACTTTTATAATTCATAAATAAGTTTTATGTACAATTTTATCCACACAAGACAAAGTGGAAATCGTTTTTTTATGTGGTGAGAATGTGCCATTTCAAAGATGTTGCTTGTATTTTCAATCACCGGCATCCAGGAAGAAATATTCACTTTAGTACCGTGGGAAAGATATTGAAAACATTCAAAGAAACTGGCTCTGTGGACAATCGTTTCAAGAAACCACATAATCCAATAAGGTATACACACTCTCAAAGAAAGAGATTTCGATATTCGAGCTGGATTTTCATTTTGGTTCCAAGGTGAAAGAGAAAATGATATCACATTTCCCTACGTCGAACGCAACAGTTAGTTCCAAAAATTGTCGCTGGTGGTCCAACAATAATCCAAATTTTGTAATAGAATGCCGTGACCAATATTCATTCAAGACAAATGTGTGGTGTGGTTTAAATAATTGGGCCATATTTTTTTAGAGAAAATTTGAACGCAGACATGTACAGAAATTTCATTATGAATCAGTTGTCTGAAGTTTAAGATAATCTGCCTCTGACGAAATTTGTGGTATCAGCTTGACGAGGCACCGTCCACCAAACGGTAGAAGTGAAACAGTGTCTCAGTTAGATGTTTAGGGGCAAAGTGATAGGACGAGATTGGGAAGATTATTGGCCACCAAGATCACCGGGCTTGTCTCCAATGGACTTTTTTCTATGGGGTTCTCTGCAATATCACTGAAATAACAGGATACCATATTTCGAATCGATCCGACCTGTGGAAGTTGCTCACATACCTTCATAAACAATTATGAATCAGTTTTCTGAAGTTTTGGATAATCTGCCTCCGACGAAATTTGTGGTATCAGCTTGACGAGGCACCGTCCACCAAACGGTAGAAGTGAAACAGTGTCTCAGTCAGATGTTTAGGGGCAAAGTGATAGGACGAGATTGGCCACCAAGATCACCGGGCTCATCTCCAATGGACTTTTTTCTAAAGGGTTATCTGAAACAAAAAGTGTATAAGCACAGACCATTTGCAAACAAAGAACATTTAGAGAATACCATTCGGGAGTGTTGTGCTAATATAAATCCCCTATTTGTCAAAAATGCCACAAAGTCTGTGAATGAAAGGACTATAATTTGTATAGAACGGGAAGGACGGCATACTGAATGATGAATTCGGATTCTTCACAAGATTATTGAAATAAATCAATGAATGTTACGATGTTTTGTTGTGAATTTGGTTATAGTTATTTTGGTTTAATGTTTTTTACACATCTAATGGTAAAAATAAAGAATATGATATTTATGAAATTAATTCAAGAAACGTTGCGAAAAATTATTATTTGCTCGAAAATTACATCAAACAGTTTACATCCAACAGTCACAATGTTGGATGTAAACTACATCAAAATATTTCGAACTCATCTGCAGCTAACGGGATACAAATCTGTTCAAAAAAGGAATACAAGTGTAATAAGAATGAAGAGAAATTCGTTTATTCGATTACTGACATATTAACGTCCATACATTGGAAATCCGAATCAGTTTCACAATGAAATGAAAAAACTAGATGAACTTTGCAACAACAAAGACAAATTTCTGGAGGTGCATTTTTTTTTCTGGTAACAGGCCCATGTGGATATTTTCTAGGCATGTATGACATTGAAGTCTCGTATTCATCAAAATTATGATATTTCAATCATGTTTCGTTCGAATCGGTAGAGCGGAAGATTCCAAAAATTAAAAAAATTGGAAAAAGTCGAAGGGACAGTAGAGAGTCCAAATTTGGAGCAAAGGTATAAAATTGGAAACCGAGCAACTTTTTTCTTTGGCATTTTTCGAAATTTCCAAAAAACAAATTTTTGAGGATTTTCGAAAAAAAATTCAAATTTGACAGGTTTAGAGTAGCACATGACAAAAGGAAATGGGCTGTTTTTTACTATTTTTCAAGCACAACCTAACTACGAAGTCAAATTTTCATTATATCTATTAATAAAAAAACTTCCAAATGTTGCGTACTTTATGTGTGACACTGTATATCTCAGGCAGCCTGCAATGTATATATTTACCACACAATCAGTTCAACATTCTACATTATTCCAAATTTCGATTTAAATTTGTAATGCAATCGGCAACTGCCAAAGTTTTCCTCTGAGTAGGTCACCTGAAGTTAAGGTGGGTGGCGCTACCCAAAATTTTGTCGAATTTTACAAAGAACAAAACATGTTTTCAAATATTTTTAACACATTTTGAACCACTGTAATTCATTATAAAATGGCATTATACACTCGTCATTCACAGGTGTGTAAGAGGTTAGATAACACCTTGTGTATATATATATATATACCTATACACACACATATACATACATATATAGTATTTCTAATCCCAATTGGACCGACATAAAAAGTTTCGAGAAGAAATTCTCTTTGCAGTTGCCGCCTTGACATAGACGTCGGTATATTATTGGTCAGTGGTATTTTTTCAGTTACTTATTCTTACAATCATGACACCATGTTATCTCAACTGAATTGAGACCTTCTGTCTTATTATATGAGCGTAATTATATTATCCGTTTTATTTTCAGCCACCATTTGTACCGAAAATAATGTATGATGGTGACTCGAGTAACTTTGATGAATATCCAGAGACCGACTGGAAATCGTCAAGAACGCTGGGAGAATCAGAGCTGAAGCTGTTCGAAGACTTCTGATTCGTTCCTTCAGTCATGGTAGGCTTCGAATTGTTTTCTGGGTAATTTTATCTAGTAGATTTTTTTGAAACCCAGAGTGATGCTGCATTTTCACGTAGGTTAGATCACCGAGAGTACCGTCGAGTACTAAATCTAGGTATCCAGTTTTCTAACGATAACGCTAGGAATTCATTGTGATATAATAATATTTTTTAAGCTTATTGTTTAGGATACTTGTAAATATTATCGTTATTTTTGTGTGATCTGTTGATTAGAGTAGTGGATTTCACTAAAAAATGTTGGATTGATGTTTACTCATTTTTTTCCAAACTGAGTTATTTTTGTTATTTCTTTTGTTGAGTGAGGAATGTTAATATTGGTTAGTATTTTCTTTCTTTATAAATTATGTTGGGAAACAAGTTATATTTGAAATAAATACAATATTTTTTATAATCTTCTTTTTAATTTCATATACCAACACACCCTTTATTTGTATGGAAATATGAACAGGGTGTTCATAAAATCAGATGCGCAACTGTAAGACACACCTAAGTCAGTGTCTCTCATTGTTCAAGATAACCCTTCAGGAGGTATTCATGTTGTAGCGTTGAAATTCTCAACTGAATATTGAAACTTATTTTTTGAGAGTTGAAAAATCCCTGATAAAAAAGTGTTTCCTAATTCTTCCAGCCTTCCTGATGCTCGTGGAAGCGTGAATTAGATTTGGGGCGACAGAAGTGTAGGTTTCCATAGTGAATGCGATGTCATTATTGTACCAGAAAATAGCTTAATTTTTATCGTAGATTTTTCAATTTATCGTTACATTTATTTCAATTTTGTACTATAGATGGCACTATGTGTATATCACTCCTCTCCTAACGGTGAATATCACCCTCAATATTAGATTCCTGTTCCCTAAAAGATCCATTAGTATTATTAACGTATACGCATGCGCTATTAGAGAGTTATTGCAACTTACAAATAAGCGCTGACTTTATTAAAAGATCCGCTACTAAAGTATCTGACTTCATTCTGCCAATTAACGTCGAATATTTGCATACTCTTGGATTTCTAGTTCCTGTACGTGAGTTTTTTTCTGGGGAAATATAACTCATGTTGTTCAGTCTTTCATTTCTTTCAGGAGCACAGCTTCATATTTATCTCTTGCAGTATGTTTCTGGGTATCCCAAACACACTTTACGTCAGTTTGAGAAATCAGGTTTTTTTTTTTTTATGTTCTGGTTCCCACGAAAAGGGATATCCTGTAATGTTCAGAGAACATCGTGGGAACCAAGGGAAAGAAGGTAGGAGTTGGTGTTCTTCTTAAATTTCTGAAGGTTGTATGCCTCGGGAACACCTCCCTAGGCAATGAGTTCCAAAGCCTCGCTGTTCGTTGGATGAACGAGTCTTTGGAAAGTGATGTTCTGCAGGTCTCCAAAGTGACCACGAAGGGGTGTGATGACTGAACTTGACGGGTTAATCTCGAAGAGACTGCCAAAGCAGGAACGATTGTTGATATTTCAGAAGAGCATCGCCCATGAAAATATCTATAAAATAGAGACAAATCGCCAACTTTTCTACGGTGTTCCAGACAAGTGAGCGAGTTTGTAAGCGAGACATCACCGACGAGACGAATTGCCCTTTTTTGGACAGAATCCAATAGCCTCAGGATATGTTTAGGTGCCGCACTCCAAATATGGGAACAGTATTCTAGGACAGGTCGGATCTGTGCCTTATAGATCATAAGCAGCTGACTGGGGGTGAAATAGCTCTTGGCACGAAACAAAAACCAAGTTTTGGGATGCACTTTTGGCAATGGACCTCACGTGATTTTCCCAGGAAAGGTTATTGCTGATAGTAATACCAAGCATCGATATGGATGACTTCAGTGGTATGGTTACTCCTGACAAAGTTATGTTAGGCACAGTGAGATCGGCTTTTCTAGAGAAAAGACATGCTTGTGTTTTGTTTGCATTGAATTCTACCAAGTTATTAGATCCCCATTCGAGAATTGTTGCTAAGTCCATATTTATATTATTAACATTTCTTCCTCGTTCATTTCTGGTTTCTCGGGCTGATATAGGGCCCTGGAAGAGAAAGCGGTATGGAGGGTACTATCATCGGCAAAGCTGTGTACTGGACATGAAGTTGCTTTCAACAGGTCGTTGATGTGAAGTAGAAATAGTGTTGGTGCGAGAATAGATCCTTGCGGAACACCAGCATTTATGAGTAGAGTGTCAGATGAAACTCCATCGACCACTACATGGAGAGACCTGTTTGAGAGAAAACTAGCAAGCAGAGAACACAGCTGAGGGGGCAAGCCATAGGACGGAAGCTTGGCGAGGAGTCCCTGGTGCCAAACTCGATCGAACGCCTTGGAGATATCTAATGCCACAGCTAAAGTTTCTCCATACTTTCCAATAGATAGCTGCCATATATGTGAGACGTAAGCGAGCAGGTCACCAGTTGATCTCTGATGGCGGAAGCCATATTGCCTATCGTTGACAATTCCTGAGTCTTCCAGATATTTCATGAGCTCGATGTTGATGGCTTTTCCATGACCTTGAAATAATAGATAGCAGTGCGATAGGTCTGTAGTTGCTAGGTAGGGCCTTTTGCCTTTTTAGGGACTGGCTGTACTCTTGCAATTTTCCAATTGGACGGAAATACCCCAAATTGTAAGAGTGGTTGAACAACTTGCAAAGAACAGGTGTTAGTTCGGGGCACATTTCTTGAGAACAATCGGCGGATTCCGTCAGATCCACAGGCTTTGTTGGTGTTGAGACCCAGCAAAATCTTTCTGATAGTACGTTGGCGAAAGGTGATCTCGGCATGTGACTGTCAATAGGTGTAATGTTCGGGGTTGTTTTCCCGATGAATCCAGAGTGGAATTTCCAGCAAATAGGTGCGCAAAGATATTGGCTTTTCCTGGCAGTCGTTGCTAGTGTTCCATCTTCTTTGGTTAGAGGAGGAAATGAGCTGGAAGTGAAGTTTCTTCCCACAGCTTTGGCGAAAGACCAAAATGAACGGGATCCGTTAGGACATTCAACAAGTTTTGATCTTATTTTGGCATTGTGGGCGTCTTTTGAGCATTCTATTGTCTCTTTGCATATGCCTCTAGCCTCGACATATGCTGCTCTGGTCTCAGGGCCGGATGTTTTAGCCATCGATGGTATGCTGCCTGTTTGGAAGCCACAGCTCTAGAGCAGTTTCTGTTAAACCAGGTCTTATCGGATGATGTTCTTCTTTCGGTATTCGGTATGTAAGTTTGCATCCCCAACATGATGATTTCAGAAATTGTCTCAGCACATCGTATTGGATCTACTGAAGAGAAACAAACTCTCTTCCATGGAAACGCTGAGAAAAACATACGAAGACCTTCCCAGTCGGCCGAATTGTAATGCCACATGAGACGGGGTGGTATTGTGCAGCTCGATGGTAAATGGAAAGAGCATGTTGTGGAGATGAGGGTGTGATCAGAGTTTCCAAGTGGGGCACAAACTTCTATTCTATACGGGTCAGGATTGGTGGTGAGGAAAAGATCTAGTGTATTGGCAGACTGGTTGTTGACATCAGGGATGCGGGTTGGTAGCTCGACCAGTTGTTCTAGACCATGAGTGATGGCGAAGGCCTCGGCTTGACGACCTGCATCATCTGTTTTGTTAGAGAATTTGAGCCAGGCAGCGTTATGTACATTAAAGTCTCCCATGATTATGGTTTCAGCTGTTGGATGGTTCTCCTGAATGTAGTCCAGTTTGAGTGATAAGAACTCAAAGAGATCGTTATATGAAGGTTCATTAGGTGATAGGTAAAGGCAGCAGAGGAACTTAGTCAGTTTGGTATCAGATAGCTTGAACCACATCACATCAAAGTCTTTCGGTTCCAAACTCTCTTCACGCTGGCATGAAAGGTTAGCCTTAGCGTAAAGGCAGACTCTACCTTTGAACCTGAATCGAGAATGGAGTTCGTAACCAGGACAAAGCATATGGACCTTGTTAGTGGACGAGTTTACTTGTGTTTCTGTTAGAGCCAGAATATCCGGTTTTTTTGTCTGTAGGTGATGGTGGACGTCATTGATGTTCTTGTTGAGTCCGCGGATGTTGCAATAATTAATTTTTAATGTTGAGTCCCCTCGAGTACCTCTCGCCCGGAAATCCGAATGGAGAGGTATTTTGCTTCCGGAGTGTTTTACTCTAGGAGACTTCATCATTATTACTATTTGGATGTACCTGAAAATAAAGGAGGAATTGGGGAAAAGGAAAGAGGGAGACCGGAAAGTATCGACCGAACACTGAAACATGGAGTGATCCATTTCACAGCACACAAAGTCGATATGGTGGTATTTCACCGGGCGATGAGACCATCTTCCACCTACGGTTATCCTTTTAGTCGCCTCATACGACAGGCAGGATTTACCATGGGGCTATTCTAAAGCCGACCCCATACAGCATAAGCATAAAGGTGATCGAAGAAATCCATCAAACCAAGTTTCACCTTAAAAATTACCTCAAACTCAAACAAGCAATGAAAACTTATCGGAGATAAAATACCTTCAAATCACTTTACCAAAACAATCTTTCAAGTCTTTGAATTGAATGTAAGACGCCCAAAAACACTCCTACAACTAATAAAATAAATTAATCTCATCAACTTCATAAAAAAAGGAAAGAACTCCGGGATATCGTCTGGCTGCGTAAGAGAGTGCCCGATGAAAATATAACAAATCGCTTTAAACAACTGAGAAAAGAAGTTGACGAACAAATAACAAGAGAAAAAAACACATTACGGTAAGATTATAAATGAATCCAATAAGTAAATAAAACTAAAACAGTATGGAATATCGTTAACTCGACCAAAGGCAAGCGTATTATGGGTAAAATCGAAGAAATTTGTTATAACGTTGTAACAATGACACAACCAAAAATCATTGCCGCCACTTTCGGAAACTATTTGTCAACCGTTATCAACGAGAAAATCTCTCACCACTTCGGCTCAGAACGATCGTTCAATTGCACTACAGGGCGAGCACACGTAATTCTTTTTTCTTTGTCCCCGTCAACAAAAATGAAATCATTGAAATTATTAATCAATTGCCCAATAAGAGGTCCACTGGTCCTGATGATTATCGCACCCATTTTATGTTCCATAATCAATACATCGATCACACAAGGGAAGTTCCCATCTGTTCTCGAATTAGCTTCAGTGATACTGATACATAAGAGGGACGACCAAGAAATGTTGAAAACTATAGGCCCATCGCTCTTCTGGCATTTTCCAGAAATTATAGAAAAAGTAGTTGCAAAAATAATTTCTCGAAACTTTCAATCTTTTCAGTGATAGCCAACACGGCTTTAGAACCGGTCTCTCAACAGAAACAGGGACTATACAGTGCGTTCAACATATCACAGACAGAATGGACATCGGGGAAAACGTAGTATCAATTATGTTTGATCTCACACGGGCTTTCGACACCGTTGAGAGCTCCTTCGTATCAAAAAAGCTAAATCAACTAGGAATTCGTGGATCCATAAATAATTGGTATACTTCATTTTTGGAGCGCAGAAAATTCATGGTAAAAATTGATGAAGTCACCTTGGACGAATTTGAAAACGATGTCGGAACTCCCCAAGGAAGCGTCCTTGGGCCCTTAATTTTCTTGATTTTTATTAACGATCTTCCACATCATATAACTGAGGGAAAAGTATTGATGTATGCTGATGACACCTGCATAATTGTCTGGGATGCATCGCAAACAACACTAAAACAAAAAATCGACACTATACTAGCAGAATCCAAAGACTGGTGCTCCAAAAATAGGCTCATTATAAACCACAACGAAACAGTGTGCATTGAGTTCTACAATAATACAGAACACCAACAATTCCACATATCTTATTTGAGAGGCGTTCAGTAGAACTATCCAAAAAAAATGCTACTATGTAATATTGACTTTGAAAAATATGTTAGATTTCGAATCTCTATTGAATGTGTACTATGCTCTTGCTTATTCAGCCATATCATATAGTATCGTTGTATGGGGCCTCTGGAACGGAACGAGTATTTATTTTACAAAAACGAATCATTCGGCGTATTTTTGGACTGTCATACAAAACCTCTTGCAGAGATACTTTTATAAATTATGGTATTCTCACAGTACCATCTATATATATATATATATGATGAAACTATTGACATTCATTTATAACAACAAGAACAATTTTGATAAACCCAGCGATACACACGATATAATACGAGAAATAAAAACAATATATAAGTAAATATGGCAAAACACTTTTCCAAAAAAAAAATCGCCGATTACTGCGGGTAGTCGCTTCTTCAATAAACTGCCTTCTTCCTTGTAGAGCTCGAAATGAGTAGAGGTTTTCAAATGCCGTCTAAAAAACATCTAATAAAGGAATGCTTTTACACGGTGGAACACATAGACAAATTAAAAATAAAGAGACTGTTTGAAACATTGGCGATCTTGACCACCAAGTTTTTGGTACGGCCAGTCGCGCATGGAGGCGCTGCCCGCAATAAACAGACGACTGGCGACATGATAATTTTCCAATTTCGACATTTGTCAGAAAATGACAAACCACGTAATAATTTCAGATTTTTCAGAATAATTCTACTGTTAATTGTCATCGAAAAATTAATTATATATGAGGGATATCAACACAAGCATATCAAATATGAAGGGTGCTTTGATAAAACAATTCGCGTTGGTGATAAAAGATCTTTGGTCCGAAGATTCATCTGATAAGGTGGTAAATACTGTTACCTTTAAAAGCCAGATACAAAAATTTGCACCTCGTTTCATGGGGTACGCTCAACAGGACGCTCAAGAATTTCTCAGATATTTACTGGAAGGTCTTCATGAAAATGTGAACAGAGTGACATAAAAGCTCAAACCTACCTTGAAAGAAATCGATGAAATATTGAGTGACCATGAAAAGGCACAGGAGTCTTGGTCAAGATATCTTAGAATGGATATCTCGAAAATTGTTGATAATTTTGTTGGTCAACTAAAATCATCGTTGAATTGTACTTCATGCGGCTATTGTTCTGTATCTTTTGACCCCTTCTGGGACCTTTCACTTCATATTCCACAGAATACTGGCCAGCTCAGTCTTTCACAATGTTTAGACTCGTTTACCAGGGAAGAAATTTTGGACGGCGAAGAAAAACCAACTTGTGGTAATTGTAAGGAAGTGATAAAATGCACAAAGTCATTATCCATACATAAGTTCCCCAAAATATTAGTAATTCACTTGAAACGATTCTCGCCGATGGGGAGATTCATGGAAAAACTGAATGCCACCATTGACTTTCCTCTCGAAGGATTAGATTTGAGAAATTTTGCAGCAGATAACGTAACACCGTGTCTTTACAACTTATATGCTGTGTCCAACCATAGTGGAACAATCTATAGCGGACACTACACGGCTTACTGTAGGCACCCTTATGCAGGCACATGGTACAAATACAATGACTCCAGAGTATCACCGATATCCCCAAAATCCCTTATAAGTGGAGAAGCATTCGTCCTCTTCTATGAGCAAGAGGACACCCAATCACACCTTTAGTTTTTCAGTTTTCCATTTCATCCATTTGTTAAAATATCTTTTTATATCTTCAAAGTAATATAATAATATGTATTTAGAGTAGGTACTTAAAAAAACGAAAAAAGGGAAAAAAAAAATAGAAATTATACCATGGACTTGAATTATGAACCCAACGTCGAAAATAGAATGTTATTCGAGTTGACGCTGAAATTCCTCGAAATATTCTTTCACAAGGTAAAATATAAGCTGCTTTTCACAAACTGATAGTTATTTCCATCCATCAGTTGCAGAAATTTTTTCACAAACTGGTACTTATTTCCATCCATCAGTTTTCATTTCTTATCACCATTTGAGGAAGTACGAAGTACATGGTCTCCTTTGTGCTAATAAATTAACAAAATTATTGAAGGTTTGTTGTGAATGTAATATGTTTTTATTTTGGTTAATTTGATGATAAGCGACTGAAGAATATTTTTAATTTTGTTGTTTTTCGGAGTTTTATTATTGTTTTGTCTGTAGTTGTACATTGTCCTAGATACAATAAAATGTGTTTTTATAGTGTTCAACTTATTATTCTTGTTTTATAAGATGTTTAATTTTGTTCTTGATATCATGAAATATAGATTTACTTTGGAACTTTATGTTAACCACGAACGAACTAACATATTCTACGAATCGATTACTGTATATATTTTATTATTGATCGATTTGCCATTCCAGTATTTTATATGATACAACCATTCATATGGAATACAAGAATGGCAAATCGATCACTTATAAAATATATACCATATCAATCATATAAAAGTAACACATTTGAAAAACCCGCCTTATCTCAATCGGTTTTACCAACTGTACTTAGTTCGGCCAGTTGCGAGATATGTCGCCGCTGTCTAAACGTGGTGCCAACTTTTACTGCAGGTTTGACAACTCTCTTTATTTTTAGTTTCTCTATGGTGGAACAGTTCGAAAACTACATCAATGGTAATTAAATAATATATTTTCGGTTTTAACTTTTTTGTTCTTCTTAAACATGAATGTTTTGTATTGTCATTTTTACATTTTTTATCGATTTATTACTTCATCTTCATACAAAGATGTTTTTTTGTGACTCGTCCAATCTGTTTTTTGTAAATAGGAAACGGACTCAATAAAGTTTGATTTGATTTTGATTTGATTTGAAACACAATCACTTTTTAATGGAGGAAACAGATAGTTTAACAAATGTTCAAAATAGATGAAGCGGTAACCAAAACTCCATATAAACCGTGTAATCTCGAAAACACTTATCCGTGATTCTCAGTTCCTCGTCTTTCTAAATTGCCGCTGAGATCTTATTTTCTATGGCCAATTGCAACAAACTTCTTCCAAGCTTTATTTTGACAAGTACGTCAAATTATGTGAAACAGTTCTTCGTTTCCCTTTTTCTTCAGTCATTGTTTCACCAGAAAAATAAATTATGTTCGTTAGTTGGACGCATAAGTGACACTGACACAATTAATTCTTCACAATATTGTTGGGGTAGAAAATATACCACCACCAAATGAACCTGCTGTGTTAGATTTTGAAAATATTTAGACGCGTAGTGCTTACCAAACTTCATTTTTCAACTGGCGACAGATATATGACAGAAAAAAAAATCTGTCAAAATAAAGGAATGTTTAATAAAAGGTTCTTGGCATTTATTTATATAAAGAAAGGGATGCCTGTATTTTATATTGAGGATATCCTCGAAGTCGGACACAATGTGCATGCGTATATGTCAAAATAAAAGAAACTTTATTGAAAGAACTATTGGGAATTCAAAATTAGATGCCAGCGCCCGAGTGGCGAAAATTCAAACCAAACATACCTACATTGTTTGTCTGTTTTCTCAGAGGTTATACACTTGTGTTTGGAGTTTTTCTTAAAATATTTCCATTTGGCATTATTTTCCAGTTTTTTTGTGTATTATTCATTTCAAGACTCTAGTGAAGTGGTGTATTTAAATCTTTAGACAATATCATTTGCGAAAACTCACTTTGAAGGAGACAAAATATGTTTTAAATTGCTTGCAAAAAAAATTTGTTTTCGGTTTTTGGACAGCTTAGTGAAGTTATCGGGAATTACAGTTATTTTTTATTCCATCTAAAACAAACAAGATGGTGTGAAAATGTGTCCTTATCACCTAGATATACATACAGTGCGCGTCAAAATTATGGAACAAATTCGATATTTCGCAAGCCATGTACTTTGGACAAAAATCCTGAAATAGGTCGATTTTTATTTTAAAATGCCGATTTTTTTATGTATATTCTAAAGAGGTTATTTCACTGGTTTTGACATGGTGACGTAATCGGTAATTTTTTAAATTGGAATAGATGTCTTGTGATACCTCATCTGAAAGGCCTTTCAATACTGCATTCAATGATAATAATTAATTAGATATTTTTTACAGGGTGAACAAAAATTAATATTTTATTTCAATAAGAGAATAACTTTATATCCAACAAAATAGAACAGTTAAATAAGATGTTCGGAATGCCATCCACCAGTCTCTTGACAATAAGCAAATCTACGGACACATTCCTCTTGCACATTGCGAATAACTTCCGGAGTAATTCTGTTAATTTCGATCCTAATTCGATTTTTCAACTGTTGTAGATTTTGCGGCCTATCTACATAGACCTTCGATTTCAAATAACTCCGCAAGAAAAATCCAGGGGCGTAAGATCTGGAGATCTTACGGGCCACTCTATCGGTCCGCGTCTACCAATCCACCTCCTAGAAAAACAGTTATTCAACTCGCGAACATCACGTGCATAGTGCGGGGGTGCACCATCTTGTTGCAACCAAATACTTCCATTTGGTGAGTTAGGATTGTTGGCGTTTGGAAAAATATATTTTTATTATTATTACATTATGATTATGAAATTCTTGTATTGTCATCGGTCCTTGATATGTGTGACAAATTTCAGATTATTCGGAAGATTGGAAGTGGGTGAATATTTACTTCCAAGATTTTATTACATTGTGAGTTATTTAGTTACAAGTGAAGATAATAAAAGCGTGTTAAAAAATGCAAAATTTTACCTTTTTGAGCCAAGGCTCTAATCCCTTAGACTGCCCTGGTAGACTAGTGAGTCAGTGCTCTACTACACCAATGGATCCTTTCCAAATATCAATAGTTAGCTATTTCCTAGTCTAAAATGGAAACAAAAGACAATCACAAATTAATGCCATAATAGGCAAGTTAGTCTCAAATAAATGTCAGTTGAAATATCAACAAATATTCTTCTCAAATTCTAAGTGAAAAGGTTCTGAAAGTAAACTATGGCTACTTTAAGTGAAACCCAACGCATAGAAATTTTAATTTTTATTGGATGCGGATATAGAACCAGAACTCAGCAAGAGGTATGCGACTTGTTCAATGCGAAGTATCCAAATAGACCTATCACCCAGCTAGCAGGGTGACGTCTAAACACGTCATTATCACGTGAAAATCAGGTCAAATACGTCGAGGTCATTCGGGCCCCAAAAAGTGACGTAAATATGACGTCACTTTGAACACGAATTTGGATCCTTCTGAATCTAGTAATTTTTTCACGTCATTGTGACGTGATTTTATTCACCAACTTTATGTTTTTTAATAATCCAACAAGTATCATTGAGGGTAAAATATTTTCAATTTCTGAAAACGTATAGAAATAAATATGGCAAAGTAAAAAATAGAAGAATCACCGTTAGCTAAATTTATCTAAATAAATTAGCGGCCATGCGAACAATAACAAAAAACAACCCGAACCATAGCCGACATCAAACGAGAAATGACGAATAAACATAAACGTCATAAAATAAACACCTCGGCCGGCCGGGCCGGCGTGGCGGTAGTCGGGCGATGATGAAGCAAGATGATGGTCGGCCATTTTCGTTTTGATTCTTTCTTTTCAACTTCAACCACAGTTTTCAACTTGTTTGCCAGCCATTGCCTGCTTTTGCTTAAAATTGTATTTCGTGTCGTGGTCCGAGGTCCTGTCCCCTATTCGTTTAGGTAATAAACCTCTCACTCATTTTCATTTCGTCATGTTTTACGGCGTTCAATTTGCGTTCAATGGTGCATGAAAAATGGCTGACACCTTTAAAGAGGGAAGTTTGGTGGCACCCACATAAGCAGCAGGATGTTTTTTTGAGGAGCTTCAAAAAGGGAGAGACTTTAAATGAACAGTGGTGTCTATTTAAAAACGTTTTTTCAAGAACGTAGGTTCTAATAAGATTATTTATTCCATTAGAATGGGCACAGAGTAAGTAAATAAAAGGAAATATATGCCTTCACTCCTCCAGTTTTTAAGTAACCTGTTGCATGTGTGCTATTTACTTTGTTTTGGTTGAATCATTTTCAAAATGTGCACGGAGGAATCTAGCAAAATCTACCTACATAATGATTGTACCCCTCTATCTTAACTTTTTAAAATATCTTTGTTTCTGTAATTTTATCTTATTATATGATCCGTCCTACCAGAAAATTTTTATCCAGACTATGCGTGGTAAAATCTTTTGAAAATTTTACGTTTTTTTTTAATTTTTATTCATTCCTGTTACTTACTGGAGGGGTAGAGCAGTAAACATTCAAATTTTGAAGTGTCTGTTATACCTCAACATAGAGACATATTTTATAAATAAAAATTAATTCCATAATTTAAACTACTTTTTTTATTTAAGGTGCTGTGTTCCAAATTTGAGGGAGATACCCAAGAAGTGGATGAATGCATAAAAGTTTGGCTGACATGGCCCAAAAAGATTAAGTTTAGAAAACAAAAAAAAATTGAAAGTTAGGTTATAATTATATTTAATTGTCAACATTTTCTCATCATTTTCTTCCTTATTATTTTCTCATAATCGATCGAGAATCACCATGTATATTGTTTTTGATGAAAGCACTTTATTGGCGAGATTTTTACAATTTTATTTGGTAAATGTTTAGATTGAGGTAAAAAGAGATATATTTTTATTTAATTTAGAATTTTCTTTTTTTTTTATAATTTGTGATATAAAACATAAAATAAATATTATGTTAACTTAAAATTTTCGCCTCATTATTTTTCAAACATCCTAACGGTTTTTAACTATAAAGATTTGAAAGAAATTTAAACTTCCTTCAAATAAAATTATTTTCAGGTAATTTTAGTCACGTAAAACAACATTCTGAAATACTGAAGTGATTTAACGTCAAATTTAAGCTTGATTTAGAGATATTTTACCTAAGTCAACGTCTTTTGCACGTCATATGGTGACGTCTTATGTCTGTAAGATTATCGTCAAAAAGACGTGAAATTCTCGTGAGTATTTGACGTAATAGTTGACGTCTTTTTTACGTCATATAATGACGTCGAATATCTGTGACATATTACCGTCAATAAGACGTGAAATTCTCGTCATTATAATGGTGATTATGACGTAAAAGGGGACGTCTTTTTCACGGAACTACGACGTACTTTGCTAGCTGGGCAGTCGTTCAACAGTCAGTAAGATTGAGAAAAAATTTAGAGAAACTGGTCATGTCAAACATATTCCGAATGCTGGACATCCTAAAATAGAAGAAAACGTGAAACTTGATGTTCTATTGGATGTAGAGAATAATCCTCACAATACTTCATGACAAATTGCAGCAGACCTTGACATATCCCAAAGTTCTGTATTACGTATTCTAAAAGCAGAAAAGTACCATCCATACAAAGTACAGCTACATCAACAACTCAATGATGATGATCCCGATCGCCGTGGAGTTCTGTGAAATAATGCAGGATTTGTTTTATAAAACAAATTCTGTTTTCCGATGAGGATACGTTTTGCCCAAATCGTTCAGTAAATCGTCAGAATTGCAGATATTGGAGTAGGGATAATCCTCACTGGATGATGGACGGGCATACTCAATACCCTCAGATAGTCAATGTTTGGGCAGGGATAATAAACGACAGGATTATTGGCCCGTATTTTTTCGAAGGAAATCTCACAGGGGAGCGTTACTTGAAATTTTTAAGAAATGAACTCATACCTAGCCTTGCCGATATTTTTCCAAACGCCAACAATTCTAACTCACCAAATGAAAGTATTTGGTTGCAACAAGATGGTGCACCCCCGCACTATGCACGTGATGTTCGCGAGTTTTCGAATAACTGTTTTCCTAGGAGGTGGATTGGTAGACGCGGACCGATAGAGTGGCCCCCAAGATCTCCAGATCTTACGCCCCTGGATTTTTTCTTGTGAGGTTATTTGAAATCGAAGGTCTATGTAGATAGGCCGCAAAATCTACAAGAGTTGAAAAATCGAATTAGGATCGAAATTAACAGAATTACTCCGGAAGTTATTCGCAATGTGTCCGTAGATTTGCTTATTGTCAAGAGACTGGTGGATGGCATTTCGAACATTTTATTTAACTGTTCTATTTTGTTGGATATAAAGTTATTCTCTTATTGAAATAAAATATTAACTTTTGTTCACCCTGTAAAAAAATATCTAATTAATTATCATTGAATGCAGTATTGAAAGGCCTTTCAGATGAGGAATCACAAGACATCTATTCCAATTTAAAAAAATTACCGATTACGTCACCATGTCAAAACCAGTAACATAACCTCTTTAGAATATACATAAAAAAATCGGCATTTTAAAATAAAAATCGACCTATTTCAGGATATTTGACAAAAGTACATGGCTTGCGAAATATCGAATTTGTTCCATAATTTTTATATAGTCACTTTTTTTCCATACTGTATGAATAATTGGTATGTGAATAATATTTTTTTCTCTTTTTAACTCTCTTACACTTATTTTTATCTTGGTCCAGAATAATTTTACTCTCTTCCACAAACTTTGAGGCAAATAACATAAAATCTATTCAAGAGCAGAATGGAAAAATTATTTGAATAAAACCCCAAGAATTACATTCATCGAATCATCGAAAACATTATTGTTATTTTCAATTATCTTATCTCAATCCCTCCATCAGTTACTAGGTATTAATTTTGTGCCTGAAATAATGTGTTTGTTTGGTTCAAATAATTCCAATAGTTAATAATTCAGATTAAGTAACTTACAAATTTTTCCTTTCCTTCAATTGTAAGAACTTCATTCATATGTATTGATGTAATTAAATACCAATGATTATTATTCTTGTAGATTGGAATATTGTGATTTAGTCTTTCAAAATACGCAAATTCGACAACCCTTGTAGAAATCGAATAGTTGCATCCTGCACACCCAAAATCAGGAAGTGATTATTTATAAAAACTGAAAAGCGAAAAATGAAATATCCTTGTTAGTCTTAATAACTAAGCTCCTAAACCAATGTAAGTAACTAATTCTGAGTCGGCGCCAAACAAACAAGCAAATTGATTACGTGAAGCGTAAAATAATGAAAGCGGGATGCGCGGATCGAACGAGCACACACGTGAGGGCACACGTCGTTGCGAGTGGTGGTGCGGAGAACTCATTTTTGGAATGTTATTGTTTTCCGCTGGAGCTTTCAAGTTGCATTTTAATGTTACTTTCTTTTGAGTATATATTTAGAGTAAAATAATGATCTTCATTAATTGTTTGTTTGGCGCCGACTCAATTTTAGTTATCAGTTCAGGAGCTCAGTTATCAAGACTAAAAAAGTTCATATTATTTTTCACTTTTCAGTTTATTTTCTTAACCTAGGGGTGGAATTATTTTTTTTAATTTAAAAGGGACCAAAAATCTAAAAATCGATTTGATAGATTTCGTCGGTTCCTTATAGATTGAATTGGGACTTTTCACACCATCTGTATATCGGATGTCCATTATTTCAAGCTTTTATTTAGTTTCACCTGTCCCGATGTGTCTAATCAAATCTCACAAGTTAAATTTTACCCACTTCTAGTTGTCCGATTAACGTGAAAGTGATTAAGTGTTCATAGTTCCCGTGACAATGCATTATGGAATTTTTATTAATAAAAAATTAAAGAAAATAATGATTGACCGGCCTTGAATAAAATATTGCCAGAACTGAATGTGTCATCTTTGATATTTCTGAAACCCGTCACTAACAACGAATTGATCACAGAACTAGGCACTTTAAAAAGCAAAACTGCAACAGGTCAAGGTGGTATTCTGTCAAATTATTGAAGTTCATTCATATTGATATCATTCAACCCCTGACTCACATTATTAACCTAACATTTGCCAACGGTGTAATCCCAAGTCAATGGAAAGAGTCCATAATTACTCCCATCCATGAAACAGGAGATTATAAAAATACTCATAATTAAAGACCTATATCTTTAATCAGTAACTTCGCAAACATTTTTGAGAAATGTCTCAAAAATAGACTGATGGACTTTTTTGAAAATACTAGCATAGAAAAGGCGGTTGTAGATCTTATTCAGGAGATTGTGGTGGATATGGGCAAATCAAGAAAATGCATGGCTGTGTTTCTTGATTTGGCCAAAGCTTTTGATACTGTTCCTCATAATATGCTATTGGATAGGCTAAATAGGGTTGGTATAAGAGGTCCTGCATTAAAACTGTTACAAGGGTATTTAACAGACAGAATCCAGAGAGTTAAAATTGATAACACATTGAGTGATCCATCCAAAACAGACTGCCGAGTACCACAAGGAACAGTACCAGGTCTTGTACTGTTCCTGGTATATATCAATAAAATTGCAAATCTGAAAGAATTTCAAGGCCACTTAGTAACTTACGCAGATGATACGGCACTCGTTTTCAGTGAGGAATCTTGGGACGGGCTGTATAGAAAAGCTGAGAAGTGTCGGACTTCCATATATCTATGGCTAAATCACAGTTTGCTCAGCCTCAACCTCCAAAAGAGTACATTTATAACCTTCAGCCTGAATAGCGTAGATCAACCTAGGACGAATAATCTAAGTATTTATGAACTTTCATGTGAACCCCTAAATTGTTGTTGCCCCGTAATCGAGAAAACGGACAAAATTGAATATTTAGGTATCATAGTAGACCCATTTCTGAAGTGGGACGAACATGCAACTTACATTGCAAAAAAACTCAGACAACTGATGCATAAATTGTATTTACTAAGAGACATTCTGAACAGAAAAAATATACTAATAATTTAAATTCATTAGTAGAACTTGAGATATTGTATAACAATAACGCCCAGAAAAATTTACAAGTTACACAAAATAGTCTAATCAAAATATGTATGAAAAAAAACATAATCTTTTCTACAACTCTTCTATATCAAGAAGCAGATTTATTCAATATAAAAAACTATCCATTTACCAATCCCTACTATATATGCACTCAAAAACAGAACCAAAAATCAACACTAACAAACAGCACCTAGCTTGATCTGTCACAAACCTATCTATAGATATACCACTGTTTTCAAAAAGCCATGCGCAAAAATTAATTTTTTATATTGGCCCGAAATTGGCAACTGAACTAAAAAATATTAAAAGTAAGTTTATTTTCAAAAGAGAAATGAAAGAAATTCATCAATACTAATGAAATAAATTTGGAAGTAATTGTATAACCTTTTTGATCCAAACAATTATTTATTGATTAATTAGCTCCTGAACTAAACCTACCTATTTTTTAAATGTGTTGTCCCTTGATTGGTACTGGAGAACATAATACAATACAATATCAATCCGGGGCTACAGTTTCATAATTATGCTTCTTTTTCATTTCTAATTATTATTATTTAGATGTTATATTCATTTATCAAGAGGCAATGTACTTATATGTGAAACTATTACTTATATTACCTATACAGTGCTCGTCTAAAGTCCGTTCCCCCCCCTACTAATTTTTTAACCACCTGGCATATTGCAACGAAATTTGGAGGGCTTGAATAGGAGATAAAAACCTACTTCTTCATGAAAAAATCACAGCTAATAGTTTCAAAATGGCGTCTGAGCGCCATCTTCAATAATTTTTTTAAATGGGACACCCCGTATATTATTCCATTTTCGAAATCTGCTCATAATTCTCAACAGTTTTCTCCAATACACTTCACTCCTAAATTCAATTGTTTTCGAAATATTAATGTTTGAAAAGTGACATTCCGCTTTAAAATGAAGTATGGATTTTGGTCACTTCCGGTAAAACATTTTGCTAACTAAACGTTGTTATTAATTTGTAGTTAAATCTCTCAATGAATTCGACTAATAAGAGGCGTAAAGAGAGTTTATTAAGGATAAACAATACCACTCACCGGAAAATCTCGAAGCCTACGAATGTGTTCTGTAAATTCACAATCAAAACAAATTAGTTAGCTAGAAAATTCTAATTTATTTTTGAATAACACTTTCATTCAACCCCTACAATTATTTCATCAAGTGTTCAATGTGGCCCCCTTCTAAATCTTGACAATAAAGTGCCCTATTATGAATAGCTTCTCTCACGTTGATGAAAGTCTGTTCATCTATTTCTTCACATGTATCTATTATTCTGCGTTCCAACTCGTCTAAGGAAAAAATCTAGGGGTGTAAGCTCCGGAGATCTTGGTGGCCATTCTGTACTTCCCCTGCGACCTATCCATCGCCCAGGAAAGTTTGTATCGAAGAACTCTCTAGCCATGCGATCGAAATGGGGAGGTGCCCCATCCTGCTGAAATATGATTTCACGATTTTCAAACTCTTCCTGATTGTTTAATATAATTTGTCTTGTTCGAGGTTCAATTTCAGTTTCTAAAAGATTTCTGTAAAGAACTCCTGTAAGATTGCCTCTGATGAAAATCAGTCCAACAACGCGATTGCCCAAAATCCCCGCCCAAACATTCACCTTTTTAGGAAACTGGGTATGTCCCTCTTTAAAAATATGCGGATTAGTATCGCTCCAGTATCGTACATTCTATTTGTTGACTTTTCCATTAAGAAAAAACGTACATTCGTCTGCGAAACATACACGTATTAGGAAGCCCCGTTCTCCTTTGATTGTTCTTGTTAACCACTCACAAAATTCAACTCTCCGGCCTGGATCATCCTCCGTGAGAGCATGCAGGATTTTGATTTTATAGGGATGAAACATTTCTTTTTTAGGACTCTTTGGACACTTTTTGAACTTACTCCACAGGATTCAGCAACTGCAGTCGTCGACTGAGTCGGATTGATTACCATTTCAGCAACAAGTTCTACCTTTTTTCTTCTGAAAGAGGCGGTCTTTCTGATCTTGGAGCATCTTTCAGCGTACCAGTTGCTTGGAGCTTATTTAAAAGTTTGCGCAAATATGACCTCGAAATAGGATTCTCGGGAAATCTATCATTAAACATACGGACTGCTAGATGATAATTTCTTCCGGCTTTTCCAAATATCAAAAGTGCTTCAAATTTATCGTCCAAACTACGAGCCATGATCACACTTTTCATAAAAGGATCTAGACGCTCAACGGACTATTTGACAGTTAGCAGTTCAGTTTGACAGTAAACAAGATGTTACCGCGACAACGATTTTCTCCAATGCAAACTTGATTGAAAGCAACATTAGTGTTTTTGGTGGGGTTTGAAATGACCAAAATGTCACTTTTCAAACGTTAATATTTTGTTAATAAGACCCGATTCCATTCAAAATTGTTATGTGGGTTTTTGGGGGTCGGAGATTATTAATTTTTGTCAGAATTCAATAAAATGACGGATTTCGTGAATGACTAGAAATAATTTAATAAAAATGAACACAAAAAAATTAATACAAGCTTTTATACAAAAGCACTAAGAAGGAAAACATAATGTATTTAATTGTTTGACCTAGGTTATTATGTGAGTAGCAGATTCAAAAGCTTGCTGCGAATATAAAATAGGTTTTCTTGCGCGTCAAGATTTTGAATCTGCTACTCAGAATAACCTAGCTCAAACAATTAGAGAAATTATTTTTTCCTTTTTAGTGCATTTGTATAAAAGCCTGGCAATTTTTTTTTTACCATTTTTATTTTTCAACATTGAATTGTGCTCTACAGGTAAGTAGAAAGCTCAATGCAGTTATTGTTAAATCATGATGATGATTATCACTTAATTATGATGATAATAAGTAAACAAAGCACAGGCTATATATCAATACTCCCTCGTATATTCAAGGCCTAGCGGCAACATGAGCGTTGTTTTCTGATGAACTGATAACGGAGAAAATACACACCTTGTATGCAATACAGAGCATGCTCAATATGGTACCCAATACATTCGAAATATATTGTCACCTTATTCAGTCGTACTTCTGCAGCATTATTTCATCATTATCAATATAGCATAGAATTCATATAAACTTTATTGATAACAGAGATGATATGAGTTATTATCCTAGATAAGATAAGCGTTGGAGTCGTTCAGTACAGTACAGTTTTCGTACTTGTGATTGTGACTGATATTTAAAAATGTTTGTGGATATGTGACCTAAAATCCGAAATGGATCCTGAGCAGAAGGAAACGAAATGCAAAGAAGGCAACGTAAGCAAAATGAAATGGTTTTTCGAAATCAAACGACCACGCAAACCCACCAGTTCAACCTTACCTAGGACCAAATCAAAACAAGCTGATACTAATAGTAATGATGTAAGTAGAGAGCGAATGTTCACTAGAAATGAATCTAGACGTACCAGCTCGAGAAAAAACAAATACAAAAGGGAAGTCGCCAAAGAAGCGAAAGAGAAAGTACCGGAAAATAACAATAGAGTGAAACAGCTGTGCCAAAAATTCGCGGACATTGAGACATCCTCGTCAACTCCAAACACCAACTTGTATAGATCCTTATCCGAAGAAACCGTTAGAATACCGACAAAAAGTGAAATGTCCATCACCGAATTGAGAGAACAATACAAAAAAGTCGACGTAAAACGGAGAAATATTTACGAGAAAAATCACAAGGAACAACGAGAACAGAAAACCAGAAGTTTCGCAGATGCAATGACCGATGAAGAAACGAAAAATACCGTAGGAGCCTCGTAGAACAAATCGACGAGGAGCTTGCACATATGAAGGATGATGGTTTCTTAGACGAGTTAGAAAACCTTATAACTGATGATAATGACTGTGATATTTACTCTCCCGATGAAAGTACTTTCCTATCCATTATGTCATATAGAAGTGACGAAGAGAAATATAGGAATTCTGAGCCGATATTCAGATATTCAGATGACTCTGAACGAACTTTGATTCATGAAAACTCCAAAGTGGGAGAACAAGATAATGATGACTACGAAGGAACTGATTTTAAGAACAACGATGGTTATTTTGAAAGGGGAGAGCAATCAGGAGGTATTCTCGATGGAGAAGTGTTTAAACCATGTGGGACATCCAGGCGCTCTGCTGGAGGGAATATTGATAAACTCAAGTTTCCAGAAAATAAAAGAAATATTGTGGAATCACAGGGTATTTTCATGAAAGTCGACACAGTAACATGCAACAGCAGTGGATTCGATAACGAGTTCACCGAGAGCTTGGGAGATGACCTCGAAAACGGATTGAACATAGTGGAAGCATATAATGACGATGGTAGAGAATTGATTGAAGTGCAAGTTGTGGTAGACCGACGCGTTGTCAATTTCGAGACCCTACAAAACTTGCAGGAAGACCTACAACAGTCTGAAATGGTATTCTACCAGAATGCAGACCAAACATATGAATGTCATTACCCCGCGGATGAACATATATATGACTCGATACCGGGGAGTTCTGTCGATGACAGGAAATATGATGTCCCAACTAACAAGAATATAACGGGCGACAATTATAGAGAAAAACACAGTCCAGTTGAAGATAATTCTGTAGTTCAAAATATGTATTATTCCCCTGCGAATATAAATGCAGTGATGAATGTTGCCGAAGAACCATTTTACGAAACTGTTGGATACTTGAACCCAGATGAGAAAAATGCGCAAAACTTCTACGTTTATGCTCCGGACTCAAACAGATCGACCATATATTCCACCACATCGAGGGATAGCTCAGTTTTCGATGAAGATGATGAGGGAATAGAACTGGGCAGACCAAACCACGAGGATATATATCCTAATGTGAGGAGGGAAACTTTCTGCGATGCGATGGGTGTCGTGAGGATAGAGAGGGTGGCATTTCCAGAACAACTTGGGCTTGGGAGTACCTCGTCGAGCGAGTCGTCAGTTTCTTCGCCAGTTAGTAGGAGCAATTCAACCACATCTGCTAGAAAGTAAGTATCCCTAACAACACAAGTACATCCTCTGTACATCTCAGGGACGTCCTTGATTTGCTACTAGGACGTCCCTGGGATATCCTTTGTCGAGACATGGTACATACTGGGAGTCCCAGGGACATCTACTTTCCAACGAAAAGGAATCCAAGGATGTCCTTTTGGTACGTCCCAGGGATGTACCAGAGGGACACCCTAGGGATGTCCTAGGGACATCCCTGGGATATATGATACATTCCCTAGACGTCCTCGAATGTGATTTTCTTTCATTCATTTAGTTTGAAAAATTTCATGGAAAATATGGAAAAAATGAAATCCAAATAAGATTTTCAATACAAAACGGGTTTAATTCAGAAGTTAATTATATTATATTGTGTAAAAATATGACAAACAAAAACTCATCCTATATACAGGGTGTCCCTGGACTTTCTCATTTTCTTTCGAGAATGTATAGATGGGGTCAAAATATTACCAATACTTCATATGACTTTTGTTCCTAAAAGCCTTCGTTACCAAGTTACGGGCCCTCAAAGTTACAAAATGAAAAATGTTTTTCTTTGATAACTTTCAAAGTGAATATTCAAAATCATCTACATTTTTGTGATTGACTGAACAAATGAATTCCTTCGATGAGCTTTCATGCAGGAGTCAGTTGTTTTGCTACAAAGTCAGGAACGGACTACCCCCGATGGTCCACAACCCAAAACTTTGAAATGACAGATAATATTTCAATAGTTTTCAACAAAATAAGGTTACGTAGACAATTTTCTGAATAAAAGTACTCTTGTGGAAAGTCGATCGGAGCAACGATTCTCAATAAAAATGCAGTTTTACTCGACGACATCAAACCCGATCGTCCACCATTATTTGAAATGGAAAATGTTCACAGTAGAAATACTAATGCTAACGTTAATTGAACAACATTTATAACAGGGATAATACAAAATATGCTAAAATAAAGTCGTAAACAAAAAGCACAGTACCTAGTTGAAAGTTTCATTCACAATGTAGATATTTTTTCAATTGAAATATCAAGTTATGTAGATTCGTTATGTTTTTGAACTAACAAGCTACTCCACTATGAAATATCGAATTCAGTCCATATTTTGTATGTAGCGTGGACTAAGCACGTTTCGTGTAGTGTTTTCTGAATCTCATGAAACTCAACATTTGGATGTTGCAAATTCGTATTCACAGCTTAGATGTTGGAGAGTTTCACTGATAAGTATAATTTCATAGGAGAAAATCTTCAACCCAAAGATAAATTTAGCTGAAAAAAACGCACATCGGAAGACATAACTAATAAAAAGCAAACGAATAAACTACAAAAACGGCTGCACACGAATAGGTGAAAAATATCCGGTGAATAAATTTATGTTCCATTTCTTCCACAGATGTTGACAAAAATACTTTGCAGAAGGAAATAAAATTAGTGTGGATAAAAAATGACAACTGGAATGCGATTTTGTTTTGTTGAGTGGTGCGTTGTCATTGTATTGTCAATATTCTAATAGGACAGTTTGAAGTGTTTTGATATGGCCGAACAGTTTACATTCAACAAATATGCAGATATGCATGCATTGTATGGACGAGCATTTGGTAATGCTACAGAAGCCCGTCGTCTGTATGCCGAACATTTTCCCAATCGAACGTTACCGGCAAGAGAAACGTTCGAGCGTGTCGATCGCAGCTTGAGGGAGACAAGTATGTCTAATGGATAATTAATTGGAGCCTGTTGTTTTATTTCGATATTATTGTAGGTTCAGTTTTGCCAAAACGAGGTGGTGCAGGCGCTCCTAGGGCTATGCGTACCGTTCTATTGGAGGAAAATATTTTGGAAGCTGTCGCTGATGATCCTTCAATGAGCATCAGAAACCTATCAGAACAGTTCCATACATCCAAGTCCACTATTCATAGAATAATTAGGGAACAACTGCTCCACCCATATCACATCCAGAAGGTACATGCCATGACACCTGAAGAATTTCCAGCACGACTGGAATATGCCAATTGGTTCCTGGATAAGCAAAGAGAAGATATGACTTTTATTACTCGAGTTTTATTCACTGATGAAGCAGGTTTCAATAGAGATGGAGTAATCAACTCTCATAATCTCCACATCTGGGCCGAAGAAAAACCCCATGGGATATTGCAAACCAAACACCAACGGAAATTCAACGTGAATGTTTGGGCTGGTATCATAGGAAACCATCTTATAGGACCATTCGTTCTACATGACCGATTGAATGGAGAACTTTATTTGGAGTTCATTCAGAACGATTTGAATGGACTTTTGGAACATGTTCCATTGCTAACCCGAAGAGATATGTGGTCTATGCATGATGGCGCTCCTCCTCATTTTGGTTTGATTTTGCGGGACCATCTGAACCAGACTTTCCCCAATAGATGGATTGGTAGAGGTGGGCCATATTCATGGCCACCGCGGTCTCCGGATTTGAATCCATTGGATTTCTTTCTGTGGGGGCATCTGGAAAGCCTCGTTTACGCTACACCTATTCACACCAGAGATACCTCGTTGAATAGAATTACATTACATTGTGAAGCCATACGAAATGACCCTGGCATGCTATTTCAAGTGCAGAGAGGGTGTTTGCGCCGACTAAGAAAATGTATTGAGAGAGACGGGGGTCATATCGAGCAGTTTTTGTAGCGGATTTTGCATTTCTGTTTACTCTTGAGGCTTGCGATTGATTATTTACACCATGAGTTTTGTAAGGTAAACGTGTTTGCATGATAAAAATTTGTTTTGAACATTGTACCTATCATTTCTATTTTCATTACAAATTAATCTTTTCGAATAATGGTAGACATCTCAGGTTGGATGTCGTCGAACAAAAATGCATTTTTATAAAAAATCGTTGCTCCGATCGATTTTCCACACGAGTACTTTTATTCAGGAAATTGTCCAGGTAACCTTTTTTTGTTAATACATATTGACAAATCCCAGTCATTTCAAAGTTTTGGGGTGTGGACCATCGGGGGTAGTCCGTTCCTGACTTTATAGCGAAACAACTGACTCCTGCATGAAGGCTCATCGAAGGAATTCATGTGTTTAGTCAATCACCAAAATTTAGATGATTTTGAATATTCACTTTGAAAGTTATCAAAGAAAAACATTTTTCATTTTGTATCTTTGAGGGCCCGTAACTTGGTAACGAAGGCTTTTAGGAACAAAAGTTATATGAAGTACTGGTGATATTTTGACCCCATCTATACATTCCCGAGAGGAAAAGAGGAAGTCCAGGGACACCCTGTATAAATTCAAATGACAAATAAACAAAAGAAGACTAGATGAATCAGTTGAAAATTGTACACATATTAGGGTGTTGCATTTATTGCAGGCATTGCATTATCTTTTTCTCTGTGGCTTCTCTCCTTGGTCCTCCTGAAAAATTTCTGCAAAGTCTCCTCAATCTGTTTTTTATTGCCAATGGCTTCAGAAGATTATGTAACAGAGATATTATTGCAGATTGAATTGACAATAAACAAAATTAGTAATACAGATATCATGTTATAGCTCTTTTGGGATTTACAATAATAGATAAAATACGCACCAAGTATTATTGCTGCATGTGTTATGTTGTGTTTCAAGGCCCATTCAGTTATCTTCGAATGTATGTTATCATTTGAATTTTCTACATATTCATGGAAGTTCCCAACATGATAATTTTGAACTAGGTGTTCTCTTGATGTAGGGCTCAATTCTCCAAGGGAAGAACCATCAGACAAATTTTCAGAACTTGATTCTCATTGATCAACTTCAGGAATATTCTATCTGAACTTGTAGAAGGTAATGTTATACGAATATCATCATTTACAGCCATAATTCGACTAGTAGAAGGCCCACTACAAGCCTGATTCTTCATTTTCTCTTCCAAGTTTTCTTGTCCTTTTATAATATTTACTGACTATATTTTTTCTCTCACGCCTTGAGGATACCTTCCTCCTACGATCCATTATATTAATATGTACCTATAATAGATTAATAAATATACTTTAAACATAATATTCAGAATCGAATAACCATATTATTGGAACAATCAAGTCTTCGCTCCAAAAGATTACATTCAGTATTTTGATAATTATTGTTTTACCAACCTTAAACTCAACTTATTATTTCAATTTCTCAACTATGATATACACAACACTATAACTGATGAAATGCTTCAAATGCTCACAACAATCGTCAAAGACAATAAGGATGCCACTAATCTTTTTACATCGAACAAAGAAAAGTTAGAAACATTATGCAAAGTTGACAGATCACCAAATAATTCAAACAATGTTGCCAAAGCCAAACAGGACAAAACCACTACCGAAATGCAGTTGTGTTTGGGATTTGTGTATAATTTGAGAATTTAGATTATATATAATAATAATATTTATTCATCTGCTCGATATATAAACAATAAATTGTACAGACTATTGAAAATAAATTTTTACATTTTACATTTAAATATAGGGGGATATGTGAACAAATAAATATAGGAATACACCATACAAGGCTTGGCCTTGAATGGTGTCAAGTTATACACATTCTACCTGAGATTTGCCCTATACATAGTGGTAATCAGCGATTTGTGAATAATGGCCCTCCATCAAATATTACACTAAGATTTTTGTACTTATTATGTGCTCTTTATAGGTTATCCTTAACGAATTATAAACATAGAATTATGAAAATAAAAATAAAATGAAATTAAGGGTATATTATGCATAAATAATTTTCTGAGATATATTTCCATTTTCTTAATGATTATTTTCCAGAAGAAAAACAAACATTTTCAAAATAAAATATCAACTTTATATTTTCAATGAACATTTCGATGAGTTTCAACGATCCTTCTATATGGTAATGGATATCAGAAATCCCAGGGACATGAATGGGACAACCTATGGATATACCAGATGGGATGTCCTCTGGACAACCTCTGCGGGACATCCCCTGGATGTCCCAATCATGTCCTTGTACCGCGGTTCATAAAAAGGACATACATGTGTTGTAAGGGATACGATTATATCTTTGACGGTTTTTGATAACCGGACTCTCTCCAAACATTTGAAATACTACTCAAAAGTTTCCCACCTAAATCATGAACTGCACTACGAATGGAAGCTTGAGGATTTCCGTAGAAGTATGCCAAAACATTTATTGCGTTGTCCTCATTACCTTTCACAGGTCTAGGCAAGTTTCTTGTAACTTTTAAAGATGATCCAAACATTTCAAAATGTCTACTCAATCTAATTAATTTTCTCAAATTTATTCCAGGGGAATACTTTCCAATAATTTTTACCTAGAAAATATATTTTTTTACCAACTTTAGTAAATGAAAAATATTAAATAACTATAAAATCCTGATTACAACTTTTTTATTATGTTGCTCAACTAAAATTAGTATTTTTATTTTGTTTGGACCTATATCTGTTGATACTTATTTATACTATTTAGGTAGTTCCTGTAAAATATGTTTTTCTACCAACTTTAGTAAAAGAAAATTATTAAATAACTATAAAATGCTGATTACAATGTTTTCAATTTGATGCCTAACTAAAATTAGTAGTTATTATATTATCATTATATTTGGACCTGCGAGTCTGCGAGTATATCCATCGATACATTACTAATTAATACATATTGATAAAGCACAAAAAAAACATTAAGAACTGAATAAGTAATAAAAATAAGTTTACACCCATTTATTATTTATATAACAAAGTTCAATTTATCTGTTGAAATTCACCGTCATAGTACAATTTGTATTATTATTAATATCATTTCCTGATGTGCAAGGAACATTCCCATCAGAATTATTAATATTTATTTCTGTGTTCTTAGTTTGTTGCAATACTCACCTCCTTGAATCATTCTTGCAATTTTCGTTTTCCCTTCGAGTGCATCTTCAACATATTTTCACTTTCACTTTCACTTTCACTTTCACTTTCGCTTTCGCTTTCGCTTTCGCTTTCGCTTTCGCTTTCGCTTTCGCTTTCGCTTTCGCTTTCGCTTTCGCTTTCGCTTTCGCTTTCGCTTTCGCTTTCGCTTTCGCTTTCGCTTTCGCTTTCGCTTTCGCTTTCGCTTTCGCTTTCGCTTTCGCTTTCGCTTTCGCTTTCGCTTTCGCTTTCGCTTTCGCTTTCGCTTTCGCTTTCGCTTTCGCTTTCGCTTTCGCTTTCGCTTTCGCTTTCGCTTTCGCTTTCGCTTTCGCTTTCGCTTTCGCTTTCGCTTTCGCTTTCGCTTTCGCTTTCGCTTTCGCTTTCGCTTTCGCTTTCGCTTTCCTTTCACTTTCACTTTCACTTTCACTTTCACTTTCACTTTCACTTTCACTTTCACTTTCACTATTTAACTGGTAATAGTTGAAGTAAGGTGGGTAAGTAAGTATTTTGGAAGTTATCAAAAACAAGTAGGTAGTAATTGGTAGATTTCAGCCACAAAAAATTTAAAAATAAAAACTTTTTAACAAAAAATTAAACCGATGAAATACGGAACTGAATGGTAAAAAATAAAAACTTTTTAACAAAAAATTAAACTAAAAAGCAAAAAATAAAATAAACCTTCTTAGTCTAAATGATAATTGAGCTCCTAAACTAATGTAAGTAACTGATTTTGAGTCGGCGCCAAACAAACTAGCAATTGAATTAGGTGAAGCGTAAAATAATGGCAGCGAGATGCACGGCTGCGTTTTGATGACTTCTTTCATAGATAATGATCTTCGATAATTGTTTGTTTGGCGCCGACTCAAAATCAGTTACTTACATTAGTTTAGGAGCTCAATTATCATTTAGACTAGGAAGGTTTATTTTATTTTTTGCTTTTCAGTTGATTTTTTCGTCGGTTTAATTTTTTGTTAAAAAGTTTTTATCAAGTTTCAAATATTCTGCTATTTTTTTGGGCATTGGACCTACAGTACTCTTTGTTGGAAGCATTCACCATTTCGGTATCCAAGAAATTAAAAGTTCTCAAAAATGTTTAGGTCGTTATGTATATATCTATTCATTTTATCTATTGGGCGACACAGGATATCGGGCCACCCCTGTAACTTCTGCATTCGTGAACGGATTTTTCTGAAATTCGGTACAGTTATATAAGCAACTATTTCGGATTTGATCACATTTCAATCCAATATGGAGGACTTCCGGTTTTTCTGCAAATGCCAGCAACTTTGTTTTTTCAAATGGGATACCCTGTATATTTTTACATATTCAAGTTCAACAGGTCGAAACAAGTCCAAATCTAATGTCAAATGTAATTTTTTTGAAACAATTGAAATTAAAATTGTTTTTTTATTTTACCTCGTGGATAAATGAGATTTGGTCAAGGCTATTCACAATGAGATGCACATAACAGAGAAACATAATTTTTTCTGAAAAATTATTTTTTGTCTCATTTATAGTTGAATTAATTCAGTCACATCACATTTTGATCAAACATTTTTTTTTTCAAATGAAACCCCTATGGGCCACCTACCTGTCTCTCTAGAACATTCATTAAGGAAACAAATTAGATATCATTTTTGTATTTCGGTGCAGTAACAAATTGTATACATTCAAAAATCTACAACTAGTTCATGAGTTTCCTTGCAGTTCGAATAATTTTTCAACTTAGTAAGCTATGGAAAACAACATTTCTGAATCTTATCAACTAATTGTGTTTCGCTGTCATCTTTCATCTCAACTCTCGAAAATTAGTTAACTTCCGGGAATTAGTTGAGTAGAAATGTAAAATCAAAATTATAGGTTCACAAGAAATGAACAAGTTGATATGTTATCAATTTACTGAGAATGTCTTGAAAACATTGTCGCCGCTTGTCAGTTATACGCTGAACGATACCCACACAGAAGACACCAACAAAGAGCCTTTTTCAAAAATGTGGAGAGAAAATTCCGAAAAGAACTCAACAATGGAGAAGATGATCGTAAGTGAGGAGGCAGAAATGAATGTTTTGCTTATGTCGATTTTGATCCAACCGCTTCGACGCGGGAATTGGAATACCAATGCAATGTCAGTCGAGAAAACGCTAGAAAAATTAAAAAAAAACACCATTATCATGCTTATAAGTATAACTTACACAATTAGTGGACAAGATTGAGAAATGTTGTTTTCCACAGCTTACTAACTTGAACAATTATTCGAACTGCCAGAAATCTCATGAACTAGTTGTAGATTTTTTAATTTATACAATTTGTTACTGCACCGAAATACAAAAATGATATGTCACGATTTTCCTTAATAAATGTTCTAGAGAGACAGATAGGTGGCCCATAGGGGTTTCATTTGAAAAAACAAAGTTACTGGCATTTTCAGAAAAACCGGCAGTCCGCCATATTGGACTGTTATGCGATCGATTTCGAAATGGTTTCAGAAAAAATATTTCACGAATGCATAAGTTACAGGGGTGGCCCGATATCCTGTGTCAAATGAATCTCGATTCTTTGTAAGCGCAAAACGTGAGAACGGCTGGACCGATTTGGCTTTTTTTTGTTCCTAATAGTAAAAAAATTAGGAAAGTTGTCCGGAAATTGTAAAATTCAAGAAGTTCGGCCAATAAAAGGAATATCGGCTAAGCTCTTAGTAAAGGTCCGAGTAGCTCAGTGGTTAGAGTGTGTGCTTTGTTACTCCAAGAGCCCGGGTTCAATCCCCGAGCGTGTCCACACGTGTCCAAACGGGATAAGGGGATAACGGGATAACGGAAAGCGGGCAGAGTCAAAAGCATAACGTAGATGGAGCAACACAAAGAAAAATTCTACGCGGACGTTCTAAGATTTTTTTTTTAGAGAATATAGAAATTTAGACAGGACAACGTCTGATGGGTCAGCAAGTTCGAAACTATAACATTTGGCAACAGGGGAAGTTATTTTCATTTTCATCAAAATGTCCACAAAAAGATTTTTGGTAATCCCTTCTATTTTTTCGCAATAATCGAGAATAAAGAAATTTCCAATAGAAAACTCAAATGATATTCTCTCACATATCGCTAAGTTTAAAAAAACAATCAATTTTCTCCTAGAAAATAGCTTAAATAACCTATCCATCCTCAGTTCTAATAAAAATCGCATCAGGATTGAAAATAGTCCTATATTTTTTATATTTCTAGGCTAGAGTACATCATTGAAGAAATCAAGACTACCGAAAGAAAATACGTTGAAGATTTGGCAAAAGTAGTACAGGTAAGGAAGCAAATTTTACAGAATGGTGACAAAACTTCTATGATTTTTGCTAATGATGAAGATCCCTCTTTATTTTCCAGAACTCAATAAAACATTTCTGTGCATCAAAACATCATGAGAAATTTGGGTTTTGGGATAGCGGGGATGAGTTGTCTAAGATTACTAAATTGCCGATGTTTCGACGTTTATTGACGTCTTTTTCAAGGCTAAAAATACATGATTTGTGATTCTCTCATGTTATACACATGATTGTTACCAAATTGTGAGGAATAAATAGGGCAAACAGATAAACAACACAAAATAATCAACACACTTAAAATATAACGAAGATACGAAAAGTGTCATAGCAAGTGTAGCAAACACCGTATCTTTCTGTGTCTGTTCTCATATTTACTGTGTCATTCGGGGATATTTTAATCATTTCACTGATATTTCTCTTGTAATAATTACTATATCTGTCTACAATTTGAGTTTCTTCGAAATTGGATTCATAATTATCGGAGAAATAATGTAATGCTAGTGCCGTTTTGATTGATTTGTCTTTGTTTTTCCCTGCAGTCATATTTATGTTGTTGAATTCGAGCCTTCAGATATTGTTTGTTCATCCCAATATAACATTTATCACAGTTGAGACACTTTATTTTATATATCACTTTGGAGCAATCGGAAGTTGGTGTTTTATCTTTGAGTTTCGTGAAGATGCTTTTGATTTGATTGACAGGGTAAAGGGCTATTTTTATTTCATGGGATTTGTACGTTTTTAAGCAGTTCACATTTTTTCCGATAATCCTCTTATATATGGGAACTTATAGTATGGAATGACGTTTGTCTCCCTTGATTTACCAAATTTAGCTTATATTCATTGATAATTCTGGTAATAAGGGAAATGGGATAATTGTTATTCTTTAACAGTTTTCTGACTTTGATTTCGTTTTCTTTGTGAAATTTTGTACTACTTAGGTTATGTGATCTGAGAAGTAGATTTTTGACTGTTCTGATTTTATTTTGTAAAGAATGATTCGAGTAATAATTAAGCAGTCTACCGGAAGTCATGAGTTTGTTTTTATTTGTTTTTTTTTCCTTTTTTAATCCTTTCAAGGTTCGCAAGAAACGATATTGCATTTGTTCTCACCTCCGTACCTTCCATACAACTTCTGTGTTTTAACGATTGTGGTCCAGAAAAGAATGATTATATTTGAAATACTCAATCCGCCACATGAAAAATAATGTGGATCCTCAACGAACTCGTCTTCCACCGACCAACAATTTCGTCTGAATATTTAAAAAGGTAGATCTCTATTTGGTGTTGAATAGTTGTTTTATGACAATTCTCGTGTCGTTGTATTTTAAATGTGTAGACTATTTTGTGTTGTTCATCTGTTTGCCCTATTTCTTCCCTACAATTTAGGAACAACCATGTGTATAACACGAGGGAATTACAAATCTTGTATTTTTCAGCCTTGAAAAGGACGTCAATAAACAACTTCAATCTTGGACAACTATTCCCGCTATCCCAAAACCCAAATTAAGGACTTTAAAAACTACACAATGATAATCAGAAATGTTTTAGTTTTTGGGTGGCATATGAAGTTGTAGTTTCATGAATTTAAAATAATAATCTATTATTCACAGGATTTCAGACCCTTCGTTGAGAAACACACACCGGAAAGTATGAAAGCGCGCCAGGGGTATCTATTTGGCAACATAGAAAAAATGTACAAAAGACAACTGAAGTTCCTTGCATCAGTCGAAGAATCTGGTGACGAAGTCAATAATATCGTCAGATGTTTCATAGATCACGTAAATATAAAACGCCTCAATGATAATTTCCATATCGTTCAGGATTTTTTTTTCAGGACAGGTTATTTGAAATGTATCCGAATTATTTCCGCAACAAACCAAAAGCCGACACCGTGTTGAAAGAATTCAGCCCTATTATCAAGGTGAGTCAGCAGGTTTGAATAAATACGACGGCCCAATTATCAAAACATACATAGTTAATGTTTTAGTTGAGTTTATTGTTGTACTTCATGTAGTCTTGTTACTATTTCCGCGCACAACTAGAGACCTCACCACTCTCATGAGTGGTATTATATCCAGTATAGTCTAGTCCTACAATAATTTCAACATTATCAATTAAATATCTGATGTATTAAGCGAAATTATTAGGAAAAATAAAAACGCATTCAAAATTGTTTCACTAATGAATAATATAATTTGCGCAGAACAATTTGGAATTCAGCTCGATAAAGAGACCAATGATACTTTATTTCATTTCATGTATGTATGTGGAAATATCAATAAATAAAACCGAAAGAGTTGATTATAGTTAAACAATGGTGCGACCCAATTCCTTGGTGATTCACATAAAAAAACAATATAATCACATTATTTTACCTATGCACCACTGTGGTATTTTATCGATTCTCCTAAATGTAGGTATATACAATATTTGAGACATTAATTTTATATTATATTTTTATCTTATTTTTCAGCTATATCTTGATAAATTATATATTCTTCGATAGTTAAATATAAGTTAAAAAAAATTTTTCTGGAGACTCTACCGTTTTTCTGAAACGTTGTATAATATTAATCGATACCTATGTTTGAAATAAACATGTTTTCAACATTACAAGCAATTGGCATAATTTTAAAATTTTTAGATATCAAAATTTACGAATATATTTTGAGCACAAGCAGATAACAAAATATTAAAAGTTCGAACATCCTGTATATGAAATTGGATCTGAACACAACAGCCAATGAGATGCCAGGAAAGATTGATGCAAAATTAGGAAATTTTAAATATAGAAAAGCAGAAACGTCAAAAGAATTATTTTTACATGTCTATAGTTTATAAGGTAGTTAGAAATGGTTTGTAGATAAAAACTGTCAAGAAGGTGAAATTAATAAAAAGTGCTACAAAAAGTGTGTGAAAATCGAAAATTCGAGAAAGAAAAAAAAATGTGTTGGTATCAAGGAAGAGGAATCAACAAACTAGGAAGATTGTGAAAATGGAAGAACCATGATAAATTTACATCCTGAAAAATCATGAATGTATACTAGAAAAACAACTATTTTGTCAAGACTACATGGGAAATGATATAAAGAACCATAGCAGATAAAAAGATCCCAGATGCAAAGTTAAACTTACTTTTTTTCATTGGAGATTTACCAATATGAGAAGAAGTCACAGCCAACAAAAGGATCAGCAGTTTCCAGGAACCGGACAAAATCCGAAACATTGACGTTCTCGTTACCAGACGTCCCAAAGTATTTTTTTGAAACCATAAAAGTCACCACAGTGCAAGTAAAAACAGAACTTTTAAAGAATTTGATAGGTAGAACTTTTCACGAATTACTATAAAGAACACATAACCTACAAAACTAGGTTGAAATTTCACTTATTATCACATGATTTCACATTTGCTGTATATACTTGCTATGGAGCACTAATTAGGTCATTTATCGCAGACTAGGTATTAGTAAGTTTTTCCTAAATGAAGGAAATTATTAATTTGATGAACATCTGCATTATTTTCAATGTTTGATCAACAATAAATTGCTGATTTCTGAAATTGACATCAAGATGACTCCACAGTAGAACCAACTTCTGAGATTCCATAGGCGTACCGATTGAGTTAGCTGAGGTGAAGGAAATAAGGTAAAAGAAAGGAGGTAAAGTACATAGCCGGAGATATTAAATATTTATATGGGTATTTATTTATCAATACATATTGAATAAATCTTAAAAAATGGAACTAGCTTAAAGATTTTGACAATAGTAAAAATGATAGTAAAACAAAAGTAAAACAAAAAAAAATTATATATATTTTGTTATGATGTCTGGTTGTGGAAAGTAAATAAACGAATATAAAATAAAATAAAAACGAACCACAATCAACGCATCATATATATATATATATATATATATATATATATATATATATATATATATATATATATACATATTTATATATATATATTCTCTTGGTTGAATAGTATACAATGTTAACGTTGGTCATCTCTTTTTCTGTTTTTAAATTTGTTAGTATATTGGTCTCCTCTTGTGGGGCTCGCTCTTAATTTTCCAGCTCGTTATCAATATCAATTTTGAATAATTACTCCTCTTTAGATGTTATTTGATTCTTGCCAAGCCGACTGTTAAATATTGTTTGTGAATTCATCTATTTCCAACTCGAACTGTCCTTATCTCTTGAGTGTTATAATCTATAAATAATTTTTTATTCAAGATATATTCCGAAGCTTTTCCGAACGCCAGCATTGACTTATTTTCTTTTTGTATAATGCTTATCTTTGAGGAATGATTCTGATTTCTCAGAACATAAGTCTCGACATTCATGTTTGTGAACAATTCCTAATATAATCAACCTCCATTTATCCAATGAAGTTTGGAGTGAATGTAAAAGGTTGCACAAAAGATTAATGCACATTCATCATATAAACAAAAATTTCATTGTGAAATAATTTGTTGTTGTTCATGTATCTTATTGAGTAATCATTAGATAATTATTCTCAATAGATAAATGATACTGAAAATATATATTGATAAAATAATATTCCTGCCATTTTTTCATATTAGACGTATTTTTATTTTTTATAGTTCATGCAAGAGCGATTCGAAGAAAGGTTAGACTTCTCCGCCTACCTCCTAACCCCAGTTCAAAGGTTAGGAAAGTACATATTGTTCCTGGAAAATATTGAGAAAGAATTGAAGAAGCTCAACATGCCGATAGGTAGTACCCAGATGGCGCTGGATATAGTCAAAAGTGAGATGTCTAAAGGCAACGACTACGTAGCCATCGACTCTATACAAAATAGTCCTATCAGTAAATTAGATTATGGGTCTTTCAAGATGCGGGAGCATTTCAGCATAACCAAGCCAAGGAGGGTGGAAGCTATGGTTTTCCTCTTCGAGAATGTCGTTGTTTTGACCACAAGTGATCCGGTGAGTTTATATTAATTTCAATTATTCATTAATTACAATTACAAATGAGGAGGACATCTATGGCGTTCTCAATAGAGGGCCCAAGGGAGATGAGGTATTATGCAGTTTTGAGGAAAAGGTTCTCAGAGGTAAGTGGTTCGGAAAATAAAACAAGAATTGCAGAAAATGTTACAAAAATTCGAGTTAAAAATTCGTTTTTTACCAGTGCTCATAAATTTTGTGTAAGAATTAATTGCGTTTTTCCCATATAGAGTCAACCGGATACCCTAATTATTATGTCACTACTGAATTATCCATTCTTAGAGCTTTCAAAAAAAAAGGGTTCCACATGGCCATTTACTGTGATCGATCAACTACACGAATTGTTCTAAAAATTAATTCATCCGCCATCAAGGGGTTGCCATTTTCAATTTATGAATTTTAACTAAAAATCAATAATCTTTGACTAAATTCATAATCTCCGACCCCAAAAACCCCGACATAACAATTTTGAATCGAATCCGGCCATAATTACAAAACTCGTCCGCCATCTTGAATTTGTGAATTTTGTAAAAAATTCATAATCTCCGACCCAAAACCCCCACATACCAATTTTAATACACAAAATCGCCTCTTGGCCGCCATTTATTTATGAATTTTGAAGAAAAAAAATACCATGTACCAATTTTGAATCGAATCAGACCATGATCACAAAACTCGTCCACCATCTTGAATTTATGAATTTCGTCAAAAAAATTCATAATCTCCGACCCCGAAAACCCCCACATACCAATTTTGAATTGGATCGGACCATAATCACAAAACTCGTCCGCTATCTTGGAGCCGCATCTTAATTTGTGAATTTTAACAAAAAATTCATAATCTCCGTCCCCGAAAACCCCACATACCAATTTTGAATCAAATCGGACCATAATTACAAATCTCGTCCACCATTTTAAAAGCACCCTTTTGTTCTTTCTCTAACAAAAATTTCGTAATGCATTGTCACCGGAATTATTAATACCTGCCAAATTTCAAATTTATCGGACAACTAGAAGTCGGTCAAAATTCACTTACAAGATTTGACCTGAACATACATACATACATACAAACAATGCAAGTTAAGTAAAAGCTTGTAAAAATAATATTGGTAGAATTCATAGCATGTCACTGGAAATTTTTGTAACTCAAGCAGAACACAATATGCGTTGAGACTCTGTACTGAAAAATCAAACATTAGGCATCCTGTACTCAGTACCTACTATGACTCTATGAATTTTTGTCGAACACTTTTTTGTTTCTTCTTGCAATAGAAAATCTGCCATCGCCTACCCAGCTATCATTGATACTTCCGGTATGAAATCAATCTCATTTATTTATTTCTTGTTTTAGAATAACCATGAGATATTCAACTACTACGATAGCATAAAAATGAATGACTTAAGAATCGCAACGTTCGAAAATTTCACCATCCATTTGACTGACTACACGAAAAGTAAGAAAAAACATAACTCTACCAAATATACGTATGTAATGGAGGCGAAAACGGAAAAGATATGGAATTCGTGGAGAGAAACCATCGAGAGCATCTTATGGCAACAACTATATAAAGCAAAAGGTGGGTGTCACGAACAGATTGAAATATTTTTGAAAATTCTACGAATTCTGTACATGTCTGGAAATCGAAATTGAAGAAGATTAAGTCCATTAAGATACTTTTGGATTCGTATGAGATGTCCAGTAGTTTTAGTTTTGTTTCGACGGGATCATATTCTCCAAAGCATACAAGAATAATATATAATTATAAACAATCAACACCTACCTATCAGTAGAAACCAAATTCCTTTCGGCCTATTTTCCAATAGGACAGCACCCCAGTGATCAATATTCGAATCGATCGTTCCAAAAGAAATTAAGGAATCGTTAAATCGATATTTGTATGTTCTGCAAAAGTAAGTCACCAAGGAATGAAATGAGACTTAACAATTTTTTTTAGTTCCTAATTTTACTATAACTAGAATTTCTTCAAGTTCAATAGCGTTATGGAAGTAATATTTTTTTTAATTGGAGGGGGTGAATCTCAACTTCCAAGGGTATTATGGGGAAGATATTCACCTTGAAATCAATAATGGTTATGATAAAATTTTGCTCTGGTTTAATACAATTTAACGAAATATTTTCGAATAATTCATCATCGTATATCATCCAATAAAAGAACATTAGTCATTTTTAAATTGTTTTGGTTCAATATGAAACTGTCTTTCGTGAAGCTTCGTTCAATGAATTTTTCACATAAAGTTATCATAGAATCTCAAAAATTAGGGACTAAGCTCCTAAACTAATGTAAGTAACTAATTTTGAGTCGGCGCCAAACAAACATATTAAGTATAACAAGAGAATTCCAATTCTGTTTGTATCCTGGAGTCGCCAATCACGAGTCAGGAAAACAAGTCATATGATATTATTTGTCAAAGACTGTGCATGTCTGAAATGAGAAAACGTTTCGGGCGAGATATCGATTATATTCTCTGTCGGTGAAATTTTTAGCCATGATTTCAACAACAAAGTCCACTGAAACTTAACACTATCCACAAATCGAAATACTGAAGGAGCAATTATAAACGCTGTACTCAGGTCATAAATAAGTGAATGAGCAGTGTTGCAAGACAAACACAAATCTTTGTACTAACCTTTTCTAAAAAATGTACCTCCTTCTTCTTCTGTGCACAGGGTGGGCTGGTTCCGGAGAACCCGTGCAAGTAGGCCTCTTTACTTGAGCGCCCATTGTGCGCCCACGTGATCTGAGAATCAGCTGGGCATGCCGATTTCTCTGACGAAACTCAGCGGTTTCCTCAGTTGAATCTCTTGAACATCTTCTGGGTTCAGAATTATGCTACCCAGGATGATCTCCCTCTGGTGCACCAGAGCAGGGCACTTCCAGGCACCATCTGCATAAGGGATCATCTGTGATCCCGATGAGTTCCATGTGCTTGTTCAGGTGATTGTGTCCCGTTAGGAGCCCAGTCACAGTCCTGATATCCTGTCTGTTGAGTGACAGGATCTCTATTGACAGTGTCTTCGAAGCCCCTTTATTTGGAGCTTTGATTGCCTCATGCATGGCGCCGCCTGCCATGTTTTGATGAACTGCTTCTGCAGCAGTCCCTCCATGTTTGAGATGGCCATGCTATTGGGTATTCCCAAGATTGGTTCCGGTCCGACCGGAGTCTTTCCCGATCCAATCTTGGCTACTCTGTCTGCCTCTTCGTTCCCAGGAACACCTGTGTGTCCTGGTACCCATAGCTGACTTTGCTTGTTTTTGCAAACTTCCTATGGCGTTTCTACACTCGGACACCAATTTGGATATCTTGTTTGATCCTATCGCCATGATTGCTGCCTTGCTGTCCGAGTGGATGAGAATAGCCTGGAACACTGGAACACGTTGCCTAGAGGAACTGAGATTTATCTCTTTGTACTTTCCTTGTATACTCCTGCGCCGGACATTCCCCCAAGTCTTGATCCATCTGTATACCAGGTTGATCCGTAGACAGGGGGTCTGCCGGGCGCAGCGTTTTTCCATTCATCCCTCGCGGGGATGATAATTTTTGTTCCCTTTTTAAATTTAGAACCGGCGGGATGCTATCTCTTTCCATTTGTAGGATTGAACAGCCCTCCTTTGCCATATTCCAAATATTGGAGTCCCTGGGTAGGCAGTACGCATGGCTTCATGTTCAATGACTAGGTGCAGAGGTGGCAGTCCTAGCAGAACTTCTAGAGCTCTGGTAGGCGTCGTCCTCATAGCACCTGTCATTCCTAGGCAAGCCAGTATTTGTACTTTATCTAGTTCATTTCTGGACTTGCTTCTTGTGGTGCCGATCCACCGAACGATGGACCCGTACTCCTGCATGCCCAGAGGAGCAGATAGCCTTCTTGGTGCGATTTCCAATCTGCTTGTTCGTCGACCCTTTGTACGGAAGCTGTCTTCCTGAGATACGTATATCTGGAAGAGTTCCTATTTTGCGTTTCTTGGTGAAAAGTACCAAGTCTGTTTCTTCTGGATTGACTCTCAACCCTCCGGTAGAACACCACTGTTCCAAATTTTCCCGAAACACTAGCGCCAATTGTGGTTGTTTTAGGAATATTCATAGACAATACTATTTCTCACAACCCAAACATAAATTCAACTCGCTTTTAATGTGCTGTTTCAGTAACAGTTGAGAATTCTACGAAAATAAAAATATTAGTACAACATACAAACGAAGATAGATGAAATTATAGTTGACAGTTTGAAGGAACTAGTTGTAAAAAATTTAACTGTTTGGACTAACGATGCATACGTCCATCAGAGGCGCTAGGAGTACGTTTTTTAATGTGATGTTTTTTTTCAATTTCTGAGTTTGTGGTTGATTTATGTGCAAATCAAAATATTCTAGAAAAGAGGCACATGCATGTTTTCTATTGCCAGTGTTTTCTTACGGCTCTGAGACGGGCAGCCGAGGTTAGGCAAGCTGCTTGCCTAAGTTGCTTGCCGCAAGCATGGGTTCTCAAAATTTTGTTGAATTTGGCCTTCCTTTTAGATTTTCACGGTGAGTAAAAGAAGCCAAAGAAACAGTATCATTCACCAAAACTTCGTTGTTTCGCGATTTTCAATTTATATATATATATATATATATATATATATATATATATATATATATATATATATATATATATATATATATATATATATATATATATATATATTTGGAGTTCTCTTGGGTTTCAGTTTCGATTATATGAAAATGAGAAGAAAATTAATTTTTTTTAGACGTTTCGCCCTCTTTCGGGGGCATTTTCAGTAAAATTTATAAAAAACATTTGAATCTGAAAATAAAATATTGGTTTGGATAACATCATATGTAGAAAGTTAGGTTGTGTCTAAGAATAAATGTAATTGCCTTTTGGGTTACGTACCTTGGTTTTACCATGATTGTGTTTTGTTACCAACAATAATTGGATTTCGGGGCGGTGTTAAATCTTGTTGCATCATTGTTTCAACGGAAAACTTCCAATATTGTATGGTTTGTCAGTATTGCCCAAGTTTACTTTATAGAAAATATCCATAAGATGGAAAAACACACCAGATTTTTTTTATTCAGAACCAAACTCATGTTATTTTGTTTCCTAAAAAAATATTTTTTGTTGCAGAATTGACATTGACAGCTCAGAATACGAAGTACAGGTTCATCAAGAACAAGGGCCGTGTAAAATCAACAGGTACGTCCCCAGAGGTATGTTTATTCGTGGGAGATAATATCAAAAAAAGTGATTTTCCGGTGATCATCCATAATTCCCCTCCTTAGGTAAATCCCCTGAGAACTAAAGAATGCCAGGAAAGATTCTGATCACTTTTGGTGAAGGCTTATTGCATCCCTAAGAGACTGGTCCCTCCATTTGGATATATTGAGGCCGCAGCTGGCTTTGTAGGACTCTTCCTACAGATAACGGGGGCTACTTCGATGCATTTTCTCAAAGTACCGAAGAAAATGGTCCAGGAGAGCTGTTTCCTAGAAACAGAGCCCCAGCCCACTAGTTGAATAGAGAGTTCAAAAAGGCAAACCTAGAACATCGGAATGAGAAATTCATTTGAAAGATAAAATAAGGGATCACAAAAGATCAGATCTCCCTGGTGAGAACGGAATGTGCCTTTGCTTATACTATGCTATGAACGGTAGTTCCAGTTGAACGATGATCTAGAGGATTATTTGGACCGTGAAATCGTGTTAGAAAATAGGATTAAACGAATGTATCACTGATAGATCGCCACACATCAACTTCTAGCAATTATCGGTATTTCTACAACCTAAGAACACACTGATGGAAACCACATAATGAATTAATTTCAAAGATACGATGCCATCTGGATACCTTACGTGCTAAGATGTGCCAAAAAGCTCATGGATCACAAAAGAGTCTCAAACAAATTAAAAAAATAGTCCCATAAATTAAATCAGTTTATTCTACTTTGAAACACAACTCAATAGTATACTTTAACAATACAATACTTAGAAAAATCGAATTTAAACGGTTTTCTTCACATAAAGGATTCAATATAAAATTGAACCAGAGAAAGGTAGATCTCAGGTGAAAAAACAACTACTTTCTTGGCAAATACCACGCAGAACGTTGAATGATATTCACCTGAAAATCCATGCATACTTCCATATAATATCAATGGACATTGAATGCAAATGTTTCTTTCTGATAAGCTCGATTATGTTTAATTTATGTCGTGTTCACCTAACAATCCGCATACCGGTTTCAGGCTTCTTGGCCCTCATCAGTACGGAGTAGTCAACCAGCCAAAGGTCCAAAGAACTCTGGCTGAAGTGAGACACAATAAACAAACCATCATCGATCTTGTAACACCTATAGGTAGCCGGAAAAGATAAACTTTAACTGGCGGTACCTAGTGACAGAAAGAAACACTCCGAAAATCTCCCACCTCGATAGGTTTCTAAATAAGATTCCTTCCGAGTAGGGCAAGCCCGTCTAGCATATAGTGAGATAAGTGCCATGTGAAGTGGAATGAATAGAAAATCGAATTTAAACGGTTTTCTTCACATAAAGGATTCAATATAAATTGAACCGAGAAGGTAGATCTCAGGTGAAAAAACAACTACTTTCTTGGCAAATACCACGCAGAACGTTGAATGATATTCACCTGAAAATCCATGCATACTTCCATATAATATCAATGGACATTGAATGCAAATGTTTCTTTCTGATAAGCTCGATTATGTTTAATTTATGTCGTGTTCACCTAACAATCCGCATACCGGTTTCAGGCTTCTTGGCCCTCATCAGTACGGAGTAGTCAACCAGCCAAAGGTCCAAAGAACTCTGGCTGAAGTGAGACTAAACGTAAAAACCATCATCGATCTTTAACACCTATAGGTACGCCGGAAAAAATAAACTTTACTGGCGGTACCTAGTGTTTCTTTCTGTCACTAGGTACCGCCAGTTAAAGTTTTATCTTTCCGGCGTTAGGTTACAAGATCGATGATGGTTTGTTTACGTTGTGTCTCAACCAAGTTCCTTGACCTTTGCTGGTTGCTACCGTACTGATACGTAACCGAGTAGCATAATAGGTGAACACGACATAAATTAAACATAATCACTTATCGAAAAAACATTGCATTCAATGTCCATTGATATTATATGAAGCATATGTTCAGGTGAATTCATTCAACCTTTTACCAGGAAATATTTTTTTCACCTGAGAATTTTCTGGTTCAATTATATTGAATCCTTTATGTGAAAAACCAAATTCGTTTTATTCATTCCACTCTAGGCACTTTTCTCCATATGAGACGGCTATACGAAGAATTATTAGAAACCTATCGATGGGAATGTCTGTTCTTTCGTACGGTACCGCCAGTTAAACATCTTTCTATATAGTGTACAGATCGATGATGGTTTGTTTCGTTGTGTCTCACTAAAAGTTCTTGGATGGCTGGCTGATTATTATCCAAGAATATTAAACTGTATCATGTTATAAGAATAAATTTAAAATCGAGCTTATCGAAAAACTTTGTTAATGTCCTTGATAATTTTATGAAGTAATTTTCGGGTATATTTAACGTTCTAGGACGGAAAGGTTGTTTTACCTGAATCTACCTTTCTGGTTCAATTTTATTGAATCCGTGAAAACCGTTTAAATCGACCTATTCTCCACTTCACATGGCACTTATCTCTCAATACAATACTTGTTCACAATTACAATGCTCAACAATATCCCCAAGACTATCTTCTGACTGACTGCCGACTTCTGACTAACTCGCCTGTCGCATTTGACCCGCTATATATAGGACGGCCGAAATTTCCAGAACAGTGGCGATCAGGAATGTTCCATAATGTCATCGCGTTTCTCTTCATTCAAGAAATTTGATTAAGATCTCCAACTGATAAATTATCGCATGGACATTTATCCGAGTGTACAATGCCAATTTTTTTGAGGTGTGCGTGAATTCTGCGTGAACCAGACGCGGATGTTTTCTGTACAACTCCGAGAGATGAACTAAGAAGCTCTTTAATATGACTGAATCCTCAAAAGCACTAGGCTCCCACGATGCCTCCAATTTCATAATGGACAAATTTACAGATACATAGTTACATTGTTGAAGATCATAAATAACTTTCTGAGATTCTGAAAGTCCCCTTGAAGGTGGGAACATACCGTGGTGTCATGGTTCTGGAGGAAGGTCAAAAGGAAAAGAGAGCCAATTCCTGCCATGGTGGGTGGCCCTGGGCGTTCGGCGACAGAACCGTTGGAAAAGGCTGAATTGTTCGGGGAATACTTCAGTAGTGTCCATGTCATAGATGCAGATAGCACTGAGGAACACGGTAGAATAACAAACGTTGCGAGCAATATCAGAGAAACTCCCCCTGCAATGTTGATACCCTCGGAACTTCAAAAAGTGCTTACAAGTTACGAAGAAGTTTTGGGGGTGATCAACAAGTTGCCGAGGAACAAGGCTCCGGGCCTCGACAAGTTGGACGCTGTCCTGCCAGTAGTCCAGCTGATCTACATTATCAATGCGATCATCAAATGGCAGTACTACCCAGACTGTCTGAAGAAAGCAGAAATTGTTCCCCTGCTAAAGCCAGGCAAAAACAAAAATAGTATCGACAGCTATAGGCCTATTTTGCTCCTCAGCGTGGTGGCCAAGGTAGTCGACAAGATCCTGCTGAGTCGTGTTGTGAGCTTTGAGGAAAAGCGGAAAATCATCCCGCCTGAGCAATTCGGGTTCAGGAGAGGTCATTCGACTACCTCGCAAGTAGCCCGGGTTGTTCACGCGGGGAAGGAAGCCTTCCACGGGGACCACAACACAGTTATGGTCCTGTTGGATACAAAGAGAGCATTTGATACGGTCTGGATAGAAGGGCTAATCACTAAAATGGCAGAGGCAGGCATGCCTTTATACCTAATTAAAATCCTAGATTCGTTTCTGACTGGGTGGACTTTTAGGGTTAATGTAAATGGAATTATCTCGCCAGAGCATACAGTTGGAGCAGGGGTCCCACAGGGGTCTTCCCTGTCACCAATCTTGTATTCCCTATATACATATGACTTTCCGACCTTCGCTCGGACGAGTACGGCTATGTTTGCGGATGATACCGCGATCTATGCCAACTCGTTCCAGAGCGAAGTGGCTGCTATGCAGCTCCAGATTCATCTGGATCGGTTGGTCATGCCATATATGGGGAAGAACAAGATTAAGCTTAATTCGGAGAAAACCGAGGTCTCATCAACTTCACGAGGAAATTCACTAATGTGAAGATCCTCGGGAAGTTGAGGATTGGAAAAAGCAAAGTGACGGAGAGGCCCTCAGTGCGATACCTGGGAGTGCAGCTGGACAAGCGTATGAGCTTTCACAAGCATATAGGGCTGGCATTACAGAGGGGAGCGGCCGCGATAAAGCGAACGTATCCCCTCATAGCACGTAATTCCAGCCTATCATTAGATAATAAGCTGAGAATATATAAGCAGATTATTGGACCAGCTCTAACATACGCTTGCCCAGTTTTTTGTAGCCTTTCCAAAACGCAGATGTCGAGACTGGAAAGGTTGCAAAACAAGGCGCTTCGTATTGTTACGAATAGTAGCAGATACATCCGGCTGGATGACCTGCGCGAGATAGTAAACGTAGAAAAACTTGAAGACTTTATAGTCAAAATATCAGACAGATTTTATAGATACCATACCCCTAAAAGTCCGCTCACAGCAGTAATCACAAACGTACGAGTGGACCAGAGAAGAAAACACGGCGTTATATATCAAAACCTAAAACTCTATAGGGAGATAGAATAGCAATTTGAAATCTGAAACTTGAAATAAATAAATACTAAAGAACCCAATCAGGGTATTACCTTTCAACACACAATTTTTAGTAACTGGTTTTTATTTAATTTTCCAGCTTAAAGAAAGCATAATTGTAAAAAGTTCACTCAATATTCAGTTTTAATTTTTATATAAAGTAGACAAGTAAGAGACGCATAAGCCTAGGCAGGAGGCGTCTAGATATTTTAAATAACCCAAATATAACAAGACTTATAAATTCGTCAGGCACCTGCTAACAGCAACAGGGGCTGTCCCTTCGCCCCATCAGGAGGGCAAGGAGACAGTCGACAATTTCCCCTACAAAAAAAGCCGCAATCTTCCCTCCCCTTCCCACGCACCATCCGAAGGAGAAAACAGAAAATTGAATGCACATACTGTAAATATTAATTAGTCTAGTTATGTAAGAACTATGTGTATATATTTTAATAAAGTACTTTTGGACTTGGACTTGGGGTTTGGTACGAAGGTTTTTTGCACAAACTTCGACTTTCCTTTGGGCTCAATGATGTGAATGAGATCCATCTTTCTTGGCATGACTTTTCAAGTCAGAGTCAAATGGTCTCTCGCAGAAACGAGAGAGATTCTAGCTAGTGTCGCTGGTGTTCCACTGGGAGTAATATGATCTTCCTTGCTCCACAGTCTATACCCTGGAGCGATTATGTGAAAATGGTGACTTTTATGATCAATGGATCAATTAATCAAGAATGTTTATTTGCAGAACGTAATGAATGATCTTCCGAAGTGGTATTTGGAATAGAAAATAAAGGTTACTCCTGATAAGACTCGGATGGTTTTCCTAGGAAATAAAGGAGATTATCCAGAAAGGAGTATGTCTTTATCAGATAGAGAGACGGAATGATTAGCGTAATTCAAGAACAGCCCATCTGTCTATCTCCTCATTAGCTTGCGAACAAAGTGAAGTTTTGCGAAATTATGTCTTCCATTTTATATGAGTCAGTTGCTTGGGGACAAGAGCAGCAACAAGTCACATCAAAACTCTGGGATGGGTCTAGATGATAGGAATGCTCTGTGGTTTCTGCGGAATATTCGGATTCTAAAAGAACTAGACCTACCTTCATCAGGCAATGCATCCAGAGTCGAACTGTTTGAATGAATGGATACAAAGTTATTTCCGGTAGGATATAAACTTTCGAATTTTCGTTAGTTCACTGACAAGTGATGAATTTCTTCATCATTTGCCTTTACAGAGCTCCAAACTTAGATGCGATGATATTTTTGCATATACTTGAAATATTACCCTCTGAACTACCTGCTACATCTCAAATTATAGTCGCAGATGACTTGAACATAAATTTTGCTGATACTTCTGCCCAGAAGCAAAGGCTTCAAAATGTATTGAACTCCTTCAATAGGCGAAATCACAAACTGAAAAATTTGCTCCATATATGCTTGAAGTTGAAATAGTGATAAAATATTATATATGCATTGTTTTTCCTAGGAGATATTGTGTAATATTCGAATAAACGATGCTCTAAAACCCTCAAATTCAGTGAGACATTCAAACACAGCGTTATTGCCGCTTCTTTTAACGTCATGAGTCCATTGATTTGGCATTTTCCTGAATTGCCCATGTCACTATTTTGCGGAACTTCTGAGGAAACGTTATTCTCTTTCATCCTATGAATTAATCAGAACTTATGTCAGCATGTGTAATATTAAAATGAAGACTCCTCATTTGATAGCTGCTCTTGATTTAGTTATGCTTGAATGATATGTATGTATACCGGGTGCTATAATTATCTTGCGCTCTCGGTAATTGGCGATAGATCTGAACTTGTTACGTCACATCCTAGCAATGAATTTTATAACAAACTCAGAAGTAACTTTGAAAAGGATTTCCGTTTCAAATGATAAATATCAAGAGAAGAAAAAAAACATGGATAACTAGTGGGATTAAAACATCAGCAGATAACTTGAGATCTCTGCGTATTATTCGCAAGTACACCAATGACCGTTTTTTCTCAGCTCTTATCTCAAATATAGGAACCTATATCGCAGCATCATTAGACTAGCAAAAGATACTCAATATAGAGATAGATTGGAGGGATCTAATAATAAGAGTAAAGAGTGTTGGAAGATAATGAACGAATTGAGAGGCAAAACTAAAACAAAACAGCCTATATCAATAGAGCCTAGCGAACTGAATTTTTTCTTCTACAATATTGCACACAAACTCATGGAAAATATTTCAGTTCCCAACTCACCTCTTGATTACATGAGAAATATCAATTCATTAACGAGTTTCAACTCACGGGCACCAACCTCACTGAAAAGAGATTTTGAGAGATATTAAAAATATCTGTGGTTATCCCTATTCATAAAGGTGATTACGAATCTAATCACCGGCCTATTTCACATCTAATTCCTAGTTTACCGAAAATAATAGAAAAACTAGTAAAAAGAAGCATTCAAAACTTTTTACTATTGAATAATATAATATTATATAATAATTTGGATTTCAGCCCAACAAAGAGACCAATGATACTCTATTTTCTTTCATTTCAGAAGTATATAGAAAGATCAATACGGGCGAAAGCGCTGCTGCGCTATTCTGCGATTTCTCTAAAGCCTTCGATTGCATAAATCACGAAACACTGCTGCAGAAACTCGAGCAATATGGAATTAGAAATACGAGCGTAGAATGGATGAGATCCTACTTGAACAGCCGCAGTTAAATAATGCGCTGTAGCACTGACTCATATATGGCTGATATTGAACTGGGAGTGCCTCAGGGCTCAGTACTTGGACCCCTCCTATTTTTGCTTTATATCAGCGATATCATCCAACTGAATATCACTGCCAAGATCACTCGTTTCGCGGATGACACAACTTTCCTTTGGCATGATATTTCATCGCAACATCTTTTAGATGAAATCGAAAGAAAGTTAATTATAATAAATCAATGGTGCAACTCCAATTCCCTGGTGATTAACACAAAATAAATCAATATAATCACATTCCGCTGAAATCTTCCAGATTTACCGTTGGCTAATGAAAAAATTCTTAACAAAACAACAACACGATTTCTTGGAATAAATATCGACACAAAACTGAAATTTGACTATCACATCAACAATCTCTGCAATAATTTGTCTTCTGGATGTTACGCAATTCGAGTAATCTCTAACGAACTGGGTTTATCCGCAGCCTAGAACCGCTTTTGCTCTAATAGTATCTCATTTGAGGTACGGGATTGCATTTTGGGAGCATGCTGCTCTTACTTACACAAAAATGCTTTTGTACTCTAAAAAAGAGCTCTGAGGTATATTTGCAAAAAAAGGCCAATAGATTCATGTAGGCAGTTATTCAAAGATCAGAAAATCCGGACAGTAACATCTCTATACATTCTAGAATCAGTTAGCCTAAAACATAAAAATAAGAATCTTGAAACGAATGATTTATACTATAATACTCAGCGAAACAACTTTATCAGATTACTAAGACCAACAAATAATATGGTAAAAGACTATAATTTACAACAGTATCAAAATGTATAATAATCTGCCCCTAACCATTAGGACATGTTGTGTCTCAGGCGGTTCAGAAGTGATATAAAAAAAATCCTGGTACAGCAATCATACTTCACCTCTAATCTCTAGCAATTCTAAGTTCTCCATACTCGGGAATCATTTCATAATCCTTAAAGAACTTAAGACACTCAATATACAGGCTCGTCTAAAATCGGTTCCCCCCCTACTAATTTTTTAAGCACCTGGTATATCGCAACGAAACTTGGAGGGCTCAAATAGGAGATAAAAAATACTTTTTCATGAAAAAATCACAGCTAAGAGTTTCAAAATGGCGGCTGAGCACCATCTTCAATTTTTTTTTTTTTAATAGAACACCCCGTATATTATTCCATTTTCGAAATCTGCTCATAATTCTCAACAGTTTTCTCTGAGATACTTTACTCCTAAATTCAATTGTTTTCGAAATATTAACGTTTGAAAAGTGACATTTTGCTAACTAAACGTTGTTATTAATTTGTACTTAAATCTCTTATTGAATTCGACTAATGAGAGGCGTAAAGAGAGTTTATTAAGGATAAACAGTACCGCTTACCGGAAAATCTCGAAGCCTACGAATGTGTTCTGTAAATTCAGAATCAAAACAAATTAGTTATCTAAAAAATTATAATTTATTTTTGAATAACACTTTTATTTAACCCCAACAATTATTTCATCAAGTGTTCAATGTGGCCCCCTCCTAAATCTTGACAATAAAGTGCCCTATTATAAATACTTTCTCTCATGTTAATCAAAGTTTGTTCATCTATTTCTTCACATGTATCTATTATTCTGTGTTCCAACTCTTCTATTGTTTGGCATTCAGTGGCGTAGATTTTTTACTTCAGATACCCACGAAGGAAATAAATGTAGAGATGTAAGACCCGGAGATCTTGGTGGCCATTCTGTACTTCCCCTGGGACCTATCCATCGCCCAGGAAAATTTGTATCGAGGAACTCTCTAGCCATGCGATCGAAATGGGGAGGTGCCCCATCCTGCTGAAATATGATTTCACGATTTTCAAACTCTTCCTGATTGTTTAATACAATTTGTCTCATTCGAGGTTCAATTTCAGTTTCTAAAAGATTTCTGTAAAGTACTCCTGTAAGATTGCCTCTGATGAAAATCGGTCCAACAACGCGATTGCCCAAAATCCCCGCCCAAACATTCACCTTTTTAGGAAACTGGGTATGTCCCTCTCTGAAAATGTGCGGATTAGTATCGCTCCAGTATCGTACATTCTGTTTATTTTCTTTTCCATTGAGAAAAAACGTGCATTCGTCTGCGAAACATACACGTTTTGGGAAGCCCCGTTCTCCTTCAATTGTTCTTGTTAACCACTCACAAAATTCAACCCTCCGGTCTGGATCATTCTCCGTGAGAGCATGAAAGATTTTCATTTTATAGGGATGAAACTTTTTTTTTAGGAATCTTTGGACACTTTTTGAACTTACTCCACAGGATTCAGCAACTGCAGACGTCGACTGAGTCGGATTGATAACCATTTCAGCATTAATTTCTTCTACCTTTTTTTCTTCTGAAAGAGGCGGTCTTCCTGATCTTGGAGCATCTTCCAGCGTACCAGTTGCTTGGAGCTTATTTAAAAGTTTGCGCAAATATGACCCCGAAATAGGATACATACGGACTGCTAGCTGATAATTTCTTCCAGCTTCTCCAAAAATCAAAACTGCTTCAAATTTATCGTCTGAACTACGAGCCATGATCACACTTTTCATAAGAGGATTTAGGCGCTCAAAGGACTATTTGACAGTTAGCAGTTCAGTTTGATAGTAAACAAGATGTTACCGCGACAACGATTTTTTTCAATGCAAACTTGATTGAAAGCAACATTAGTGTTTTTGGTTGGGTTTGAAATAACCAAAATGTCACTATTTAAACGTTAATATTTCGAAAACAATTGAATTTAGGAGTAAAGTGTTGAGAATTATGAGCAGATTTCGAAAATGGAATAATATATTCTATTTAAAAAATTTATTGAAGATGGCCCTCAGCCGCCATTTTGAAACTTTTAGCTGTGATTTTTTCATGAAAAAGTAGGTTTTTATCTCCTATGTAAGCCCTTACAAATTTCGTTGCGACCACAAGGTGGTTCAAAAATTTTTCATCAAAGTTTAACATAATATAAAATAATCCAATATAATACTTTATATACACATTACTTGCTTTATGTTAATATGCATTACTTGTTTAATGTTCTCGATTGTCCGAACTGTATGTATGTATGTATCATATTTTAGACATTTATTTATATATTTGTATCTTTCTTTCTTTTTAGTTACTCTGTACAGAAGCTTTGTCTGTAAGAAATATTTTCTTCCGACAATAAAGTATATCTTGATTGATTGATATCAATTGCATAAACGATTTTTTTTTACATTATGTAGATCTATATGAGTTATGTGCCCCTTGCTATGTTATTTTTCAGAAAATCATTCATATGGGTGTAATAAGCATTCGGAAAACAGAGGGGACATGTTACTTACAACGGTCTGAAACTTGATAAAAGCTTGTTAAAACCAAGAATTATTCCAAACCGAAGAAATGTGGAAGCCGCCTTAAATAGTTGATTTATTTGCATGTTTGAAAAATACATCAAAGCAAACTCGTGAAAAGTTTGGTTTCGGAACAATTGAAGAATTCTTCCGAAGCTTCAACCACTGAGTTTAATCGTTAACTGAACTTTTTTATCAGCCAGTGAAAATCCTGGTTAGGTATTTGTATTCGTAAAGAATTACCTACTTTGGTTATTTTAATCATTGTTAATTTTTTTCAGGTTCATCGGTATTTTATGTTGAATGAGTAAGCTGTCCCAAGAAAGTAAGGAGTTGAAGAAAATATTGAGCCATATACATATGTATATTTATTTATTTTTATATGAACCAAATAAAACAACCATCCTAGAAGGATATCAGTCAGTAGCTGATTGAAAAAATTTAACTACATTGTATTTTGATGTAAATAATAATTTATCATGCCATATAAAGGTGTAATAATTTTTTTTTTCAAATTCAAATAAATTACAGGTATATAATTATTTTCATTTAAATTGGAGAAATGAAAATAAGTTGGAGAACCCACTGGAATCTTTCGACGTGAGTAAAAGCTCTTCAAATCCAAATCACATATTACACGCCTACGATACACAAAGTACTAACTAACTCTGAATTAATATAGTTCTTTCATAAATATGTAAGAATCAAAGAAGGAAGGTGGAGCAATACAATAACAATTATTTTAGCAATAGTATAAAAAAAAGAATTAATCTGATATAAATATTTGAATAGAGTAGAATTAATAAGAAGAATTGATCTAATATTAATATTTTAATAGAATAATTTAAAGAATTATGGATACTATGAGATACAATTATCTTCAATTAAGCAAATTTATCTACAATTAGATTTATTAGATTTCGATTTAGTGAAGTAGTGAAATATTTTAATTTTGATTCATTATTTCCTGCAATAGTGTAGAGTGTAGATGTAGTGCAGTCCCTTATTGCAGGTGAGTACTGAGAACCCTTTTTGTAATGGAACAAGTTCTTAGTGTTGGATGGTTTCTTAGTGTTGGATGGTTTCAACAAAACTATGTAGTAATGTAGTAGTAGTAGTATTTTGTAACCACTATTTCAATTCTTTTTTTAAGTATTTTTCGAAAGTAATATCTCTCATTTCTATGGGTAGCTTAGGATAAATATGCGAAGCAAGGAATAAATATGATTTCTGTGTCATGGATTTTTTTGTTCTTATTGTTTGTATTTGCATAATAATTTTTTGTCTTGTTATATATGTTGAATAGTAGTCACTTGTTTTTTTTTGTGCTGGAGCAAAAAATTTTTTTGAAGATTTAGTTGCCTAATATCCATGATGCCGGTTTCTTTGAAAAAAAGAATATGTATTTTTTTTTCCTTTATATTATTTTCTTTTTTTTTAATGATCTCTAGCTGTTTTAGGTGATGTTCCACCACATCCTGTGATACCGTATAATATGTAGGATTCAACTAGTGAGTGATAGACCGTTTTCAGGCTGGAAATGTTCAGGATTTTCTTTTGTTGTCTGAATATATAAACACATATATAAATATATATGTATATATATATATATATATATATATATATATATAGTGCTTCTCAAAGGTCCCCTCCCCTGTCTTATTTTTGGAACGATTATACATAAACAAGTGAAATTTGGAAACTGAATATTAAAGGTTGTAAACTTCCCTACTAGTGATGATAGATGACGAAATCGTCAAAGATGACGTCACGAGGCCATTGTGACCAATAATTTTAAATGGAACCCTACGGCAAGCGACACCTCTTTTAAAAGGTATCGAAAAAACCTATTCAATGATACTTATTTTGTTTGTGTTTATGGCAGTTTTAATGGCTCATTAGTAAACATTGAAATTCAAATTCCATTCAGTATGATATTAATTACAGATTTAAGAATCAGTATCTACTTAAAGAAATTGCTCGAAGTGACCTCCATTCACTTCCTGACAGTGAAATATCCTATTTTTAAACTCTTCTCGTACTTTTGCAAATGTGTCTGCGGAAACAGCCTCACATTCTGCAACAATACGTTGTTTTAAAACGTCAATATTGTCAGGTTCAGTGGCGTAAACCTTCGATTCAAGGTACCCCTACAGAAAAAAATCCAAAGGTGTGAGGTCCGGCGATGGAGCTGGCCATTCCGTTGAACCTCGTCGATCAATCCATCTACCACGATACTCCTCATCCAAATACCGTCTTACTGCACCGTAATAGTGTGGAGGAGCACCATCCTGTTGGAATGTTATTTCCAAATTGCCGAATTCATCTGGATTATCTTCCAAAATTTCAAGGATTAACGGTTCTATTGCGTTTTGCAACAGCTCCAGATAAACCTCACCAGTTAAATTAGTATTTATAAAAAGAGGCCCAACGATGTGGTTTCCCAGGATACCTGCCCAAACATTCACCTTCTGGGGAAATTGGGTATGTGTTTCACGAAACAGGTGAGGATTTGCGTCACTCCAATACCTCACATTCTGTGTATTTACATTTCCTTTTAGATAGAAAGTACTTTCGTCACTCAAACAAATTGTTTTGACATAGTCGGTTTGTTAATTTGGTTCCATATTTTCACAAAATTTAGTCTTCGGTCTGGGTCGTGTTGAGAGTTAATGAACCATTTTTTATTTGTATGGATGAACTTTTTTTTCAACACCCTGTGTACTTTTCTTCGACTGACTTCACAAGTAGATGCAACGTGAGTTGTTGAAGAAGTAGGATTAACTATTACTTCTGCCAGTATATCAATTTTTTTCTCATCAGAAATTTGTGGTCTGCCAGATCGTTTCGCATCATTAATACTACCCGTTGTTTCAAACTCACGAAGAAGCTCCCTCAAATGAGTCCTCGAAACGGGGTGATCGGGAAACCTCTCATTAAAAATGCGTTCTGCTGCATGAATATTTTGTCCAGTTTCACCAAGAATTAGGATCGCTGCTACTTCATCACCTAAAGCACGTACCATTTCGCTTCTTGAAGCACTTAAACGTTCGGCTCACAACAGTTTAACAAATTATTAAAATGTACAAAAATATTAAAAGTACCAAAAGCTGCTAAAACAGTTAAACGTTCGATCAACGATACACAAATTATTAAATGTACAAAAACTTGGACAATTTCAAAAACGTCGAATTAGGGAGACTAACAAAAACGTCAGCTTATTTGACAACTATCCAGAGGCGGACCTTGAATTTGGAATTTTAGTATTAACTGATTTATTTCATCACAGCTTTGCGTTTTTTAAAAGCGAGTTGCCAAAACTGCCATAAACACAAACAAAATTAGTATCATTGAATAGGTTTTTTCGATACTTTTTAAAAGAGGTGTCGCTTGCCGTAGGGTTCCATTTAAAATTATTGGTCACAATGGCCTTGTGATGTCATCTTTGACGATTTCGTCATCTATCATCACTAGTAGGGAAGTTTGCAACCTTTAATATTCAGTTTCCAAATTTCACTTGTTTATGTATAATCGTTCCAAAAATAAGATGGGGGGGAGGGGACTTTTGAGAAGCACTGTATGTACATATTACCCCAAACACGAGGTAGCTGCTGTGAACCGTTGAGGAGATCTATCGACTGTGTTCCGTCTCCATCATGAGATCCATTATGTTGAAGTTGTCATCAGAACTGCATATGTGTGCCAAGTTTCAACAGAATCAGTTCACAGGTGTAAAATCAATAAATCATACCCTATTTTTCTACCCTTAGGGGTGTAATTTCTTTTCAAATTCAAATAGGACCAACTTCGAAGCATACCTTATACAATAGAAAAATAATTATTTGAATCGGTTGAACCAGTACACAGTTATGCGTGGTAGAATCGGTTGAGAAACAGAAATTCGGTGGGTGAACCAATAATCATCTCCCATATTCCTACCCATAGGAGTGGACCAACCATTCTATCCATTAAAAAAAGAAATAATAAAATCGTACTACTCTGTAAAAAGTTATGCGTGGTCATACATAAAAAAAGCGTCGATTAGAGAACCTCCTCCTTTTTTTTCAAAGAAAGAAGAACCCGATACCGTTCTAGGAAGCATTTTCTGCTTAGTGTATTGCCCGATGTTGAAAACTTATCTGACACCCAATTTGGAGTATTTAGATTACGCCAGATCATATCAGGATTTTCCTAGAACTGACACAAGATCATGTCAGGATTTTCAAGCAACCTGTTGCTCAAATGGACGAACCGCCTTACATAACAAGACGAAGCAACAATGTTCTACGTCCCTACGTTTCCATGTGTCAGTACGATAAGATTTGCCTGCCCGTCTACATAGCTCAAAGTGGGTACCCAATAAAATATTACATTTATCTACGTTTGATTGTTCACTATATTAGCATTAAAGTATGATAAGATAATATTAAGATACAAAGTGTATTGAACAAGCCTCAATAATAAACAATATCCAGTCCCTAGTGGTGAAGTACGTGTAGTCAACATCAACAGGTAAATCGTTATCACCTTTTATTCACTATTTTATTCCTTTTTTAGAATTATAGACTGACATAGAGTCGCTTTTTCGTTGATTTAAGTTCATCAATCTTGGCGACATATTTCGCTACACTGGGAAAAGTTGTACAATACTTCATTATTCGTCAAATCTTAGACTTAGAATAAAAGAAGCATGTACCGGGTGGCCAATTAATGTGACAATGACAATTTCTGAAAGCTTAGACATTCCCTTTGGACAGGTCAGGGCCGGATTGAAAGGTGTGGAGGCCCTGGGGCAACAAAGGAGTAGAGGCCCCTAATGATTTTTCAAACAAGTTTTTTTTTTTTTTATTTATTGCGGAACAAATCAAATTATTTCGACACGACCATATGTGGGTATCATTAAATACAAGAAATAAATTAAATTACAGCGTAAACAAAGGGATTCTTGCGAGCTTTTTTCGACGAAAAATCATTGATGATTTCGGTCAAATCCAGCATCCGGAGAAAATCATTCTCAATGCTAAGAAGCGATAACTTTGATAGGCGGCTTTGTCTCATCGTAATTCGCCTATTTTTTTCATTTTGGAAAATGAGCGCTTTCCAGTGCAATTTGACATCATCACATTCTCAGTTGTAATATCACAAGAGAGTGAAAATAATTCGACAGATTTTCGAAAACTTGTTGCCAGGCAATAGACAAGAGAGACCAACTGGCTCGAGTGGCTATTGCCAACAAGTTTGAGAAAGAAATCTAGATAATTATTTTCTACTATATCGAACTCTCGTGTGGTATTCTTTAGATTATTTTTCGATGTTACGATCATAAACACATTTCCTTGCAAAATTATATAATGTACTAAACCTGTTTTGATTCATTTCACACTTTTCATGCGAATTGATGGACAGACGTCAAATTAAAAATATAGGTTGTCAGACAATAAAAACAAAATACCTCAAATTATTCCCGCGACAATTTTCTAGGTAGAATATTCCCACTATTGATTGGCCAAAACGTATATGAATTATTTGAATTGAACGTTTCCATTGGTTTCTAGCAATGTCACAAAATAATCACTGTAATTTCAATGTTTGAGAATGTAGCTCTGAAATTTTGGTTTTCAAGAATTTGATAGTAGAACATCTTAGATAGATAGATAGATAGTCCTTTTCAGAAGGATTTACATTTGTTGCGGAATGTCATCTTTCTCTTAGACTCACACTTTCAGATTTCGGGGATTTCTCTGTTACAAGCGCGCCACTCAGCGGACACTTGTCAACGCCTATAAATAGGAAAAACAGGTATAGACGGGCAAAGTGTTTGTAGAATCGGCAGAAAAATAGTCAACAGAATTTGAACTTTTGTTCTATTATGGAATGCGCACAGGGCTCTTATAAATAATTTGATGCAATCATATTCATAAATTGAAATATTATTTTCTTTTGCTTATGATTATTGAATTTCATTGTGTATCTAGATCGCTTGTGTCATTCGAAGAATACATCGACAGAAAATCCTTCATTTGATAAAAAAAAATTATATTTTTTTAAAATTCAATTGTTCTTGTTTTTACAGCTAATTTCGATACGTTATAATATTTTGTATAATAGTATGATGTTTTACTTGGTGATTGTTTCTCGCATATACATATGACTCATCAGATAGAAGATTAATATTAACCATGGATTTTGACAAGAATACGAAACATGTTTTTGAATGTTTAAAACGAAAAATGAGAGGAAAAAGTGGGAGAACTGCTCTTTCGTAGTCAGATTTTTTATATTTAATTTTGCATATCCTTCGGTATTTGTTAGGAAATTTGACCTAAAAATTTATATTGTGGAGGCCCCTCTCTTGTGGAGGCCCCGGGGCTGCAGCCCCGGGGCTGCAGCCCCGTTTGCCCCCCTCTTAATCCGGCTCTGGGACAGGTCGTATTTTAAAATTATTTTGAGGTATACACGTAGCTTGGTGTAACCATCCAAGCATTCTCTTTTTCAGATGGAACACCCTGTGTCATTTTGATCATCTATAGTGTCGTCATAAAGTTATATATATGGGAAAATTGTTATTGAAATTTTGAAAACTCTAATGGCGGTTCGATTCGGCATGTCTGACAACTGAAAATCCGTTGATTATTACGTGACCTCAGCTTTGGGGAATTCTAAAAAGTTTCTGTGGTGCCGAAAAATGGGTCAAATTGACAAGATATCGAAATTTTTTATCGAGAAAATGTGTTTGGAATGCAACCATGCCCTCGTGTACCAATTTTGAAACAGATTGAAAAAAACAAAAATACCATTTTATTCATCTACCCTTACTACTAAGCATTATACGTTCTTGTTTTATCTGATCAACAGAACTATGTTGAAAAATTTTATTTTCCACCCAAACCTATGTGATTCAGGTTATTAAAGCTGTTTCCAGATAAAACAAGAATGTATAATGTTTCTTAGTAAGGGTAGAGAAATAAAATGGTATTTTTGTTTTTTTTCAATCTGGTTCAAAATCGATACATGAGGTCCTTGTCGGATTCCAAACACATTTTCTCAATACATTTTTTCGATATCTTGTTAATTTGACCCATTTTTCGGCACCAGACAACTTTTTTTTAAATTCCCGCCAAATCTGAGGTCACGTGATTTGAGTCGCAACGGATATTTTAGTTGTCAGACATGCAGAAACGAACCGCCATTAGAGTTTTTCAGGAATTTCAATTACAATTTTTTTTCCCATATGTAGCCAACTTTATGACAGACACTGTATATCAGATTTCCCTAGTACTAAAATTGACCGTTTTTGAATCGGAATACTCAGGTTAGGTAATAATAATAAGGATTTTTAATAATAAGCTTCATTTCCAAATAATAATAATATAATAATAATAATAATTTCAATCGTTGGATTTGCGGGAATTCGGTCGAAATGTTGAAGAAAACCAATTTTTAAATTGTCGACGTTCCGAAACTTTATTGTTTCATTCTCAAGACTCTGAAGTACAAAAACAAGAACATACAATTAAAATGAGAATCTAGAATGTGTGTTTTTTTTTTGATAAAAACAGAATAAATTAAGTAAAATAACATCGTTGAAAAAAGCAATATTTAAAAACACTTCGAACACATTACAGAAAACAACAATGACGAGTACTTACATTTAGGATGGCTTTCCGAGTTTAAATAGGGTAAAATAGATAATTTCGGACATGAAATATAAATAGATACTCAAGTTCATGAAATACGTTATCACAGACATGAAGTAAAGGAACAACTGAACGGTCGGTGAATCATGTTTTTATAATGTAAAAAAGGCTCATGAAAGAAATGAGTAATGGAATCGGAAAAAGCCGTTCAATAAAGATCTAGGATTAATGTTTGGTCTTTTCTATTAGATTGAAATATGAAGTGTGTAGGTTTTCAATATCGGACCTTTTGTTAACACATTTTGTTCCATGTTTTATTATTTCGATCATTTCGTGCAAGAGTCTTTTTTTTTAATCGTCTGTTGTCCTATAATACTGGTTGAATTAAAGTCGAAAGTATGCAGTGATGATTTACAGTGCTCTGCAAGGCTAGTGGGGTTTTTGATAGTTTTAAGCGGGTTGTGTATATTTTTACAATCCCTCATGTGTTCAGTCAGCCTCTGTTTTAGATACCTCCCCGTTTGTCCTATATACACCTTCTCACACTCAGCACATGATATTTTATAGACAATATTAGATTTTAGTTCTTTTGGTGTTTTAGTTTTGAGTTTCGTAAAAAAATGTTTTTTGACTGTGTTTTCAAATTTCATGCTGACTTTAAGATTTTCATTTTCTAAAACCTTGCAAAGTTGAGGTGTTAGACGTGGCTGGCACGTGCGGTAATTTGAAATATTTGATGTTCAATGGTATCTTTTCTTTCTGTGTATTTGTTCTGTCAGAATATACTCATTTTTTAATCAAGGATTTAGGGTAGCAGTTCTTAAGTAGCATCGTTTCAATAAGTTTAAGGTTGTGGTTTTTAAAATTATCATGTGCTAAGTGTGTAGCTCTGTGTTTAAGATTAGTTATGGTGTTTATTTTCTGTGTCATAGGATGAACGGAGTGGTAGTTAATAAATCTTTCAGAACAAATGTCTAGCTCAATGTGAATTGCCTAACGTCTTTTCCAAAAGATACGTTGATGATATAGTTTTATGTATACAAAAAGAAAACGTAGACAGTATACTAACAACATTCAACAATTACCACCCCAGACTTCAGTTCACAGTAGAAATAGAAAAAAAATGATAGGATCGCTTTCCTGGATGTCTTACTGATTAGGCTGAACAATACAATTATAACTGATTGGTACCATAAGCCATCATACTCTGAAAGATTTATTAACTACCGCTCCGTTCATCCTATGACACAAAAAATAAACACCATAACTATCTTAAACACAGAGCTACACACTTAGCACATGATAATTTTGAAAACCACAATCTTAAACTTATTGAAACGATGCTACTTAAGAACTGCTACCCTAAATCCTTAATTAAAAAATTTGTATATTCTGACAGAACAAATACACAGAAAGAAAAGATACCATTGAACATCAAATATTTCAAATTACCGCACGTGGCAGGTCGAACACCTCAACTTTGCAAGGTTTTAGAAAATGAAAATCTTAAAGTCAGCATGAAATGTGAAAACACAGTCGAAAAAATTTTTTTACGAAACTCAAAACTAAAACACCAAAAGAACTAAAATCTAATATTATCTATAAAATACCATGTGCTGAGTGTGAGAAGGTGTATATAGGACAAACGGGGAGGTATCTAAAACAGAGGCTGACTGAACACATGAGGGATTGTAAAAATATACACAACCCGCTTAAAACTGTCAAAAACCCCACTAGCCTTGCAGAGCACTGTAAATCATCACTGCATACTTTCGACTTTAATTCAGCCAGTATTATAGGACAACAGACGATTTAAAAAAAAAAGACTCTTGCACGAAATGATCGAAATAACAAAACATGGAACAAAATGTGTTAACAAAAGGTCCGATATTGAAAACCTACACACTTCATATTTCAATCTAGTAGAAAAGACCAAACATTAATCCTAGATCTTTATTGAACGGCTTTTTCCGATTCCAATACTCATTTCTTTCATGAGCCTTTTTCACATTATAAAAACATGATTCACCGACCGTTCCGTTGTTCTTTTACTTCATGTCTGTGATAACGTATTTCATGAACTTGAGTATCTATTTATATTTTATGTCGAAATTATTTATTTTATCCTTTTTAAACTCGGAAAGCCATCCTAAATGTAAGTACTCGTCATTGTTGTTTTCTGTAATGTGTTCGAAGTGTTTTTAAATATTGCTTTTTTCAACGATGTTATTTTACTTCATTTATTCTGTTTTTATCAAAAAAAAACCCACATTCTAGATTCTCATTTTAATTGTATGTTCTTGTTTTTGTACTTCAGAGTCTTGAGAATGAAACAATAAAGTTTCGAAACGTCGACGATTTAAAAATTGGTTTTCTTCAACATTTCGGCCGAATTCCCGCAAATCCAACGATTGAAATCATATTCAACGGTCGCCATTCATCCAACAATAATAATAATATATTTATTCACATCAACTTTACAAGAGGCTGTAAATTAATATGGAAAAACCACAGAAGGACAAGCCTGTGCGTAGCAATTAACTGACTTAAAATAATAATAAAAAAAGCATGCAAGTATGTATATGTATGAGTGGGTGTATATATATGTGTGTGTGTATGCAGGTTAGTTTAAAATTTATATATTTATTTGTTTTTTTTGATAAATTATTTAAATTGATTGGGTGTCGAATATCTTATGTATTTCTTTGCGAGGAGTAGAGAGCAGCCAAATTTCAAGATGTTTTCTGAAGTGAGTTGGCGAGTGTGTTGTTCTCATGTTTGTTGGTATGATATTATAAATTTTAGGTGCTAGGTACAGGTAGGACTTCATCATGAGAGTTTTGTCCGGTGTGGGAACGTAAATTATTTCATGAAGCCATATTTTAAATTCATCTTAATTTTTGCCGATTTCTCTAATATTCAAGTGAAAATTTTTAAATTCCGAAAAGGTGTTTCCAAAGTGTCATTCAATATGTTAACATCGTTCAGTACTCTCGTTTTAACAATTTCTATTCGAAAATCATTAAAGTACTTATCCATTCTACTTACAATAATAATTCCTACTATCAGATGATGAACAGTAAATATTCACAATCACAATGAGAGAAAAAAAATAAAAGAAAAAAATATACATAGTTATCTCGACAGAAGAATGTTTGATTACTATCGTTTCGGACGTCCATCGTCTTAATGTATTTAAAAGGTTTTCACGACGTTTCGAATGCTTCTATCTGCAATCGTCTTCAGGTGAATACTGACAGGTTTAGGTGCTACTTACCAATTTATATGACTGTCGGCGCAATTATGCGTGCAATTCCGTCATGTGCAGCGGTGCGTGTAATTTCGCGCGGTGTGGTGGTGCGTGAAGTTTCGCGCCTCTGCAGCCCGCCAGAAAGAGCAATCAGGGGTTTCCATACGTACTTGATCTCAACGCTTGGTTGACTAAAGGCGTTATTGGCTTCGATGAAGGCGGCCTCTTTGAACTTTCGTTTGAACCAATGCTCCTCTCTATGTAGAACACTTGTGTCGTCCCATAGAACTCGATGGTGCTCAGTCCAGGCGTGGTCAGCGATTCCCGATTTTGATGTTTCTCCACGTCGAGTCCATTTCTTGTGCTCATCCAATCTTACCGATAACGGTCTCTTTGTCTCTCCAATGTAGGAATCTCCGCATTCATATGGAACTTCATAAATGCAATTCTTACTGATTTCATTTTTGTTGTCAGGTTTGGTCTTGGTCAGGAAACTCCGTAAAGTACTGCAGGATTGGAAGCAGCTCTTGATGATGAACTTGTTTCCGATCTTTCAGGAGACACTTCTGATGTACGGAAGGCAGATCACTGTGCTTTGTTGTTGCTCTTCAGATGTCTTCGTTCTCCGGAGTTGTTTCAATACTTCTTCTAGGAGTTTCTTGGGATATCCATTCCGGTGGAGGTCCTCTCTGATGTGGTTTAATTCGGCATCAGTGACTCCACGTCGTTGCACATGTGCGTTGCTCTCTCTACCAATGTTCTCACGATCCCTCTCTTCGTCGAACTCGGATGGTTGGAGCTGTAACTGAGGTACTGCCCCGTATGTGTCTTCTTTCTGTAGACGAAGGTGCGAATTCCATTGCCTATTCTCTCAACGTTCACATCGAGGAAGGATAAGGCACTGTTGGTTTCCATTTCCATCGTGAAATTGATCGAATCCCTGATTCTGTTAATTCTTGAGAAAAAATCCTGGAGATGTTTGTCTCCGTGATTCCATATAATGAAGGTGTCATCCACGTACCTCAACCACAGCTTTGATTTGTATTCTGCCTCCCGTATAGCCAATTCCTCGAACCACTCCATGTATATGTTGGCGATGATTGGAGAAAGGGAAGATCCCATTGGGAGTCCGTCGACTTGAGAGAAGAATCGTTCCTTTTCCTGGAAATATGAGTTCTGTAGGCAGCACTGCAGTAATTCCAATATTGCGTGGGTAGGAAGGTCAGTCCTCTCGTGCAGCTGGTCATCCTCTTCGAGTTTCCTTTTGATGATACTGAGAGATTCCTCTATAGGGACATTGGTGTAAAGGCTCTCCACGTCGAAGCTGATGAAACGATCTTCTGGTCCAAGTTCAACATCTGTGATGGTGTCAACGAAGTGCTTGGAATTCTTGACGTATGAACTGCTATTTCCTTGTAAGGGTTGTAGTATCGGTAGGAGGTATTTCGATAACTTGTAGGTTGGTGAGTTCCGTGAGCTGGTGATCGGTCTCAGTGGCATGTCTGGTTTGTGGATTTTCGGAAGCCCGTAGAGATGCGGTGGTTTGCTGTAGTGTGGCGTTAGATGTGATCGTTCGTTGTCTGGAATGAAGTGTTTGAATTTCCTCAGAGTGTTGTAGATCTTCCTTTCTATAGTGGGTGTCGGATCCTTCTTCAAGAGTTTATAGTTCCCTGTGTGGAGTAACGACTCTATCTTGTCATCATATGTTGTGGTGTCCATGATAACCGTGGAAACCAACAGTGCCTTACCCTTCCTCGATGTGAACGTAGAGAGAATAGGCAATGGAATTCGCACCTCCGTCTACAGAAAGAAGACACATACGGGGCAGTACCTCAGTTACAGCTCCAACCATCCGAGTTCGACGAAGAGAGGGATCGTGAGAACATTGGTAGAGAGAGCAACGCACATATGCAACGACATGGAGTCACTAGATGCCGAATTAAACCACATCAGAGAGGACCTCCACCGGAATGGATATCCCAAGAAACTCCTAGAAGAAGTATTGAAACAACTCCGGAGAACGAAGATATCTGAAGAGCAACAACAAAGCACAGTGATCTGCCTTCCGTACATCAGAGGTGTCTCCGAGAAGATCAGAAGGATCGGAAACAAGTTCAACATCAAGAGCTGCTTTCAATCCGGCAGTACCTTACGGAGTTGCCTGACCAAGACCAAACCTGACAACAAAAATGAAATCAGTAAGAATTGCATTTATGAAGTTCCATGTGAATGCGGAGATTCCTACATTGGAGAGACAAAGAGACCGTTATCGGTAAGATTGGATGAGCACAAGGAATGGACTCAACGTGGAGAAACATCAAAATCGGGAATCGCTAACCACGCCTGGACTGAGCACCATCGAGTTCTATGGGACGACGCAAGTGTTCTACATAGAGAGGAGCATTGGTTCAAACGAAAGTTCAAAGAGGCGCCTTCATCGAAGCCAATAACGCCTTTAGTCAACCAAGCGTTGAGATCAAGAACGTATGGAAACCCCTGATTGCTCTTTCTGGCGGGCTGCAGAGGCGCGAAACTTCACGCACCACCACACCGCGCGAAATTACACGCACCGCTGCACATGGCGGAATTGCACGTATCATTGCGCCGACAGTCATATAAATTGGTAAGTAGCACCTGAAGACGATTGCAGATACAAGCATTCGAAACGTCGTGAAAACCTTTCAAATACATTGAGACGATGGACGTCCGAAACGATAGTAATCAAGTTACCACATCGTCTACAACCTTCAAACAGAAGAATGTTTATTCCCTACTACTTTGTCTCGTTGCTCTTCTGGGGGGGCACCAGATTTCCCGTCTCTTGATTTCTTTTGAGCTGAGCCACAACAATATTCTGATTTGTAGTCGCTCCTTTCAAATGGGTAGTTTCAGAGGCATTTCTCGAATCTTCCAGCTGTTCGATGGTGTATCTTGAGCCATTGGTTATTAATTTATTATGGCTAATTTTTGCATGGGGATCCGTTCTTCTGATTTTGATGAGGTGTGAGTGCAATTTTTTTTTCAATAGATAGTCCTCCTGGATGTAATCTCTTGTGATAACTATTTTTGTCCCTTCGAGCTTGTGGGCGTTTTTGGGAATTGCAGTTATTTGCGTATAGTACAAAAAAATTTTTTTTCGGTATTTTGCTTTTTGCCGATCCTGTAGAGATCTCGAATGTCATGGAACTTGCATTCAACTGCACATTTATCATTAATGACACTCAATACGTGTTTGATATCATTCAAACTATCTTCTTCCTCTTCGAAACCATAGAAAACTAAGTTGAATTTTTTCAATCTCCTTCCATTTCAATCTTTCCTTGAGATTTTCCACTTCTTCTTTCAGTTCACAATTATCCACTTTTCGTTTTTCAATCTCTTTGCTAAAATATTTTTTCATGTTCAGTAATTCGGCCTTTATTTCATCATTTTGTTTTTTAATGCATTCGTTGCTCACTGATACATTTTGTAAGACAGCAAGTAAATCCTTATTTGTGATTTCCTCGTTCAATTTAACTGACATCTCTTCCGAAACGAAAGGATTTTAAATATTAATTCTGGCAGTTGGTCTTCCGCCAGTTTATGTTTTATTTCAGAATAGTTTTTGCTTCTTGTCTTATCTTAATTACATTCAGAGATAAAAACTTCTACACTGTAATTATATTGGAGGTTAATTGAATGTTTTTTAGTATTTTCGATAGTAAATACCTGGTATTTTATTGCACTTTCCACAGGAACGATTGATGGCCTTTGTTTCTATCGTTTGGTCAAAAATCACAATTTTCATTCACTATCTAACCACTTCAATATTGAATAAAGGCAGAGAGGATTGTTATTGCTGCTTTTCACAGCCAATTCCGAATGTCCACACACAATGTTCAAATAGTTCATAAAGTCTTGAAAATAAACAAAAAACTTTTTAATGAAAATGTAGGCCAACGAAAAAATAAACTCTGAAGCAAAAAATAAAATGAAACTTTTTAGTCTCAATAACTAAGCTCCTAAGCTAATGTAAGTAACTAATTTTGAGTCGGCGCCAAACAAACAAACAAGCAAATTAATTACGTGAATCTTAAAATGATGGCAGCGGGATGCGCGGCGGCGGCGCGTTCCTTCGCCGCGAATTGCCAAGCGTTCTCGAAGTCAGTATCAACAGGCACACACGTGAGGGCACATGTCGTTGTGAATGGACGTACGGAGAGCGCATTTTTGGAATACTATTGGTTATCGCTGGAGATTTCACGTTTTATTTTTATGCTATTTTGTTTTTATCATTTCTTTAAAGTAATTTCATGATCTTCGTTGAATTTTGTTTGGCGCCGACTCAAAATTAGTTACTTACCTCAATTTAGGTGCCAAAAAGACTAATAAGGTTCATTTGATTTTTTGCTTTTCAGTTTCTTTTTTCGACGGTTTAATTTTTTGTTTGAAATTTTTTTATTTTTTAATAGTCTGTGGCTAGAATCTACAAATTGCTACCTACTTAATTTGGATCAGTTTTAAAATACTTAATTACCCACCATTCTTTAACTACTATAACTAGCTAGTACCAGCGACTTCGTCCGCGTTGAACTTTGTATTCTTTATGACTATTACAAATTCACTCACCGCTTCAGGGACGGAATTTTTAAAAATACTGAAACACGTATTTCTTTATTAGTAACAAAGACCTTCTCACCCACCTTTTCACCCATTTAGAAATGTAATATCAAAAAAATATGAGAGATATAAGTGCCATGTGAAGTGGAATGAATAGAAAAATCGAATTTAAACGGTTTTCTTCACATAAAGGATTCAATATAAAATTGAACCAGAGAAAGGTAGATCTCAGGTGAAAAACAACTACTTTCCTGGCAAATACCACGCAGAACGTTGAATGATATTCACCTGAAAATCCATGCATACTTCCATAAAATATCAATGGACATTGAATGCAAATGTTTCTTCTGATAAGCTCGATTATGTTTAATTTATGTCGTGTTCACCTAACAATCTGCATACCGGTTTCAGGCTTCTTGGCCCTCATCAGTACGGAGTAGTCAACCAGCCAAAGGTCCAAAGAACTCTGGCTGAAGTGAGACTACAACGTAAACAAACCATCATCGATCTTGTAACACCTATAGATACGCCGGAAAGATAAACTTTAACTGGCGGTACCTAGTGACAGAAAGAAACACTCGAAATCTCCCACCTCGATAGGTTTCTAAATAGAAGATTCCTTTCAGTAGGAGTGCAAGCCGTCTAGCATATAGTGAGAGATATAGTGCCATGTGAAGTGGAATGAATAGAAAAATCGAATTTAAACGGTTTTCTTCACATAAAGGATTCAATATAAAATTGAACCAGAGCAAGGTAGATCTCAGGTGAAAAACAACTACTTTCCTGGCAAATACCACGCAGAACGTTGAATGATATTCACCTGAAAATCCATGCATACTTCCATAAAATATCAATGGACATTGAATGCAAATGTTTCTTTCTGATAAGCTCGATTATGTTTAATTTATGTCGTGTTCACCTAACAATCTGCATACCGGTTTTAGGCTTCTTGGCCCTCATCAGTACGGAGTAGTCAACCAGCCAAAGGTCCAAAGAACTCTGGCTGAAGTGAGACACAACGTAAACAAACCATCATCGATCTTGTAACACCTATAGATACGCCGGAAAAGATAAACTTTAACTGGCGGTACCTAGTGACAGAAAGAAACACTCCGAAAATCTCCCACCTCGATAGGTTTCTAAATAGAAGATTCCTTCTCAGTAGGAGTGGCAAGCCCGTCTAGCATATAGTGAGAGATATAAGTGCCATGTGAAGTGGAATGAATAGAAAAATCGAATTTAAACGGTTTTCTTCACATAAAGGATTCAATATAAAATTGAACCAGAGAAAGGTTGTGTCTCACTTCAGCCAGAGTTCTTTGGACCTTTGGCTGGTTGACTACTCCGTACTGATGAGGGCCAAGAAGCCTGAAACCGGTATGCAGATTGTTAGGTGAACACGACATAAATTAAACATAATCGAGCTTATCAGAAAGAAACATTTGCATTCAATGTCCATTGATATTTTATGGAAGTATGCATGGATTTTCAGGTGAATATCATTCAACGTTCTGCGTGGTATTTGCCAGGAAAGTAGTTGTTTTTCACCTGAGATCTACCTTTCTCTGGTTCAATTTTATATTGAATCCTTTATGTGAAGAAAACCGTTTAAATTCGATTTTTCTATTCATTCCACTTCACATGGCACTTATATCTCTCACTATATGCTAGACGGGCTTGCCACTCCTACTGAGAAGGAATCTTCTATTTAGAAACCTATCGAGGTGGGAGATTTTCGGAGTGTTTCTTTCTGTCACTAGGTACCGCCAGTTAAAGTTTATCTTTTCCGGCGTATCTATAGGTGTTACAAGATCGATGATGGTTTGTTTACGTTGTGTCTCACTTCAGCCAGAGTTCTTTGGACCTTTGGCTGGTTGACTACTCCGTACTGATGAGGGCCAAGAAGCCTGAAACCGGTATGCAGATTGTTAGGTGAACACGACATAAATTAAACATAATCGAGCTTATCAGAAAGAAACATTTGCATTCAATGTCCATTGATATTTTATGGAAGTATGCATGGATTTTCAGGTGAATATCATTCAACGTTCTGCGTGGTATTTGCCAGGAAAGTAGTTGTTTTTCACCTGAGATCTACCTTTCTCTGGTTCAATTTTATATTGAATCCTTTATGTGAAGAAAACCGTTTAAATTCGATTTTTCTATTCATTCCACTTCACATGGCACTTATATCTCTCACTATATGCTAGACGGCCTTGCCACTCCTACTGAGAAGGAATCTTCTATTTAGAAACCTATCGAGGTGGGAGATTTTCGGAGTGTTTCTTTCTGTCACTAGGTACCGCCAGTTAAAGTTTATCTTTTCCGGCGTATCTATAGGTGTTACAAGATCGATGATGGTTTGTTTACGTTGTGTCTCACTTCAGCCAGAGTTCTTTGGACCTTTGGCTGGTTGACTACTCCGTACTGATGAGGGCCAAGAAGCCTGAAACCGGTATGCAGATTGTTAGGTGAACACGACATAAATTAAACATAATCGAGCTTATCAGAAAGAAACATTTGCATTCAATGTCCATTGATATTTTATGGAAGTATGCATGGATTTTCAGGTGAATATCATTCAACGTTCTGCGTGGTATTTGCCAGGAAAGTAGTTGTTTTTCACCTGAGATCTACCTTCTCTGGTTCAATTTTATATTGAATCCTTTATGTGAAGAAACCGTTTAAATTCGATTTTTCTATTCATTCCACTTCACATGGCACTTATATCTCTCACTATATGCTAGACGGGCTTGCCATCTACTGAGAAGGAATCTTCTATTTAGAAACCTATCGAGGTGGGAGATTTTCGAGTGTTTCTTTCTGTCACTAGGTACCGCCAGTTAAAGTTTATCTTTCCGGCGTATCTATAGGTGTTACAAGATCGATGATGGTTTGTTTACGTTGTGGTCTCACTTCAGCCAGAGTTCTTTGACCTTTGGCTGGTTGACTACTCCGTACTGATGAGGGCCAAGAAGCCTGAAACCGGTATGCAGATTGTTAGGTGAACACGACATAAATTAAACATAATCGAGCTTATCAGAAAGAAACATTTGCATTCAATGTCCATTGATATTTTATGGAAGTATGCATGGATTTTCAGGTGAATATCATTCAACGTTCTGCGTGGTATTTGCCAGGAAAGTAGTTGTTTTTCACCTGAGATCTACCTTTCTCTGGTTCAATTTTATATTGAATCCTTTATGTGAAGAAAACCGTTTAAATTCGATTTTTCTATTCAAAAAAATATGCTGTCAAAATGTTAGCTCTTAGATCCAGTGGTTTGGACTGGGCGTTGATCGTATATCAGTCAATCAGTGAGTCAGGACATGTAATTATATATGTACATATTACCCCAAACCCGAGTTGCTGTGAACCTCGACTGTCTTCCGTCTCCAATATCAGATTAACTTCGGGCCTCCATAATGTTGTAGTGTCATCAGAACTACAAATGTGTGCCAAGTTTCAACAGAATCAGTTCACAGGTGTAAAATCAATAAATCACAAGTATGAACTACCCATATGAGGGGGCTGATATGAATTTTCTTATGGTGGCACAAAGAGTATGTTTTTGTCAATCATATTCTAGCGTTTCAATGGAATATATTCATTGGAGACCCCCGGTCGGCAAAGTTTTCCGAAAAATCATATTCATAAACTACCCTTATGAGGGGGCAGATATGAATTTTCCTATGATGGCACGAAAGTATGTTTTCGTTAATAATATTCTAGCGTTTCAATGGAATATCTTTATTAAATACCCCCGATCAGCAGAGTTTTTCGAAAAATCACATTATAAACTACCCTTGAGGGACTGATATGAATGTTTCTTATGGTGGTATAAAGAGTATGTTTTTATCAATTTTCCATTTTAATAAAATATCATTGGATACCCCCGTCAGCAGTTTTTCGAAAAATACATATAAACTACCCTTATGAGGAGGTTGATATGATTTTTTTCTATGGTTGCCCAAGAAGTATGTTTTTATCATTTTCCATAATAATGAAATATTGCCATTGGATACCCCCAGTCAGCAGAGTTTTTCGAAAAATGACACGTATAAACTACCCTTATGAGGAGGTTGATATGATTTTTTTCTATGGTTGCCCAAAGAGTATGTTTTTTCCAATTATATTCCAGCGTTTCAATGAAATATCTTCTTTGGATACCTCCGATCAGCAAAGTTTTTCGAAAAATCACAAGTATAAACTACCCTTAGGAGGGGGCTGATATGAATTTTTTTCATAGATGTCAATTTTGCATTATGCATTAGATGTCAATTTTGCATTATGATCTCGATAATCGGATTGCAAGTCTCAAATCAATGGACTATTCTATTCTGGTCGGCAAAGTTCTTTTTCCCTATGAATTTCTGTCATTTGCTGTTGAAGTCAATTGTTAGGGTCTTTTTCCACTACAATAAATTTTTGGCACCAAATTACTGTTTTCCGGTTGTCACGGAAGCCTCCTCTTGTTTAATGTGGGTTGGCCACTTGTTCCGGGCAGTTTCAGTGAAGAAATTACGTTCCAGGGGTTGATATAATCAATTAGGGAGGGCAGACTTTGCTTGACTTTAAAAGGGTGCTTGCCTCAATTATACAACGAATCAACTTGGTTATTCTCATCGAGATTAAAGGTCTGAGTTGTCCACAGGTTAGCGTTTACTTTGAAATCATTCGACAATAGATGGGAGATAATAATAGTAATGAACTATCCAGAAAGGACGCCACAAGAAAATCGAAGCGAAAACCCAGACTGCATTCTTTCATTTCTTATTTCAAAAGCGGAGAGGCGCCAGAAAGTTCTATATCACCACCAACAAACTTCGAGAAGAAGGAGTTTGCTCCGGAAAACGTATCACCTCACGTCTCCATCCAGGAATGCCCATTTGACGTCACGGGATACGGGTGTCTAATTATGAAAGACAAATTCAAACTGAAACGTCCTATGAAGAAGAAGAATGTCATCGTATTTATGTTTGAGAGAATAATCGTGTTTACAACGGTTAGTGGATTCACTATTTTCCATCGCATATTGCCTTTCTTTTTCGGTTGTGTCATCGTTATCATAATATAAAATATTGATGAAATAAATATGCATTTGTATTAAAAAACTCACTTTGATCACTAAAAATATGAATTTTAACACTGTATGAGCTTACAGTTTTTCGGCCACCATTTTGTCATTTATTTTTATTTTGTAAAACCAATATCATATTTTTTTAGCATAAAATTTTCTAACATTTATACCACACATTTTTTTTTTGTTTTTATAAAAAAATTTAGGTTGCTGGCCAAAAAACGCATTTGGCGCACTCAGATTTTTGTAGACTTTTTATGTCAAAATGATACCAACAACAAACTGAAAAATTCAATCAGTTTCACCCAAATACCTATATCTACTGTACTAATAGTAGATATAGGTAATATCTATTACACATTTGATATGTCATTTCAGGAAGAAGAGAAAGATTTATACTACTACATAGGAAGCATAAAAATAAGCGATTTGAGTATGGCTCCACCAACTAAAAAGACAAGAATTATACTGAGCGACTTCAATAAAAGTAAAATAACAAAATCTAATCTGGAATACAAACTGAAGACAAAAAGCGAAGAAGTGGCAAATACGTGGAGAAAGGCCATCCAAAAATGTCTTTGGAAGGAGTTAATTACCGCTAGGGGTCAGTATAAAATTTAACAACTGACGAGCATTTGTCTGTTTCTATTATATTCCTATATGCATTTTTTTGTACACCCCTGACGTTGGGCACCGTACGCACATACCGGTTTTTAAAATTTGCTAATAGAGGAGACACTGGCGGATCTAGGGAGTTTTTCAGTGGGGGGGGCATGAGTTAATGGAAATTTGTAACCATAGGAATGAAATATATAAAAAAAATTATTTGAAACAACTGAAACCAGTGAACAATAATATAAATAAGATGGAAAAATATTGCCAAACAAACAAAAACACAATTCGACAATTATTTTAAATAATAAAACATGCGGGAAAAAAAATTATAAAATTATTGTTCATAAAACAAAATATTTATGCCTTAGGCCACTGTTTGCAAATATACTGGAAACAACTGAAATCAGTTAACAATAACATAAAAAATGTGACGAAACAAACAAAAACACAAATCCACAATTCCAATAATAAACTTATCAATTTATTGTTTATATGTTGGCAAATCTATTGATAACTAATTGTTCATTGATCGCAATGTCCGGATGGGCGTTAATAATGGCTAGGCCAGATAGCCTATCTTCTGAATTAGTAGATCGGAGCCAACTTTTTATTCGCCTCAACGAAGAAAAACTTCTTTCCGATGAGGCAACACTGATCGGAAGTGTATTAAGAATTTCTAAAAATGATGTTATCAAAGGAAACATTACTTTATCGCATTGAGCAAGGGCTCCTAAAGCCTCGTCAGGAATAAGAAGTTTTTCTTCGGAGGTTTTTACCCACTTCGCTTTCCAAAACCTCAGTTCGCTTTTGAATTCTGTGAACAAAACTTCCAGATTCTGATGAAAAAGTTTGTTAAATCTTTTCACCGAGGCCCGTACCATTGAATCCAGAGATGTCATACCAATTTCCCTAATTACCGTCAGTATTATAATGTTTAAATTGAACAAACTGGTTGTTTCAGCACTGAATCGACTCGCCAAATCTGTAATTATACTGTCGAGCAAGGATATATATAGGGTGTCCCTGGACTTCCTCTTTTCCTCTCGGGAATGTATAGATGGGGTCAAAATATCACCAGTACTTCATATAACTTTTGTTCCTAAAAGCCTTCGTTACCAAGTTACGGGCCCTCAAAGTTACAAAATGAAAAATGTTTTTCTTTGATAACTTTCAAAGTGAATATTCAAAATCATCTAAATTTTGGTGATTGACTAAACAAACGAATTCCTTCGATGAGCTTTCATGCAGGAGTCAGTTGTTTTGCTACAAAGTCAGGAACGGACTACCCCCGATGGTCCACACCCCAAAACTTTGAAATTACTGGGATTTGTCAATATGTTTCAACAAAACAAGGTTGCCTGGACAATTTCCTGAATAAAAGTACGCGTGTGGAAAATCGATCGGAGCAACGATTTTTGATAAAAATGCATTTTTGTTCGACGACATCCAACCTGAGATGTCATTATTCTAAAAGATTAATTTGTAATGAGAATAGAAATGATAGGTACAATGTTCATAACGAATTTTTATCATGCAAACACGTTTACCTTACAAAATTCATGGTGTAAATAATCAATCGCAAGCCTCAACAGCAAACAGTAATGCAAAATCCGCTACAAAAACTGCTCGATATGACCCCCGTCTCTCTCAATACATTTTCTTAGTCGGCGCAAACATCCTCTCTGCTCTTGAAATAGCATGCCAGGGTCGTTCCGTATGGCTTCACAATGTAATGTAATTCTATTCAACAAGGCATCTCTGGTGTGAATAGGTGTAGCGTAAACGAGGCTTTTTAGATGCCACCACAGAAGGAAATCCAATGGATTCAAATCCGGAGACCGCGGTGGCCATGAATATGGCCCACCTCTACCAATCCATCTATTGGAGGAGCGCCATCATGCATAAACCACTATCTCTTCGGGTGTGCAATGGAACATGTTCCAAAAGTCCAAACAAATCGTTCTGAATGAACTCCAAATAACGTTCTCCATTCAATCATGTAGAACGAATGGTCCTATAAGATGGTTTCCTATGATACCAGCCCAAATATTCACGTTGAATTTCCTTTGGTGTTTGGTTTGCAATATCCCATGGGGATTTTCTTCGGCCCATATGTGGAGATGAGAGTTGATTACTCCATCTCTACTGAAACCTGCTTCATCAGTGAATGAAACTCGAGTAATAAAAGTCATATCCTCTCTTTGCTTATCCAGGAACCAATTGGCATATTCCAGTCGTGCTGGAAAATCTTCAGGTGTCATGGCATGTACCTTCTGGATGTGATATGGGTGGAGCAGTTGTTCCCTTATTATTCTATGAATAGTGGACTTGGATGTATGGAACTGTTCTGATAGGTTTCTGATGCTCATTAAAGGATCATCAGCGACAGCTTCCAAAATATTTTCCTCCAATACAACGGTACGCACAGCCCTAGGAGCGCCCTCACCCCCTCGTTTTGGAAAAACTGAACGTACAATAATATCGAAATAAAACAGCAGGCTCCAATTAATTATCCATTAGACATACCTGTCTCCCTCAAGCTGCGATCGACACCCTCGAACGTTTCTCTTGTCGGTAACGTTCGATTGGGAAAATGCTTGGCATACAGACGACGAGCTTCTGCAGCATTACCAAATGCTCGTCCATACAATGCATGCATATCTGCATATTCGTTGAATGTAAACTGTTCGGCCATATCAAAACACTTCAAACTGTCCTATTAGAATATTGACAATACAATGACAACGCACCACTCATCAAAACAAAATCGCATTCCAGTTGTCATTTTTTATCCACACTAATTTTATTTCTTTCTACAAGGTGTTTTTGTCAACATCTGTGGAAGAAATGGAACATACATTTATTCACCGGATATTTTTCACCTATTCATGTGCAGCCGTTTTTGTAGTGTATCCGTTTGCTTTTTATTAGTTATGTCTTCCGATGTGCGTTTTTTCAGCTAAATTTATCTTCGGGTTAAAGATTCTCTTCCATGAAATTATACTTATCAATGAAACTCCTCAACATTTAAGCTGTGAATACGAATTTGCAACATCCAAATGTTGAGTTTCATGAGATTCAGATAACACAACACGAAACGTGCTTATTCCACTCGTACATACAAAATATGGACTGAATTCGATATTTCATAGTGGAGTAGCTTGTTAGTTCAAAAACACCACGAATCTACATAACTTGATATTTCATTTGAAAAAATATCTACATTGTGAATGAAACTTTCAACTAGGTACTGTACTTTTTGTTTACGACTTTATTTTAGCATATTCTGTATTATCCCTGTTATAAATGTTGTTGAATTAACGTTAGCATTAGTATTTCTACTGTGAACATTTTTCATTTCAAATGATGGTGGACGATCGGGTTTGATGTCGTCGAGTAAAATTGCATTTTTATTGAGAATCATTGCTCCGATCGACTTTCCACACGAGTACTTTCATTCAGAAAATTGTCTACGTAACCTTATTTTGTTGATAACTATTGAAAAATCATCTGTCATTTCAAAGTTTTGGGGTGTGGACCATCGGGGGTAGTCCGTTCCTGACTTTGTAGCAAAACAACTGACTCCTGCATGAAAGCTCATCGAAGGAATTCATTTGTTCAGTCAATCACCAAAATTTAGATGATTTTGAATATTTACTTCGAAAGTTATCAAAGAAAAACATTTTTCATTTTGTAACTTTGAGGGCCCGTAACTTGGTAACGAAGGCTTTTAGGAACAAAAGTTATATGAAGTACTGGTGATATTTTGACCCCATCTATACATTCCCGAGAGGAAAAGAGGAAGTCCAGGGACACCCTATATATATCCTTGCTCGACAGTATAATTACAGATTTGGCGAGTCGATTCAGTGCTGAAACAACCAGTTTGTTCAATTTAAACATTATAATACTGACGGTAATTAGGGAAATTGGTATGACATCTCTGGATTCAATGGTACGGGCCTTGGTGAAAAGATTTAACAAACTTTTTCATCAGAATCTGGAAGTTTTGTTCACAGAATTCAAAAGCGAACTGAGGTTTTGGAAAGCGAAGTGGGTAAAAACCTCCGAAGAAAAACTTCTTATTCCTGACGAGGCTTTAGGAGCCCTTGCTCACTGCGATAAAGTAATGTTTCCTTTGATAACATCATTTTTAGAAATTCTTAATACACTTCCGATCAGTGTTGCCTCATCGGAAAGAAGTTTTTCTTCGTTGAGGCGAATAAAAAGTTGGCTCCGATCTACTAATTCAGAAGATAGGCTATCTGGCCTAGCCATTATTAACGCCCATCCGGACATTGCGATCAATGAACAATTAGTTATCAATAGATTTGCCAACATATAAACAATAAATTGATAAGTTTATTATTGGAATTGTGGATTTGTGTTTTTGTGGTGATATTTTAACCCCATCTATACATTTCCGAGAGGAAAAGAGGAAGTCCAGGGACACCCTGTAAATAATCTGCCTATAGTATTGTTCCAGTGACTCGCAACTTGGATTTGGTCGATGTCTCATGATTCCAGTGGTTCTGGGTTACCCCCAGTTCATCTAGGGATTTTCTGATATTCCTAAAAATTGCGTTGAAATGTTTTTCAGCATCTTGTCGGTTTTCTTTTAGAACTACCAGTGTACTCAAAACTGCATCATTGGCGGCACCTAAGTCCAAGTTTTTTTCCTGGAGCAACTTGCTGAGCGGCATCGTTACAGAAAAAACTTACACATACAAAAAAGAATTTCAATGAAGGAACTATTCTTTAGAGCAGAAGCATAGTGCCTTACTCGAATAGTCTCTTTCTTCCCAAGACGATATTATCACTTGATTGAACAATTTTTGGCAGAAATACTCGAAATTGCAGGACTGAGTCATGTCGCTCCACCCATCGTGTCTCACAAAGTGAATGAAGTTGGCCCTGAAGAATATGTTTCAGGACATAATTTCTCTTGGAAGACGCGGTGAAAAATGATACAACATCCTTCATTACTCCCATAGCATTACGAACGGATTGCACAGAAGATGATTTAGATTCCATGCATGTCTTAAACAGGGACAACGGACGGCCGAGATCAGCATTTTTTGAGCATCTTGAACAGCACCGTTCTGCTTAGAAGTCATGACGCTACAGCCATCCGTGCAAATTCCAACACAGTAAATTGAGTTTCTTCACTTGGCTTACGACTATTTGTCCCAGAATTTCACCTGTTAGAACAGGTTCCATTGTATCGGGGTCTAGTTCTTATTTTTCGGTATGGCAGTCTATAAATCCTACGAAGTCTTCCTTCACTTCACTTGCTTGAAGGTATCTGATTACTAGTGACATTTGAGAAACGTGAGATATATCTATGGTCTCGTCAAACATTATACTGTAAAACTTCACAGACTTGATTTTTGTAATTATGGTAGAAATAATGTATTCACTGCAAAAATATATTAATTGTTTCTGGGTAGTTTTGCTGATGTAAGTTGCCTTGGATGAAGTCGTTCTCGAATGCTCTTGAAACACACGGTCTCCAGCTTCAATTCGAAATCACAGTGGTTCTCTGAAATTTCCCTCGTTAACTCGACTGGTGTTGAATAATTTTCCATCATCCCTATGGAATATTTTGCCTTGCTAAGAAAATAACACTTCAAATTATTGGTATCAATCTTTTTCTATTTTCTTCTACTTTTTCTGCCGATAATACATTCCGTATATCAAAAGTCGGATTCTCATATCAATTGACGAAAGTATTTGAACGCAAGATTGCTTCTTTATGATATTTATTGGAATCGTGAATATCCAAGACACCATCTTTACCAAAAAGTTTGGCAAATTTTGTCACAGCCGTTTGAACCAGACTCTTGAGACACTCTGTCTTATTCCTGCCACTACCTTGGGCAAAGACATTTTAAAGAAAAGTACTAGTTTTATGGTTAGCAACACAAAAAAGTGTTGTTAACCATAAAACTAGTACATTTCTTAGTAAAAAACACTATTATTATAGATCATTATAATCCGTCAGATATACATCTGTCAAATAGACGATCCTAACCATTAAAATAACTTGTCATATTGTTTGTATTTTTGAATGTAGAGTTTGAGGTTTATAGAAAAATAGAAATGCTGTTTGTATTTTCCAGTGAATAAATGTCCTATTTTTCTGACACATGATTCGTTAGTTTGATTGATAGCTTATTCAGAATCAATAATTAAATTATGAAATCTACCTTTCCGACTGGCCTTGACATAGGTTTTTTTTAAGTTTTTTTAATCTATCTGACAGATGTCTATCTGGCGGATGTAGTCTACGAGGGCGACTATAATGATCTATGATGATTTTTATATCATTAATTAATGCTTTTCCATTAAAAATACGAAAAAACAGCGTGTTCATTGCGTAAGAAAAGTGGGTTTTCTATCTCGTGGAAATGGAAATGTCGCTTATTGGTACGCCACCAGTACTTTTTTGAAAATCCATTGTACATTTTGAACGGTTTATCATCTTTTTACAAGAGTAACATTTTCTGAGAAATGTAAAGTAAAACAGTTTTCCACGTGTATCCAACTCTATGGCGGACACTGAATAAATATAATAAAGAATATATAATCCTATTAGTTTATCTACTGACCACATTCACCGTTTCAAGACACTTTTAGAACAAATGATAAGAATTCATAACTCTATACAGCCGATGAACGTTCTGTATAAAAATAATACACATATTGATTGAACACTTTTACTACAATGCTATTGATAAAGTGAGCTCAAGTAGGTAATTTTTTTTGTTTCAGATAAATCCATGGAAAGGCTTGATGAAATAACTTAGTATCAACATGTACTCCCGTCCTATATGATTCATATTAATGATTTTTATCTGTGATCATTTAGTATTTATGGTTGGAGAGATTAAAGAATGATAATCCTGATTTTATCTACCAGTCTCAATATCTTGTTATATTGGTCGAAATAAAATGATAAATAAATGAGTTCTCAAAGTTATTGTCGTAATTTAATTATTTTTGTTTGAATTGCTATGAAATAGGTATATATCTATTTATCTACCGAATGAATATTCCACCCAATAATTATATACGAAAGCGGTGTAATGAACTGTACGTGTAATGGCTGAAAAACTAAGTAGGTCAACTAAACTAAATTCTTCATTCCATATCTACATCAAAAATGTAAATATGGCAAAATTATACATTATACAAAAAAAACTTGACAGTGGTTTGTTATTGTCGACATCTAGCAGACAGAATCGGAGTTGGAAAACTCATTACTTCTCAACAATCCTATAGATGAAGATATCTTCATTTATTTAAGGTAATTTTTGTGATTCTCCGATACCCAATACCAGAGTTGCAGAACGGAATGGGAATAGTTTTTCTAGACCATGGAAAAGTCTTATTCCTCAAGACTGCCCTATACTAAAACCTATATAAAGGTGTATGTTGAGTAGAATATCCATCAGAAAACAACTACTCTCCTCTTCAACGGCCAGAACCATTCGAAAACACGATGCAAAAACTCATAGTATTAACGTTATTATATGGTAACCTAGATACATGTTACGTTATGATTATTGTGCCCATAATGTCTCAATGGCCATTTTAGAGTCGTTCAGATTTTTTGTTTGATTATAGACGCGACTAGCTAGCCGAAGTTTAGCAAGGAACCGCATTCCGAAAATCGCGAAGTTTGCGAAAGTGAAAATCCTAGCAAGTCGATTCGTATAAACAAGGGGCATGAATTCTTGGATTACGGGAAGAGCCTACAAGATCTTCAAGATCACACAGCAAGTAGTAAGTGTATTTTGTATTCTAGGATTCTGGGAAATACTGAAATACTAACCTAATTTGCTAAATGTTAACCTCACTTTGCATAATGTGCAAGTTTCTAACTTTTCTTTGTTCGATGTAAAAAGATTATTGTGTTTGACGATTTTGTGAGCATTCGAAACATTTTATCAGTTATAGTGCTGTGTATATCATAGTTGAAAAATTGGAATAATAAGTTCAGTTTAAGGTTGGTTGGTAAAACAATTATCAAAATATTGAATGTATTCTTTTGGATCAAAGACTTGATTGTTCCAATAATATGGTTAATCGATTCTGAATATTATGTTTATAGTATATTCAATAATCTAGTATAGGTACACATTAATATAATGGATCATATGAGGAAGGTATCCTCAAGGATTGAGAGAAAAAATACACTGAGTAAATATAAAAGGGCAAGAAAACTTGGAAGAGAAAATGAAGAATCTTGAGAGGCTTGTAGTGGGCCTTCTACTAGTCGATTAATGGCTGTAAATGATGATAATCATATAATATTACTTTCTACAAGTTCAGATAAAGTTCCTGAAGTTGAACAATGTGATTCGAATTCTGAAAATTTGTCTGATTGTTCTTCCCTTGGAGAATTTAGCCCTACATCAAGAGAAGACCTAGTTCAAAGTTATCCTGTTGAGAACTTCCATGAAAATATTGAAAAAGATGTAAACATAAATTCAAAGTTAACTGAATGGGCCTTGAAACACAACATAACACATGCAGCAATAATACTTTGTGAGTATTTTTTCTATTATCGTAAATCCTAAAAGAGCTATAACATTATATCTGTATTAGTATTTTTTTCATTGTCAATTCCATTCCACCTGCAATAATATCTTTGTTATAGGATCTTCTGAAGCCATTGGCAATAAAAAACATATTGAGGAGGCTTTGCAGAAGTTTTTCAGGAGGACAGATAAAAAGATAATGCAACACCCTAATATGTGTACAATTTTCAACTGATTCACCTAGTCTTTTTTTGTTTATTTGTCATATGAATTTATATATAGGATGAGTTTTTGTTTGTCGTTTTTTTATCATATTTCAACGCAATATGACATATTAATTTCTGAATTAAATCCGTTTTGTGTTGATAATCTTTGGATTTCATTTTTTCCATATTTTCCATGAAATCATTCAAATTAAATGAATGAAAGAAAAAGACATTCGAGGACGTCCAGGGCACAGTTTGTAGCTAAAGAAGCAGTTAGCTCACTTGGCCCAAATGCATGTTCCAAGGTAACATCCACTCCAGGGAAAGAATTCAGGATGCGCAGAAGACTGTACGCGATTATCGCTCTTCGAACTATACGTAAAATGTCAGTATTAGTAACACAGTAACACGCGGTATGCGCGAGGGATAAAAATCAGAGTTGTGCAGTGTACAAACGGGAACATAAAGATCAAAGTGCCGACGCCAAGTGAGCGAACTGATTCTTTAGCTATAAACTGTGTCCAGGGGATGTACCCTAGGGTGTCCCTTTGATGTCCATTGTCGGGACTCGGTACATCCCTGGGACGTACCAGAAAGACATCCCTTGGATGTCCTTTTTGGTGGGAAGTAGATGTCCCTGGGACGTCCCTAGTATCCCAGATAACACATGGACATCCAATGGATATCCATTGGAAATTCTTCATTAATTTTATGGATATACTATGGACATCCAATTATATCCAAAAGATATCTTCAGGATATCCATGAGATTCCTTAGGGATATTCAAAAGTATCTAAAGATTCCTTCGGGGATATCCATCGAAGATAAAATATAGTAATAGCAATCTGGAGGGAAATGAAATAATGGTATTGAAAAAAAAAATGATTAATAAACTCTGGTATAAAAAAATTCTCATAAACTTGGAGTTATCAAAAATAAAATGTATATGTAAACTCTAAAATAAAAACAGAATATTAAATGCAGAATAATCAAAAAAATAAAGTTGAAGAAAAAATAGAATGCTATTTTCTTCGTCCATCCAGGTGTTTCCTTTATTCTAGAAGATGACAGATGCCATTCTTTGGCCCTTCTCAGCCAAGCCTAGATGGCTTCTTCAGTAGCTTTTTTATTTTCCGTCGAATCACTGAGGTCAGCCGCTTCTGAAATGATATATTCACGGGTATAATTAATGTTGAAATTTACAAAAAAATACTGAGAAATATTATGCTTTCTTTTGAATTCGAATACTGATGATGATAAATATATACCACTGCCATAGTTTTTCTCTCTCTTTATTGGTATACTATGATATATATATATATATATATATATATATAAGCATTTTTTACATAAACTTTTCTTGGAAATTTTGCATTCTCACTGAACTAGCAGTCTCTTATGAGACAATACAAATCATCAAATAAATTGAACAAATGAATGGGCTTTTCACCTAGTTATAATTCATCCAGTTTTAGTTGTCCACTTAATTTTTTTTGCTCCATACCAGCTATATTTGGAGGCAACATATTAGTGAGCACGGAAGAGGGGCATCGTTCCACAAAAGTCATATTTTTGAGATTTCATTTAGGTACCTAAAAAAAAAATTTTCTAGAAGAGAAAAACACACAACTTACCTACATAAGCTTTGAACTTCGATCCAGTTCCCAAATATTCTTCCGAAAGATTCATTCTTTCAGTGCAATCAATAGGAAAATGTTCGAATCTACTGATGAATCATCTTCATCACATGTCCACTGTTGTAGGCATTCACACCATTTTCAATCTGGGCACTGTGACATTTGAAAAACTCGTGTATTGTGCCAAATGTAACGAGGTGCTTTTCAGCATTTCTGAAAATATCGAAACTCAAACAGCAAACACATAAATGCATTGGAAATAATTGATTTTTATAGGTTATGTCCTTCTCGATTGATATTTATCTGTATTCGGCCAATATATAATTCCCTTTGGAAACAATCAATTGCTACAGATGAAAACCATTATGTCCAGACCAACAGGGTATCAAAAACGAAGGAAAATAGAAAAAAAACACGACTTTTGTTTGGATTCAGTGCTATGACTATGACCTTCGACCTTCCTCAACAAAATGACAGACGTCGCCAGTAATTATGCATATAGTATGGCCAGGCTGTCGCAAACACATGTATATCTGTTCTGTGGTCGAAGAGGGTCCCCGCGACAACATATTTTTGAAAAGGTACAATTTGTGTATCTACGAGAATGTTTACATTCATTTATGATTGCTTTGGATATCTCATGGCTATCCCTAGGATATCTTCTGAAGGATATCTATTTCAAATCCGTCGATGGATATCCATTTCAAATCAAGTAGAAAAACGAAACATGAGATTTTTCCAAAAAAATTAATCTATATGTACGAGCATGAAAGAAACTCAGAAATTGACACAATAAAAATCAATCTTGAAATTTAAACTCATCCATATTTGCTCCGGATATCTTATGGCCATCCATATGATATCTTCTGAAGGATATCTTATGGATGTCCATTTCAAATCCAGGAATATCCCGACCAGAATTGGACATGAAATGGATATCCATAGGATATCCTTTGTTATCTGGGATGTACCATATTCCGACAAAGGATATCCCAGGGACGTCCTAGTAGCAAATGAAGGATGTCCCTGGGATGTACAGGGGATGTACTTGTGTTGTTAGGGAAAGGGCAAGTTTGAAGTTTTCCGTTCGTATAAAAGACGAAAGTTCATTTTTGTACATAGAACTAGATGAATATGACCTAATTTATCGGAATCAGAGTCAAGTGGAGTCTGAATCGTAATTTTTGTGGTTGATTACCCACACGTCATGTAAGTCACTTTATTTATCATTTTCTTTTTTATGAATATATTTGTTTTAACTTTAAATAGTGTCATTATTTGCCGGTCAGAACTGCGTAACAAATTTGCTAACCTAAAGGGAGAATCTCAGACCCTTCACTAACCTAACCTTAAGGAAAAAAATCACAAATCAGACTAGACATTGCTTCTAGCCAAGTCTACTACCTATCGGATGGATTAGGTGACAAAAACCCAGTGCCGATTGTAATTTTGAGGAAATTAACCTCAAACAATCAAACATTAAAATCCTGGCCACCTCCAGTGGTCAGGTTGGTGACAGCGTGCTCCCACTCGGAAGAGTGGTAGCTGCCAAATATATTTTCCTTTGTCCACTTGTTGGGTAGAGTTGAATATCGCTTTTCTAATAAGTTTGAGGAAAAACCGATAATGGTCAATTCCTCTTTATAAAACTGGTGACGTCGGCGAAATAGTTTTTTTTACAATTAATTTTTCTCTTGAAAAAATTAAAACAAACTAAGAAATTGGTCTTCAAAGCCAATACCTCCTGGTACATTTCCTTTTATGCCTACTGAGAGGTATTGGCGAAGTCAAAAACATGTTAACGTGTGGATGTTCTTTCTAGACATAATATAGTTCGCCTTGAGAGGTTCATCCCAGATATTGAATAAGATACATTTATTGTCCAGTTTCATAAAGGTTCTCGACAATTTTTTTTAATAACTTGATCACTTCACACAACAAAAAGTTAAAAATTTCATGAGGATTAAATCTTAGAATATTTAGATTTTCCGACCACTCACTTTCAACTATTTATTTCATTTTGTATTCCTTCATTTTAATACCAATACTTTCTTTTTTACTTAGGACAGAAACAACATTCTTATATTTTCATAACAAATGAAACCAATATTATTCATTATAATAAAAACCAATGTCCAAATGACCTATCCATTCATTTTCTATCATTTTAAAATTCCCGCCATGTTACAATTTGGCCATTCAGTGTGGTAAACCTGATAAACCTCGCAGAACAACACTGGACTGTAGGCACATGGAACACTGTGAAGCGTTGATTGAAGTTTTTTTTTCAATTTTTAAAGGTGGGAAACGTGGAAAGTGATGGAGTGTTTGAAGGTAGTGAACATTACCAATTATAGAATAGACATTTTTGATTGATTTGTTGAAAATATAAACAGGATGTTCATAAAATCAGATGTGGAATCTTTGCAAAGTGAGATTGCTTCTTGAAAATGTGTTTCCCATTTCTTCCGGTCTTCCTGATGATCGTGAAGGTCAAAGATTTTGTCGACACAAATTTCTAGACCTAGTAATCGATGTCACTCCACAATGAGAATGTTTCTGGTAGTATCTCTTTGGAAAACATTCTTCTTGCCTATATCTTGTAGTTAATTAAGACTGAATAGAAAATCAAATAACTATCTGATGAAAATGCAAATTTTCAATTTCAATTTTTCTTTTTAGTTAGGGCCTTTCAGAATATCTATCAGATGTAGTTCAATGTCCAGCGTGGCTTTAGCCGGGGAAGTAGTTGTTTTCTGTTAGACATTCACAAAAAATTACTTCATTTTAATCGTGGATTTTTCTATTCACAGAAAAATCTTTCTATCAATATTCAATTGAGCATGTTTCCCTTTTCAACATTTTTGATATAACTGAATAAGTAAACAAAGTAAGTATTACATGAATTAAATGTATTAGCATAGACCAGAACATAATATAACCTCAAAAGCATGCAATGTGTATTTTTTGATAGGGTGTTCGAATCTCTAATGACATGTGTAAACTGTGTCATTGAAGATTCTTGAAAACATTTTTCCATTAGGAACTTTATTAGTTTTCAGATTATAGGGACTTGGAGAATAAAAAACAACTCTTCAAATAGAAGAATTCGGTTTGTGATAAAGCTGAAGCATCACTGTGGAAATGAATATTTTTCTAAATATAATTTCAACTAAATCTTGCTTCCTAGAGATACATTTGAAATTATATTTGTATAAAATATCTAATAATCATATTGCAATTATCTTCAAAATTGGTGGTTAGTATATTCCTCAGCAAATCTGTTTCATGAGATAAATTAATGGAAAAGTTTCGCTCAGAATGTGTCAAGTCCTTTTCTCAAGTAGAATCTCCATTTAAATTACATGATAAACATCCTAAAAGAGGGATGCATTTCTGGTGGTATAAAAATAGAAAAAAAAAAATTTCAAATAGAATGTGACCTTCAAATATCCAAATAAATAACAATGGGCTTTAGAAAGTGATCTGTTAAAATGTTTTATTTACAGCGATTTAATTTATACAAAACGTTTTGGGAATGTTCTGTTGTGGACAAGTTCTTTTCGTGACATCCCAGGGACATCCTGAAAATCGCCACCTGCGGCGGACATTGGCTGATCTATAAAAGTTCTATTCTAAACAGAACATTGCAGTAGATGTTTAATGTCTCAAAATCTCGTACTTTTAACATGTGCTCACTGGGATATATTTCTCAAATTACTTATTTTCTGACAACCAGTTCGGTTATAATTTCATGGTAAACTGTGAATCCCAAAGATAAACTGACCAATGAATCTGATGTCCAGCCGTAATCCCAAATTTACAAAATTTCTAGTATGAAACTCATCCAAATTTCCATCAATATCCAATCATGCTTGACTGGAGCGTCTGATAATAATAATATATCCACGAAGACGAATATGTGTTAATTACCAACTGAGACTTTTCAGTTTTATCTCGGAAAACAGCAACATTAAATGTTGAAGCAATAAACATTCGGGCATAGCCTTCGGCGAATCTGAAAAGAATGCTAACATTTCAAATTTCTCTCGAGTTTTGTCAACTCTGGCGACGCACTCACCGTATGTGCCATACAGCTGTCACCATGGCGCTCACAGCTTGGATTTAGCCTCGTTAGTCGAATTGAGGCCGCCCATTTGGGCACGCAAATGTCCGCAAACTGCCCCATTCGCGCACGGCCGCGGTTTGTTCACCCCAAATCACGTGAAGGTGATTTTGGACTTTGAGGGGCCCTCAATATATTGTTATACTATTGGATGTTGTAATGCCCGGACTATACGGGGTGTTATGAATTAACACAACACACCTGTAAAACTAGACTTTCTGTTAGATTGCGAAAACAAGCATCGAGAGCATCGACTATCTGAGGATGGTCGAAACGAAATTTTGTTCCTGGAGCGGTCTACAGGAAATTACCTCTTTCTCTCTGTGCTTGGGCGTGAGTTGTTTATTCAGGAAGTACGTACCGGATTTTAGAAAGATTCGAAAAATAATTTAAAAAAATAATAATGCACTTATAAAAATGTTAAGAATAGACATATATATTTAATAAAAATTGACAAAAATAGTCATCCGTTCTATAAACGGATAATATGAGACAATATTCAGAAAAACAAATAGAGTGTGGTTTACTCGAAGTTAATTTCACATCTGTCTACAATTTAAATAGATTGCCTTAAACAATAGTGACATTAATTGTCAAAAACTGCTGGAAATAATTATCTTTTGAAAACTCTGGTAACATGAAATTATGGAGATACCTTTAGAGACACATGCACATTATAAATGATTCAATTTGCCAACCCATAAATACAGAAACATATATAACTTACGTTACATCAGCAGAGTCAACACTTATTCACTGAAGATGGCTTTTAAACGACAATTAGATTTAATTTTATCAATAGTTTGATTAATTCCGCAGAAATTGTTATTTTAATTTTACTCGCACTGTATATTAGTATAGCGTGTATGGATATTTTTCGTTGACTTATTCACGTTCTGGACGTGTTGATCAATAATAGTTAATTTTTGGAAAAAATACTGGATTACTGGTGAATTCACTTGGATACTCGGATTAAATTGAATATAATTTCTATTAATGGCTACTTAAGTTCACTGCTTGACAACTATATTCGTACTCTTCTCATCTTGATTTCACTATGTCGTGATTGAATGAAATTCTAACCTCATTTTGAACGTACTTGTTTGACTGCTGAACACCGAGTGATTGTTGATCCGAAAAAACGCGCATTTTTATAACCCGTTACCGGATCACGTAAGAGTTGGGCATAGTCGCGGGGAAAAATGTCTGATATCATAATTATCTTCAACTTGTCAGCGGCTTAATAATCAATAGCTTTGTTTCTGTCATCAGAATATATAAAACAAAAATGTATGCCTTTCGAATTTCGAGTTACATTAATGGGCTGTCATAATCTATAAATTTATAGCGTTTTTATGTGGTTAAACAGTTTTATGATATTTCGTGGCTCAATGTAATTATGGGAGCTGTCAACAATCTTGGAATTTATAATTTTGTTTACATCGTTAATTTTACTAGATATGGCGATCAGAGGACGTGATGAGTTATCTTAAGTGCATTTAATTGTCTTCAGATAACGACATATTTTTAACTGGCATGTGCTTATCAGCTTTGGTCGCTTATTTGAATTTAGAACCTATGTTCATACCCATGGAAGTTATTTTATGGCTATAAAGTTCGTATTAAGTAATATTGTGTTGTTTCTTATGAATGCAAGTTTTTCTGTAATTATGGGGCCTGACAATGTGATATTAATGAAATACGTGTATTCCTTTCAAATTCTTTATTATTATTGTTGTATAAGCTCTAAGTAACATGAAACTAGCAATCAGATCAAATACCAAAACTGGTAAAATGAATAATATAAAATAATTACATAAAAAAAATATCCTGCATTCAAATGACAACAATATCCTATAATCACCAACGAAATATAATGTCTCCTGAACACAAAATGGACGGTTCACAATAAGTAATCATAATTACGCTCTAATTTTACAAACTAATTGTCAACAAAAATCAATTAAAATATAATGTAAATATAAAAAGGTAGCAAGCTTTTTTTCATCAAAACTTAATCTCATTCAAAACTCTATAGTACGGATCAATTCAACCCTAAGAAGCATTCAAATGCCATACAACAACTCTGCATCTAATATAAACATATAATGGAAGAAGAAATAAAACGAGTTTATTGACTCTTGTTTGAGAACTTGTATGTAGTGCATTTGAATGTACTCATCTATTCATAATGCCAGATGAAAATAAAAAAATCTCAAAATTGTACAGATCACAATTTGTTGTCTCATTCAACCCAACTTAATCAAAACAAGAAAATAATAGATCATTCAATTCGAAGAAAAGAATGATTTTGGACTCATTAAGTCATATATAGGTATTAATATTAGGATGAGATTCTGAAATCTTATGCAATTTTGTGCGACCATAAAAAAACAATTAGGTTGAGTTGATGTTTCAAATTCCCTTATATGACTGTATCATTGATGCTCCAGTGATGTAATCAATGAACTTTATTCAATAATCTGAGGTAATTTCAAACAAACTATGCTTAATTATAGGTATAAGTAACAAATATAGTTTACCTTATTTGTTCTTGTAGTACGGACTCTCAGTGTCGTGTAATTTTTCTAAATTAAATAAATTCAATAACGTATTTTAAAAAAATTATTTTATATATTTTAACAATTACTTCGATGTAAGATATTTGTACCATTTATGAGATGTATAAGAAAAACTTAGAATCTACCATTAATATAATTTGTGCATTGTGCATAAACAAATCAGATTCATAAAGGCAATCAGCCGATGATTTAGGTAATTCAAAAGTGATATATAATCATGAAATGCAGTGCCTTATCTCTTGAAAATAAAAGTTTTTTGTCATTCTACTAATACTTTTTATGTATTGCTACCATTTCAGTTCTAAACATACCAAAACTAATATTGATAATCAAAAATCGCATTTTGAGTAGTGATGGTTATTTTAGTATAAAAAAGACATCATAAAAATATATCCTAAACATAAACTATATATATCACTACAAAAGATACGAAGCTCTGTATAATACTTATAGACAACAACTTATATACACTGTGGCCAAAATCTACATCCCTTATCATCCTATCGATGGTAGGAAATTGAGGTGTTGAAGAAAACAACATATTCAAAATAACTTTCTTTTCGGGGAAAAACTCTGCTCACACTTGGTGTAAGTGAATTTTCCACCTACATAAAATAATTCTCTATCTCTCAACTATCATTTATCTCAATAACCCATGTGATGTTAAATAATGTAGTAGCTATCATCAAATAAATCATCAATTCTTCTCTCAAATGAGAAATTGAGATCAACTGCATTACATAAAAGAGTATTTCCCGCAAAATCAGCTACCTACAGTCACAATGCGTTTTTTTCCCACTAAGGATAAAATAGTTCAAAAGCAAGTTTTTTGTATTATAATATATATATTTCGGGACTGAAGCTGCATCTCGCGAAAAATGGTTAAGGCAAATATGAGAGCTCTTGCTATAGTTGGCAGTAGTGGAAATCCATTATATTAGAAACAATATCTCACGCTATTTTCAATTTTAAGGGGTCAAAGCAATCAACGATTTTTTTCTAATATATCCAATTAACAGGAACCCACTGATGTTCAGTAGTTAGGGCATCTAGAGCTTCTACAATTTCCCTGAATGTCGTGTCGAAATCGTTGTTCGTTATAACCAGATCTATATATTTGTCATAAGTTCTTTGCATACTCGCGCTGTCTTCTAATGCCCTCTTTGAGGTCTTCCTCCTAAAAAAAAAATATTTGTTGTCACTATATTCAAATGATGTGTTCAAGAAATATTAAGCAGTAGAACTCCATTCAACAAACTTCTTAACAAAATTTCTTTTTTTCTTCTTAATTTTAGCAATTATGGTGTTTTTAACATCATTTTCATTCCATTTAAAGAAAAAAATTATTTAAAACACTTGCACTTTTGCTCAAAGATGTTCCTTCAAATAACTGGAAGTGGTAAATATTTTCTGAATGTAATGGTGGCTAATTTTATGTTAAGTCATCCCATTTACAATAGCTACTGGAATAAACCAATCTCCCTAATTAGGATTGGAGCTGATTTTTTTCATTTTTTAATGGACTAAGCAAAACAAATCGATTTTAAACATGAATAGTGTGATATTCAAAACAAGGTAATTTTTTGCATATCTTCTCATGCCTAATTTCAATTTGAATTTAATGTTTTTTCTGAGGAGTTTTTTATGTTACTATATTGAAGTTTCCACTGTAGTTTGAGTAAATTATGTTAGTATCAATAAAATTGAAGGCAATAAATACATTGTACATTCATTTTTAATTCAGAATTAATGTATGAAAAGTTGTATTCAAAAACACTACGTTTATTCAATTATAACAGTTCATTATGAATTTAACAAAAATATCTGGCCCAGAAAAACAACATGCTTGTTTTGAAACACCCAAAGGCATATCAAACTTACCTCATAGAGTGAAGCTAGGGATTCCAAAGTTCTGGCTCTCCTTGAACTAAGTCGTATCGAACTCTGACGCTCAAACTAACATGCAAAAAAAAACAACTTCTCAAAACAAAAAACATATTTCACAGGCAATAATTCTATCACAATCCAAGAATGCAGTTTTTATCATAACCTTCAAAGGATGTCAATTGGAGTTTTTTACATACTTTAAGATGAGGGTGAAAGAATTCATAACAAGCATTGAATAGTGATGATTAATTTCCCGAGAAACATTCTAGTTTATACAGGGGAAATGAATAACTTCCAAGGGGAGTGAAATTTACATAGTTTAAATCGTACAAGTAATTGAATTTATGAAAGGCTTTTTTGGAGAAATAGATATTTGTTCAACTTTTTTTGAATTTAATTAGAGAGTTAGTTAATTAATATTGTGTTTGAATCACTATAGTAAACTGAGGTCTATTTTAAAAATCACATCAAAATTTCAATCCTATTTCGATTAGGGAATATTGAATATACAAAATAAAGCTTAAATTCTAACTCAGGATAAGGATACTCTTATAAGTTTTTAAGGTATTATTTTTCATCAAAGTTTGATTCAAACAATAAGATAATATCAGGTAGAAATATATATCATTCATTGGTCCAATGCTCATTATTTGATATCCTTGCCAATTTATGTATGTTAAAGCATGGACCCCACAATTTATCATTAGGTTTACAAAATAGATAGAGTTCAGTACATAATGTTTAAGACATCTGTAATGAAAATTAATAAATATCGAGTTTCAATTTTCCGATGGCATCCGCGACCTCAAAAACTTCAAAATATCCTATTTATAGAATCCATATTTCTATGTTGAATTTGTATGTACCCAGCCAAATAAGAACATTTCAAAGTAGTTCTTTCCTGAAACAGACGATGTTATTCTAAAACTACATGCTTCTCCAAAAGGATAAAACAATGACGAACAATATGAAAACAATCATGAAGCAACCTTTGAAGTTTTGCATCCATATTTTACATTTTCCTCGCTATATTAAATTCCATTTTCTATATCAGATTCAACATAAAGAATTAAATTGCATTATAGGCTTTTTTCAAAGTATGCGAGATAACCTTGTTGAATCCAAAAATATTGATGATAATTGACATCATTAATTGGCGAAATAACAGCAGAAACATTGAATAATGAGGTATCTAATAAACATTGAAGCTAATGTCATCTACCTGAAATAACTTCAATAATAACTAAGAAATAAAAAAATATACACTATACCTATATTATACAAACTTCAAAGATAGCTGTAGAAATGATATTTCAACAGTCCTTCTAAAGATTTCATGCCAATCACAAGATAGCTACATAAAATACTTTTTTTCAAGTCACTATATCGCAATGACATCCAATGGTATTACATTTGAATGATATTCATGGTCATCTTCACTCAATATGTTTGCAATTTCGAATAACTAGAACAATTAAACAACATACAAGAGGTTTTTCCTAAACTCACCGTTAAATTCCTACTCGACTGTCTTAGGTTTGAGTTACTTTTGCCAATATCGTACAAACTTTTCAGCTGCTCCATGCCTGGCGCCGCAATGAAAATAACATACGGCAAAAACTCGGAACTATTGTGAAGACCTTTCAGAGACATCGGGCTGCAGTCAAGAACACACATTTTCCCCTAAAAAAGAATAAAATTCACACACGAAATCATTTATATTGTTTTCATCGTTGTGTCAAAATTCGGATAAATGCAGTGTAATGTTTGTGTCAAGTTATTTTGTCCTACACATTCAAACATAGGGATAAAATACCTGCTTTATCACGTCTCTGATGGTATCCAAATGTGTTCCGTATACATGTCCATTGTATTCACCATATTCTAAAAATTTGTGATTCCTTATATCTTCTTCCATTGATTCCCTGTCAGTGAACCAGTAGCTCTGACCTGATTCTTCAAGAACTCTCTGTGGCCTGGTAGTGTCTGAAAATATAATAAGTTTTCAAAAGGGACAGTGAAAGCAGATGAAGAAGTCCGAAGACACATTACATTCTATGATTTTTTCCTGTAGTAATCAGGGGTAAACCTGTTATGAATGAACAAGCGGCTCAATCATCGGATCTTTACTATTCATGTTATAAGTAAATTATTTCTGAATCTGATGAACCACTGTCATTCACTCGCACCATGATCCATCAAACTCAGAAACCATAACATAACAGAAGTAATAAAATGCCATTGACATTTTTTTTACGGCCAAATGTTCATGCCCCCATATTCTAACAAAACTAGAACTGTACTGTTTCAGAGGAGTGGTACATGATTGGCTAAAAAGTTATCTCACAAACAGGATGCAATATGTTCAAGCAAACAATCACACTTCGTTAAAAACAATAAATGATATAGGGGTTCCCCAGGGCTCTGTTTTAGGTCCTCTATTATATCTGATATACGTGAATGACATTTCTAATGAGAGATGTATAATGTATGCAGATGACACCTCCCTCATAACTATAGGGAGCAATGTAGAGCAAACAGTCTTGAAGGCCAATGAAGAAATCAAAATATCTGAAGAATGGTTCTTTTCAAATAAATTAGTTTTGAACATGGGGAAGACAAAGTTTATAAGATTTAGTCAGTCAAATAATAAGTTCCTTGGGCTCCATGTGAATGAACACTGTACATGGTCTACCCATATAAATGAAGTGTGCAAAAAACTAGCTTCAAAGTGTTATCTGCTGTACCAACTCAGGAAGACTGTCGAAAAATCTGTATTGATGATAATATATTTTGCACACTTTCAGTCAGTCATGGCATATGGGATCATAGTATGGGGAGTATCCCATGAGGCCGATAGGTTCTCAAACTCCAGAAAAGAGCCGTTAGAAATATCGTTGGAGTTGCCAGGACAGTAAGTTGTAAGAATATATTTGTACAGCTGAAAATCCTGACTTTCCATTCATTGTATATCATATCATGCATATCCTGATATATGCCAAAACAGAGATGGCCTCATTCAGAGCGCTGGGAAACAGTAGATATCACACAAGAAATTCTGCAATACTGGAAGTTCCGAGTCACCCTCTCCAAAAAACAGAACGTTGTCCAAAATACATGGCAATAACCCTGTTTAATCATCTACCAAACTGCTACAAAGATCTTCATTTGAATAAATTCAAAATAGTAATAAAAAATATCTTACTAACAAAAGCATACTACTCAATAAGTGAGTATTTGGGAGATACAGATTTTAACTGATTGTATATTTATGTATGTACGTATATTTTCATAGATATTCTTATGTATAATTTGTAATCTGTAATCTGTTTGTAAAATAAGTCTTTTATTTGTATTGTCGAAAACTCGCTTGGAAAAACTGTTTCTGACACCTGACTTGTTCCGTATTATGCAAGTAATAGTCATAGAACCAAAAATTAAAAATTGGTCATCATTATTATTATATCAAGTCCTTTTTTGCATGCTTTCATGCACTTAGTTAAATCATTAGGTATATTAATTATATTGACCACAATTTGTGAAAAATGTTTTAAATATTAATTTATCTTATGTAAAATTTTATAACTGATACTGTACTATACTGACTTGTTCTATATTACATAATCTAAAGAACCAATAAACTATAATAAATATTATTATTGAATGTATGCTGATCCCACTAATGACCAAGGATACCTCAATCTCAGGATAAGTCATATGATGAACAACAACCGATTTTGAAAGACCTTCACGAAATTCGTCAGTGAGCGCGAACAATGACCATGATTGAATTTGGTATTCGGTGATTTTTGATGGTACTTCATCGCCAAAAGTCTAATCAAATTCATGATGCACTGTTGTTGAGTTAATCCACGTCCAAAGTTGAGAAAAATAATCGCACGGAAATGTTCACGAGTTAATCCAATTTTTTGGCCGAGATGAATCGTCGCTGTAACAACACAAACAGGGCCTGTGCCTGTACGTCAAAATGTTTTGAATAAGTATGCAGAAAAAAGGTCCATAAACAAGAGTTCTATACTGAAAAGGTCAAACTTTACGATGGAGACGTCAGCTGTCAGATGGCAGCACCAGGATCGCACGTTGCCGAAATATAAAAGCAAAAATCCTGTCACTTGAGCCTATATAATATTGAAATTTTAGTTATATAGAACAACCCAAGTATAAAGCTGAGAGTGAAAACGTGTAGCCCCTTCATACTTTCTTTGGCGTAATTGTCATTCCAATAAAAACGGATTTTTCATGTCATGCAGATCTATATAGGTTATGTGTCCATTTTTCAGGAGAATAATAGACAGCATTGTAATACGCTTTCAAAGGTGGATGTGTTTGCATAGGTAGGAGAGCGCTTGTCTATTCTCAATAGTATATGACATTTTCTTTGGTCAAATATCATTCGATGATTGTTGTAAAATCCCAAACAAAAACATTCAATACTTACATGGAATTACACCTCCAAATTTTTCGGGGTCGCTATTGATCAACCTATTTTTCAACGTCCTTCTCCCAACGCCCTGCGTTCCAATCAACACAAGAGTCTTCCTTTTGAAAGGAGGCATTCTGGTTACCTCTTCGTATAATAGTAATTCTGCTTTATCGAAATCGCAGCTACTCTTCGACTGGTAGATTATCTTCTTCTTCCTCCTAGAGATGCGGGCGCCACAAATACTGGGGAAGGAAATGATTAGGAATCAGAGACAAAACTGGAATAAAAAATTTGGAAATGTGGTCCAGCAGAAGATTTCTCTTGGGTTGTATAACTTTTTTCCGTGCAAATGGTTGTTTTTAACTTTCTCGCTCATAAGTAATAAAATATTGTATTTTTAATGGATATATCTGGGGCTAGGAAAAATAATTTTCAAAAGAATATCGTATTGTTTGTAAACGTTTATAAGCTTTATTACTGAAGATTCCATCCCCTGAAAATGGACTGACCATGCTTTTATCAGGAAACCGAATAATGTTCCACATATGTTTGGCAAATAGGTAAACGAGACAGTAAGGATATTCATGGGTTGATCGGAGATACTAGTTCGGTTCGAAGTCTTAGACAATACACACCACGCCATTAGTTTTTTAGTTATATAGGCCTTGTCAGCCTGATTTTAAGTTACTCAAAATTTCTTATCATTCAAATAAGTAATATTCCGAGATTCCGAATTGATTAAATTTCTTGCTAAGATTTCTCGTATGGATATCCTTTCTGTTATTTTATTAGTTATATTGGAGACCAAGCCACGGATAATTCAATCAACTGAGCTAAATAAAGTTTATATCTGTTTCAATGCTCAATAAGCTTTTCACTCAGAATGAATGAGAGAGAATGTCAGAACCAGGATTACCAATTTTGTTTCAGTTGTTCAATACTGGTTCATGAGATAAACCTAGTTTAACAATGGTTTAAGTTAATCTCATGAATTCGGGGGTTTAAGGAGATAATTTGCCGATTCTAACCTATTTGATTGTTTGACATTTCAATAGACATTGACTATTCTGAACATTATTATTGTATTGAATAGTCTTGTTTTATACCCGACTGCAAAGTTGTTCGAAGATATTACAGACTGAAGATTTTTGAAGTTTTTATTATTATTGTCCCAAGAAGAGAGAGACTAGTATTTAGACAATGTACTGTAATTTCGGGTGACTTCACCCAGCTGGGTGACTTTGGCTCATTTTGATAAATAGACATTATTAATTATGAAATTTAAATATTGCCTTTTTAAGACTGTTTTTGTCAGATTGATTTTTCGTGATTCTTTCTATTGTATATGGGTATCTATACCTATATAATATGTATTATATACGTGCAACACTGTATTCCATTCAGGACACTTTTGCAACCAAATTCAACTTGCATAAAATTTGTCTGCAACTAGCAATATGTTTTTTACTCATTTATAATGATTAAAAATTATTTTTTTCGTGGACAAATTAATTTTTCTGATTTTATCCATCGGGTTACTTTGGCCTATGTACATGCTATAAAGAAAAAATCACGCAAAATATAAGCCATGAGTCAAATCCAGCCCTCAATATGCGGGTGACTTTGCACACCATGTTTTTTTTATATATCCACATACAAAGTCTTAATGACAATTTGACCTAGCTAATTTGAAAACAATATTTTGGTATATAATAATATCAATTTATTTTTACAAATTCATCGTCGACACTCTTTGAATTTAAGTTGCTGTTTTCCTCAGATATAGAGGTCCAACTGCAGTAATTTCTCTTGGGGGGTCGTATAACTGTGAATTTTTATTGGGTTAAAAAGAATTTCGCCTTTCCCAAGTATTCAAAAAATTGTCTAGTGGTTTAATTGAGATCTGATTTGCGTTCCAGCGGATCCATGACGACTTGCCAAGAAAATAATGTTTTAAGAAATGATTTCAAAGAGTGTATTGAAGCTTAAGGGGGTGGAATCAATTAGGAATCAGAGACAAAACTAGAATCAAATATTTGCGCCTTTGAAAATGAGGAAGAGCAATCAAAAAGTTATTGCTGTTTTCTTGATATACTGGTCCAACTGCAGTAATTTCTTTTTGGGTTTGTATAACTGTGAATTTCAATTGGTATGAAAAAGTTCGCCTTCATCAGGTATTCCAAAAATTGTGCATTTGATTGAGATCTGATTTGTGTTTCAGCGGATCCTTGACGACAAGCCAAAAGAAAATAATGTTTTAAGAAGTGTTTTCACAGAATGAAGGAGTGTATTGAAGCTCATGGGCAATATTTTAAAAAACAAAATTATCTTCTTAAAAAAAGACTAGTTTATTCACACTATTTACTTTCCGAAAATTACCTTATTTTATGTACAAAGTCTGCTTCGGGCGCTACGAACGCCTTCCTCCTCTCTTCTAGTTCCAGAGAGGGAATCAATCCGGTTGCTCCATCTCCTCCCACCTTTTTGGCCTGCCACCAATTGGGGTCTCTTTGGTCGACGATTTGGAGGATGTCTCCCCTGTCGAAAGGCAGGCCTATTTCTTTGCAAGGCAGAAGAGTGTCTTCTTGGGGTATGTACTCGTACAGGGCTCTCATATAACACTAGAAAAAAGTGTAGAAGTTTAATATTTTCTATAATAGTTTTGCGGGAGTTTCTTATTTTCGAAATTAAATATCATTATTTAGGAATAATTTTGATTAGGTGTTCTCGAATGGTTCATTCATTATCATATCATATTCCATTCTATATTAGTACCGACATAAATCAACAAATGAGATCGCCCATCCCACCCGGATTTGAATCCAATCGAAAAAAATCGGAAATAATTAAAGGCAATATATCAAAACTCAACATGACATTTAAACTCGATGATTCCAAAACTTCAACAAAAAATTCTTTCGCAAAAATGACTCTTCAAGGAATTCGGAGTGCGTGAGTGATTAATTTTACCTAGTAAGTTGATTATTTTATACCTAGTAAAGTTATAGTAATAAAAATGTTTAAAAACATTTTTTTTTATATCATAGTATGTGGTTTTCTTTCATATGTGGTTTTCTCACATATTTCTTCGATTTTATATAGTAAATACAGGTTTATTTATAGATTACCTCGTAAAATAAACTTTTTATACAATGGACAATATGGTTTTAGAAGATCAAGCGACACTGAGTCTGCTGTACTGGAAATGATTGAAAAAAATAAATAAACAAGAACCTCCAATGTGGATTAGTGTCGCAAAATCTATCAAAAGCATTTGATAGCGTAGATCATAAAATTTAATTACGTAAATTAATTCATATCGGGATTAGAGGTCATATACATGGATGATTTATTTATATAAAAGAAAACAATATGGCTGTATGGGGAATAAACAAAGCAAACATAACATGGGGTGTACCACAAGGTACAATTCTTGGGCCTGTATTGTTTCTCATATATTTCAATCCAATTTCAAATCTCAATTTACATGGTGAGATCAAATTATTTGCAGATGACGCAACATTAATTTATTTTGGAAATAATTACAATAAAATAATTGAAAATATTCAAGCAGATTTGAAAATAATTTCAATTTGGTTAAATAATCCTTAACCAACAATGAATATTGATAAATCATCCTTTATATTTTTATCTAAAGGAAAAACAAAACATTGGAAAAATATAAAATATTCAGAAACAACAAAATTTTTAGAATTATTCATTGATGAACAACTTTCTTGAAAAAACCATTGAAAATTTAGAAAAAAATTAACTCCAATAATTGGTATTTCAATCAAAATTCGAAATTACATTCCTTTAAAATATCTAAAAATAATATATTTCAATTTAATTTATTCAAAATTGCAATATTTAATTTCAGTATGGGAAGATGCAAATTCTTCAATCTTGCGTCCACTTAAATCTTTACAGAACAAAAGTATCAAATGTATTTTAAAATTACCATTTCTTGAATCTACATTCCATTTATATGCTCCAAACAATATTTTTTATATTGCTTGTTTATATAAATTGAAAATATGTATATTTATACATTCTGTTATTAATAATAAAAAACATTCAACGCTGGAATTTCATTCAACCGACACTATTCACAATCACCAAGACAGACAATCGAATTGCACATTACACATAGAATCGAGACAAATTAAAAAAAAATATTATAGAATGGAGTTTTTATATTCAATAAGTTACCTGAAAATTTTAAAAATATAGAAAAAAATCATTTTAAATCAAACTTAAAGAAATCTATTACATGGGACACATATTTCGTAATAGTATAATGTGTTGTAAATTCCGGAAAATAAAAAGTTAGAAGTGCTCTCTCATTTCCCAAAAATCCCATTATTGCAGTAAATTATTGTAAGAGTAGACTCATTAAATATCATTAGGTAAATAAATCATTTCCACACATCAACAAGATCATTAGGGGTTGATTTATTGTTATTTTTACCGGCGACCAATTTCCCCAAAGAATAATTAGGATTTTATGATCTTTTAATATTTCCGGTTTATGACTTTCTATTTAAAATTCGCTGTTTACAAAATTCAATGTGACGGCTTTTATTAACTAATTTCCGGACGATATAGTGGACCCAGAAAATGAATTATCGAACCGAGAAGTTCACATTTTTTTCAGGCGTGCGTGTCACCATTGAAATCGATCCTTCTTATTGAACCTACAGGCATCATTTCTTTTTATTTCACAGCCTGAAACCGAGTTTCAACTTCTTATTGATAATTCCTTTTCTGTTTTTCAATTTGAACAAATTGATTTGGTTTATATATTCGAAATAGTATTTTCACAATGGCCATTTGAAATTTTGAAATAGTAAACTTTAGCACTTTGTATAATCTAAACTATTGAATTTGGAGCGTTACTGCACTAAAGACATTTGACCAGCATCACGAGGTCTACAATATACAGGGTGTTTCATAATTGAATGCTGATCCTGAAGGGCGATAAACCTTGGATGATTCTAAGAAAATGTTTTCATATGAACATAGATCCGCAACCGCTTTATTTCTGAGATACAAAATGTTGAAATTTAACAAAAAAATCAGTTTTTCCCCAATATCTCTGAAACCGCTTTGGCTTTTTTTCCATTTTGGTACATGCAGAGTACGCATAAAAATACATTTTTTTCATGATGAAGGATTTCTTAATTTTCATCAGTGGCGTACCAGTTAACATGCCCTGTCATATTTTTGATCAAAATAATGATACACCACTGTCTTTTTCCCAAATAACTATTGGTTTTGTAATTGTCCTCTATCTTCACATAAAAATAGTCTATTGCCTTTTTTTCGTCCGGCGAACGGTTTTTGAGTTAGAAAATAAAATGCATTCATTTGCTTGTCCCTTTGCGAAATCAGCCGTTGAAGAGTAGTAGGATTATCTTGTGGGCTAGAAACATCTAGTATGCTAAGAACACATTTCGTTGTTTTCAACAAACAATTTTGACACTTCTTTAGCTAGTTACGTGATATTATTTACCGAATTAGGAGCCATGCATTACTTGTATGGGCTTGCTGACGGGAACGCATAGCCAGGCGACTATATCAAGAGAGCTTCCCAAATAGAATGGTTCCTGATGCTCGAACGATTTCAAGCACCCACAGAAGGTTATGTGAAACAGAAAGTTTTGAGCCAAATCATCACTTGAAAGGAACACATCGAACTGCAAGAACTCCAGCAATTGAGGTAGCTGTTTTGAATTCAGTTGACGAAAATCCTGAAATAAGTACGAGGCAAGTTGCCAATAATTTGAATATCGCCCATATTCTAGTATTGGAGGATCCTTCATTAATTATATCCTCATCACATTCAATGGGTTCAGGCTGTACTTCCTCGAGACTTTCCATTACGAGTGAATTTCTGCCAATGGTTTCTCCAAAAAGTTACCGAAAATCCTTTATTTGACAGGGAAATTTTATTCACGGACGAAGCTAGTTTTACTAAAAACAGGATCAGAAAGGACCCCGCAAAATCCTCATGGAAAATGGCTCGCGGCTAAATTCGCTGAAACTCTGCAAAAAGATAGTATTCGGTATGCTGATTAAAAGTCTCAATGGGCACAACCCTCCATTTTCAACCCCAGACCCCCTACAGCCCCTCAAAGCCCCCAAAGTAATATATGTTAATTAGACAATAAACTCTCGATAACGTACTTGACAGATCTTTCGAACTATTTGTCAATTGTGACAGATATCATATTTCATATATGTACGAGGTGTACCTGAAATGTGAGGTCACGACAGTCAAGTAGCTTTCGACAAACGAAACCACAGAAAGAGAATACTCAGCAACTATCCTCAATGGGACTGTTGCGCAAACCCCAAGGAAAAGTTGCAAAAAAGCGCCGATAACCTGATCGACAACCCGAAAAATGGAGGGGTGTCCCAAAACGGAGGTATAAGCAAGCCATGGCCTCCACAGTCGGACACTCGGGGGGGCTTTGAACGTAACTGGGGGGGGGGGGGGCTAACCGCGCCCCCAGACCCTTCCGGTGGCGGTCGTAACTATGACTCGCTTAAGGTATAAATATATATACATATATATATATATATATATATATATATTATATATATATATATAATAAAATCTTCAAAAGACTGAATTGAAACAATTAAAGAAAATTTAACCTTGAAAGTGTGTAATGGGGAGTTAATGAAGGGTTGGGTGGGGGTGTGGGGGTGAGGGCGAGGTGTGGTGAGGGTAGAATGTGGGATTCGGTTGGAGAAAGGGGTGGGCAGTGAAAGAAAATGCTATGAAGATGAATTGAAATTGTTATGCATTAACACACCGGAAAGTGTACTTTGGGGGCCTTGGGGGGCTGTAGGGGGTCTGGGGTTGAAAATGGAGGGTTGTGCCCATCAAGACTTTTGATCAGCATACCGCATACTATCTTTTTGCAGAGTTTCAGCGAATTTAGCCGAGAGCCATTTTCCATACGCATTTTGCGGGGTCCTTTCCATAATAATAATTTTTGGGCCTAGGAAAATCCGCATGCAATCGTGGAATCTCATCACCAGGAGCAGTTCTCATTAAATGTCTGGGCAGGAATTATTGGAGATTACCTAATTGGACCTTTTTTTTACCACGCAGATTAAATGGACATAATTATCGCCGATTTCTTGAAGATAATTTGCCAATTCTGTTGGAAGATGTTCCGATTTTAATGCGAAATTGCATGTGGTTTATGCACGATGGTGCACCTGCTCAATTTAGTGCTCTGGCACGGGAATATTTGAACCAAAACTTTCATAAACGCTGGATAGGTCGTGGGGGAACAGAGTCATGGCCAGCTAGATCCCCAGACATAAACAATCTTGATTATTTTCTTTGGGGATCTCTTAAGACTTTGGTGTACAGTTAACCAATTCTAACAGAGGAAGAATTGCGAAACCGCAGAATAGTTTCCTGTGAAGCAATAAGGAATACTCCAGGAATTTTCCAAAGAGTACGCGAGTCAATGACAAGGAGGGCTGGAGCGTGAATACATGCAGAAGGCGGACATTTTGAACAGTTCATTTGATTTTGGTATTTTTTTTCATAATAGATGTTTTTAAAAATAAAATAAAAATGTTTATGCGTACTCATTACAAAAACTAAATAATAGTTACCATAAAATTATAAAAATCTTGCCTAGATCCTTTGGTTACCACAATTGTGAAATCAAGACTAAGAGAAAAAATCGAATAGGGACAAGCAAATGAATGTATTTTATTTTCTAAATCGAAAACCGCCTGCCGGACGAAAAAAAAGGGAGGGGACCATTTTTATGATAGACAATTACAATTACAAAAATAATATTTATTTGGAAAAAAGACTGGCGAATCATTATTTTGAACAAAAATATGACAGGGCATGTTAACAGGGACGCCACTGATAAAAATTAAGAAATCCTTCATTATGGAAAAAATGTATTTTTATGCGTACTTTGCATGTACCAAAATTGGAAAAAAGCCAAAGCGGTTTCAGAGATATTGGGGAAAAACTGATTTTTTTGTTAAATTTCAACATCCTATATCTCAGAAATAAAGCGGTTGCGGACCTATGTTCATATGAAGAATGTTTCTTAAAATAATCCAAGCCAAAGCGGTTTCAGAGATATTGGGGAAAAACGGATTTTTTTTCTTAAATTTCAACATCCTATATCCAGAAATAAAGCGGTTGCGGACCTATGTTCATATGAAGAATGTTTCTTAAAATAATCCAAGGATTATCGCCCTTTAATTTTATAGTACCATTTTTTGAAAGTGAAGTGGTGACGTTTCGGAAAAACACAATTGTTTCCTTCCTCGGACTTTAGGATTCCCTTAAATGTAAAAAAAATGCAATTGATGTTGAGAAAACAGGTCGCGATGTTTTCATTGCCTTCCAACAAGACACAAGAACACTTTTTCAATTTCCTTCTTCTTTCGTTGAAGAATTTTCAAGGGCGCATTCGGGTTTTTTCCAATAATTTTACTTACCGTCAATTTTTTCGTGATACCATTCGTTCCATTTGCCATAACTATGTTGGAATGTGTCACTGGTTCGTTGTTTTGTTTGTTGTGGACTTTGAGGGTGACGTGATCCTTCGTTTTGGCGATTTCCGTTTGAAGATCTTCCGCCGTCGAGACGGGGACGCCGTTTACTTCCATGATGATATCACCGACGTGCAGAAGGCCCTGTTTCTCGATCATCCCGCCTTCCATTATCCTCGCTATTATCAGGTTGCTGTTATCATCAACTTGGACCTGAAATCAATAAAAAAAATTATTACCTGCTGATCACTGAATAATAGTTATTTAATCAACTAGTGTATTAATGGTGGCGATTAATGATATTTTAACGCGAGAGCGAAGCGAGCGCGTTAATGTTCGAGATCATTAATCGCCATTTTAATATACGAGTTGATTACAAAAAATTTCCGTCGACCTCGTACCTGGGGTCATCGTGAAATTTTCACTTATAATCTCCCTAGAGCATGAATTATTGCCGGAAATTTTTTGAGTACATGAATTTTTTGAATATTATCACGATTCGCGAAGCGACGAGGGATAATTTTCTTTAAAAATTCATGTACGAGACAAATTTCCCGCAATTAATTCAAGCACGTGGGGGATTCGGTAAAAAAAATGTATACCGGAATTATATTTAAATAGAAAACATTAAGTAAATATTTCATTTGACGTTATTCACAAATAAATAGAAGGCTGTGTGTAATGGGAGTTTTGGGGGAGATTTTTTTCTGATTTTCCCCGTTCCCTAGTAAAATAAAATATATAATATCAGATAAACTATTATGTAAAATCAATTGATTTCATACAATTTTCTTACTAGGTTTCAGGGAAATGTTAATATTGACTAAAAATGAAAGTGGATACGTTCGTATTGCGGGAGATATTTTTTGATTTTCCCGTGCCCTAGTAAAATAAAATATATAATATCAGATAAATTTTTATATAAAATTGATTGTTTTCATACAATTTTCTTACTGGATTTCAGGGAAATGTCAATATTGATTGAAAATGAAAGTGGATGTTCGTATTGCGGGATATTTTTTTTATTTTTTCCGTGCCCTAGTAAAATAAAATTTATAATATCAGATACATTATTATATAAAAATAATTGCTTTCATATAATTTTCTTACTAGGTTTCAGGGAAATGTCAATATTGACTACAAACAAAGGTGATATACAGCAAAAAATATATAACTATACCTATACATATATACTTAAATATTTTTCATATTCTTTTAGGTTTAATTCTAAGAAAAATTAATATTAGCGGTAATAATTTGTTTTTCAAATAATTCAGGGAATCTGGATATTTTATTCTTCATTCTAAATTAGTATATTAAAGCATAAGTGGATAAAAAGGGCTTTAAAACACGCGCGATTTTTCGAGCACGACGGCGCAGCCGGAGTGCTCGAAATAGAGCAAGTGTTTTTAAGACCAGTTATCCACGAATACTTTACGTTATTTTTTTTTATTGGTGCACTTTGAAATCATATATACTGGTATTATTACTACAAAAAATAGATATAAGAACTAATAATGCAAGAAGGTTGAATTCGTGATGTGACATCAGTATACCTTTCGTTGTCATGGAAATGAGAAAAACATTCATTTGCAATTTGTTACCAAAGATCAATATTTGTTGTCACCAGAGCTCAAAAATGAATTATTCTAATATCGATTTTTTGAATAGTGAGGCAGAATCGCGGTTAATACCGCGAAAATCCAGTGATATATATAAAAAAGAATATGAAAAGTTCATCAAATGGATGGAGGAGCACATATAAATGAACGAATCGTGAGTAATATTTTATTTGACGTTACAAGGTGTCAGTCAGATCAATAATCACAAATTTGTCATTTAGACTTCACGTTTCTCGATTTGTTGATGTTGTCATGGTTACCTTTAAAAAACGCGCGTTTTTTAAAGTTCGATTTAAACACGCTGGGGCGTGCTTTAAATGGGTAAAAAGGGGCACCAATAAAAAAAAAATGTTGTTGGCGTATGTTGCCGGTTAAAAAAATATTTTGTAAAGTTAGCCATGGATTTGACATTCACTACTCCTGTCAATCAATATTTTATTTGTGGCATTATAAGTTCCTCATTGTATACAACCATAAATTAGTAAAAAAGTGATAATAAAATGAACTTTCAATCGTATGAATTGTGTTCCTTTTGCACACATTAAAATGTACCATAAAAATGTAAAATATCTAACATACCTAGTGGAAGAATCTGGATTAAATCCTCAGCAAGAATTCTGCGTGATATTGTGCCTTCTTTTGGACGCAAATCTAATACTCAAAGAAATAAACTGGTGTCTCAGTATTATTTTTATTTTATGAAACACAGGCATATTGTTAAAAAAACACCGGTTCTGTGTTTTATTCACCACTTAGGAAAGAGGAGGTAGAAGTGGAATTTTTGAAGAATTTAAAATTAATTAATGATATTATAGAATGTACACCTTAATAAATTGTTGTAATATTTCCAACTTATAAAGTAAGTAAATAAAAAATATTGTCAATATTATTTTTGTCTAATTATATGATAGCTGTCATGTGCCGGGAAATTTCCACTTATTAATTTTACGTCTACATGCTAATGTGGATGAAAAATTTTCAGAAAATTTGCTGGTTACCTAGTAACAATGTCGAAATAAAGCATCTGATTGGTTGAAAATGACTGGTATAAAATTTTCGATATCAATTTCCTATAATTAGGAGGAAACTGGCATATTTGGATTTGAAAATACATACATTGAGAAGATAAATTTATTGACTACGTTTACATGTTATAATACATTTGTAGCAGGTCACTCTGGTAGAAGTATAAGTGCATGACTAGGTCATACAACAAATTGACAACACATGAATAAAAAAACAAACAAAAAATATAAAATAAAAAGGTTCACTCAGAACAAAGTCATTGTAAACGTACAGAGGTAGATATAAAAATTTGATATACAAAAATTTACATGAGACGAACACATTAAAAACCTAGAGATATGTAGTTTATTGCAGATCATCATTGCTAAATTGATGGGTTAAAAAGTCATTTTCCGAGTAAAAACACTTCTTCGGTAGACAAGATTTCACTACCCGTTTGAAATCGTAAAAGTTCATATTTCTTATTTCGAGAGGCAATTTATTGTGACTTACTTATGTTCAATGAATTTTTCTGTGAAACAGAAAGTCTATATCTTAACGTTCTCAAGAGGTTCCCTGACCTTGTTCGGTATTGGTGCGTGTCCGATTGTTGAGCAAAATCTAATCTGTTTTTGTGTATTTCAAGCAGAGTGGCGTATATGTAAGCGGTGGGAAGAGGCATGATCTTGAGATCAATAAATAGAGTATGGCAGTGGTCTCTGTAACCCGCCCCTGATATTTTTCGAATACCTTTTTTTTTAAAACAAAAATGTTGTTTGAATGGGTGGAATTTCCCCACAAGACAATTCCATATGACAGTGAAACAGTCCAAAATAGCTGGATCTGAGAGTATCTGCACCAACAAGGTTTTTCAATCTGCGAATCAAGAACGTGACACTTGACAATTTATTCGACAGTTTATCCACATGACACTTTTACCTCCTGTTACCGCTGGGTTTGAAGATATAACGAGACTCTGATTTTTTGCCGAATTGAGCAAGACCTTATTAGAGCAGAACCATTCATTGGCCATTTTCACGGTGAGTTCGGAAGAGTCAATCAATGCCTCTAAGTTATTGTTTTGCTCTATTAGAGTGGTGTCATCAGCAAAAAAGATGCATGTTGTACATAATGAATAGGGATGGACCCAAAACAGAACCTTGAGGAATACCATGAACGTTTTCCATTAGAACTGATTTGGTGCCTTCGACCGAAACGCACTGAGATCTCCCATGTAAATAAGACTTGAAAAATGCCAAAAGAAGTCCACGAATGCCATAACAGAAAAGTTTATCAAGTAAAATATCATGGGAAACACATTTGGAAAGGTCACAAAGAGTTAACAAAGAATGCTCACTCTTCTCGAGTCCATCAACTACATTAGAAATTACACTTAAGATTGCTCTTGTAGTTGATTTGTTTTTTCTGAAACCAAATTGCTCAGGACACAGCGAAGAATTTGTTTCCAGGTATGATATTAACCTTTTTTTTATAGAGCTTCTGTAATTTTCGCAATAACGGGAATTACGGAAATGGGGCGAAAGTTTTCTGCTATTTGGGGATCACCTTTTTTCAACAATGGCAAAATAACTGGAATCTTCAGAACATCTGGAAAAACTCCTAGAGAAAAGCATTCATTAATTTAAATTGATAATGGAGAAACAATAATATCAGCTATAGCTTTAATCACAGCGCAGTTCATCTAATAAAATCTAGACAACTTGAATCTTTCAAAGACTCAATTGTACCCATCACTTCACCGGGTGTTACAGGAAAAAATGAGAGAGAATTTACAGGTGAACTAAAATTCTTCAAGTATTCAGTGGGTGACAGTGCGTGCAAAGCTAATATGATTTGGAACTTGAATAATATTCGAATTCGTGTATGTTTAGTTGCCTATACCACAATTATACATTAATGGAGAAATCGACCATAGGATATTAATGGTCGATTTCCGTGTATGTTTGGTTGCATATATCACAATCATGTATTAAAAGATAAATTGAAGGTTAATAGGGGTCATTAACGAACGATTTCGTGTAGATTGAACAGACTATATATTAATAACTGATTGGATGTCTTCGGAGCAACATTTTTTCTTGTGTGACATAAGAAGCAATTTATATTTGGAAATAGTTTTTCAGAGTTCCTGATTATTTTTTTCAGTCATTCAAAATCAGAAATATTTTAGCTGGAGCACTTAGGTATTTATATAGGGTGTCTCACTTCTCATTATGATATTCGCAGGATCGATATACATGGTGTTAGAGAATAAGTGTGACAAACTTCAGAGGGTGATTCTGCATGAAAAAAAAATACAGTTTGCTATATAACTTTTGTCTGCAAATGCTTCGTTTTCCGAGATACGGGATGTTAAAGTTTTTCTTAAAAACTGACTATTTATTTATTGCTCTGAAACCAGTCGAGATATGCAAATGAAATTTGGATAGTTTTGAGAGGTAGTTATTGCGCATTTTTTGACATGCTATTAAGAATTTTATGTTCATCATTGGCGCGCATAAGGGTAATGATCTCAATTTTTTTAAAGAAAAAAATGGTACGCCACTTAGATATTTCAAATTAAAAATCATTTTTCAATTTCTCGTTCAATTTGTGACAAAAAATCTCTCCCGCCTTTTTTGCGTATGGGGCGCCGTTTTTATGCAAAAAAATAAAACATCTTAACGCGTATTTGTCATTACTTTAATAAATACATTATCTAATAGCGATGCTAGTAGGCTACTGTCAACATTCTGTTAAATACGAATATTTCAACAAAATGTCAAATTAGCATTTCTTTATTTTCAAGCTTTCAGTTTGGTATAACATTAATGATAATAAGTCATTAATTTTTCTTTTATCGAAAAGAATGGAAAATTATACAAATGCAGAATTGTCAGACATCCATTTTGTCTATGGTCAAAGTAATATAAATGGTCAGCAAGCTCGACGATTGTATGTTGAATTGTATCCAGGACGTAGGGTACCCCATCACACAATATTTGCTCGTCTTCACCAACGTTTGCGCGAGAAGTACGAACTGTGCAACTAGAAGAAGCAGTTCTCGAGTTAATTGCGGAGTCACCTGAAACAAGTACTCGAAAAATTGCCAACATACTGAATGTAAGCAACTTCACTGTATTTAAAATTCTTAAAGAACAGCAATTGTATCCGTTTCATATTCAACGTGTGCAAGCTCTACTACCTAGAGACTTTTTTCCCCGCCTAGTTTTTTGCCATTGAATTCTTCATCAAATCGCTCAAATTCCTAATTTTTTAAATGGCGTTTAGTTTACTGACAAGGATAATTTTAGACGACAGTGTATACGAAATTTCCATAACAATCACCTCTGGGCTGTGGAAAATCCAAATGGAATCTTTGAAGCTCATTTTCAGCTCACAAATAATCCCCCTAAATGTTAAGGGTGGTCCACCCCTTAATTTTTATTTTTTGGAAAAAAAATTTTTTTATTTTTTTGTGATACAGCATTCAAAAATTTATACAACCCTAAATTTTCACCCTTCTACGATCAACCCCTATTTTTTTGGCAAGATTTTTATTTTTATTTTGTCATGACTTAGAATAAAAAAATTCATATTACTCTTAATTTCCATCCTCGGAATAACAGGAAAACGGGATAATGGGAATAACGGGATAACGAAAAAATAAAAAAATTCATATTACTCTTAATTTCCATCCTCGGGATAACAGGAAAACGGGATAATGGGAATAACGAGATAAAGAAAAATATGGGATAACGGGATGAGAGGATAAGGGATAAGGCGAAAAAACGGGATAACAGGATAAGGGAAAAAACGGGAAAACGGATAACGGGATAAACGAAAAAACGGGATGATAGGATAAGGGAATAACGGGAAAACGGAATAACAGGATAAAGAGAAAAAAGGGTAACAGGAAAATGGGATAACGGGATAACGGGAAAACCAGATAACGGGACAACAGGAAGCGGAAGGAGTCAAAAGCATAATCTAGATGGAACAACATAAAGGAAAACATAGAAAAAAAGAAATTCTACGCGGACGTGAGTTTTCGGGAAAAACATTTTAGGGAACATAGAAATTTGGACAGGACAACGTCTGTTGGGTCCGCTAGTATATATATATATATATATATATATACATATATATGTATATATACATATATATATATATATATATATATATATATATATATATATATATAATATATATATATATATACATATATATATATATATATATATGATATAATAATAGATTTTTTGCGTTTTTTTATGTCAGATGGACTTGGACAAATACTCGACAATTATTCATAACCATTGTGATGTTTATTTGTGAGTGGCACTGCTAACTTAATATTAACTTAGCAGAACCACCCCATATAAAAAAAATAAGAGCCCAACAATTTTTTTTTTGTTCACGTCAAGTTCTCGACAATTATTTGACAATTATTGGAATAGGTTTAATTGATTTTTTTGCAAGTGGCTCTGCTAACTTTATAGGGGTGGCTAAAAGGCTTAGTAAACCAGGCTAAAAGGCTCAAACTACTTGAAGTACTTTTTTATTGTTATTATATTCTTTGTTCATATTATGAAGATTTAATTTTATTCAAATTTTTAATACATAATATGTATGGTAAAAACTAATTATAAAAATTAATAACACAATTTGAACAATTGGTGACAGTGACCCCAGCTGACATTTTAGCCAACTTGTAAACATCCTTACATTGGCCGAGCGGTCTAAGGCGCCAGGTTTAAGTTTAGTTCTTGAAAGGAAGTGTGGGTTCGAAACCCCACACCAGACAAATTTTTTTTTTAATTTAAATTGGTATGTGTTAGAATTATTACAAGACTAAAACGTAAAAATAAATTATATTTTAAAAATCTAAAGAACACACTTTTAACGCACGCACTAAAAAGTAAAACATAATTTTAATATTCAACGACTATGCCAAAAAGCGTGGGGTGCTTTGTCGAAATTAATTAAAAGTATTATGCTTCTCAAAGATACGTAATCAAATAGTCGTTGAATATAATAATAATAATATACTAATATAATAGTCGTTGAATATTAAAATTACTTTTATTTTTTAGTGCGTTAAAAACGTGTTCTTTAGTTTTTTATTTTATTTTTTATATTTTTAACTTGAATTAAAAAGGATTACATCGTTCCACAGAAATTCGCTCGTTACGAAAAATAGTGCTTTTCCCAACTGTTTGCACAAATAACTATTATATATAACAATTGTGTTTTTCCCTTGAAATAAATAAAATTATTTTCACCTTGTTTGTTAAATTAGTGACTTCTAAATTACTTAATATGTAAATCGAATAGGTATTCATTAAATTGTCGTACCGAATTATACTGAAGCTTTCTTTTATCGTAGTACACTTAACATTTATAATTCTAGTTTTCTTGCCTTCAGGCAACGAAATTCTCTTTTAAATGTCAAAAGTTTATATCGACAAAAAAAAGATCTCGTGTAATTATAAGTGAAAAAATCAACAGTATGTCTTATCTAAATATATAAAAGATTAACTGACATATCAACACCAACGGTACTCGCCCAAACTCCTGGTGCGAGGACAGTGAAAATTTGCATGAGGGTTTCTTTGACACTGTAGGTGAGCAGTGAGGAAATTTGACTCCTAAGGTGGTGAAATAGGGGACGAAAGTTTGTATGAAATTAATGTTCGAAGCTATATGGAATCACAAAGAAAACCTGGAAAAATACAAAAACTACGCGGACGAAGTCGCGGGCACCAGCTAGTTTCATTATAAAGTAGTGAACCGTAGTATTTTATCGGACCGGATTTCTCCAAAGTGACAGGTCTTAGGTGGATTGAATTACATTACATTGAATTGGGTCGCTTCCTTTTTCTGCTTCATGCAACCTAATTGACCATATTGGAAAAAAGAAGTATTTGCAGGTACTGTCACAAGTTAGATGCGGATACGTGCATTAAAACCAAAACAAGTGTGAATGATTCAGAAATGAGGCAAAAGAACCATGAACTCGTTCAATCAAGCAGTAAGTTAAATGCACGTTTATTGGCATTCGGTGAAATTCAATGAACTCTTGCCAGCGGTAAATTAACACTTTTAAATAGTTTCCATTGACCTACTGAAAAGCATTTTATACACATGAACCAGGTTTGATCGGATGCTCCTACTTATATTTTCTCGATATCAACAATGAGTCAATAATAACCAGTCATTAGGTTATAGAATTGCGCTGGAATTACATTTATAGGTAGATTTGATAGAAAAAAGTCCTATTTCGGATGTCAGGATTTTATTTTTAATTATTATTTCGAGCCAATCTGAATTAATTTCCCGAATTCTCTCAATCATTATTAAGAAAACCAAAATTTTAGGTTTCTCCAGAGGTTTCTATAAAAATTATTAGAGCTTATTATATGATGGCCACCAATATAAAGATATGTTTTGCTATACTATTCAAATCTTCTTTCCTTTTTCAAATTATGGTTGAATATTTATATGAACAAGCTACTGCCACATTACTCCAACTCCTTGCCAATACCATAGTTGAATAAATGCAAACTAGGCTACTCTCAATGACTCTTTTGTTAGAGACCTACTAGACCGTCAAGCATAATTGACCATCTATAAACCCGTTTGAAGCCAGTTCTCGTGCTGACGTCGCACCATCCGTAATACTCCGTGTAACTTAGACTATGATTTACAATGCCTGCTCTCTGCAATGCAAACGTGATTCACGTCGATATTCGTGTATTTCTCTAGACCACAAATTTACAGTAACTGAGTGAAAGTAGATTACAAAGTGGACTAATGCGGTAATATTGTATTTCAGACAGCATAAACTACGAAAACTAAATCACTAATTTTCGACACATATCGAAAAAATCCTCCTTCAAAACAACAACCTTACCTAACCTCAATCTGAGGCAGATGTAAGAGCTTAGGATGTATGTGTTGAAGGAGGATTTTTTCAAAGTTGTGCAGAAAATGGGTGATTTAGTGTTTGTAGTTCATGCTGTTTGAAAGAAGGAGGCATTTTGAGGGATTTTTGTGCGAGAAAACTGTGCTTAAAAATCACCTAATGAAGAAGGGATAGATGTTATATTTCAGAAACGGTATGAGACCGCCGCGTTTCCATCTTTCGGATTCGTGTTCAGGAGGCAAAAACTCGTAAGAAAAGTATTACAGTTATTTTCAGGAAGCATGAGCTCGTCGCCGATACCTTTACGTAATTTTCTCTTCATGAACTTGTTTTTGCATGCCTTCTCACATACTCTAAATGCCGGGTGCAAGTGAGAATTTGAAATTTGACGCGAGCCTTTACACAGTGTAAATAACACGGAGTGTTACGAATGTGCCGACGTCAGCATGTTAACTTTGTACCTCTGCAGGGAATAGGAATTTGGGATTTAACTTCTAGTTTCCTTCAGTCAGTGTGCTGGGCAGCAACCAAGGACCAAGGAGGACTCTTAGGTCTGCATTCCAAACTACATACGCGCACACTGAAACGATTTCGGATAGAGCTGTGGAAAGCTTAAAGCATCTCTATTTTGGGCCGTACTAACTCTCTTTGTCCATTATGAGAAAGTTTCGGTAGTCTTCTGGTTCCGTTTCGCGCAGAACGTTGGTAAATGTTCACGAGTGAAGCGGTTTCTCAGGTTATACCTCTCCTTGGACCAACGTCATTTCCTCTTTTTTTTCTGCTTGAGAGCAACCAGTGTCAAGGCAAGAAAGCCCAAATCTGTATTTGAAACCATTGCTTGAATGGTAGGTATGACGAATACACTATAACTATTCACAATATAGACAACTAGCTAGTACTCGCGACTTCGTCCGCATATAATTCGTATTTTTACCCGACTGTGTGACGCAAAGGAGGGTAATGTGTTTATTAAGTATGTATGTTTGTTCATTTGTGGCGCTCTAGATACCAAACGCGTGGGCCGATTTTGATGATTCTTACGTCAATCGAATTGTCTTAATCTTGATAGTGTTACTAAAGACATGCCAGTGATCAAAATTCGATATGGCGACAACCAGACGCCATATTCTGAATAAAGACATGACAGTAATAATCAAATTCAATATGGCAACAACCAGACGCCATATTGTGAATAAAGACATGACAGTTATAATAAAAATTCAATATGGCGACACCAGACGCCATATTGTGAAAAATCCTAACTAAAAAGTGTAAAATAAAAAAAGTTAATTTAAAAATTAAAGTACCCGACTTCGTAAAAAGTGAACTTAAAAAATATGGAAACAAGATGACCAGAAAATTATGTTTTAAGAGGTTAACTATTGAACTTAATACTGTAAACAATCTCACGCAGTCGGAGGGAATGATATATCTTCGGAATACCACATTCATCTAAAACCATGTTCATCCTCAATAATTATCTTTTAACTCTCTGAAATTCCACTTATAATTGGAACTAGTGAAAACACATGTTTGCCGACGCCACTGGTATTTCGGCTGCTGAAATAAAAGTGGCTGCTTTGTCAAGAAAATCGCCTATTCTGACGATGAACTCCATTTTTACGAAATTACGCTCTTGGCATTAGGATTTTTGTAATGTGCATTCAGAACTACCTTGTCTGGCCACAGTAAAATTATGGATTTTTGGTGTCTGCAGCGACACCATTACGAGTGAGAGATAAGTGCCATGTGAAGTGGAATGAATAGAAAAATCGAATTTAAACGGTTTTCTTCACATAAAGGATTCAATATAAAATTGAACCAGAGAATTCAGGTAAAAAACTCTTTCCTGGAATACGCAGAACGTTAGATATTCACTGAAATCATGCATATTCCATAATATCAATGGACATTGCATTCAATGTCCATTGATATTATATGGAAGTATGCATGATTTTCAGGTGAATATCATTCAACGTTCTGCGTGGTATTTGCCAGGAAAGTAGTTGTTTTTCACCTGAGATCTACCTTTCTCTGGTTCAATTTTATATTGAATCCTTTATGTGAAGAAAACCGTTTAAATTCGATTTTTCTAACCATTACGAGTGTTTAACATCTGGTTGCAATTTCAAAGGGATGCTGAAAAACGAGGCGCCATCCATAGTACAACAACTTACAATAGAATTAGAATTGCGGAGAATGAGGGTAGCAGGTAGCAGGTCAGTGGGTGAAGAGAGTCGATGCAGAGCAGTTGACTGCTTCGGTCCGAGCGGGAGGACGGTTTTCATTTTCCACTTCGTACTTCAAGTAATGGATTTTTGGATTTCGTAGGATGGATTGTAGACGATTTTTTCTCTTGATGGTATTTGAGAAGTTACTTCAGGAGTCGCCTGCGATAAGTATTCTTCAGGGTTTAATCGTGGCTTCTTTTGTTCAGGTTACTAATCTTTGTTTTCTTGGAAGTTTTTCAGATCTGGTATGGCGATAGGGTTTAAGTGGCAGTTCAGGGATTGAATAGGGTAGCTATTCTTAGGTGAAAGCACTCACAATAAATCTAGCGTGGCCGGATCAGATTAAATCTCTAGTTTACTGGAGGTGTCTGGGCCCACGAGCTTAAAGAAAGTCCTCCTCTCAAGTTCTCCAGTGAAGTGCGCTCAAACCGGGTGACCCGACTCTCGAAAGGGAGCTCTTTGGTCAAAGTGTCCTTTCCCAAAAACTTCCTGCAAAGATTAGGCAACCTTTTCCTGGTTTTCTTTACGGATAGAGAGTTAAATGTAAATTTCCTATTTAGGTCGGTCTTCGTTTTTCTACGCTCTCCATCCAAAATTAGTTTTGCAAAACGTTCCTTCCAAGTCATTGGACATTACTTTCAGCAACGTTTCAAAATTTAGAGTACTATAATTTTCATACGAAATGTTGACGGGGTGGCGGTTAAGAGCCTCGTTAGAATTTCATAAGCTGGTGGAGCACGAGATTCTTTCAGTAAATTTATTCGTAGGGGCATAGTTATGTAAACTATCTCAAGCAGGAGCAAACGAACCCCAGTCAGCTCTAGTCTTGTGTAGGAAGTCGAAATCCCTGATGAAATACATGCGTGCGCGTAGTGGTCTATATGGCAATTCCTTTTTTGGGATATCCGTAGGAATTGTACATATATTCAATGGCACGTTTGATTTGATAATTATGGGTCTTTCCCGACTAGTGACCGGGCCAATCCTGTCAATTGTTAAGATCCTAGCGGCTGCAGCATAGGTATTCATAGAAAGGTGATACACATGACAGCACACTTTGTGGATTTTTTTTTGTTTACCGATTTACACGATGGAAAAACAAGTGTCACACGGTGGCGTAATTGATAGATTTAGCCAAGTTTATTGATTACGACTCACCCCCTCTCTATGATATTTTGGGACAGCTTCACAACGGTGTTTTGCCTAGGCACTTGATACTCTTACAGTTGAATCCGCTAAAGTTCGTGGTACGTAATAAATGTATATTATTATTTTATGATAATTCAAGAAATATAAAAACGGTCTGGAATAAGAGCTGTTCGTATTTTTAGATTTGTACTTGAATATGTTGTATAGTTTTTTTTAATATTGAACCCTAAATTCATGTCAGTTTATCCCTACAATGTTACATCAACTTCCTCTTCTACCACTCTATAGCATGAACGAGCTACTCGAACCAAAAAGGTGAAAAGTTGAACCCTGCTCAAGCAATGTGTCACAACAGTAAACTCATTGAATTAGTCGAAAACTAATAAGAGCTGCTAAAGCAATGGAAGATGGAAATCAGCTGAAACTTCCCATTAACTAAGTTATGTAAATTGTTCTGAATTCACTACGCCACTACGACGACGAATGTCGATGGGTTGACCGAACAATAATGTGGATACTTTCCACAAAAGTGGAAAAAGTTTCTGGTCGCGCCCCTTCCTAAAACCAGTAATCCCGAACACTTTAGCGATTTATCAATCTTTCAGCCATAATATCTAAAATTCTGGAAAAAGTAGTTCTCAAACAAATCTGTAGTATCTGTTTTTGTTTATTTTGAGTTTGGGCAGCTAACGTTTTAGTTCTTTGAGTGTTATTTGAAAGGTAGATGAAAATTGATACTAGGCAGTGTCATGCTGATGACACCCAATTGCTGCGAAGCTTCCCACGCAGCCAACACCGACCAGTTATTATCAACATCGGAATCCAAGTACCTGTGATAAAATCTAAAACCAAGATGGAACTTTCGCAAGGCAGACTGGGCAACATACTCTAAAGAAGTCGATTCACACCTACAGTGGATCCCGCCAAAATCAGAAATTTATGGAAGATTTGCTGGCGTACTGATCGGGAGCGCTAAGCGTAACATACCCCGCGGATACAGAAAAGAATACATACCATGTTGGAATAAGAACACGGAAACTTTATACAATGAATATGAGAAAACTGGGAATCCGGACCTGGGAAGTCAAATACTGCAATCGCTCAACGATGAAAGAAGGAAGCGGTGGGAAAGTACGACAGAAAACATGGATTTTACAGCCTCCAGCCGAAAGGGTTGGTCCCTACTACGTCGACTAGGAGCTGCCACGCCTATACTCACTAAAGAACCTGAAGTGACCCCTTTCCAAGTAGCGGTACATATTAAACAACGTTCAGAAAATGTACCGATTCAAAAAGAGATCGAAGAAGCGGTAAAGGAAGAACTTAAAATAAATGACAGCCGCCTTGAAAACAACCCTCTTTTCTCCTCCTCTTTTACTAATGCTGAACTGAACAAGGCCATAAGAACACTGAAACTCCGGAAGGCAGCCGGCTTGGATGGCATATTCCCAGAATTTATAAAACACCTAGGACAACCTGCGAGAGATTGGCTCAAACAATGCCTCACAGATATACTAAACACGGGACAAATCCCAGCACAGTTCAAAATAGCCCAGACCCTTGCAATTCTGAAACCAGGGAAACCAAGCGACGACCCAGCTAGCTACCGCCCAATCGCACTGCTTAGTGTCTGCTATAAACTACTGGAGAGGCTAATATACAATAGAATATATCAAACTGTCGACGATATTATTCCGCCAGATCAGGCAGGTTTCAGATCCAACCGGAGCTGCTGTGAGCAAGTGCTAGCCCTAACGTCATACCTCGAATCAGGATACCAAAGGGGACTAAAAACGTCAGTAGCATTTGTCGATTTGACGGCTGCATACGACACCGTATGGCTGGATGGCCCGATACTAAAACTGAAGAAAATAATACCTTGCTCCAAGTTAACTAAACTTATGGGAAATATGCTAAGAAACCGATACTTCAAAGTCACTCTTGGACAATCAACTAGCAAGTCATTCACCATTAGAAATGGATTACCCCAGGGATCAGTGCTAGCCCCCATACTCTTCAATCTCTACACCAGTGACATGCCGGCAACCAACTCCCAGAAGTTCTGCTATGCAGATGATATCGCTATGGCCATTCAAAGCGGGCTCCTAGAGGATGGCGAAGAGATGCTCACGGCGGACTTAGAAAAACCTCGGGAGATACTACAAACAGGGAGATATCGGGAGATACTACAAACCCAAGCAAAACCGAGGTATGTGCATTCCATCTTAATAACCGCCTTGCAAATAAAGACCTGAATGTCACATTCTGCGGAAAAAGAGTAAAACACAACAGCCACCCCAAATACCTTGGCGTCACACTAGACCGGTCCCTGACGTACAAAAGACACCTGGAGATAACTGGACAAAAACTAAAAACCAGGAACAACATAATCCGAAAACTGGCTGGGACTACTTGGGGAGCAAAAGCAGAAACACTACGAACGGCAGCCCAATCACTTGTTTTCTCAACGGCAGAATACTGTGCACCAGTGTGGTACAAGAGTTCCCACACTAACAAAGTCGATGTGCACCTCAATGAAACTATGAGAACCATATCTGGAACCCTAAAGTCCACCCCAATACCTTGGCTGCACGCACTAACGAATTTAGCACCACCAGACCTGAGGAGACAACAAGCTACTGTTCACGAATAGAACAAACTACACGATCCTAAACACCCTAGAACTCTACCAATACACATGATATTGGACAACGCTCCAAACTGCCGTCTCAAGTCCCGAAAACCCATTTGGCAAGATAAGGTACTAACCCATCATGAACCATTTCATATCGGAGAAGCTTGGAAAACCAAATGGACAACCATAATAACCACGAGGACCCTACCGTTCCTCTCCCAGGAATGCAAATGCCTAGGAAAGCATGGTGTAGCCTCAACCGCATCAGAACTGGCCACGCCAGATGCATGTCCATGCTGTACAAGTGGGGACTCTCGGACACCCAGGAATGCGACTGCGGAGCGCCGGACCAAACTGCAGCCCACGTAGCCAACGAGTGCCCAATAAGAAAATTTGAAGGAGAATGGAATGAGATCATGAATGCCACTCCTGCTGCCGTGAATTGGCTGACCTCCCTGAATATCGACTTATAACCCATGACCTATGCCTCAAGTGTATTCGCATAATATATCTATCTTAATTGTTTGCCAACCTGTTGAAGTGCTTGTATCTTCTTCTTTCTTACTTATATCTTCTTACATATATATGAACATACTTTAGCTGTAAGTGAATTTGTAGATCACCATACGATAAATAAAAATAACCCAATTGTTGTCCAATTTTCCACCTGAATATTTCGCAGAAGGAACGCATCACATCAATAATGACATTCGCGTCGTCACAAAATATTCACCGAATCATTAACTCTGATAAATCCAAATTTATCTTATTCTGCTCAAGGGAAAAGCGCGAGATTACTTCAAAAATTTACCGTCGTTCAGATTTAAAAAAAAAGTCATGCGAGACACTGTATATCCAGGTTGTCTTACTGCTGCATTACATAGTATCCTTGTCTGGATCTAATTACAGCCAACAGACTCTTCACAATCTGGAATGAATCAACAATCTACATCCAACTTTGCGACTTACCGTCAACCCTAGGGGCTCCCCTGGCTTTTTCCTCACCCCCACCATCCTGATCGCGTCTCCCGTCATGCCGTTGGGGAATAATTTCGGCGAGTTGCTCGGATCCGGATTGGGATTTTCGCAGATCTTTGCTATTTCGTCGTGGCAGTCTATCAGGGCCGTAACATACGGACTGTTGAGCAGGGATCCCAGCTCCCGCGCGTCCCTGTTCCAAGATAAGCTGCACCGAATCTGGATCTCCTTCAGCAGGCTCCTGCTGGTTTTGGTGACGGGCTTCGGAAGGTGTGGAGGATCTTCTATCGATTCTTGGACCTGGAAAAGGAAAAAATAAAAAGACATATTTTTTAAAACTTCAAGGTGAAGTAATACAATGCAATTCAATACGTAATTGTTTCATATTTTTGTTGACATAATTACATAAAAAACGTCCAATGGAGGAGGAGGACATATAAAAAAACACTGCAAAAATATTGGCTTCAACATTTCAGACAAGATGTGTAGCTCAATATCAGCATAGTATAGGTGCGCATCGAGTATCCTTTGACAAGAAATGCTCGTAATTCGAAAACAGCAATGACAAAATCAGAAAGAATTTTGGCGTTTTCATAACTTCGGTTCTGTGGGGATTTTTTGTGAAGGTATTATTAATCGCTAAAAAATGAAATCATTTGGGACACAGCAGATTGTACAGGACAATGGAAGGAATAGAATATGCCTTAAATTTGTCGCTCATACATATTGTGTATAGAGCCGATTTCATTGAAATCAATATAGGTGCTCGAAACATGAGGTAACTCTGAGGTAAGCTGTCTATTGGATAGATCGTATGAAAAATAATTTACCCAGACATCGTCAGTCTACTCAAAACTTCATCACGGCATTTGTTTGCGAAAAAATTAAAGTGACAAAATTAAAAAATTCTACTATGGTGTCGATCCTTCCTTGTATAAAATAGAACCCTACAAAGCCCAACAAATCAACTCCTTAAAGATATTTCAGAGCATTTGTCGATCTTTTCCATCCATCCTATATTTTTTTTTGGAACCAAGTACCTTTACGCGGCTTGCGTTAGGTGTTGACTGGTAGAAATCGTCACGTAAGATAAAAGCGTTATGCCCCTCCATGCGACTTTCTCTCTTTATTTCTCTCTCTCTCTCTGTGTCTCTTTCTATTATATACGAGTATGTGTGATAATTACACTTGGTCCTGTCAGAATTAAATGTCAACGCATTCAATTCCTATATAGGGAAAGTGATTTAAATGCCTAGGAAGAATAAAAATAGTGTTTTCGTGCAATCGCACGCAAAGTGAGTATTTCTCGTTCTCAACACAGTCCGCGAAATTCTATTTAGCGGCCGTTACTTACCAAACGCCACTTCCAAATTTGACATTTCTATGATACGACAATGACAAGGATTATTTTACATTCTGTTTGTCATACCAATCTTTAAACTCGCCGTAACATTTTTCGTACTGCCGTTTAGAATTTTCAGTTATTAAAACGGATGGCGCCAAGTTTACAATACTTAGCTCTGAAGAAGTGCAAGATACTAAAATATCAGTATCTGACATATTTGCGTTTTGTCAAGAGCTGCCAAAATGGTTTGTATATATTCAACCATATCATTTCCATAGCAACGCTGTGATTTTGTTAATTAAATTGAACTGCTGTCGATTTTGAAGCAATTCTATATTTATTTGCAATTATCTAGTTCAATAATTTTTACGATTGCACGAAAAATAGTGTGTATGGCATGACCGCAAAACTTTTCAGCGACCTCAAGATTATCGTGCCTCGGCCGCAAGCGAATTTGGCGATAACTTTCTTCTTCAAGTAAAACCGAAAAACTCAAAAAAATCAATGATTACATTTCTAAACATAGTGGAAGTGCAAAGAAGAGTAATATTAAACCTAATAGACACTGTAGGGACGAAAAGACCGCCCGAGCCGAGGTTAACGCAGAATATGAAAAAACTGAAAAAAGTTCAAAAACACCAAGTGAAACGAAAAATGAAAAGGTGGGGAATGGAAAGGGGGTGAGAAAAAGACGCTAAAAAGCATCTGTCCAGAAAAAAAATTTTGTTCACCACACTTTCCAAATATTTTCAAGTGAAAAAATAATTGGGAAAAATGGTGAGTCCAACACATCAAAATATGGGGAGTGATATGGAGGATGATGAAAGGACAGCCAAAAATCCATTTTCTACAGAAAAATCTATGTTCTCCACACTTTCAAAAAGACTCTGATGAAATCTGGAGAAAAATCGAAAACGAGACAACAGTTGCGGAAAATAAAACACACAAGTGGGAGAATCAAACCACCCAAATCACTAAAAATATAGGAAACATAGATAACACTGAAAACCAAGAAACTGAAGAAATACCCCCGATACATGAGCGGTAGGATATCTATGCGAATACAAGTCGGATATTATCGTCGAGTGGTAATACGTGAAAGATATTTTTGTTTCTTTTATATTTCTATATAACGTGTGTTTAGATGGACATAATTTCTTATGCTTTATTTCTATGCCGAAGTTGGATTGATGGTTTACATTGAATATGTGGCACGTCAATTTGATATAATATAACGAATAGTATTATCAGGAATATAAAAACTTTTTAGCGAAGAATTAAACCGACGAAAAGTAAAAAATAAAATAAACCTCCTTAGTCTCAATAACTAAGCTCCTAAACTAATTAATGTAAGTAACTAATTTTAAGTCGGCGCCAAACAAACAAGCAACTGAATTAGGTAAGGCGTAAAATGATGGCATCGAGTTGCGCGGTGACATTCTGATAATTTTTTTGGAGTAATTTAATGATCTTCTTTGATTGTTCGGTTGGCGCCGACTCAAAATTAGTTACTTACATTAGTTCAGGACCTTAGTTATCGAGACTAAAAACGTTTATTTTATTTTTTACTTTTCAGTTCCGTATTTCATCGATTTAATTTTTTGTTAAAAAGTTTTTATTTTTCAATATTTGGTGTCTGAAATCTACTAATTACTATCTACTTGTTTTTTTATTACTTCCAAAATACTTATTTACCCACCTTACCATTACCAGTTAAATAATATTATTATCTACTTTTACTATTTGTTGTAATATAAATTATTTTTGTTGTTCTGGTTAGTTTATTTCATTACTTTGTATATCATTCCATCCTCTCATAGAATATAATGATTGTGACGGATGTAGGAGAACAAAAATAATGACAATAGCGATCTGTCATTGTCAACTACATACAGTGCTTCTCAAAAGTCCTCTCCCCCCCTCTTATTTTTGGAACGATTATACATAAACAAGTGAAATTTGGAAACTGAATATTAAAGGTTGTAAACTTCCCTACTAGTGATGATAGATGACGAAATCGTCAAAGATGACGTCACAAGGCCATTGTGACCAATAATTTTAAATGGAACCCTACGGCAAGCGACACCTCTTTCAAAAGGTATCAAAAAAACCTATTCAATGATACTAATTTTGTTTGTGTTTATGGCAGTTTTAATGGCTCATTAGTAAACATTAAAATTTGAATTCCATTGAGTATGATATTAATTACAGATTTAAGAATCAGTATCTACTTAAAGAAATTGCTCGAAGTGACCTCCATTTACTTCCTGACAGTGAAATATCCTATTTTTGAACTCTTCTCGTACTTTTGCAAATGTGTCTGCGGAAACAGCCTCACATTCTGCAACAATACGTTGTTTTAAAACGTCAATATTGTCAGGTTCAGTGGCGTAAACCTTCGATTTAAGGTATCCCCGAAGAAAAAAATCCAAAGGTCCGGTGATCGAGCTGGCCATTCCGTTGAACCTCGTCGTCCAATCCATCTACCACGATACTCCTCATCCAAATGCCGTCTTACTGCACCGTAATAGTGTGGAGGAACACCATCCTGTTGGAATGTTATTTCCAAATTGCCGAATTCATCTGGATTATCTTCCAAAATTTCAAGGATTAACGGTTCTATTGCGTTTTGCAACAGCTCCAGATAAACCTCACCAGTTAAATTAGTATTTAAAAAAAGAGGCCCAACGATGTGGTTTCCCAGGATACCTGCCCAAACATTCACCTTCTGGGGAAATTGGGTATGTGTTTCACGAAACAGGTGAGGATTTGCGTCACTCCAATACCTCACATTCTTAGTATTTACATTTCCATTTAGATAGAAAGTACTTTCGTCACTAAAACAAATTGTTTTGACATAGTCTGGCTGTTGGTCAATTTTAGTTTCCATATTTTCACAAAATTCTAGTCTTCGGTCTGGGTCGTCGTCTGAGAGTTGATGAACCATTTTGACTTTGTATGGATGTAATTTGTTTTTTTTTCAACACTCTGTGTACTGTACTTCGACTGACTTCACAGGTAGATGCAACATCAGTTGTTGAAGAAGTAGGATTAACTATTACTTCTGCCAGTATATCAATTTTTTCTCATCAGAAATTTGTGGTCTGCCAGATCGTTTCGCATCATTAATACTACCCGTTGTTTCAAACTTACGAAGAAGCTCCCTTAAATAAGTCCTCGAAACGGGGCGATCGGGAAACCTCTCATTAAAAATGCGTTCTGCTGCATGAATATTTTGTCCAGTTTCACCAAGAATTAGGATCGCTGCTACTTTATCACCTAAAGCACGTACCATTTCGCTTCTTGAAGCACTCAAACGTTCGGCTCACAACAGTTTAACAAATTATTAAAATGTACAGAAATATTAGAAGTACCAAAAGCTGCTAAAACAGTTAAACGTTCCATCAACAATATACAAATTATTAAATGTACAAAAACTTGGACAATTACAAAAACGTCGAATTAGGGAGACTAACCAAAACGTCAGCTTATTTGACAACTATCCAGAGGCGGAGCTTGAATTTTGAATTTTAGTATTAACTGATTTAATTCATCACAGCTTTGCGTTTTTTAAAAGCGAGTTGCCAAAACTGCCATAAACACAAACAAAATTAGTATCATTGAATAGGTTTTTTCGATTCCTTTTAAAAGAGGTGTCGCTTGCCGTAGGGTTCCATTTAAAATTATTGATCACAATGGCCTTGTGACGTCATCTTTGACGATTTCGTATCCACCTAATCTCATATTGCATTTTATGGCATTATTCCCAATGGACATTGCTCAATACAATGAACATACATAGTTTGTTCTGGAGAAAAATATTTTGGAGCTTATAAGCATAATCAAGATAATAAACTAGCTAATAAGGATAATAAAGGACAAAAGTACAGTTTCTTTCACTGTAGCTTTGAACTTCGCCTTTGGGTTGTATCCTATACAGGGTGATTCAAAAGTACTTTGACACAATATTCTAATATGAATTGTCCGAATAAATGTATGTCCGCAAACGCTTCGTTTCCAATATACAGGGTGTTAAAGTTTTATTTTTATTTTCGTTTTTTCCAAATAACTTTCGAAATACTGACCTTAATTAAACGAAGATTGGTATTGAGAGGTTTTTTGAAGTGTCGAATTCGAACCTAATGTTATTATTGCTCTTTCTCGTGGGGGGCGCCACCTACACGTCTTTTTCTTTTTAGAAGATTCATAACTTTTTGAGCATACTTCTAGCACATTTTTCAGTGAAAAAGTCAATTCTTCTATCATATCTACGTAAAAAAGCTACCCCTGTTACAAGACGCTATAAGCAACAGTTTTCTAGATATTTCAAGTCGATTATTAGATTAGATTATTAGATAATCGATGCGTGTTATTACCATTATTATTACCATTATTTTGCATTTTTCACAAGAATGCTTAGGGAATCAATTTGACGTTTAAGTAAGTAGTTTTGGTTTTCTGTAGGGGGCGCCACCTATTCTATTTATTTTTACTCGTTCGAAATAGTTATTTTTGTATCAAGGGTGCAAAATCTGTATTTGTTTTAATAAAATTTGCAAGAAATATCAACATTTTTTTTTATTGGTGCCCCTTTTTACCCATTTAAAGCACGCCTCAGCGTGTTTAAATCGAACTTTAAAAAACGCGCGTTTTTTAAAGGTAACCATGACAACATCAACAAATCGAGAAACGTGAAGTCTAAATGACAAATTTTTTATTATTGATCTGACAGGAGTACCTTGTAACGTCAGATAAAATATTACTCACAATTCGTTCATTTATATGTGCTCCTCCATCCATTTGATGAACTTTTCATATTCTTTTTTATATATATCACTGGATTTTCGCGGTATTAACCGCGATTCTGCCTCACTATTCAAAAAATCGATATTAGAATCATTCATTTTTGAGCTCTGGTGACAACAAATATTGATCTTTGGTAACAAATTGCGAATGAATGTTTTTCTCATTTCCATGACAACGAAAGGTATACTCTTGTCACATCACGAATTCAACCTTCTTGCATTATTAGTTCTTATTTCTATTTTTTGTAGTAATAATACCAGTATATATGATTTCAAAGTGCACCAATAAAAAAAAATAACGTAAAGTATTCGTGGATAACTGGTCTTAAAAACACTTGCTCTATTTCGAGCACTCCGGCTGCGCCGTCGTGCTCGAAAAATCGCGCGTGTTTTAAAGCCCTTTTTATCCACTTATACTTTAATATACTAATATCAAAAAAAATTCAATATGTAGAATAAAATAAAATGAAGGAAACTAAATTGTATTCAAATAAATTGTTCGAAGTGTCCACCTTCAGCGAAGATACAGGCATTCAGTCTTCTAGTAATTGAATCTCGTACCCGCTCAAAAATTATTGGTGTGTTTCTTATTGTTTCACAGGCGTCTACTATTCGGTTTCTTAGATCTTCCTCGTTCGCTACTGGAGTTTTATAAACTAATGACTTCAAATATCCTCAAAAATAAAAATCTAGCGGGTTAGAGATCTGGATACCTTGGTGCCCACGCCTGGATAGGTTCTTCTACACCCCTACCGATCCATCGATTTGGATAGACAGTGTTGAGGAATTCCCTGGCTACAACGCTAAAATGGGCCGGAACCCCATTATGCATAAAACCACATGCAGATACGAATTTCTAATGGTACATTCTGAAGTAGTCCCGGCAATTCATTTTCTAAAAAGTCTCTGTAAGTTGCGCCATTCAGTCGGAACGGAAGAAAGAAAGGACCTATCAAGTAACTATCAATTATTGCCGCCCATACATTTACAGAAAATTGATACTGATAATATCTTCCACTAACTGCGTGCGGATTTTCCAGAGCACAAACATGGTTGTTATGAAAGTTTGTGATAGCATTTCGGGAGAAGTTTGCCTCGTCCGTGAAGAGTACATATCTTAAAATTGAGGATTTCCAGCCAATTTTCTCAAAAACCACTGACACATAGTAATGCGTTGGGGAAATCTTGTGGCAAACCTTTTGAATATGGTATGGATAAAATTGTTGATCGTGGATAATTCTCCAAACTGTGGACTGAGTAGAATTGAGAGCTTCAGCAATTATTCTTGTACTTGTTTCTGGATTCTCCTCGAGAGCGTTCAAAACAGCTTCTTCCAATTCTGGGGTTCGGACTGCTCGTGGTCTTCCAATAATATCAGCTGCCAAACGACGGTGGAGACTGGTAAATGTTGGAGCTGAAGGCAGTACTCGATTAGGAAATCGCTTCTGGTAAATATGTCTTGCTTCGCGCGCATTGCCATCCGCAAGGCCATAAACGAAATGCATATCGGCTAAATGAGCATATTTGTTTAAATAATCCATTTTTTCAAGATTAGTGTTTCAAAACTTACAGAAACTTCAACAAACCAACAAAACGTTCAACTGTCACATAATATGTAATTACCAAAACTACTTACTTAAACGTCAAATTCATTTCCTAAGCATTCTTGTGAAAAATGCAAAATAATGGTAATAACTTCAACACGCATCGATTATCAAATAATTGACTTGAAATTTTCAAGTCCAAATATCTAGAAAACGGTTGCTTAAAGCAAATTGTAACATGGGTAGCTTTTTTACGTAGATATGATAAGAGGAATTGATTTTTTTACTGAAAAATGTGCTAGGTACGCTCAAAAAAGTTATGAATCTTCAAAAAAGAAAAAAAAGACGTGAGATCTTGTTTATTCTGGGGTGTGTGAAACCGTAAATAAGAAGTCTTCTCAGAATTTAAATATAAGGAGTTCTGGCTGAACCACTCAAAAAGCGACCTCAACCCAGAGTTACAGGCCGTATTGAGGACATCCCCATCGGAATTGGAGACAATGAAGGAAGAATCGTCCGCGTACAGCGAGACTGTCCAACCATCATGTATAATTGAACTGATGTCATTTATATAACATATAAACAAAACAGGGCCTAAGACCAAGGTCAACACCTAAAGTATCGGATTTATACGACCTTCGACCCAGATTAGTGTCAAGGTGAGAAATTGAGACAAATTGTAGTATTTGCACTAGGTAGCTTGAGAGCCAGCTCAGTGCTGGTCCCCTAACTCCGTATGCCTCCATCTTGACAAGCAGGAGTTGGTGGTCGACACAGTCGAACGCCCTGCTGAGATCGCAGAATATTCCGGCAGGGCATTCGCCTGCCTCTAAATGGCACACCAACTCCTTGTTAAAATGCTGGATGGCGGTCATAGTAGACAACCCCGTTTGAAAACCAAACTGGTAGGGGGAGAGTATGTTATAGATCCTCAAAAAAGATTTCAACCTGTTGAAGAAACAATATTCGAAAATCTTTGAGAATCTTTGAGAATATATAAGTGCCACAGGCCTATAATTTTCAACCCAGTATTTGTCTCCCTTTTTTAAAATTGAAATAATTTTGTTTATTTTCAATATGTCAGGAAATTGACCCTGTAAATTTATAATGATAGTTAAAATAGGTGCAAGCTGTACAATTGTCCTACGAATAAGAAATCCTGATACTTCATCAAAGCCAGTGGATAATTTATTTTTGATTTTGTTATTTACGACTGAGATCAATTCACCTCCCGAGTATGGTGTCAAAAAAATGCTGTTTATATTCTGGTTAAGAGGGGGAAGTGGCTGCAGACCGTCCTTCTTTATTTCACTTACCACATCCACAGGTGCATTCTTAAAGTAGATATTAAAATTATTAGCTATATTTTGTGGATCGGTGCATTTATTGTCGTTACAAAGCAACTCAATATTGTTTATTTTAGATGTTTGGCCTGTTAGCTCCCTGACTACCCCCCAGACCTCTTTATTAGGATTTTTTGCTCTTTGAATACGGTTTTGGTAATAATCTTCTTTTGTGTTTTGAATTAAAGCGAAATGCTTGCGTTTAGCAACCTTATATTGCTCACTTAATTCAGGATGATGCTGTTTTAAATTAAAAAAATCCTTCAAAGCTAGACTTGACTCTCTGATTTCGCGATTAACCCAAGATTTCTTATTTTTGTCCACTCCTAATGTCTTAGCTGGAAAGTTAACTTCAAAATAGTACAAAAAAACCTGGTGAAATGTTTTAAAAGCAGAGTTCAAGTCACTCATTCCCATAATTGACCCCCACCGCTCTTTCTCCAAATCTTCGCAAAAAGACGTAATATTTTCTTCATGAAAGAGTCTTCTGAAAGAATAGTGTGCAACTGGCTTATCAAAAATCGCGTTGGAAATACAAGTTTTTACTGTTTTGTGATCTGAAATATCGTTATTCACAATTAGACACTCTACCTTCGTGACTGAGTAAACATGATCCAAAATATATGCGCCCCTGGTGGGGGTAGAAATATTATTAGACAGACTAAAGCTACTTAACACCCTGTATCTTGGAAACGAAGCAGAACATATATTTATTTGGACAATTCATATTAGAATATTGTGAGGAATCACTCCTGAAGTTTGTCAAAGTACTTTTGAATCACCCTGTATAGAGACCCTTATTATTATCATCTATTGAAAATGCACAAAATACAATAGTTTTTTTCCCAATTATTCGCAATTATTATCGTTTTCCAAAAATATAAATATTATTAATCGACCGGATAACTGTCGCACATTTCCTCCAACTCATATGTACCTAACAGAAGTATAGCTTATCATATTTTTTCTAATGAGGTATTTAACGAACTCAAAAATAATCCATCAACGAGGCTAATAGAAAGAAAAACATTACTTGATAATGGAATAGTTGCTGATAATTGTGTGAATTATTCAGAACATCAGGTTTGCATGGTAATATCATTATGTTCGAGGCTGTTCCTTCAAGTAGTTATATACAAAGTATATTTTCATTTAGAAACGTGCTCATGCAAGGATTGGAAAATTCAATTTGACTAGTATGCAACCAATTTTATGATAATGGCGTCACTTAACTTTTCGTTTTCTTCAAATCAATATAAGAATCTAATGGAATCCATTCACATTATATTATATAGTGGGTGCATAAACTCCATTCCTCAGATGTTTCGGATTCTTCAACTATTATGACACAAATTTCCGCTAGAACTAAGTTGTTTGTCTGCCATATCGTTCAAAATGTACCTTTATGTAATCATTTAAACAATATCTGATTGAACAATTTTAATTTTATTTCAAGACTAACGATGAATCTGGATAGATTCGAAACATGCTTCAAATGTTATTTACTTGTGGAGCTGACTTTGAGTCTTCTTTATTCGTGTAAAGTACACATCTCCTCGTTGAACAATGGATTACTTCACAAATTCAAAAATTTAAGTATTTTCTTATTAATAATTTAAGTTTATGATGGTATTTATGGGACACGCATTCACTATTTCACTTATAGTCCATTTTCTAGGTAAAAGTGCACACTAAATAATTATTTTTGTTTTCTTCACTTACAGAAACTGCAACAATGTCTCTTAAAAATCGGGAAATTGTGAATTATAATTGATGGACAGAAGTTTTTGAAGCAGTTTTTTGCATCAAAAACTTTAAGGCTTAAAATTAACCTAAACAAAACCCTTCATTAAAGAATAATAGTAGCAAGTGAAGATGTGTGAAAAGTAAAGAGTATTAAGTGAATACTCAACAATAGGCAACCATTTTTTACAAAAAAAGATGAACGACAAATTTCTTATTTCTGCTAGCTTCATATAAAACTAGCAGTACCATGGATTAAAAAAAAGATGAGCGACAAATTTTTCGAAGTGGTAATTAATTAGCGATAAATTAGCGATTAATTATGGTAGTATTAATATTTTCCAAAAGTAGATAGAAGTGGTTCTGTCAACTTCATATAAACCTAGCAGAACCATTAATTTTTTTTAAAACGATAAGCGACAAATTTATAATTTTTGGGTAATAAATTAGCGACAAATTATGGCATAGTTGGAAATTCAAAATTCGCAAATGGTTCTGCTAGGTTTATGAGGGTGTACTCGTTACTCGTCAGATATAGGAATCAGAAGTACTGAGAACTCTAAACTATAGAGTCTTCGGAATTTTTCGAGTATTGAGTACCGTCAGCGCAGCTCGAGTGTTTGAGAATGTTTCACTGAATTTGTCGACCTGTCAAAAGAACAGTTCTCTGCACGTTTCCAGAAGTGGTTTCAAAGGATATGTATTGAAGCTGACGAGGAATATTTTGGAAAACAATAAGATCATTTAAAACATTTCTAGTTTTTTCATAAAATGTTTCAGAATGTCCCAAGTAGAAAATGGAGACTGCATTCTGAGGATTATTGATTGTACTCAATTACAGATGAAAAAAAATTATAAACCCCGTTGGACATAAAAAATGTGAGCTCCCGAATGAACCTTCATCTTGAGTTTGTGTCACGCGAATGCATCCATTCACAAAGTGCGTTAAATGTAACGCGTGTTTATTATAGTTGAAAAATCAAATTAACGCCGCCGTAATTCGTTTTCAATTGAAGGATTGAGCTTTACAAATCGTCACCTCTTGGCAGATTACGAAATTTCTTTGCGTTTTTCACCTGTTTATTTATTCTGTCGCTAGAAATCGGCGTTAAACGGTGTGCGATATCGTTATGTGCGATATCGTTATGTGCACACTTTCGTTGGTGAAATTAACACATCGCGTTCTAGAACGTTTTGAAGTGCGGATAATTGATGTTTAAATATTTAGATTTTGCGAGTCGAAAATGAAATCGATTTGTATTGCTTGACCTCGAACCGTAAAACCGATAAGCTGAAATGAACACAAAGAATACAGCATAGTAGTATACCTACTTCAATTATTTGGAAAGTGGTAACAAAATTCCTCTTTTACTCAGCTAATGAAGTAATCGTTATTCAATTATTATTGTAATTGATCATTATTGCAGGTCGAGAATTCTTCGAATACATCATTATTCGGGGCTTATGTCAAAGACTATAGTTCTACGAACAAGATCCCGCATAGAACACTTGGCGCTAAAATGAGATGAAATCCTTAAAATTTACTACAATGTTTATCTGTCTGTCAAAAATCAGATGACTAGTATATACTACAACAGTTCGGCGCTACTTTTGCACTTTTTCCCATGTAAATTCCCATAAACAAATCCAAGGTCCAACGTGGTAATTTTGCGATCATTTACCTGTTTCGACCTTTACAAGATCATCATCAGGTTCTCGACGTTTCGGATCATCATCAATTTATTGACGTTTTGGAAATTCAGTAGATCTGGAGAATAATCCATGTGATTTATAGAATACGAACTCCCTAAAATAACCAATCTCATATTCCAACAACTTAATATACGTAAAAAAATCCCTAATCTAGGGGAAAAATCCAATCCTCTATGTGAAATAAAGTAAGAAATCATATCGAAAGTCAGAAATCCATCGGTTTTACTCCCAAAATACAGTAGATCAAGGGAAAATCGATGGTAGTATAGGCCTCGAGCACGTAAATGGGTGTTCCCCAAGGATCTGATTTAAGGTTGAGGTGAATATACAAGTGATAGTACTGTGATGTCACCTCGGATGTCACCTTGTCGAGCCTGAATGATATTATGTAAACACACTGAATATGTTTTCAAGAACCTGATGATGATTCGAAACGTCGAGGATCTAATGACGATTTCGAAACGTCGAGAAGCTGATGATGACTCGAAACGTGAAGAACTTGATGATGATCTAATAAACGTTTAACTGAAGATGGTTCGAGCCGTTGAGAACCTGATGATAGTCTCATAAAGGCCTAACTGAGGATTATCCAAAACGTCAATAACCTAATGATGATTCGAAACGTGGAGAACCTGATGATGATCTTTTAAAGGTCGAAACAGGTAAATGGACGCATAATTACCACGTTGGATCTTAGATTTGTCTTGTAGTATATACTACTAAGATGACTGCTCGATTTTTCTTGAAGTCTAACTGGTGATTTTTCAAAAGTGATTTATTCTCAAAACGTTTTTTCAAAGCTATTTTGGCCAAAATTGACATAGCTACTGAATAATCAACAATATTTATTGTTTAACTTCTTTTAAGTATTACATGCTCTTTATCTGTAGTAGGATTATAATTGTTTCATTTCAGTTAAATCATTGCTTTAGTGGTGGTTTACAGAGTATAATAGAATATAATTTTTATTTTTGCATATCCTTACGTCAATGTGGGTGCTACTAAAGGTTCCAAGTGTTCTCTTGAAAATTACCCTGATATCCTTCATTCTAGCTCAGGTAGTTCCGCGAAGATATTTTAGATTTCCCAATTCCAAAGATGTGGAACGAGTTCTTCAATGGAAACTGGCTTGACCCCCATAAAGTTAGCAGAACCACCTTGGGATTTTCGATTTTTTTTCTGGCCATAAATTTAGGCTTTATTTTAGGCTAATTTATTACCCTATTGACACATTTTTTGCTCTTCAATTATGGGAGATATCGCGGGTTCTGCTAGCTTAACGTTAAGCTAGCAGAACCAAAGAACTAATCGAATGTTTATCAAAAATCTGATCACACCATAATTTTAGGTTCATTTTAGGCACACGTTTGAACCCACTGTCGATTTTCCTTATAAAGGTTTTTAAAAAAAACATCTCCGAACAAATCCTCTTGAACAATAATTTATTACCATATTTGAATTTTTTTTCTCAACACTCAGAGAAAATATGGACACTATTTGCATTCTGTCGGATACCACATTACTACCAATGGAATCCACTGATAACTTGTTATGAATTCAGATCATCCACCTTTCTTCTCTAGTAAACAAGTCTGAACATTGTGACAGTCTCAGCTGGCCAGTTCTCTGTGTAATATGAAGTGAAAGAGCCATAAGGGGTCAAAAGAGACAGAACAATGGCCACAGGAAGTACAGTTCAACGATGATTTTAGTTGACCAACAAAGTTATCAATCATTTTTGAGTTGTCCATTCTTAGATATCTTGACCCAGACTCCTGTGCCTTTTCATGGTCGCTCAATTTTTCATCAATTTCTGTCAAGATAGGTTTGGGCTTTTCTATCTCTCTGTTTATATCTTCATGAAGACCGTCCAATAAATATCTGAGAAATTCTTGGGCGTCCAGTTAAGCGTACCCCATGAAGCGAGGTGCGAATATTTGTAAGTATCTGGCTTTACAAAGAAGCAGTATTCACTACCATATCAGACAAATATTCCGATCAAAGTTCTTCCATCACTACCGCATATGCTTTTATAAGAGCACCCTTCCTACTTGATATGCTTGTGATGATATCCCTCATATGCTCGTCTTTTCTCAGATACTTGAGCAACCATCTGGTATTCGGTAAACATTGTATTACGCTATTCCTGAAGCAGGTGTTGCCAATGTTCTTCAACCCATTGAGTCCAAGTGGTATGATGCTGTTGTAGCTGCTTGATAACGAGTTGGATTGGGAAATGGCAGAACGTGTTATTTTTTGGGAAGAGGAAGACAAATCATTTTTCTTCAAAGTTTGCTGATATAACTATCCTTAAAATATATTTCAACTTTTGTGGGATTGGTATCAGAGCACCCTTCATACTTGATATGCTTGCGTTGATATCCCTCATATGCTCGTCTTTTCTCAGATTCTTGAGCAACCATCTGGTATTCGATAAACATTGTATTACGTTATTCATGGAGCAGGTGTTGCCAATGTTCTTCAACCCATTGAGTCCAAGTGGTCTGATGGTGTTGTAGCTGCTTGATAACGAGTTGGATTGGGATATGGCAGAACGTGTTATTTTTTGGGAAGAGGAAGATAAAACACTTTTTTCCAAAGTTTTGCTGATATAACTATCCTTAAAATCTATTTCAACTTTTGTGGGATTGGTATCTGACATGTACTTGATGCTACAAATGTCTTCAACTGTAGGGTCTTATGTGATTATCACTTGATCGGGAACACGTTCTTTGAAAGTTTGATATCGAGTTAGATTATATATGTTTTTTAGAATGAGAATTGTTGAAAAATTCATCTAATTGAGTTACGACAGGAATGGTTCCTAGCACCGAAGCTGCATGCAGAAGAAAGCTGGTGGAACGTCTGAAATTTTTGTTAGATTTTAGTAAATTTTGGTGCCTCCGTCCGGTTATCAAAAACATCCACCCGATAGCGTATGTAAAATCGGGGGTCAACAAAATGCAGCTATGGTAGAGTTTGACTTTTGTCAGTCGGATTAAGGCAACCCCACATCGTAAGTATAAAAATCACTATTAGTGGTGAGTTTTCTGCGAAAAATCGTTCCAAGTCTACCGAAAATATGAGCGATGGCTCATTCGATTCGGGGTGTCATTCTGAGAAAGACATATTTTTCAATTTTTTTCTGCCGACGCAAATTTGCTATTTTTTAACAATTAACAAAAAGTTAAGCCGACGAAAAAATCAACTGAAAAACTTTTTAACAAAAAATTAACCGACGAAATACGGAACTGAAAAGTAAAAAATAAAATAAACCTTCTTAGTCTCAATAACTAAGCTCCTAAACTAATGTAAGTAACTAATTTTGAGTCGGCGCCAAACAAACAAGCAAATGAATTAGGTAAGGCGTAAAATGATGGCATCGAGTTGCGCGGTGACTTTCGATAATTTTTTTAAAGTAATTTAATGATCTTCGTTGATTGTTTGTTTGGCGCCGACTCAAAATTAGTTACTTACATTAGTTTAGGAGCTTAGTTATTGAGACTAAGAAGGTTTATTTTATTTTTTACTTTTCAGTTCCGTATTTCGTCGGTTTAATTTTTTGTCAAAAAGTTTTTATTTTTCAATTTTGAACTAATGTGAGTAACTAATTTTGATTCGGCGCCAAACAATTATCGAAGATCATTATATTACTTTGAAGAAGTAATCAAAACGCCGCTATGCATCTCCCTGTCATCATTTTACGCTTTACCTAATTCAATTGCTAGTTTGTTTGGCGCCGACTCAAAATTAGTTACTCACATTAGTTTAGGAGCTCAATTATCATTAAGACTAAGAAGGTTCATTTTATTTTTTGCTTTTCAGTTGATTTTTTCGTCGGTTTAATTTTTTGTTAAAAAGTTTTTATTTTTCAGTTTTTTTGTGACTGATATCTACTAATTACTACGTACTTAATTTTTGATGACTTCCAAAATACTTACTTACCTAGCTTACTTCAACTATTAACTGTTAAATAATATGATTATCTACTTTAACTATTTATTGTTATATAATATAAATTATATTTGAAAGTTCTGGTTAGTTGATTCCATCACTTTGTATATAATTCCATCCTTACATAGAATGTAATTATTGTGACGGATGTAGGAGGATCTGTCAATGTCAACTACATATGTGTGCCAATGTTCACAGGTGAAAAATCAATCATCCCCTATTTTTCTACCCGTAGGGGTGGATTACTTCATTCCAAATTGGAATATGATCAACTATGAGGTATTCCCTATTTAATAAAGAAAGAATCACCCAAATCGGAAAACCCACTACAAAGTTATGCCTGATAGAATCGGTTAACGGACCAAAATTCAGAGGGTGAACGATCAATATCCTCCATTTTGCTACCCTTAGGGATAGATTTTTTTGTTCAAATTCAAATGGGACCAACTCCGAAGTACACCCTATCCAATGAAAAAAGAATCATCGGAATCGGACTCTTCTGTAAAAAGTTATGCGTGGTCATACTTAAAAAAAATATATATAAACCTCCTCCTTTTTGGTTTCGTCGGTTAAAAACAAAAAAAATTAAAACGGCCTTAGTTTTTTGGCAATAGCTAAAAAACTATTGATGATAGAGAAAATAAAAAACATATTCTTGAAAAGGATGAAATTTCCCATGGAAATGTTCCTACTCCCGCAACTCTATCTTAATTATTTATAATTTTAAAACAACGTTGAAAATAGGGTTCCGCGCGAGCGTTACGGCAGGAGTACAGCATCTCTTGAGAGAGCAATGCACAAACAATATTTTTTATACTACTAAATATGAATTTAGAAAGTCAAAAAAATTATAGTATCATCTGAACACTTGAAAAAATTTAATTTAGTTGGAAAACAATTTTTTTATTTAAATTTGATAATGTGAGGTTATTGTTATTAAGTAGTTTTTTTGGAACCAAAGATTTAAAAAAGAAACGAATAATTGTTTACACGATGACTCCATATTTTTTTGCTTTTTGGAACTCATTTTACATGTGTACTCAATAATATCACGCTATAAAATTGTTTGGAAGTTCATTATTTTGTTAATTATAAATTTCTAAAGTTGAAATACCTATGAGAAATTGAGTAAATATTGTAATTTTTCAATCAATTACTTTATTCTAATTATTTTTAACTTTTTAGTCCAAATTGTTACAAAAGCGTGTTCTTTTTTAGTTTTTTAAAGTATAATTTTATCTGGAATTTCATTCTGACCTGTTTCGAACATGATGTTTCGATAATTTTCAATCCAGCATTGTTGACATATTCTTAGTAGTCATACAAGCATTCAAAAAACAATCATCTAGTAATAGTCCTATTATTAATTATAAGTATATACCTATTTAGCGTCTATCTGAAGTATTTAAAATACTCGTGTTATTGGGTGATAAGCCTGTTGTATGTGAAAAATGAAAATAATAACAGTAGTTCTCAGTCCCTCCAGTCGCAGAAATTGTTTTCAGCTCTTCAACTCTCACACACAGAACCAATAAAACATATTCGGTTTTGCCTCCCACATATTTTCAAGCCATAAGCATTTAGGACGATGTCTGGGTATTTTTCTAATCATCTCCAATAATATTCAAGGTAACGGTAAATATTCTCCAGTTTACATTAACAGTGCACAAAAAGAGTCTGTATTGAATACTTTCTAGAAACGGTGACTCAACCAAACATTCCAGCGGCAAATTTATTCTGCGCGCGCCACTGTCCGCGGTGATGATTTGTTTTGTTACCTACCCACTCTCGATAACAGGTGTGGCTGTGCTTTTGAACAATTTAAAAGGTAACGACTGGTGAAAGCATAACAAAACCTTATCGCACTCACTACCGAATATCCCCAAACCAAACAATGGTGAACCCCCAAGGGAATTCCAGGTAACCAATGATCTGAGGTCATATTTACCTTTAAATAGGCTCCCTTTACTAGAACAAATAAGAAACTCGATCGACGGCACAATGAATTCTCACACAGACACAACAAACATAAATGTCAGAAGGCACAAAGTAAGACAGGGCTCACAATTTCGCGCGGAATCGATACCTTTCATGAACCTAGTAGGCTACTGAAAAAATAGTTGCAGCGCGCTCCGTGTTTGGCAGGCTTTTTCTAACTGAAGAAGAAGAAACAGCTTTCAACGTATATACGACATACGGTGAAAATCGTGGCCGTTAATGGGATATAGTCAGTTGGTTGGGTCGGGCCGCGTTGCGTTGCCCCGTGTGATTAAATGCGACGAGAGGGGGTTCGATGAGGTGGCTTCTTGACTGCATTTCCAGAGGCGTAGGCGCGGGAGTTGTGGGTTCGCTCCGCTCTAGAGAATTACCCTATATACAGGATGTTTCATAATTGAATGCTGATCCTAAAGGGCGATAATCCTTGGGAGATTTTAAGAAAAATTCATCATATTAACATAGGTCGGCAACCGATTTATTTCTGAGATACAGGATGTTGAAATTTAACAGAAAAATCAGTTCTTTCCCAATATCTCTGAAACCGCCTTGGCTTTGTTTTTCAATTTTGGTGCATACAAAGTACGCGTAAAAATACATTTTTTCCATGATAAAGGATTTCTTAATTTTCATTAGTGGCGTGCCTGTCATATTTTTGAACAAAATAATGATACGCCACTGTCTTTTTTCCAAATAAGTATTATTTTTGTAATGTTCCCATATCTTCCCATAAAAATGGTCTCTTGCCTTTTTTTCGTCCGGCAAACAGTTATCGATTTAGAAAATAAAATACATTAATTTGCTTGTTCCTATTTGATTTGTTCTCCAAGTCTTAATTTCACAATTGTGGTAACCAAAGGATCTAGGCAAGATTTTTATAATTTTATGGTAACTATTATTTAGTTTTTGTAATGAGTACGCATAAAATTTTTTTTTTTATTTTTTAAAACATAACTATTATGAACAAAAAATACCAAAATCAAATTAACTGTTCAAAATGTCTGCCTCCTGCAAGTATGCCCGCTTCAGCCCTCCGTGTCATTGACTTGGAAAATTCCTGGAGAATTCCTTATTGCTTCACAGGAAACTATTATGCGGTTTCGCAATTCTTCCTCAGTTAGAATTGGTTGACTGTACACTAAAGTCTTAAGATGTCCCCAAAGAAAATAATCAAGACTATTTATGTCTGGGGATCTAGCTGGCCATAACTCTGTGCCCCCACGACCTATCCAGCGTTTATGAAAGTTTTGGTTTGAATATTCGCGAGCCAGAGCACTAAAATGAGCAGGTGCACCATCGTACATAAGCCACATGCAATTTCGCATTAAAATAGGAACATCTTCCAACAGAATTGGCAAATTATTTACAAGAAATCGGCGATAATTATGTCCATTTAATCTGCTGGTAAAAAAAAGGTCCAATTAGGTAATCTCCAATAATTTCAGCCCATATATTTAATGAGAACTGCTCCTGGTGATGGGATTCCACGATTGCATGCGGATTTTCCTCGGCACAAAAATGATTATTATGAAAATTTCTGATCCTGTTTTTAGTAAAACTAGCTTCGTCCGTGAATGAAATTTCCTTGGAGTTCTTGCAGTCCTATGTGCTCCTTTCAAGTAATGATTTGGTCAAAACTTCCTGTTTCACATAACCTTCTGTGGGTGCTTGAAATCGTTCGAGCATCAGGAACCATTCTATTTGGGAAGCGCTCTTGATACAGTCGCCTGGGTTCATATGCGTTCCCGTCAGCAAATACTCGCAATAATAGTGGAAATGTCCTCCTTCTTATATATTACTTCAATTCAATTTTTTTTCATTTTTAACCGACGAAACCAAAAAGGAGGAGGTTTTCTAGTCGACGCGTATATTTTTTTATTTTTTTTTGTGTATGATCACGCATTAATTTTCACTGAGACGTCCGATTCCAATAATTCTTCTTTCAGTAGATAGGGTGTACTTCGAAGTTGGTCCCATTTGAATTTAAAAGATGAAATCCACCCCTAAGGGTAGCAAAATGAAGGATATTGATCACTCACCCTCTGAATTCTGGTCCGTTAACCGATTCTATCAGGCATATATTTTGCAATTTGACAAATAATGTAAATAAAAATCGAAATAATGCTTTCCATACCTCAGTTCGCAATTTCAGGAAAGCTGACTTTCCAAATCTTTATAAGGACTTCCTTGAATGCGACTGGTCCTTTATGGATCAATATTCAGATCCAAATACTGCTTGCGGTGCCTTTTATGAAAAAGTTAACTCTATTGTGGAGCTGAATGTGCCAAAAAGGATCAGAACTACTCGCAGTTATCCACCATGGTATAACTCAGCCCTAATCAGAGACATACGTCTTAAACATAGATTTTGGAAAAGGTTCAGAAAATCTGGTGATGATAATGATCTCGATAAATTCAAAAGATTGAGGAGAGATATCAAGTCGAACATTATGAAACTCCATCGTGATCATATTATCTATGTAGAGGAAAATTTCACCTCTAACCCCTCGGCATTATGGAATTACATGAACTTCAAAAAAAGGAATGCCACCTCACCATCTAGCTTCAACTTCAACCAACAAACCCTATCTGAGTCGCAAGACATCTCTAATGCATTCGCCCAATTTTTTCAGCAGTCTTATGCAATTCCCAACAATATCACTTTTCCTGACTCATTCAATAATCATACATCGTTGGTAATAAATGAAGTGACTGAAGAGCAAGTCTTAGTCTCATTGAAAAAATTAAAACCCAAATTAACTAGTGGACCTGACAATATTCCCTCCTTTGTTTTACGAGATTGTGCAGCTGCCTTCGTGAACCCCCTTCGTACATTATTCAATTTATGTCTTTCAACTAATACATTTCCTACACTATGGAAAGAATCTAAAATCATACCGGTCTACAAGAAGGGGGCCAAATCAGACATTTGCAACTACCGCCCTATAGTAATTATTAATAATTTCTCGAAAACCTTTGAGATCCTACTTTATGATGACATTTATACGCATGTAAAGAATCAAATCACCCCTGTCCATGGTTTTCTCAAAGGAAGGTCAACGATAACAAATTTAATTTGTATCACGGAGCAATTATCTGATACTATCGATGGGAGCTCTCAATGTGATATAATTTATACGGATTTCTCGAAGGCCTTCGATAGGCTTGATCATGGAATTCTTCTTCACAAACTGTCGAATTTCGGACTTACCCCTAATCTCACATCTTTATTTCAATCCTACCTTCATAATCGTAAGCAGTATGTCAGTTTCCATGGTCAAAAGTCTATTGAAGTCCTCCCCACGTCAGGTGTCCCCCAAGGGTCTAACCTCGGGCCTTTATTTTTCATAATGTTTATCAATGACATTGTAGCTACTCTCTCCGTCGCTCACTTACTGTATGCCGATGATCTTAAGATATACCATGAAATTAACACCACAGAAGACTGTACTCTTCTCCAAAATAATCTGGATCGCCTCAATCTCTGGTGCATCGAGAATAGCTTATTCCTAAATGTTTCTAAATGCCAGGTTATGTCTTTCACCGCCAAGCGGAATCCAATTCTTCACAGTTATAAACTGGACAATGTCGTATTGAAAAGACCCGACACTTTCAAAGATCTAGGAGTAACATTCGACAAAAAACTCTCTTTCGCAAAACATATCGAACTAGTCACCAAAAAACTTATAGATCATTAGGATTCATAATCAGAGTTTCAAAAGATTTTGGAAGGAATGAGAAAACTCTTCTTCAATTATATTTTACATTTGTTAGATCAAATTCAGAGTATGCATCAATTGTTTGGGCACCATATTATCAGGTATATATATCTAATTTAGAAAATATCCAACGAAAATTTTTGAAGTATCTATGTTTCAAACTTGATGGCAACTACCCAGACGTAGGTTATCCACATGAACAACTAATTTCCAGATTTTCAATCGATTCACTTGAATCTCGTCGAAATAGGTCACATGTTATATTCCTTTTCAACCTTATTCACAACAATTTGGACTGCAGCTGCATTTTGGATATATTGAAGTTTCATATTCCTAGACTCACATCTCGGAGAAACATTACTTTCTACCTTCCACTTTGTCACACCAATGTTAAATTTATTTTATAAGATGCAATAAATAATAAGATAATGAAACCATTACATTTTTTTTGCAGTTGGCCTCCATAAAAAAACTGGACTTTCTGTTTTTGTCCAATGATTTATATTAACGTATATAGCTAATAGTTCATACTGTATATTCCTATTCTGTAATTGGATCTTGTATCTGTTGAATAGTGTAAAAAAAAAAAAAAAAAATAACTTAGTACTGGGATCTTCGATTTGGATTATTCTTCTTTTATCAGATAGGGTATACCTCATATTTGATCATATTTGGATTTCGAATGGAATTATCCACCCTTACGGGTAGAAAATAGGGGATAATTGATTTTTCACTTGTGAACATTGGCACACATATGTAGTTGACAATGACAGATCGATAGCGTCATTATCACAATCATTATATTCTATGAGAGGATGGAATGATATACAAAGTAATGGAATAAACTAACCAGAACAACAAAAATAATTTATATTACAACAAATAGTAAAAGTAGATAATCATATTATTTAACTGGTAATAGTTGAAGTAAGGTGGGAAAGTAAGTATTTTAGAAGTAATCAAAAAACAAGCAGTTAGTAATTAGTATATTTCAGCTACAAAAAATTGAAAAATAAAAACTTTTTAACAAAAAATCAAACCGACGAAATACGGAACTGAAAAGTAAAAAATAAAATAAACCTTCTTAGTCTCAATAACTAAGCTCCTTAACTAATGTAAGTAACTAATTTTGAGTCGGCGCCAAACAAACAAGCAAATGAATTAGGTAAGGCGTAAAATGATGGCATCGAGTTGGGCGGTGACATTGTGATAATTTTTTTGAGGTAATTTAATGATCTTCGTTGATTGTTTGTTTGGCATACATACATTAGTTTAGGAGCTTAGTTATTGAGACTGAGAAGGTTTATTTAATTTTTTACTTTTCAGTTCCGTATTTCGTCGGTTTAATTTTTTGTCAAAAAGTTTTTATATTGATTACTTACTTCTACTTCACTGATGAAATGTCTCGTGTTGTGTTTTATTATGTAATATATGCATCATCTGCATTCCATAGTATTAGTCATAGTGGTATCACTCACATTGTTATTTGTTAACAAATGTGCTGAGCAGAGATAACGGATTTCAATAAAATAACAACAATAACATTACCAAACATTCAAATTTTAATTCGACAACGAAATACCTATTTTCAATATTTTTTACCCAGCGAAATAATAGTTCAATAATCCTCTTTGGCATTAACATATGCCAAATCGTCGTAAAATACATGTTTTGATAAAATTTCAATACTTTTTCCGAAAATACTCACAGCAAATTTAATTTTTCTTTCCTAATTGTAAAGTTATTATGAACCTTTTTAAAGACAAGATTTTATTCAAATGTACTAAAAAGTAAAAAATAATTGCTTTGGATGTGCGACGTAGGTTACTCCGTGAGTTATAGATTCAAGAGCTTTACTCGCAAAGTTTTCAGTTCGAATACAAAAGTGACAAGCTTTTGTATCTATAACCTACGTCGCACATCCAAAGCAATTATTTTTTACTTTTTAGCGCATTTGAATAAAAGCTTGTCTTTAAAAAGTTTTTTTTATTAATTATTTTATTTTGTGCTTTTTAGTATGTACGCCTCAATCTATGCATTTTTGTTAATGCATCGTCATTATGAGGCATTTCTCCTGTTAGTTCTGAGCTATCTAGATCTTCAATGAGGAGGCTATGCACCTAAAGATTAACTCGTCTGCCAGGAGCTGCCATCTTCAATTTATGTATTCTGAGAAAAAATCAATAATCTTCGAACAAATTCATAATCTCCGACCCCAAAAACCCCGACATAACAATTTTGAATAGAAACTGTCCATTATCACAAAACTTGTCCACAATCTTGGAACCGCCATCTTGAATTTGTGAATTTTGACAATAAATTCATAATCTCCTAACCCGAAAACCTCCACATATCAATTTTGAATAGATTCGGACCATAATCACAGAGATCGACCGCCATCTTGGAGCCGCCATTTTGATTTTATGAATTTTGTCAAAAAAATCAAAATCTTCAACCCCGAGAACCCCTACAAATCGGATTGTTTTTTTATCTAACAAAAATTCCATAATGCATTGTCACGGGAACTATGAACACCTGCCAAATTTCTCATTAATCGGGCAACTAGAAGTGGGTTATTTAACTTGCAATATTTGATTACAAACGGACACCGGGACAGAAGCAAGAATTGAATTTAACAAAAAACTTCAAATTCCAATGGGACCAACCCTATTCAATAAAAAAGGAATCATCTAAATCGGTACAAAGTTATGCGTGGTAGATTCGGTTTACTGGTAAAAATTCAGTGGGTGAACAATCAATCATCTCCTAGGTTCCTACCATTAGGGTAGATTTTTTTTTTCAATATGAATGGGACCAACTTTGGGGTATATTCTATCCAATAAAGAAAGAATCATCAAAATCGGATAACTCTGTGAAAAGTTATGCGTGATCATACATAAAAATAATTATAAAGAAAATATACGCGTTGAGAACCTCCTCCTTGATACAAAAGTTACACAATGTTTGTCCTGGAATTAATAAAAAAATAAACAACGTCTGTTAACGGAAGTTTATGCTGACGAGAGAAGATATAACAATCAAAAGAATTCATGAGATGTGTATCCAATTAATGGCTCAAAAACCGTATATAAGCTTCCGAGAGACTACACAAAGAACCCCGCACGAAAACATATGGGAAATTGGCTCTCGGACGAATTGGCTGAAATGTTATTAACCGACGAAACCAAAAAGGAGGAGGTTCTCTAGACGACGCGTATATTTAATTTTTTTATTTTTTTTTATGTATGATCACGCATAACTTTTTACTGAGAAGTCCGATTCCGATAATTCTTTTTTCAGTGGATAGGGTGTACTTTGAAGTTGGTCCCATTTGGATTTAAAAGATGAAATCCACCCCTAAGTGTAGAAATGAAGGATATTGATCACTCACCCTCTGAATTCTGGTCCGTTAACCGATTCTATCAGGCATAACTTTGTACTGGGTTCTTCGATTTGGATGATTCTTTTTTTAATAGATAGGGTATGCCTTATATTTGGATTTTGAATGATATTATCCACCCTTACGGGTGGGAAAATAGGGGATAATTAATTTTTCACTTGTGAACATTGGCACACACATACGTAGTTGACAATGACAGATCGCTACTGTCATTATTTTTGTTCCACATCCGTCAAAATCATTATATTTTATGAGAGGATGGAATGATATACAAAGTAATGAAATAAACTAACCAGAACAACAAAAATAATTTATATTACAACAAAAAGTAAAAGTAGATAATCATATTATTTAACTGGTAATAGTTGAAGTAAGGTGGGTAAGTAAGTATTTTGGAAGTAATCAAAAAACAAGTAGGTAGTAATTTTTTAAAAAAAACGAAATACGGAACTGAAAAGTAAAAAATAAAATAAACTTTCTTAGTCTCAGTAACTTAGCCCCTAAACTAATGTAAGTAACTAATTTTGAGTCGGCGCCAAACGAACAATCAACGAAGATCATTAAATTACTTCAAAAAAAGTATCAGAATGTCACCGCGCAACTCGATGACATCATTTTACGCCTTACCTAATTCATTTGCTTGTTTGTTTGGCGCCGACTCAAAATTAGTTACTTACATTAGTTTAGGAGCTAAGTTACTGAGACTAAGAAGGTTTATTTTATTTTTTACTTTTCAGTTCCGTATTTCGTCGGTTTAATTTTTTGTTAAAAAGTTTTTATTATGTTATAGTAGGATGGGTCATTAGAAAAAAGTATGAGTTCGAATGATTTTGTATGTTTAGTTTCTGAGATATAAGCGGCCAAAGTTCGTAAAAACGTCGTATTGGGGTAGGATTGGCAAAGAAATAAGACAAAGTAAGGATGAAAATGTATTGATCGGAACTCATAAACATGTTCAATTATAATCTTATTGATGATAGTACATTAGGGTGTATACGGAGCATATTCAAAATAATAGTTTTTCCGGATTTTTTTTCCAGATATATTTTTCTTGATGACTCTCTCTGTTCGATATATATATTTTTTTTTTTCGTGTATACCCCTATACTGAAAACAATTGGCAGACCGTTTTTTATTACAAAAAAGAAATTAATTGCTACTGCCCATCGAATAAAAGATAGGGTAACATTCTGATGAACTCAATTTACATAGGTGAAGGGTGTGTTACATTTTTTTTTTTTTAGGTCATTTACAATGTTTTTTTTAATATCTAGAAAACTATTTTGTTAATTTGGACCATATTTTACTCACAATATTTTTGATATTTTTGAAAATATTGAATATCATATACCATAGTTTTATCAACTTTGTATGTTGCGTTTCTAAGATATTCATTTTTGAAATTTACGGTATTACGATTATGGGGTAACTTATCGATTTAACAACATTTTATGGAACCTTTCGACACATTCAATTGTATTATAAAACTTTTCTAAATAAATTATTTGATACTATAAACAGCACAAACCACACTCAACAACAATTTGGAACACAACAGTATAGACTCAAAAAAAAATATAAATAACGACGTCTAACACAAAAAGTCAATTAATATTATGGAAATTATAATATAACAAATCGAAATTGAAACTAATTAGTTATAAACAACATAATCAACAATTTACATAATGGAATTCTCAAAAAACAAACAGTAACCAACACCCAAATTCAAATAAAATTATTAATATTGTTATTGATTGGTCTATTTACGCAATCTAAATCATTTTTCACTAGTTCATGGCTAGGGTACTTCATTGTTTCTATTTGAAATTGATATGCGTAATCCTGAACCTGGACTATTACGCTGCCGCAATGCGTGCAGATTTAGGAATGCTATAAAGTATCGACTGTGGATATCCTTTAGTATTATTCCTGATGCACCTGCAAATGAACGTATTCTAGGCTCCTACTGTACCTGCAAAAGTGGAGCAAGAACAGTGGGATGCTGTTCCCATATTTGCAGCGTACTTTGGTACCTAGGATATGCTCGTCATCAAGAAACAATAAAGTACCATGAACTATTAAACAATGTTTTAGATTGCGCAAATAGACCAATAAATAATAATATTATTTGAATTTAGGTTTTGTTCATTGTTTGTTTTTTGAGAGTTCAATTATGTAAATTGTTGTTTATGTTGTTTATAACTAATTAGTTTCAATTTCGATTTAGAGTTCACTACTACAATACACTATAAGATTTTCACTACTTAAGGGTTCACTAAAGCACGACGCGTGTTTCGCTATACAATAGCTTCTTCAGGTTCATTTTGATTTATTATATTATAATTTCCATAATATTAATTGACTTTTTATGTTAGAAGTCGTTATTTATAATTCGATTTTTTCGATCTTTACTGTTGGGTTCCAAATTGTTGTTGAGTGTGGTTTGTGTTGTTTATAGTATCAAATAATTGATTTCGAAAAGTTTTATAATAGAATTGAATGTGTCGAAAGGTTCCATAAAATTTTGTTAAATCGATAGGTTACCCCATATATCGTAATACCGTAAACTTCAAAAATGGATATCTTAGAAACGCAGCAAACAAAGTTGATAAAACTATCGTATTTTCAAAATATTGTGAGTGAAATATGTTTTCTAGATATTCAATAAAAACATTGTAAATGACCTAAAAAAATGTAGCGTGCCCTTTATCTAAGTGAAAGGTAATATTGAACAATTGAGTCCATCAGAATGTTACCCTATCTTTTATTCAATGGGCAGTAGTACAGTTCTATTTATTAAAAAAAAAAATATATATATATATATATATATATATATATATATTAAAAAAAAAAACACGTTTTTTCGCCTACAATAGACTGAAACTATGATATCTTAACAAAATATAACTTGTTGGTTTTGAAATAGTGCTGGAAAAAATTCCGGAAAAATGATTTTTTTGACTATGCCCCGTATACACCCTAATGTACTATCATCAATAAGATCATAATTGAACATGTTTATGAGTTCCGATCAATACATTTTCATCCTTACTTTGTCTTATTTCGACTAAAAAATAGTTTTTTTCTTTGTCAATCCTACCCCAATACGACGTGTTTACGAACTTTGGTCGCTTATATCTCAGAAACTAAACATACCAAATCATTCGAACTATAACATAATAAATTTCCCATATGTTTTCGTGCGGTGTTCTTTGACATCAGAAGTCCTATGTTTGTGGATGACCGATTCCTGCAAACTAAATTTTGCAAAATTTAGAGAAGCATTTTGCTAAGAAATTTTACTGAGTACCTACAATTTGGCGTCTTCCTTTTGTTGGAAAAATATTCACCTGAACATATGACTGGGACTGCTTTTTTGGAGCAGAAAATCAAATTTCAATTTTTAGAACCACAAATGTTCTCGATCACGACCAATATTTTACTATATTCATTGTTATAAATTACAAAAATATCCCCATTGCATGAACTGTAATAAACGTCTGCAAAACTATAAGTGAAATATCACGCACAAGCTCCAAAAGTTTCAGTGATCTTCCTCTATATTTTTTTCCAAGACCTTATACCTTGTTGGCGGACATTTGGAAACAAACATTATTATTATTAGTATCATTATATCGAACAGACAACCTTTTCTGTGGATTAAATATTGTGTATTTGATAAACAAAGCTGTTCACATTTTTCCCTTGGGAATTCCTGGCATTTTGTATGAATCGCCTGTTCTGGGTAACGCTGCGATACTATATTTATGATTCAATCAGACATTTATTAGCTAACAAAGAAATTTGCTTATATTTCTAGTGAATCGAGGAAACCCATTTTCTTCTCGTAAGTAGGGCATATACAACTCAACTCCTGATAATTTAATCAGTACTTAATTGCACTTTCTGAAGTTAATGATGTTATAAAGTAACTGATATATTTCGAAGTTGTAATTTTTTCCGGATATCAATAAATATTATTGAATGAAACACATACAAAAATAAATAGATAGAAATTATACATTTTCGTTTATAGCAGAACATACGATTGATTGCATACAGCTTTCAATTCACGATTGGTTTCGTGAATTAAGGTGAGACATAAGCAGGAATATAAACGAAACCTAGTGATTATGTTAACGATTTCTTAGAAAAGGCTGGAAAAATAAAATATTCGATACTTATGACCCCATTACGAACACATAAGCGTTCGTTGACCTTCTTTCACCCCTCTGTCAGTCGACCCCTTTTTACAATCACCAACATAATTTTTTTTTCTGGGGAAAGAAAGAATAAAGAGCCAACGCGTTCCTTGCTATATTATTTTTTAGAAAATATAAAGTTTTCGATGGGAAGGAATGCCTGTCTAATCCATTCTAGCTTCTACAAAGTCAGTCACCAGGTTAATTGCATTGGCCTCCTCCTAATCTATTCTTTATTGTGTTCGGTCATCACGTTTATTCCAGAGGCGTAGAGTTGACATTATTTAATAACAGATTGAAATCGGGAAAAGTTTTTTTCGATTAACCGATTTGTGAAACATTCCAAATATATTCGTGGGATCAAATTCATAGAAGATAGCAATGCCTTCATTGTGGTTTCATCCCTGTCATGAGTTAATTAAACGAATGAGTACCTACGTTACGAAATACTCAACAGCTGATTGACCTACCTGAAATACGCCACATGCATAAATCGAATCATAACGCATCATACAGTGCGGCTTTTTATGCCCCCCCCTGTTAACTTTTGAACGGTTAGACGTAGAACAATGAAAAAAAAGGTATTATATGATATCACCGATACTACTTTTTGAAATGTATTGCCCGATAGATGGCACACCAACTTCAAAATTTTAAATAGCATGGGGTGTCATGAAGCACATCGTTGAATAGATAGTTCAATTCTCTTTCCAACCATCTAATTGTTTTTATCTATTTTTCGAAGGTTTCTTGGGGTTCAATAAATTACCAGAGTATGTTAAGGCATCTGTTTCACTGATCCAGTTCAAATCAAACTTGAAAGAATACATCCAAAATAAGTAATTTTGTATTTTAATGATTGATATTAAACAATTTAACAATTTACTATATATTTCATATGAATTTCTAAACCTAGCTGTTTCTACTATTCTTTCATGTGTATATGTGTGCATAAAGATACATATTTATTAAATAGGTTCGTTGCAATTTTATGTTTTCTCAATATGATTATGCTAAACTTTTTATTCCATATGTCTGTACTATATTTCCAATTATTATGATCCTAGTATTTTTGACTCTATATTTGTCTGATTGATATTTTTTATTCTATTTGTATTTTTTTATTCTAATTGTATTTTTTTGTTCTATTTGTATTTTTAATTTTTAATATGTTACTTGCAATTGTTTTGTTTGATGTTATAATAAACATTTTATTCATATTTTTATATCATATTTATGTTACTGTTTTCTTTTTTTTTACTTTTTGTTATATGTTCTCTCATATGTATATTAGGGTTCCTAATTAAATAAAGATCTATCTATCATTTCGTTGATTTGTTTTTTCACAATGTGCATTTGAAATGTCAAGCATAAGTGCGGATCGAATGGTATCCTTATCTCGATAACTTTTGAACGGTTTCATATGAAACAATGGGACAACAAATATTTTGTATGGTATTACCGATCCTACTTTTTGAGATAAGATACATCACAATTACTCGACAGAGGTCGCTGGGGGCATAACAACTTGAAAATTTTGAAGGGCATAGAGGTCGAGTTGCACACCGTAATCCAATTATAGTTTCAACCATGGTTGTTCTAGGGAATCACAATTGCGATGAGTAACACTGAATACGGTCAATAGAGAAAGATTCATTGATTAAATGATTTTTCATTTTCGAATTCGTTTCAAGGCTTAATTAGATAGAAATTTTGAATCCATACAGTAACCCAATTTTTTTAATTGAAGCGGCCGATAGTTGAGGAAAATCCATATTGAAGTAAACAAAAGATACTCAATTCACTAAATTATTTTCACTAAACTGGGTTTACAAAACCACGACACGTGTTCCGCTATACAATAGCCTTTTCAAGAGATTATACCCAAATAATACCCAACTCATTTATTTTTAATGGCCATAATTATAAGGGGTATCATTTATCGGATTTAGTAAACTGATAATCAAGCAGTAACCTAGGAATGCCCTTTATAAAATTGGATTATTTTGACGATGTTTAAGAATTTCTAATGTAACAATTATTATATCATTTTTTACCTGCTCTTTATATTATCGCATTTGTATTTAAAGAAGAGTTTCATTCTACTTCTACTAGTATTATTTTGGATTTAAAACATTATCATGGTTCGTGTACGTCCTATCGAAGAGAAAACTGAAGCAATCCACATTTTTGGTGAGTCCCGTGAGATCTACCATGCAGCAGAGATAATTTTTATTGAAAAATTCCCTGATCATCCAATAACTCGAAAGTATATCATACATTTCTGAGATTCTGCGCCTATAAAATGAATATACACATTGATAATCATTGATAATGGCCTTGTCATATGCCCTGAACTACTTGAAATGATAAACTTACATGTGCCTATCAGAACCTAGAATACTTTCACATTTCTTACCACCATACAAACTATGGAATGCACTCTCCTATTAATCGTTCCCTTAGGACGATCAATGAGAAGAATCTAGAGATCACAGGTATAACCATAGACAAATTAAAAATAAAGAGACTGTTTGAAACATTGGCGATCTTGACCACCAAGTTTTTGGTACGGCCAGTCGCGCATGGAGGCGCTGCCCGCAATCAACAGACGACTGACATGATAATTTTCCAATTTCGACATTTGTCAGAAGATGACAAACCACGTAATAATTTCAGAATAATTCTACTGTTGTCATCGAAAAATTAATTATAGAAATTATACTATGGACTTGAATTATGAACCCAACGTCGAAAATGGAATGTTTTGTTATTCGAGTTGACGCTGAAATTCCTCGAAATATTCTTTCACAAGGTAAAATATAAGCTGCTTTTCACAAACTGATACTTATTTCCATCCATCAGTTGCAGAAATTTTTTCACAAACTGATATATTTCCGTCCATCAGTTTCCAGGAATAAGGAATGTGAACAGGCTCCAAAAATTCTAAAATCAGAGATAATAAAAGCACTTAAATTGAGTAAAAACGGAAAAGCAACGGGCCCGGACGAAATCCACATTGAAATGATAAAATTGTTAGAAGAAGAGAATTTGCTACCATTGTTTCAGCTACTACAGAAAGTTCATGCAACAGGTAATATCCCAAGAGACTGGCTTACCTCCGTATTTATTCCCCTCCCTAAAAAATCAAAAGCCAAGAAATGTGATGAGTTCAGACTGATAAGCTTGATGAGCCAAGTACTTAAGATCCTGCTTAAAATTATACAAGCTAGAATCTACCACAAATGTGACGCCGATCAAAGCGATACCCAATTTGGATTTCGTGAAGGTCTAGGAACAAGGGAAGCACTAGCCAGCTTATTAATACTCTTCCAGAAATGCCGAGACATGAGGAAAGAGGTATATGTCTGTTTCATGGACTACGAGAAAGCCTTCGACCGAGTTAATCACACCGTCCTTCTGACATTACTACAGGAAAAAGGGTTAGACAAACAAGACATCGAGTTTATTAAAATCTTTATTGGAACCAAGAAGCAACGGTTAGATGTGGACAAACGACATTGGAACCGGTGTGTATAGAAAAGGGAGTACGACAAGGTTGTGTTCTGTCACCAATACTGTTTAATATATACTCTGAGCACATATTTAACCAAGCAATAGGCGATGACGAGGATGGAATAAAAATTAACGGCAGGACATTAAACAACATACGTTATGCAGACGACACGGTTATCATTGCAGACAATCCAGAAGCCCTTCAACGCCTAATCAACAAAGTTGTAGAAGTGGGAGATCAATTAGGCATGAAAATTAATGTAACAAAACAAAAGTAATGGCCATAACAAGATTTCCAAACCCACAACTGAACATAAACATCTAAGATACCGCAATAGAGAAAGTAGAGAAATTCAAATATCTTGGCAGCAACATAACGACAAATGTAGACCCTGACGTCGAAGTAAGATCACGTATAGAACAAGCTAGAGCCATATTCCTAAAGATGAAAAGCCTATTATGTAACGCAACCCTGAACTCAAACTTAAGATACCGTTTTGTAAAGGCATACGTGCACTCAGTTCTCTCGTATGGAGCAGAAGCATGGACATTAAAAGTGGACACCATGAACAGAATCGAGGCGTTTGAAATGTGGATCTTCCGCAGAACAAAAAATATGGTCAACTATACCAACGATGAAGTGCTTAGACGTATGGAAAGGGAGAGAGAGTTAATTACAACAATAAAGCGAAGAAAGACCGCTTATCTGGGCCACATATACCGTAATAACAAGTATAATATACTTAAATTAATAATAGAAGGAAAAATCGAAGGAAAACGTGGTCCTGGACGCAGACAACATTCATGGTTAAGAAACATACGCGACTGGACCGGTATGACCACATCATCTTTAATTCGTACCACTCAGGACCGCAATAAGTATGCCGAAATTGTCGCCAACCTTCATCAAATGGAGATGGCACCTGCAGAAGAAGAAGTTTCCATTTCCTATCACCATTTGAGGAAGTACGAAGATTATCATCAAACTGGAGTACTTGTTAGGTATATCTACTCGTTCTCCTTTGTGCTAATAAATGAACAAAATTATTGAAGGTTTGTTGTAAATGTAATTTGTTTTTATTTTGGTTGATTTAATGATGAGACTGAAGAATATTTTTAATTTAGTTTTGTCTGTAGTTTCATTATTGTTTTGTATGTAGTTGTACCTTGTCCTAGATACAATAAAATGTGTTTTTATAGTTATTATTCTTGTCTTATAAGATCTTTAATTTTGTTCTTGATATCATTAAATAAAGATTTACTTTGAAACTTTATTTTAACCACGAACGAACTAACAGATTCTACGAATCGATTACTGTATATATTTTATTAGTTATCGATTTGCCATTCCTGTATTTCATATGATACAACCATTCATATGGAATACAAGAATGGCAAATCGATCACTTATAAAATATATATCATATCAATCATATAAAAGTAACACATTTGAAAAACCCGCCTTATTTCAATCGGTATTACCAAGTTCGGCCAGTTGCGAGATATGTCGCCACTGTCTAAACGTGGTGCCAACTTTTACTGCAGGTTTGACAACTCTCTTTATTTTTAGTTTCTCTATGGGTATAACCCTGTCAGAATTCAAGTGTCTTATAAGAGGAACATAGGGATTTATTATATATGCATCCAAATCTTTATTGTATTGTACTCACTTATTTACTAATGGATAGCCTTCATATACCACTTGTAATTGATACCTATTTTAAATTGTATGTATTGTATTGTATTGTATTGTATTGTATTGTATTGTATTGTATTGTATTGTATTGTATTGTATTGTATTGTATTGTATTGTATTGTATTGTATTGTATTGTATTGTATTGTATTGTATTGTATTGTATTGTATTGTATTGTATTGTATTGTATTGTATTGTATTGTATTGTATTGTATTGTATTGTATTGTATTGTATTGTATTGTATTGTATTGTATTGTATTGTATTGTATTGTATTGTATTGTATGTAATGTCTGTAATTAAGTTTGTTGTGCTTATTCTCGCTTTCATGTGCTTGAGTGCATCCAAATCTTTATGGTATGTACCCACTTATTTAGTAAGTAATAGGTATATAGCATTTATATCTATTTTAAATTGTGTAGTCTAAATTTTGTTTGTAGTGCTTATTCTCGCTTCCATGTGATTCAGTGTGCTTGAGTTTACTCGAATTTTTCTATTTATATATATATATATATATATATATATATATATATATATATATATTGTTATGCTATGTTATGCCAGTTATGAGTTTTAAAAGGAAAAAACCCACAAAAAGAATAATTAATAAATATTATTAGTTTAAGAGATTGTTTTTACATAATTTAATTATTTATTTGTAAGCCTATGTATAATATGGATAGATAAAAATGTCAAAATACTATAACACAATCAATTTCATACACTGTCATAATGATTATAACCCATAATTGGTAAAAAGACAACAAAAAGTCTAGATTTACAAAATTTTCATGAATAAAAAGTGATCAACACATTTATAAATTTGAAACATACAGTATATGAAATTGAACCTAACTAAAAGTAGCCAATGGTAGAACAGCAAACTTCTTGATGACAATAGCCAATCAGGGAATAGATGGTCATATGGAAAATTAGAAATTGTGAGAGAATAACAACGGGGTGATATCATAAGCAATTATTATTGAAATATGTACATAGTAATAAGAATGGGAAAATAGTTGTATATATAAATTATATAAGATGAACCCAAACAGTGAAATGTGACAATTTGGTGCGCGAATTCAAAAATTCAAATGAAAAAGAAGAAGGAAAATTGGTATCCTAGGGAGCAGAAAAACAAAGCGACAAGGGGATCGAAAATAAATTCACAAGGGATGCCACGAAACATTTTGAGAGAAAGAAAAATGAAATAATTCCAACATTTGAAGAACAAAACTAATATTGCCCTAATTATACAACATATCCAAGTGTCCAAAGCTATAAACTATAAAAGAAAACTTCACTCTCAAGGAAAAAGTGAGGTTCTGTCTATCTATCCATGATTTCATTTTTATGATTATCCGTGAATATTTGTAGATTCACATTAGTATAAGTTATTTCTCGTAGGCCAGGTAAAATTAAGTCTTCCTGAATAAAGGAAATAATTGCTTTTTGATACTTTGTTGTTTGTTTTCTACAATGATCAACAATCATTCCTACGACCATTGAATAAATTGAGTTTTGACATATCAAGTAGTGGCTAAATTGCCTTGAACCGGCTATCTGAGATAAGAGGTGTACCAACTGTGCTAGCTGTGGTGAGAAAAATGATAACAATTGGCAGCAACGTGACGAGAGAACAGTGACGTAGCTAGCAATTATTATTACATCATTGCAATATTATACAGGGTGAAAATACTTATCTATATCATATCAATCTGGCTCATAAGAATAGCGAAAATTATTAGCAATCTTCTTTTTATAAAAACAATTCACATTTGAAAAATTATCATTATATAACAATATATATATTTACTAACATTTGATTTTTCTATACTGCATTTGATGGTTGTATTACTTAATAGGGGTGATTGGTTGAAAAATTCAACAGAACTAGCACTGTTTCGGAGAAGACGGAAGTTTTGATAATTGCCAAATGCATATTGTGAAAAAACGTATCAACGAATTAAAAAAAAGATGGTTGGAAAGGAAATTCAATTGTCTTTTCAACGATGAGCCACATAACCCCCCATGCTATTTGAAATTTTCAAGTTGATGCCCCCTCCCGCGCCATCTATCAGGCAATCACAATGTCTTTCATTTCAAACAGTAGTGTCGGTGATATCATACAATAAACTTTTATTTTTCATTGTTCTACCTCGAACCGTTCAAAAGTTATAAGGGGGGTCTATAAAAAGCCGCAAAGTCACATATCAACGAAATGAAAAAAAAAATAGATGTTTGGAAAGAGAATTGAATTATATTTTCAACAATGTGCCACATTACCCACAATGTTATTTAAAATTTTGAAGTTGATGTGCGCCCTCGCGCCATCTATCGGGCAATCACTATGTCTTTTATTTCAAAAAGTAGTATCATACAATATCTTTTTTTTCATTGTTCTACGTCGGACCGTTCGAAAGTTAACAGGGGGGGGGGCTGTAAAAAGCCGCACTGAAGGTATAAAATCAATCAATATACAGGGTTTAACCGAAATGAAACTCAAATATGCTTGTGTTGAAGCAATAATTATTTTGCTGGTGAGAAGGATCACAAATAGTTAAATATTAATTGACACAAATCTATTTCCATAGGATTACCTACAAAAGTGATGTAGAACATCCTGAGTCTCTGACTTATTATAGAGCTGAAAAATCACAGAAAAGTAAGTGTACGTAAGTTTTCATTTATTTGATCAACATTCAAATTTTTCTCATCAAGAATATCTTGAATCTCATATATTTTTAACCGACGAAACCAAAAAGGAGGAGGTTCTCTAGTCGACGTGTATATTTAATTTTTTTTATCATTTTTTTTATGTATTATCACGCATTACTTTTTACTGAGACAACCGATTCCGATAATTCCCATTTGAATTTCAGAAATGAAATCCAGCCCTAAGGGTAGCAAAATGAGGGATATTGATCACTCACCCTCTGAATTCTGGTACGTTAACCGATTCTATCAGGCATAACTTTGTACTGGGATCTTCGATTTGCATGATTCTTTTTTTATCAGATATGGTATACCTCATAGTTGATCATATTCCAATTTGAAATGAAATGATCCACCCCTATGGGTAGAAAAATAGAGGATGTTTGATTTTTCACTTGTGAACAGTGGCACACATACAGTGCTTCTCAAAAGTCCCCTCCCCCCCTCTTATTTTTGGAACGATTATACATGAAGAAGTGAAATTTGGAAACTGAATATTAAAGGTTGTAAACTTCCCTACTAGTGATGATAGATGACGAAATCGTCAAAGATGACGTCACAAGGCCATTGTGACCAATAATTTCAAATGGAACCCTACGGCAAGCGACACCTTTTTTAAAAGGTATCGAAAAAACCTATTCAATGATGCTAATTTTGTTTGTGTTTATGGCAGTTTTAATGGCTCATTAGTAAACATTAAAATTTAAATTCCATTCAGTATGATATTAACTACAGATTTAAGAATCAGTACCTACTTGAAGAAATTGCTCGAAGTGACCTCCATTTACTTCCTGACAGTGAAATATCCTATTTTTAAACTCTTCTCGTATTTTGCAAATGTGTCTGCGGAAACAGCCCCACATTCTGCAACAATACGTTGTTTTAAAACGTCAATATTGTCAGGTTCAGTGGCGTAAACCTTCGATTTAAGGTACCCCCACAGAAAAAAATCCAAAGGTGTGAGGTCCGGTGATCGAGCTGGCCATTCCGTTGAACCTCATCGTCCAATCCATCTACCACGATACTCCTCATCCAAATACCGTCTTACTGCACCGTAATAGTGTGGAGGAGCACCATCCTGTTGGAATGTTATTTCCGAATTGCCGTATTCATTTGGATTATCTTCCAAAATTTCAAGGATTAACGGTTCTATTGCGTTTTGCAACAGCTCCAGATAAACCTCACCAGTTAAATTGGTATTTGAAAAAAGAGGCCCAACGATGTGATTTCCCAGGATACCTGCCCAAACATTCACCTTCTGGGGAAATTGGGTATGTGTTTCACGAAACAGGTGAGAATTTGCGTCACTCCAATATCTATGGATGAAATTTGTTTTTTTTCAACAACCTGTGTACTGTACTTCGACTGAGTTCACAGGTAGATGCAACGTGAGTTGTTGAAGAAGTAGGATTAACTATTACTTCTGCCAGTATATCAATTTTTTTCTCATCAGAAATTTGTGGTCTGCCAGATCGTTTCGCATCATTAATACTACCCGTTGTTTCAAACTTACGAAGAAGCTCTCTTAAATAAGTCCTCGAAACGGGGCGATCGGGAAACCTCTCATTAAAAATGCGTTCTGCTGCATGAATATTTTGTCCAGTTTCACCAAGAATTAGGATCGCTGCTACTTTATCACCTAAAGCACGTACCATTTCGCTTCTTGAAGCACTTAAACGTTCGGCTCACAACAGTTCAACAAATTATTAAATGTACAAAAACTTGGACAATTACAAAAACGTCGAATTAGGGAGACTAACAAAAATGTCAGCTTATTTGACAACTATCCAGAGGCGGAGCTTGAATTTGGAATTTTAGCATTAACTGATTTAATTCATCACAGCTTTGCGTTTTTTAAAAGCGAGTTGCCAAAACTGCCATAAACACAAACAAAATTAGTATCATTGAATAGGTTCTTTCGATATCTTTTAAAAGAGGTGTCGCTTGCCGTAGGGTTCCATTTAAAATTATTGGTCACAATGGCCTTGTGACGTCATCTTTGACGATTTCGTCATCTATCATCACTAGTAGGGAAGTTTACAACCATTAATATTCAGTTTCCAAATTTCACTTGTTTATGTATAATCGTTCCATAAATAAGAAGGGGGAGGGGACTTTTGAGAAACACTGTATGTAGTTGACATTGGCAGATCCTCCTACATCCATCACAATAATAATTACATTCTATGAAAGGATGGAATTATATACAAAGTGATGAAATCAATTAACCAGAACTTTCAAAAATAATTTATATTATATAACAATAAATAGTTAAAGTAGATAATCATATTATTTAACAGTCAATAGTTGAAGTGATTATTTTGGAAGTGATCAAAAATTAAGTAGGTAGTAATTAGTAGATTTCAGCCAACATATCACGCTTATCTTTCCATAGAGTAGTCCGATTTCGATTATTATTATTTTTTTTTTCAATGGATAGGGTGTACTTCAAAGTTGGTCCCATCTCAAATTGAAAAAAAATTGCCACCCCTAAGGGTAGCAACATTAACGATCGTTCACCCTCTGAATTTTGGTCCATTAACCGTTTCTATCAGGCATAACTTTGTACTGGGTTGTCCGATTTGGATGATTCTTTTTTAGCCACATAAAATTGAAAAATAATAACTTTTTAACAAAAAATTTAACCGTCGAAATACGGAACTGAAAAGTAAAAAATGAAATCAACCTTCTTAGTCTCAATAACTAAGCTCCTAAACTAATGTAAGTAACTAATTTTGAGTCGGCGCCAAACAAACAAGCAAAAGATTTAGGTAAGGCGTAAAATGATGGCATCGAGTTGCGCGGTGACATTCTGATAATTTTTTTGAAGTAATTTAATGATCTTCGTTGATTGTTCGTTCGGCGCCGACTCAAAATTAGTTACTTACATTAGTTTAGGAGCTTAGTTATTGAGACTAAGGTTTATTTTATTTTTTACTTTTCAGTTCCGTATTTCATCGGTTCAATTTTTTGTTAAGTAATTTCTATCAATTAATGAAATGAGGTTAGACATAGTAAATAGTTTCTAATATAATAGAAAAAGTCTTAGATAAGGCTGTATATTTGCACATTGTAGACTTCACAAATCAGAACAGAGTGATAAATAGTATGCAGTCAGGTTTTCGTGTGGTCACAGTTGTGAAACAGCCATACAATGTGTTCTGGATGATTTCAGAAAAAAACTTGGATGAAAATCTCATGACAGATGTAGTGTTCCTCGACCTTCAAAGAGCTTTCGAAACTGTGGATAGGAATAGATTGGTAAGAAAATTAGAAAGCATTGGCCTTATTGGTAATGCATCGGCATGGCTGGTAGTTTACCTGGAGAACAGGAGACAGAAACTTATATTGAATAATATATTATCTGATGAAATCTCAATTCAATGATGTCTCAACACTGACTGGGATACATTGTTGATCTCAGAAAAAACCTTTGAATTATTCTATAATAGCCTAGTCATAAACTTTGAAAATGCATGTCCTAAACAAAAAATTTAACAAAAAAAAAACAAAAATCCTGGATCACAGATGGCATACAAATTTCCTCGAAAAACCATGGGGTCTCTTCATTATATTAGAAAATTCATAAATGATTTTCATTTTGACAATTACTACAACTCTTACAGGAAAATATATAGACAAGTAATCAGGGCAGCAAAGGAGATCTTCTATAACAGAAAAATTGTGAATACAAATAATAAAGTGAACGAATGCTAGACCATAGTAAATGAGCTCAGGGGGAAATGAAGACCCTCGAAACCTATACACACGTCACTTGAATCTAACATATTGCTCAGTAGTTAACAAACAAAATATCTCCAAGTCAAAATCCCGTAAACTATCATAGAGATATCCACTTTATACTCTGACACCAATTTATATGAACTGAAAGAAGTTATTTTCAATATAAGAAATAAGAATGGTGGTTCAGATGATATCTTCATGAAGATTTTTGAAAACTTCCCTGATAGTGTACTCGGTATTCTTGCTCAACTAATAAATGGTTCTTTTGCACAAGGAATATTTCCATCTTTCCTGAAAACATCGATTGTAATCTCCCTCCATAAAGGGGGCGATAAAGAATATCCTGCTAACTACAGGCCTATCTCAATAATACCGAAACTTGTGAAGAAAATAATTATGGAGTTTTTGATGAATAACAGAATACTGAGTGCACAGCAGTATGGTTTTCAGAATTAAAAGAGTACAACTGATGCAATACATTCGTTTATGTCAATGATCTACAGAGAGATTAATGAAAAAGCTGTCGTAGCAGCGCTCTGTGACCTATCGAAATCATTCGATTGTGTCAATCATGATGTACTGCTTTGCAAACTTCAACATTATGGATTCAGAGGAATCACTTTTAATTGGTTCAGTTCATATCTCTCTGATAGAAAGCAGTTTGTGAGACTATCAAGACTGCCGAAATAAAGTGTGGAGAACCCCAAGGCTCAGTACTGGGTCCAGTTTTATTTCTTTTATATATAAATGATCTGGCCATGTTCCCCATTTCCGGAAAATTCATATTATTTGCCGACGACACCACTCTGCTCTGGCAACATAAAGATAAGAGTAAACTGCCCGAAATAATATCTGCTGACATGGTTAAAATCCAGAATTGGTTCGATTCTAATCTACTCTCTCTAAATCCAGAAAGACAAGTGTTATTTCTTTCAAAGGTTGTATTAGATGTGCACATAGGAAGTCAACTGATAGAAAACAAGAATTCAGTAAAATGTCTGGGATTTCTTTTGAGCACAATTAGGATTTACCTTTGACAAATCTGTATATTATGGACTTATAGACTCCCATCTACACTATGGCATATCTTTCTGGGGAGTATGTAGCTGTCAGCTCTTCATGTCAGTGTTTATACTTCAGAAACGGGCAATTAGATACCTTTGCAAAGCAAAATGGAGAGTCATGCAAACCTTTTTTCAAACAACATAAAATCCTTACACTTTTATCAATTTTCATATTGGAGACAGTTTCTATAATCCATAAGAATAGATTGGAGTATGAAATCAACGACATAATACTCGCCAGAACGAAAATCACATCCAACTTGGTAGTAGAGTCTCTGATTAGAATGGAGTGAAGATGTACAATGAAATTCAAAGTGACATTGAAGAGAAAAATTTCCAGATTTTCAGAAACAAAACAAAAAAATGATTGTTATAATGCCTACTACAGTTTGGAGGAATTTTATGACGATTCACTTCAATGTTAATGTTCACATTCGTTGATATTCAAAAAAAAAATTGTGTACTCAATACGCATCCATTTAAGTTTTTAACATTTACATTTATGTTCATGAATATATTCATCCTGTGATTTACTTACATTAGCTGAGGTCCTTCCATGTCCTGCAAACTTATATCTGTGTGTTTGTAAACAAGATCTTTCTTATACACAATGAACATATCCACCATAAGTTTTAATTAGCAAAAGGTAGTCTGAAATTTTAATTGGAAATCTTTGATACATGTTATACATACGTTTTTTATATGTACTATCAGTGAATTTATATAAGTTTGTATGTCTAATTTTTTTTAATATGGAGATTGTTTGTTCTTTTACTCATTGTTTTCTGTTAACTGTATGTCTAACTATCTTTGTCGACAAGTGTTATACTTATGACAATAAATAATATTTTTATTTGATTTGATATGTACTCACCCTGACTAAACGATTAAATATGGGGCTGTCAATAAGTTCTTTGAGGAACAATAAATCAGTCTCATTGATTATATTTTCTTCACCAGAGTCATCCTTATTTTCTCGACCATACTGGAATGCAACTGAAAAGAAATGTTTTTTTTTATAAGATGTTTTTGGAATATTCGATGCAAGACAAGGTCAATACTAACAATACATATCTTTATTTTCATTTTTGCTAAAACAAACATATCTATGTATGTGTTTGGGCTTCTGTAGGAATAATCAAGAAATCATTGAATAGTCATCGCTCGAAGAATATTAAAATATATCAGCACACTGCTTGGATCATCCTCATGTAAATTCCTTAGGCACCGATCCCTGTAACATGTAGAAATCATCACTTCGCGATATGTGGTTTTTAGAAATTCGGTGATAACAATAAAAAATATTGCGATTTCACCATCCCTTTATTTTTTCGAGGGTGTAATATCATACGTGTTAGAAATTTTGTTGCTCATAGATTTGAAAAAATATCGAGAAAGCAATTTCCCCGAAAATTTCATTGGGTGCGATTTGGGATCTTATCAGATTAAACCACGAAAGCGAAGCTTGTGAGATGTAATCTTTGATAATAAGGCTCCAATTTGCACGAGTTGAATTTCTTAGAGGCAAATTCTGTTCGACTGAAATTTTACAAATATGCTTCAATCATTTGACACAAGATGAGAATATTTCCCGAATAGCAATGAAAACTGAATAGAATTTCCAAAAATCAAGCTGTATTTGAATTCTCAACTAGAAAATTACTATAATTCATCTGGTTCTTAAAGCAATCTGAATTTTGTGTTTTTATGCTTCCTTTCACAAGATTGTACAGTAAGAAATAAAATAGGATGTATAGTATGACAATCGACTCATTATCATTCATTGCCGATAAGACTCAGCGGGTGACCGATCGCAAGCAGGGACGTACTCGTTGCTGATACAATAAAATGTTCACACAAGATGATATGTTTTGTTGACGGCTCGGTCTAACAAATTGTTTCGCTGGTATAAAATAGTATGTCAATTGTCAAGTTCTTCGAAAAGTCGACATTTTTCACAAGCTGATAATTAATTCAATATAATCAATAATATTTCGATGAGGGCCATTGTTCCAGAGTTCCGAGGGTATTCTAACTTGGCAACTTGGCAGGGGATATTATTATAATTTCAAAGAGCGTGAAATCATGCGTTTTTCTATTCATCAAATTGTAATAGAATTTAAAAAAATCGAATCAATATTCCGCTGATGAATTTATTATTTTCGGGAGCACAGTTTTGACACAAAAATTGTGTGAATTAGCAGAACTTTCGAGTAGGTCTCAAAACGACTCTTCATTGTGGCATGAGTTGCGATATGGTCGAGCTACAGTTATTAGGGCTTTTTAATTTAGGATAAAGTTCCTGAAGGTGGTTTCATAAGACAGCCGAATTTTCTACGTTAAAGTAATTATGAATCTAGTAAGTTGGTACTCAGCTAGGGGTAGATCAGGAGTGTGAAAACACCATAGTCTGGGCTTTGACAAAGGGTGGGTCGAGATATCAAAGTCTGTTTTCTTTCCTCGAAGCTCAAAGTAAAGATTACGAATAGCCCGTGAAGTTTTGTTTTTTATATAGAGACGAGTTTATAAAGACATAAAATTAAAGTGGACGAATTTAATTCCCACGCACACCACAAAAATCACTTCCTGAACTTAGATTGTAAAAAATAGGAAAATCGGTCTCTGGGGTGACAAAGTAAGATAAAGTGAAAAATCTCACAAAGATTTTGGTAATTATATTTTGTTAGAGGTGTTCTAGTTTATGTTAGTTGTTGGAACTCATAAACGGATCAATTTTCGTTCGTCTGTTCAATATAGTTTTCTTGGCCTGTGTCATAAATTTAAAATTGTGAAAATTGATCGAATTTGATCAAATTTAAATAAAATTATTATATTGTGGTAACATTTGTAAGCTTCTATGGAAAGTACCTTTCCCTTTTTGAAGTCAAAAAACCAGACCCCTGGACATTCCGTATCTCCAGCTGTTGCTACCCCTGGCAAGTGGAGTAAACCACTATCAAATCTGGCGCCCGAGGGTAAAATTTGAGTTTTAAAAATAGTTTGAAAAAGTGTCTTGGCGCCATAAATAACGTAACGATTCTAGGGATAATAGTTATTATTCCCCACCCTAGAAAATCGCTTTACAGTATGTCTGAAAGATGTTGTCATTTGAAAAATATTAATTAGTGGTTTTGGAAATATTGTCAAAAATGTATGTAGAGTAAAACAATCAGTATAATTTTTAAGTTGGTAACAATGTGCTTATTCTGCAAAACACGAATCATAAAAAAGAGTTTCTAAAAGTGACGATTGATGGTTTGATCTGGGAGTCGACGTTGGGTTTTTGCCGTGCCTAAAGCTAGATAGGGAAAGGGGGGCACTTAGACAGTTGAAAAGTTAAGAAGCTCTATTATCAATTTGAAGATTATGGTTTTTGGAATTAGTTCACACTTATTTCTGTAAGTAAAAAATATTTGTTCTATACATTTGAAATTCATAGGTACTAGAAGGGATTCATTGTTTTTCATTTATAATTCATTTGATTCTTGTAGTCCTTTTAATGAATATGTTTCTATATTATTTTACAAAGTGTTTTCAATCAATAAAGGGTCAGAAACTACCTAGTTGGTCGTGAACAAACCCCAATTTACGACAAGTGGTGGAGGCGCCAGGCATCGAACCCGGGGCCTTTTTCAACCGACGAAACCAAAAAAGAAAAAGTTCTCTAGTCGACGCATATATTTTTTTTATGTATGACCACGCATACATTTTTATTGAGACGTCCGATTCCGATATTTCTTTTTTCTGTGGATAGGGTATACTTCGAAGTTGGTCCCATTTGAATTTAAAAGATGAAATCCACCCCTAAAGGTAGCAAAATGAAGGATATTAATCACTCACCCTCTGAATTCTGGTCCGTTAACCGATTCTATCAGGCATAACTTTGTACTGGGTTCTTCGATTTGGATAATAATTTTTTTATTATATAGGATATACCTCATAGTTAATCATATTTCATATTTCGAATGGAATTATCCACCCTTACGGGTAGAAAAATAGGGGATAATTGATTTTTCACTTGTGAACATTGGCACACATATATAGTTGACAATGACAAATCGCTATTGTCATTATTTTTGTTCTCCTACATCCGTCACAATCATTATATTCTATGAGAGGATGGAATGATATAAACTAACCAGAATAACAAAAATAATTTATATTACAACAAATAGTAAAAGTAGATAATCATATTATATAATTGGTAATAGTTGAAGTAAGGTGGGTAAGTAAGTATTTTGGAAATAATCAAAAAACAAGTAGGTAGTAATTAGTAGATTTCAGCCACTAAAAATTGAAAAATAAACTTTTTAACAAAAAATTAAGCCGACGAAATACGGAACTGAAAAGTAAAACATAAAATAAACCTTCTTAGTCTCAATAACTAAGCTCCTAAACTAATGTAGGTAACTAATTTTGAGTAGGCGCCAAACAAACAATCAACGAAGATCATTACATGACTTCAAAAAAATTATCAGAATGTCACCGCGCAACTCGATGCCATCATTTTACGCCTTACCTAATTCATTTGCTTGTTTGTTTGGCGCCGACCAAAATTAGTTACTTACATTAGTTTAGGAGCTTAGTTATTGAGACTAAGGTACAAGGCTTTTATTTTATTTTTTACTTTTCAATTCCGTATTTCGTTGGTTCAATTTTTTGTTAAAAAGTTTTTTGTTTTTGGTAGATGTTGAGAAATGGGCACGAACAATATTTCGGTCATGAGATTTTGATCTCAAAAAGGAGATGATTTATGGAAAAAGGAAACAAGGAAATGAGGCCATGACCGACATGTCAATTCAACCTGAAGGGTGAAGTAGAAAACTAGTATAGAAACAGTGCACAGTGTTTCAGTGAGTATTTGAATGAGGTCGAATATAAATGAATGAATGTGGTTAAATGTGAAATGCGAGTGTGAAATTGTTTTGTTGTATCCTGTTTTTAATCCTAGGCAATTAATTTCAGGATATCACATTACAAAAAATCTACAGTCGCAATGTGAAAATGGATGGTTTTTCAGAGTGAGGAAGAAATAAGACAATTTTTTTAGAAAAAGTAATGGGTTTATTATGGAAACAAAAGAATACTTCAATATTATTTTAAGGTGATTTTTTTTAAAGATACAAATTGATTTATTATAAAAACATAGCTATAACGATTATATGTAGAATTTGGGAAGCACGCTATAGAAATTTGTTTGTAGGATTTGTTAGTAATGAGGTGTATTATTTTTCGTATATCTTGGGGCACGGTATTTGTCATATATTTCGATAATAGTATTATATTCACAATTTGAAATTTTATTATTGTTATAGATAATAACCCCTGTAAGGAATGCTGAAGAGTCGTAAGCCTTGTACCACTCCAAGAGAAGTCCAGAGAAGAAGATGAAACGAAAACATGGTAACCAAGCCAGTCAAGCCAGGTCTTGGAGATCCTAGTTATGTCAAGTTGTATACCTATTCCAGTATTGAAACGACCGTTTGGTAGGTAGAGAGGGATAAAACACGATTGGACACGATTTGCAGTGCTACGGCGAATCTTCACCAATGTCTCGGCATGCAGCGTTTGAAAGGTTAGGTTTGTTTGATTAATAAATAGGTAGTGCAGTTATTCATTCAAATTTTCTTATACAAATATATCTATATCCCTCTGGCAGATTTGTCGAAAAATATTTTTTCCGTTCAGAAGTTATAGGAGTGTAAGTTCTCTACTTCTCTTGTATCGCCTATACCAAATAATTTGGTACGCCTCTGGAATTTCTATTACTAGCCATCGTTCGTGCATCTTCGAGAAGAATTGGTTGTTAGGTAGGGGAAGCCAAAGTGGTCGTTTCAATACTGGACGAGTTCTACTATCCCACACCCAGTCAATCTGAGCCATATCGAGCCCAATCAGGCCGAGCTATGCCATGTCTAGTCAGGCTGAGCCTTGCCCAGACCACTGAATCGAGCTATGGGGAGTACAGTCAGGCGGAGCCATATCAATTCCAGCTGGTCAGAGTCAAATCGGAACAAGTCTAACCAGGCCTAGCATCATTAAGTCCACTCAATAGGCCAAACCATACAAACCTGGTCCAAGCCAAGTCAACCCAAACTAAGCTAACCAAACCATGCAAAGTCGGTTACCGATAACCCAGTTGAGCCCAGTTGCTACACCGAACTGCTACGGACCAAACAGTCCTACATCTATCCATGCCGGGAAAAACCAAGCCACTGCCAGAAGTTGAATGAAGATGCAGCGGAGGGTAGAAGAATCCAATCATTTGTTTTTTGTATTGTATTGTAATATGTATATTTATTTTTTATTGAAGTAAAGTCATTTTTATGATTCCTGTAAACCTATATCGAGTCATCAGTTGTTCTGAAATATTATCGCTCGGGGCGCGCGATTTTAGCCAGGGGGGTATTGTCAAAAATTTATGTAGAGTAAAACGATCAGTATAAGTGGGTCACATTGTGCTTATTCTGAAAAACACGAATCATAAACAAGAGTTTTTAAAAGTGACGACTGATGGTTTGATCGGGGAGTCGACGTTGGGTTTTTGCCGTGCCCAAAGCTAGATTGGGAAATGAGGGCAGTTAGAGAGTTGAAAAGTTATGAAGCCCTTATATCAATTTGAAGATTATGGTTTTTGGAATTCGTCCACATTTATTTCTGTAAGTAAAAAATATTTGTTCTATACATTTGAAATTCATAACTAGGGAACAATTCATTGTTTCATTTTTCATTTATAGTAGTCCTTTTGATAAATATTTTTCTATATTTTTTTACAGAGTGTTTTCAATCAATAAAGGTTCAGAATCTACCTAGTTAGTCGTGAACAAACCCCAATTCACGACAATATCAAACAGCCATACGTACTCTACTAGGCGGAAAACACTGTCATATAATATTTTTTATGTACATCAGATTGGTTGAAGTAGGTTCAATGCACTCTAGATGCAAAATTAAAACTGCTTCTGAAATATCAAATGTACCAATTTACCTTCTCAAAATTATGTGATCATACTCAGAATCGTCCCTAGAATCAAAACAAGTAAATATATACAGGGTGTTTCATTTGAAATTCCCAAGTTGGGGTTGTTTCCGGTGAAAGCAAAAATGGTGGGAGGGTATGAAATATTGAAAATGTCTCCAATTCTTGAATCCAACACCCCTGCCATGTTTGAATCTCATACTCTCGGAACTCTGGAAACCATGGCTTGTTCAAAGAATACGTTAACACCCGGTATATCATATGGATTCTGATAACGCCAAATAAAATATAACTTGATATCTGTTCATGCAGATCAAACGAATCGTTGAAGTGGTATTATTTTTCAATATATGATGAATCCATCCCGATATTTTCGATTTCTATTAGCGCCAGGTAGAGCTTTTTCCGAACTGTTATAAAGTCACCAATACAATTCCATGAATGCTGCGTCCACTCTGTATATCTCGACTCTTCACCTCTGCATGTCTACAAAGGATCAATACTGCAAAATTCTGTACATATTTGATCTATTACGTTTTTACACGCTATCGTTTTGAATAAATCTATTTCTGCTGATAATGTAAGAGAGAGAGAAAGAGAGAGAGAGAGAGAGAGGACTTGCATTGAATCCAAACATTTCATACTCCATTTATAGTTTAATTTCCAGAGGCTCTTGTGAATAGAAGCCAGGTTTTTGCTGATGAAGGCTGGAGACTTCTAAAACTTTTGACAGTTTCGATTAATATTTGTTATATTGATGGAAAATGGCCCATAGTTATCCAGAAACTAATATTATCCATAGTCACCTTAATTCTGCTATGCAAAGTACAGGTTTCCAAATACCTGAATTCAATACCACAGCGAGTATCTTCTCCTAATATACTACCAACCAGCTTGTAACATTATGGTTAGTTAATTTTCCTTCTTCAGAAGAATTTTTTTTACTGAGTTTTGAATATAACCAAACAATTTGCAATTAACAATGCTTATTGCTCAAATCTGATGGATTTTCCCCAGTCAGACTCACAAGTGTCTGACTTCAGAGCTTTTAGTGCTGCTTATAGGATATAGATCTTTGCCTCCCAAGTGCCTCTTGCAAAGCATTCTTGGGCACACTTACACTTCTACTTGAAAGATTGTTGGAGCTTTGCCAAGTAGGTTTGAGAGCCTAAATTCAGGCCCCGTAACTCACACTCCAGCCCTTTTGTCCATCTAGAATCCATCAGTATACCATGGATCCTTTTCTAGCTGAGGTCCTTTAAAATAGTACCTGGATCCTAGGAAAATATTTTCCAGAATCTTCAGATGTCCACTCAGCTTTCAAATTATATGTCGGGTGTAGTCTGTAGGCACTGATTACCGCTTCTTTGCTGCGGTGGCGTATGTGATTATTATTCCTGCTTGGTTTGTGCTGAGTATTGTTCGATTTTCGGCCACCATGTTAACGTGGCATAGGTGACCATGGGTTTGATGATCGTTGTATAAAACCAAAGATCATTTTCGGCTTCAAACCCCATGGCTTGCCAAACACTTTGCGGCTATAGTTTTGACATGGGCCAAACAGGCAGAACATCCAAAAAACATAAATCTGAACATAGATTTCAAAGCAAATTCATCTTTTGGTACTTAACTATTGGCTGAAAAAGTTACAATATTCCCCTGTGTTGAATGTTTTATTGAACATTATCTCGATAATAAAATAAAATGTCTGTTCTATTTCACACCTTCTCTACCTAGTTGAATCATTATCGGGATTGTAATTAGGTTTATATCCACCCGAAGAAGCTCAAAGTTGAGGCTGTCAATAATGCGTTCCATCAATTGTTTGAGTAACATTCTCGTGACAACGTGTAAACAGTTCCATGAAAACTGTTTACATCAAGAGATTGAGGATGGAAAATTCCGTGGTTCTTTGATAATAAAAATATCCAAAGATCATTTTCGGATTTCAACCCCATCCATGTCTGGCCAAACACTTTGCGGCAAGTTCAGGTGGCCGCTATTGTTTTGACATGTGCCAAGCAGGCAGAACATTCAAAAAACATATTATTTACGAGCATAGAGAGTTTCATCAATGGTAAAGCAAAATCTACCTTTCGCTACTCAACTCTTGGCTCGAAGATATTGTTTTAACAATTTCAAAGTATCATATGTAGAAAAAAACCATCGAAAACTCGACCTTCTAGAAGGTATGTATAATAATAATAATATAATAAATTTATTCACCATTATAAGTACAAATATATAAAATAGTAGAGTACACAGATTTTTTGTCGTATGGTAAATAAGCAGATTGGCCCAAAAAAGCTCTCAAGGAGCTTGTCTATGGGCAGTTTCTACACTATGGACAAGGATGGGTTGAATCAGTCGTGTGCATATTTTATAAAATAGATGGTTTTGGAGGTATACATCAAGTATTTAGTGAGTGATAAGGACGTATACATGAGCATGTGGGTAAAATTCTGTTGAAAATTATAATACAAAAAAATTCCCAAAAAGTTTTTGAAAACATTTTTAAAAATGGGTTGACAATCAATAATATGATTAAAACTAGGTATATCAGAGTAGAATAGCTGAAACATCGTTAAGAATACATAGGATATATATTTTTTTTGATAAGGACTATTTGGGTTGAACATAAGTACAAATTAAAGTTAAAAATTATGGAATATACATGAAACGTTAGCAAAAAACTCTAACATAATGTTGTAGTTAGGAACAAAAAAAAACATCAAATGTGTAGGAAATACTTAGTAAAACATCGTTTTGTCAAGAGTCAATGAGGTTGTGCAAAGTAATCCTATTAATAGACAAGATCCAAGCTTTCACTTTTTTTTTAACAGATTTAAGGAGTGCGGTATGGGTATTCAGGTACAAATGTTTTTTTTTGTAAGTGAATGTTAAAATGATTTACAAAAAGCTGTCGTGGTTCCATTATCTGGATTTATTGAACAAGAGATCGGAAGGTTTAGGGGGTTTGTTGAATATGATTTTTAAGATCCGTTCTTGGACAATTTCCAGAGGCCTTAGTTTGGTTTTTCTCAATCCTCCCCAGCCTATTATGCCATATTGTATGATAGACTCTACCAAGGAGTAATAAATTATCTTGAGATGATTGACCCTAAAGTAGCATTTCATCTGCTTGAATTTAAATATGAGTCGACGCAGTTTGTTAATTACCGTTTGAACGTGGACATCTCAATTCAAGAATGAGTCCACCATAATGCCAAGATATTTAGCTGACAGTGTGATTGGTATAGAATGATCATTAAACGTTATATTTTCGTACTCAGGCAAGTGTTTTTGTATGGTTAATCGTGTTGAAAATAATTATTACATTATTTAGAGATACACCCTATGTGACATGTTTATAAAACATTAGAAAAAGTTCACTTGTTTAAGAAATGTCAGTTAGACGTGTGTGAAAATAATTTCATTAAAAAAGATCTTGTTGATCTACAAAACAGTTTATTCCAGTTATTAAAACCCTAACCTATATAATCTCAACAGGTTATGGGCCCAGGCATCTGCCATTAAAAAAAACTGATCAGCACCAAAAAGTTAAAAAAAGAGGTGAAATACATCTGCATTAAAAAAACTTAGATTGGCGCTAAAAAGTTAAAGCAAGAGGTGAAATAGAGACAGGCATCTGCCATTAAAAAAAACTAAGATCAGCGTTAAAAAGTTAAAGCAAGAGGTGAAATACAGACCATGGCATCTACAGTCGATGATGTAAGTCAAATAGAAAAGTTGAAAGACACCGAAACATTTCAAGTCTGGAAATTTCAACTTCGGATATTGTTCAAGGCGTATGGATTATACGAAATCGTCAATGGGGAAAAATGTTTCCATCTCTAACAAAAGATGAAGAAAAAGCAGACTGGCATCGAAAGGACGCAAGAGCTCAGAAAGCTATAACAACAAGTATTGATACAAAAATCCTTATGCATATCCTCACCTGTGAAACCTCCAAAGAAATGTTCACAAACTGACAATTGTCCAGAATAAAACAAAATTTAGCATCAGATTGAAAGCTCTTGACCAGAAAATTGATAACGAGATGCTCATGTCAAAAATTCTATCAACTTCACCTCCAGAATATAAACATTTCTGTACGGCTTGGGACTCTACACAAAATGACCAGAAAACTATTATCCAGTTGACAGCCCGATTGATTGCAGAAGAAACAAGATTGAAAAATCACGGTGATGAAGGAATAGTAGCGTTCAAATCCAGAGAAAACAAATTCGACAAAAGTAGATACAGTGATCGCATCAATAAGAAGAATGAATACGAAAAGAAGTGTTTTCAGTGTGGAAATCCAGGACATTTCGCTAAAAATTGTCCAAGCAAATCTGGAATGCGTCGTTATTCACAATGTAAATTCTGCAAGAAAACTAATCATCTCGAGAAAAATTGTTTTTTTCGTTAAAATTCCACACAAGATCAAGAACAAAGTAAAATTGCTTTTCTGTCGAACGAGAATGTTCAAGAAACTGATCATTTCATTGTTGATTCCGGATGTTCATCACATATGTGCAATAATAAAGACTTATTCGAATACATTGAGGATAAAAAGTCTGAAATTATGGTAGCGAAAAAACATCAATCTATGAAAGCTGAAGGAAGAGGAAATATTGAGAAGGCATCTTGTACGTTGAGAAACTTTATGTTCCCGATTTGAGTAAAAATTTACTGTCTGTCAATGCCATAACTGAAAATGATGGTGAAGTTGCTTCTCGTGAAAATAAGGTCTTTATAATGGAAGACAATAAAATAATATTGGATGGACGGAAACAAAATGGACTTTATCTTGTTAACCTAGACCAAAACCCAGAAGTAACTTTTTTGACTGAAAATGAAGATGTTATGACTTGGCACAGAAAGTTAGGACATATGAGTGGGACAAATATGAATGAACTGAATAACATGACTACTGGAATAGATTTACAGAAGGAAGACTAGGAAAAACTGGACAAGGTCTGCGAAATTTGCATGAAATCTAAACAGACGAGACTACCATTCATTAGTGAAAGATATCACACAAAAAGGCCACTCGAAATTGTACACACGGATTTATGTGGACCAATTCCAGATAAGGATAAATGGATTTCCGCTTTTGAAGAAGAAAAAATAGCATTGAATAAAAATAATACATGGACTTACGTGGAAAAATCAAATGTAGTTGGACAAAAAGTATTATCAAGCCGATGGTTTCTCAAAATCAAAGATGATGGACGGTACAGAGCAAGACTGGTTATGAGAGGATGCGAACAGGAATATGGAATCGATTTCACAGAAACTTTCAGTCCTGTTTTGAATAGCTGTTCTATTAGAATTTTATTCGCCCTTGCTGCCAACAGAAATCTACTAATCAATAAATTTGATATAAAAACTGCATTTTTATATGGAGAACTGAACGAACATATTTTGATGCACATTCCAGAAGGTTATGAAGAAACCAATAATGTTTGCCTATTAAAAAAATCCCTATAACTCAAACAGGCCCCTCTCAAATGGAATCAGAGATTTTCATGTTTTTAAAAGAGAGAGGACTCATTTCTTTGAAGCTGATCATTGTATTTTCAAGAATGAAGAAGGGACACTATTTTTGGCCATATACGTAGATGATGGATTATTATTGGCAGAACGTGAAGAGGATATGAATAGTTCACTACAAGATTTGGGAAAAGTATTTGAATTTGTCAAATCTGAGAATCCTAGTACGTTTTTGGGAATTGAAATCGTAAGAAAGGAAAATTATATTGGACTCCGACAAAAAGATTACGTTACAACAATTTTGAGGGATTTCAATATGCTAGAAGCAAAACCGGCACCCACACCTATGATTATTATAGATAGAAATCAAGAAAATGGAAGAATTGAAAAGAATTTTCCATTCAGAGAAGCAGTTGGGAGCTTACTTTACCTCATGAATAAAACTCGGCCTGATATAGCATTTCCAGTAAGCTTCTGTAGTCGAAAAATGGAAAATCCCACAAATCTAGACGTTTCCAATCTGAAGAGAGTTATCAGATACTTGAAAGATGAAAAAGATGAAGGAATAAGATATACAGAGGACCCTTTCTTATTGATTTGCATTTATAATGAGTCTCTGAGATCTGTTGCAAAGGTATACCATCAATGGTTTGAATAAAATTCTAATGACAGTTCCATGAAAACTCTTGTCATCAAGAGAATAAGAATTGAGGATTGGTGCTAAGATATAAAAAAATCAGTTTTCCGTATATTTCTGATACTGAAGGCTAGAAAATACAGTTAACATTTCACTAAATTAGTCATGAAAAATATCTCATAAATAAACAAAGCGTTTACTCGAGTATATCTTGTAGATGAAAATAAAAGTATGAATATTTATACGTTAATATATCATGGATATTTCTCTCTTTGAAGTATTTTGTTGTGCTGAGTATTTACTTTTCAAGTATATTTTCGGAATGGGTTGAGAAAAGATATGAATAACATCTCTGACACTTCATCATAATATTTTTCTTACAGTTAACAAGGTTTTCACATATTTGTAACATGCAACTGGCTTCATTTTAGAAACTGGAGCAATGAGTGGTTTTTCTATTTTGACAACACCAGTCAGTTAACAGAAGAATAATTATTAAAAATAAGAAACGGTAACTTTATAAATAAAAATTAACATTTATTTAGGATATTAATAGACTAGGAACATGATTGATCAACATAGAAACAGAGTTGAACGTTTTTGGAAAATTGAGGAGTTGCCGTCCAAGCAATTATTATCAGCAGAAGAGCATTTCGATTCGTGGTTAGTCTTCCTTTAAAAGAACCTCCTTCCAAGTTAGGTAACTCTTGAAATCGTCTGAAAAACGTTTTTATTACCTAGAACAAAAATTGGGAAAAAATTCAAATTTAAGGTTTCAGTACGTTGATTTCATGAATGAATATATCGCCCTGAGTCATATGACTCGGTTAAATTCAATTCCTGATTATGGTTTTTATCTTCCACACCACTGTGTTCTCAAAGACAGTGGCACAACTAAATTGCGAGTTGTATTCGATGGCTACGCAAAAACAACCTCCGGGCATTCGCTCAATAATATTTTGACAGTAGGTCCAACTATACAGGATGATTTACTTTCCACTGTTTTACGTTTCCGTATACATAATATCAATCTGGCCGATGGCATTGAAAATATGTACAGGCGAGTTCTAGTTAACAGCGAGGATAGAAAGTTTCAAAAAATCTTATGGCGATCTGCCACCTCTGAACTTCTAATCGCTTATGAACTCAATACGGCTACTTATGGGACAGCACCTGCAAGCTTTTCATGTATTCGTGCCCTACGTGAGATTTCCCATAACATAAAAAATCCATGACTTTTATGTGGATGATCTTCTTACAGGTGGCAGCACCTCATTAAGATGTATTGCACATTAAAATACAAATTTTACAAATTCTCACAGAATATGGATTCTTTCTCAGAAAATGGGTATCGAATGATTCTCGTGTTTTATGTCAATCCGATAATCAGAATCCCATAAGCATTGGGAGCGATGATCATACTAAGACTTTGGGACTTTTTTGGAACCCGGTCTCGGATGATTCTTCAGCATATTTTATAAAAAATTGAATTGACACATCGGAAATGATCACTAAACGTAAAATACTCAGCTACACGGCTCAAATATTTGATCCAGTGGGATTACTATCTCCCATTACCATAGTGGTAAAAATGATTATTCAAAAGCTATGGAGCTTGCAAATATCTTGAGATGAAATATAAGCATTACTTGGTATTCTTTCAGAAGTGAGTTAAAAAACTCAATGATCTACAAATACCCAGGCTTGCAATCTCTCAACAACCCAAATACGTCGAACTTCATAGGTTTGCAGATGCATCTCAAACAGCATAGAAGTAGAAGTAGAAGTAGAAGTAGAAGTAGAAGTAGAGTAAAGTAAGTAGAAGAGAAGAGTAAGTAAGTAGAAGAAAGTAGAAGCTAGAAAGAAGCTAGAAGAGAAGCTAGAAGTAAAGTAGAAGTAGTAAAGAAGTAAGTAGAAGTAGAAGTAGAAAGAGGGTAGAGTAAAGTAGAAGTGTAGAAGAAGTAAGAGAAGTAGAAGTAGAAGTAGAAGATAGGAGTAAAGTAAAGTAGTAGAGTAGAATGAAGTAAAGAGAATGCAGTAAAGTAGAAAAGAATAGCAAGTAAGTAGGAAAAGATAAAGAATAGAAGTAATAGAAGCAGTAGAGAAGGAGAAATAGCAGTAGAAAGTAGCAGTAAATAAGAATAAAGTAGAGTAAAGTATAGAAAAGAGAAAGTGAATAGCAAGAATAGAAGGAGTAAAGATGAAAGTAAGAGATAGAGAGTAGGAGAAGTAGAAGTAAATGGAAGCGTAACAGGATAGAAGACAGAGTAAATAGAGTGAGTAAAGTAAAGTAAAAGTAGAAGTAGGAGTAAGTAGAAGTAAAGTAAAGATAGAAAGAGGAAATAGGTAAAATAGCAGATAAGGATGCAGTAGGAGATAAAGTAAATAGAAGCTGAGAAGTAAAGCAGTAAAATGAAGTAGAAGTAAATGAAAGAAGCAAAGCACAAAGCGTAAAGTAAAGCTAAAGAGTAGCAAGTAAAGTAAAGTAAGAAGTAAAGTAGAAGTAGAAGGTAAGTAGAAGTAGAAGTAGAAGTAGAAGTAGAAGTAGAAGTAGAAGTAGAAGTAGAAGTAGAAGTAGAAGTAGAAGTAGAAGTAGAAGTAGAAGTAGAAGTAGAAGTAGAAGTAGAAGTAGAAGTAGAAGTAGAAGTAGAAGTAGAAGTAGAAGTAGAAGTAGAAGTAGAAGTAGAAGTAGAAGTAGAAGTAAAGTATAGTAAGTAAAGATACAAGAAGTAAAGTAGAAGTCAAGAAAGAAGCAAGAAGGATATTAATTATATAGTATATAATAAAAGTATATATAAAATGTAAATACACAGAGTAAAGAACATAAATATAACATAAATTATCTGGATAAAAACATTCAGGTGAGGAGTGTCCATCATTTACATTCAAATTCATTTTTATTCAAATCAAGATAGTCATTGACACTATAAAGACAATGTTTCAATAGAAAAGTCTTGATTTGCACCTTGAATTGAAAGAAACCCAGACTCCTTATCCTAGAAGGTAATCTGTTGTACAAATGAAGGTTCAGAGAGTTATTTTGTGACATTTGAAGCCTGAACCGAGGAGTAGAAATTAGATCAGCATGGCGACTGGTGTAACCATGGACATCGGATTGAGTCGAGTATTTATGTTTAGTTTCATGAATTTCAAGTAAACATGAGTAAATAAATAGAGTAGGAAGTGGCATTATTTGATGACTGATGAAGAGAGGACGACAATGTTCACGATAGTGAGCTCCCGCCATTACTCTGATCACTCTCTTTTGAAGAATGAATGCCTTAAGAGAGTGGCACGATTCACCCCATAGAAGAATACCATAGGACAGATGACTATGGAACAAACCAAAATAACATGATTTGAGTACGTTAATACTGACGATATTTTCAAACGTCGAATCAGAAAGGTAATACTAGACAGTTTCTTCGCTAATGCTGCGATATGAGGGCCCCAGTTGAGTCTATCGTCAAGTTGCATGCCAAGTAATTTCACACAGTTACCTCGAGTGAGATTTGATTTGGACGATATAAGAATGGATTCTTTTCCAAGTTGAGTTTAAGTTTATTACTAGTAAACCAGGTTTTGGCTAAATCCATTATATTATTAGATAACGTGGACAGATTGCCAACATTATTACTCTGACAAATAAATGTTGTATCATCTGCAAAAAGAACGCTTTTCGTTGGAAGAATGGAGAAATATAAATCATTTATATAGATTAAAAACAGAAGGGGTCCCAGAACCGAGCCTTGAGGAACACCGTGATTTACTGTCTTACTATTCGATAGAACACCATTTAGTCTGACACATTGAGATCGTTCACTGAGGTAAGATTCGAAAAAATTGAGAGCTAAGCCCCTGATGCCATAACAGTGTAATTTTTCCAATAGTATATCATGTGAGACACAGTCGAAGGCCTTGGAAAGATCACATAACTCAAGTTGTGAGTGTTTACCTTCCTCAAGGCCCTCGACAATGTCCGACACTACTTGGAGAAGAGCTTTTGTTGTGGACATCTTTTTTCTAAAACCATATTTACCTGGACAAAACAGAGAGTGCATATAGACTTGGAGCATGGGAGAGGAGTTTAACGTGAATCGGAAAAACGCAGCCAGACAGTATCACTTATCCCCATTTACGGCTGTGATAAAAAGGTTTTGTACAAAGTGCGATAGTTCAAATTTTTCGGTCGCAAACGTCAAAACGGCATTTGTATTGATGATTCGTCGGGTAAAAGCTTCCAAAAAGAGAGGCACAGTGTCCAGTGTTAAAAGCGCGCCTACAATAAATGAATGGCAATGAACGAGTCGGCCGCAAATAAACTCGAATCAAATGTAAATGACGTGAGGGAAAAAAAGAAGTGGTCGGGTGACCACTGCTGTGCTGTAGGGTGCAAAAACACTCGTTTAAATGCACCCGCGAATACGAAATCCCATGTTTTTTCTATCGTTAGCTACAAACGTGACCAAAGGGAAAAATGGATACTGGCAGTACGAAGAGTAAAGTGAGTGGAATGTCTGTTATTATTGTACATTAATAAACAACTAGTATTACTTTTTTGTTGGAAATTATTGACAAATTGCAATAAATGCAGTATTGATATTCACTTTGTATGGTATATACCTACTTGGACATATTGAAAGTCAATTCAATTCAATAATTACAATAATCTAGAAAACATGCATGAAACGTATTTTTACGTATTCAAAATAATTTTTTTGGTCAAATTCTGACAGTGAACGAACACTATGAAAAATATGTGAAAATGTATGTATGTATAAAAGAAAACAATTTTTCGATATATTTTTTTATATTTCTTCAATATTTATTAATATTTTTTTATTATTTTTGTTTATTTATTTAATAATCAATTGTTTTCACTTCCCTCACCTGACACACATAACCCGAATGCACCAATGCGGCTCCTTTTCACACAGACTAATTTTCGAAAACGATGTCACTTGAAATGGGTAAAAACCCGATTGCAACCACCACTTCGTGATGGATACGAATATAAAACTCTTTTCAACTTGACAATAAACTTCATGTAAACACTACGATGACAAGCGAATTACGTATTCGCAGTGCCTGTGTCAGTCGGTTAAATGCGGTTCACAGACTACTCGTCTCAATCTGCATTTTATTCATTACTAGGGCAATTTAATTCAAAGGTTATACATGCCGAATTACAATGCAACTGCAGTTTTCACGTTTGTAACAAACAAATGTAAACGGTTGCACTTTAAAAACACTATATTTATCACAGGGGCAAATACGGATAATTTGCGCCATCTGGAGTAAGTCGCCCGATTTCCCCATTCATTGGAAGCGCAGTCGGCCAACATTGAGCCGTTTTTTTTTTGGAGGCTGTAAGTTTTTTTCATAGTAACAGTAGTGTTAGATAGTTAAGATTGATGAATTGTTTTATATTAGTTTTATATTTGTTGAATGAGAGGTTTTCTTTCAAACTGCGACCGAGTTTATTGTAAAATTTATAAATAAGGTTATAGTACCATAAACTAGGTTCCTAAACTTCTTCACCTCCAATACCGGATTTAAGAGTCTTGAATTTTTTGTGTTCTCGTCTGAACAAAGCTCGTATTGAAGAAGTTTTCTTTTTAGTGCCTTTCGTAATATTTGCAAAATATTATCATCATAAATTCTTACTCGTTTTACTTTTTTTGAGCCGTGTTAAATAAAGAAATAAAGCGGTTTTTCCGCCAACTACACACTAGCGAGCAAGTAACGAGCGAAATAGCACGCCCAACCAGGTTTTCAGCCTGAACTGAAAACCGGCGAGCGCGGTTGCGCTCGTGTTGGCGCAACACACACTCCGGCGAATATTCGGCGAGCCTAACAATGTTAGCCGACCGCGCTCGCCAATGAATGGGGGCCTTAATGGAGCATGCATTTACCTGAGGTCATCGAATGACTATAGCATTGTCGTGGTTAAAGGATTCTCCACATTCTTAGAAGGTTTTTGTTTCCAATCGGGTGGCTTAACACCAAAAAAAACGGTCCAAATGCTCTAGTGCACTTGACACTATTTTGATTACAGCAATACATTTTTCACTTACGAACACTAAAGTGCAGTATTTGCTGTAAATAAAAAAAGAACTCTAACAACAAAGTAATTACCATTATCAAAGTTTTCAAACTTCAATCACGTAATTTTTTTAGAAAGTTCAAATTGAAAAAAAAGATTGCGACCTCGATGTTGGATTAAAATTAATTTTTGGCCGCACTAAGTGCAAATAACTTGCTCCTTGTCATAATTAAGGATATGTAATTGGAGTCTCATTGATAGTTATAAACACACAGAGTGTTAGTTACTAGCAATCTTCATTTTATAATTAGCCTACTTTGATCTTGTCATAAATATCAGTGTCATTAGGAAGATCACGGGTATGCGCAAATGTATCACCAAAGGCCAATAGTATCGCTTTAGGCTTGCATTTGGCATTTCGTTCACGTAGTGGTGCATGTGATTTAATCTCCAAACTAAGAAGTGGATTAAACAAATACCGAGACTTAGAATCCATCAATTTGTTGATATTACAAATATTCATTACTAATGTGCAAAAAGCGATAACCAAAAAAACCTCTATTTTATTCATAAATGTATGTTTATCAAATGTATGTATTTGCTAATATGCGATAATAAGCCAAACGAAGATTTGAATGTCTAAAACAAAAAAGCAGAAATGTTTATTTATTTATATTTGGAAAAAGTTTGCTACACCACTTTCAAGGACCTTGTTTTAGTGGTTGCTGCAATTTATTTACCATTTTATGTATGGATAGGTATACACATTTTTCATACATTTATGTAACTAGTCTTATATGGCAAGTACATTATTATTATTATTACTTGCGCTCTGTATCTCAAAGGATAAACATTAAAACTTTGTCAGTAAATGCAGTTTGTCTTGTCAATCTAAAAATCAATAAACAAGATTGTGATAAATACTTCACATACAAAACAAATACGTGTGCAAAATTTCAAACATTGCGGACATCTGAAAACGGGTGAAAATTAATTTAAGATATTTCATTACCTACATTCATACATACATACAGATGAAGCTAATAAAGCATACATACAGATGAAGCTAATAAAGCATGTATAAAATAAATAATAGTTTAAAAAAACTGAAAAACACGCTTTTATAGAAAACCAGACTAAAAAAATATAAAATAAAAAAAAAAAAATATTAAAAAAAAGCGTGGGGTGCATGGTATCGCCTCGGCCAACAATCACCTGTGATCTGAGACATTTCTTACTTTACTGCCCTAGGTGTGTAATGTACTATATAATTATGCACCCCACGCTTTTTTTTAAATAAAATACATTTTTTTCTTATTTTCAATTTTTTTAGTCTGGTTTTCTATAAAAGCGTGTTTTTCAGTTTTTTTAAACTATTATTTATTTCCTACTTTTTAGTGTGATTTATTTATAAAAGCGTGTTTTTTTAGTTTTTTTTTATTTATTTATAATTTTTTTGCAAATTAAAAAATGGAATCATCTTATCAAATTAGGCAATCATAATCTCCGACCCCAAAAACCCCCACATACCAATTTAGAATAGAATCATACCATAATCACAAAACTCGGCCGCCATCTTGAATTTTTCAATTTTTACAAAAGAATCATAATATTTGACCCCAAAAACCCCCACATACCAATTTTGAATAGAATCAGACCATAATCACAAAACTCGGCCGCCATTTTAAAGCCGCCATCTTGAATTTTTCAATTTTCACAGAAGAATCATAATATTCGACCCCAAAAACCCCCACATACCAATTTTGAATAGAATCAGACCATAATCACAAAACTCGGCCGCCATTTTAAAGCCGTCATCTTGATTTTTCCAATTTGCACAGGAGAATCATAATATTCGACCCCCAACAACCCCCACATACCAATTTTGAATAGAATCAGACCATAATCACAAAACTAGTCCACCATTTTGGAGCCGCCATTTTGAATTTTTCAATTTTGACAAAAGAATCATAATATCCGACCACGAAAACCCTCAGATACCAATTTTGACGCGAATCGGACCATAATCACAAAACTCGTACGCCATATTGGAGCCGCCATTTTGATTTTTTTCACACAAAAATTTCTTAATGCATTGTCACCGGAATTATGTACACCTGCCAAATTTCAAATCATTCAGGTCTGGAAGTGGGTCAAAATCACAAACAAACAAACAAACATACAAGTGAAGCTAATATAAAGCGTGTAAAAATGTATACCCATTCGATTTGTTCCATTTCTTTTGAACTAGCTCATGATTTATCATAGTTGATAATTTATTTTGAATTCATATTTTCAGTTTTTTTAAGGTTGAGTGGACGAGAATGGTCCATTAGTCAATAACAGCATTCATTAAACATACAAAAATTGAGGTTCTGGCAAGAATCATGTTCAGCTCATTTCGTTCACTGCGATTCAATATACTCAATTTAATTGAGAATGTTTCCCTTTTCAACATGAATACCCCACAAGAGGTTATCTTGACGATGGAAGATAGTGACTAAGGTTTATCTTTCAGTCGCAGATGATTCCACATCTGATTTTATGAACATCCTGTTTATATTTTCAACAAATCACTCAATAAAGGTTTTCCGTAATCACTTTCAAGTATAGGTACTTTGAAATCGCATACTTTTTGTGACAAACTGTAAATTATTATAGCATGTTTTCACTATTCCCAATAACAATGGTTTTATTGATCTAATGTGGTGCTGAATGTATAACTTTTATAATATTTACTATACGTACACTCTGGAATTTTGCTTATCAAAATAGATTTTATTTTTACTCAGTTGAATTTAAAGTTCATCGATTATCGGGACATGATTGAAATTCTCAGTTCAGTTAATTCAGCTTTCTTTTCGATTATATTTGAAAAAGGTCATTAGTAGGTTGCTGACGGCAATAATAATATTTCTTGTTAACTCAGATCTTTGGCATTTTTATGAATTGTATCAACTTTTAGTCGATGCGTTGCACTCAATGAAAAATATCATCATTTATGTTAATAATAATAATGTTTTGGTTGTGGTTTAGTTGGGATTAGGATCAATATGGATTGAAGAAAAAAACTGTTGTTTTCTTGCCGACGTTTCGAATTAATTCAATTCATCCTCAGGGATCTGTAACAATGGTTCCTCAAATAGTGAAAAAGGTTTAATTTTTTAATTTTTCAATCATTATACTTGTCACGATGTATCATTGTACTTAAAATTTATGTTAAAATGTTATTCAGACGTGATAGATACACAGAAACGAAACTCCAAACGGGCACAATGTTGCTCGTATACTAACGGGTCGAAAATGAAATACTGAGATGAGAAACTAAAATTAAAAGAAACAATTCAGAAAAAAATATACAGTAAATAAAGAAACAATGCCAATGTTTTTATTATTGATAAGGAGGCCAGGTGTCGGCCAAACAAAGATAATAGTAATAGTAATTCATCTGGGCATTAATCAAGTTGAAAAAGGCTGTGTTTAAACCATCAATGGTGTTTACACTGTCATGTTTGAAGATTTGAATCATTTCGCATTTTCGAGAGGTGTGGTAGAACATCTAGAACTACCGGGTTTGTGAATTCATAATTATGTTGACATGTTCAACGAGAGCAGTAGGATTGATAGTGTTTAGCTTTTTGGTGTCCCTCTCATGTACAGACATACGTTTCCTTAAATACCTTCCTGTTTGTCCAACATAACATATTTGCAATTGATTTTGTAAATTTCATTAGATTGTTACTCTAAAGGAGTTTTCTCTTTCTGTCGTGAGAAAAACCGTTTCCCAAAGGTGTTGTCATTTGTAAAAGCAATTTTTGAATGTTTGTCTTTCAAAACTGTTGCTATTCTTTCGGAAAGCGAAATTATTCAAATCTTCAAACTGACAGTGTAAACACCAGGAGAGACATTGATGGTTGAAACACAGCCTTTTTGAACTTGAATGCCCAGATGAATTACCATTACTATTATCTTTGTTTCGTCGACACCTGGCCTCCTTATCAATAATAAAAACATTGGCATTGTTTCTTTATTTACTGTATATTTTTTATGAATTGTTTCTTTCAATCTTAATTTATTATATCAGTATTTCATTTTGGTTCCGTTAGTATACAAGCAACATTGTGCCCAGTTTGGAATTTCGTTTCTGTGTATCTATCACGTCTGAATATGTTTTTAAATTTTAAGGATTTTAACTCGGAAATAACTACTTTTTGGTGAGTATTTTTCTTAATATTTTAACATGAATTTTAAGTACAATGATACATCGTGACAAGTATAATAATTAAAAAATTAAAAAATTGAACTTTTTTCACTATTTAAGGAAGCATTGTTACAGAGCCCTGAGGATGAATTGAATTAATTCGAAACATCGGCAAGAAAACAACAGTTTTTTCTTCAATCCGTATCGATCCCAATCCCAACTAAACCACAACCAAAACATTGATACTGGATCACTAACCATTGCTTTTGAATAATAATAACGTCTATTCATAGATATAACAATACTGTAAAACAAATACAAGTTAATACAAAAATGTTAATAAACATTTGCAACATCCACAGAAATATTGTGCATACTTGTATGTGGTGAAAAAAAACATAAATCAAAATATTACCTAATTATATTTTTTCAGTTGAAATAATTTTCATTGTTTTAGCTTTCTATCATTTTGTGTATTTTTGTTCTGTCCTTTTCATTAACAAATAATGAAAGTTGGATTTCGAAGCGATTTAAAGAAGTTTCATCGATTATTCTTTGTGGTAGTTATGAAATGCTTACTATTACGATCTGCTGGCTAATTGACTTAAATTTAACATTGTCTACTACAGCTTATGAGAGTAGTCTGAAAAGTTCCCGGCCTGAACATGAAGATGGCAGCACTCGTCAACAATAGCTGAGGAATGTGTTTGCGCTTCTTTTGAAAGGTAATTAAATTGCAGCCATTTTGGACGCGCAGTTGTTTGACAATCGTTTGGATGAGTCGAGTATCAAGCTGTCATTAAATATTTGTTTTTGAAAGGCAATACGTCTACGCAAATCAAAGACTAGTTGGACGCTGTGTACGGGCACTCTGCATCATCCTTCACCACCGTGAAATTTTGAGCAGCTGAATTTGAACGTGACCGTACCAACTTGGGAGAAGATTAACGTTCGGGACGTTCATAAACCTCAACCACTGACGATAGCATCGCTCAAGTTCACCAAATGATGCTAGACAACCGTCGAATTGAAGTGAGAGATATAGCAGGGTCTATGTCTATAGAACGTGTTTGTCTGACTGAAGATTTTTACCATTATTACAGTTCACCCTCGTATATATCCATTCTGAAAAAAAATATAGCTTCCATTTTCTGCAATTGACGTCACGATCTTGAAACATTAAAACCTGTTACAACATGCTAGAAAAAACTGATTGGTTTGTTTTCTGCACCGAGAGATGTTCTCCGGGAAATTCGTTATTGATTACGTCTGTAGTTGGCAAAGCTAACCGAGGACCTTTGAACTTCACTGGAAAATTCATGGGTCATAAAAGGGATGAACCTAGCAAGCCACTCTCCTGGTTATTCGTAACCTCCAGACATTTTCGTTCGCAATGTTATTGGCCGAAGTTTATACGTGCGGTGAATTTAGAGTTTTGGATAGTTTATGAGTGAGTTATTTGGGGGGAGTAGGTGTACGTAAAAATGAAATTCAGTAAGAAATAGTGGAAATTATATCACAGAGTCCTTCTTGAGTGTAAAAACCGACCACTAGTTTTGATCCACTGAAATAATTGCTTCTTATCGATAGTATATCGATAGTATGTACTCTAACTTATTTCTAGTGCAAACCCGAACATTACGGGGTAACTTCTATAGGCCTTTTCACTTAGATGATTTTTTAAGACGCATGCGCTCGTTTTGAGACCCCAAGTCTGATTGGCTATTGGGAAAGTGAATAGCCATTGGTTAGTTTTGAAATAACAATTTGAGATTGGCTTAGTTCAAAATTAGCGGTATTTTCACATTATGTCAACAGTCAACTTCATGACAAATGCACCTGCTTACATTGGCGTTCGTAACTGAATAAGTAAGGTTAAGTACTCATTACCTATTTTATACCGCCAAAAACCTTTCATTCGTAGATAAAATAATGTACACGAATATTTTCTAATGGTGAGTTTTCTTCTCCATGTAAATTCAAGTCAACTATCCATAGGAAAACTCGAAAATATTTTATTTCCTTTAAAAAAAAAAATCGCCGTCAATGCCGTTGGGTCTGAAGGTAAACAAAGTTAGTCATTTGTCATCTAAATGAAAAAGCCTATTGGGGCTAAAACTTAAAAGAATAATGAGAAAGATTCGAGGAAAGGTGTATCTGATACACGGGTGTGAAAACAGCCACGGTTTTCGATCTGGCAACACCGCGTGGCCCTATCATATCCACGCCTGGATTGCAGACGTTCGGAGTTTTCAATCAGTTCGTGTCTCGAAACAGGCCGATTACCTACAGGGGACGGGGGCGGCGAGACTTCCTCACCGGCATTTATTACCGGTGTCTTCCGTTTCATTTCACGGAATCTCTCGAACCTTAAGAATAATTCCCATTTTTCCCGTTCCTCCTGCGATACCACCTCCCAAACAGCACTAGACATCCTAAAGACGTTCAATTTATGTACATATAATGCCTGAACGTCCAGAGGCATGAAATGGACGTCTCTAAGACGTACATGACTGGACGTCTTAGAGACGTACATGAATGGACGTCTCCGAGACGTCCCTCAGAAGTTAGAAATGTTGATTTTTTTTTCAATAAAGTGACATCAAAGCTTTTCCAAAAGAAGCGCAGTATATGATGTTTAGTGAAAACAAAATCCTAAATAAGTATACAGATGATCTGTACAACATTATAATTTGAATAACTGTATAGTTTTTGTTGAAATTTTCCCATGCAAGAAGTGACCATTCCTCATTTTTTCTCCTTTATATGCGATCTCATTGAGCGGTTGTTGATGTTGAAGCTTTCTTTTCACCGGTTTCCATATCATGTAACGAAGAATGATTAAGCGACCTTTCAATTGGTGGGATTTGACAAATGTCAGTTTTCAACCAATCATAAAAGCACAATGAAAAAGGATGCAGCAAATTATCGTCGAGCGTCGGGACTTCTCGTCCTCTTTCGTCTTTTCTCCTCGAGCAATTTGGACTTCGGACTGTGTACCAATTATTGTGGTTGCGTTGTTTATGTGTTACAGTGTTATTGATAATCGTCGAAAAAAACAATCAATCGAGGTAAGTCGACTCCATATACTATAATGGCTCTACAGAAATATATGCGTCCCGAAAGGCATACCAATTTTTGTCCCTACTTGGATGATTGCGTAAGTTCAACCAACATCGTGATGGCGGGTAGTAATGGAAACCGAATGTCACCCTGGAAAATATAAATCTGACCAAAGATACAAGGACGGTTGCACAAGACGAAAATAATAGTTTTCCATTGTAAATAATGCAATGACAGGTGCAGACAGTCAAAATGATAATTTTTTCATTCCCAATCATTCATCCATGCTAGGAAACGAACCATAAGCACAAGCTGTTGATCCGCCATCAGCTGATCATTTTTGTTTTTCAGATGATAGTAATGACTCCTGTAATGAAACGGAAATAACACCACTCTTGTTATCAAATTGGGTTTTGAAACATAATATAACCTAAACATCCTGAGTTTACCATGTGATTCAAGAACGTTCTGACAAACCTGATTTTATTTCATAATTTAAAAAAGTTTATTATTGTTCTAGGTGTCAGTGAAATGACAAGAATATTCAAGGATCGAAAGGAAACTGAGAAATCCATACAGGCTTGATTGAGAAGAGCGGAAGATCGAACATCATACAAAAATAACAAAAATGTTTAGATAATTCAATAAAGAATATTGTACAAATTTTGTTTTTCTCAATTATATTTCTAACCTTAAATGTACTGAATACTAAAGTCCTTTTAATGTCCAGAAAAGGTTTCATTCAGGTCCGTATTGGACATAAACTGGACATTCGATAGACATCTTAAAAACGTCTTTATGGACGTCTTGGAGACGTCCATATTGACGTCTTCGAGACGTCCTTAAGACGTCCCGTTTTGTAACATTGGACGTCTTAAAAACATCCTTTGGACGTCTTTAAGATTTCACTGGACGTCTTGATGACGTCCCGAACATCTTAGAGTGGATGTCTTAAAGACGTCTTTAAGACGTATTTGTGCTGTCTGGGCTGCCGAATAGCAGGCATTTCACTATTCGGGCGGGCTGTTTGATGAACGGCCTCGCGTGCAGGTGGGACCCCTTCGATCGGGGCCTCGTCACTAGCTCTATAGCAATTGGGCTCTGATAGACGAGAATCATTGTCTGGAGTGCAGGGGCGGTTTGACTCATACATTCTCACTTCATTCATTCCTGAATAAGTTGAAACTGGTTTTAAAAAATTGAGTGGGCTGGAGGCCCCTGAACTTAATGTATTTCGTTCTAAATTTTGGAAGGCTTCCACAACTCGTTGAGGAGAGACATTATTTACTGGGGTACTGGGGTAACTCAAACTACCCTGGCGGGTCTATCGCCGAAATTCAAAATATTACTGGAGGCTCTCAATGGCCTATTGAAACAAAAATTATTGGAATTTTCCCTCTGACTCAGATCACGCATTGTATTCTGTTCAACAGAAAAATTATTCGGTGTTTCATCATTGTCTTCAACAGGAAAGTTCCCCACGGGAATTTTGTTCGCATTCATACGATCCATACTTCCTCTCACACGGTTTAACCTAGGAGATGTAAGTGAATTTAAATGCACCGCTTTTTGCGAATCTAGTGGGACGCTAGATTCCGTTGCGCAATTTTCGACGCGTCGCGATTCAACAAACAGCTGTGCGCTCTTCGGGCCTAAACTTTCTGAGACAGAATTATCCCTATTGATTTCAGGGCTCTCCAAGCTAGAGCCAAAAGAAAAATTATTTTCAACAGAAAATGAATCACGGACTGGCGCTGTTAAGATGGGCTGAAAAGCCGACCGGTTCTCATGTGGAGAACAAACAAGAGCTTGGGTATATGAAACTCGCGTGATACCTTCAACGGGGTGAAGTACACATGAAGTTTGTTGAATTTGTGTTTCGGGGCGAGTCCTCGAGCGTAAATTGTAGGACATGGGGGATGTCAAAATGAATTTACTCCCTAAAATTAAACGCGTACCGTGGCCTATCTTAATAAAATTTCCCTAAGACAGAACTATATAACGCGTACAACTGCAAACACGACGGTCATACAGAGGCACCTACGATCCCTACACATATTCGACACACATGAACTAAAACTTTTAGTTGTGTTGACAGAATTTATTATTAATAACCCTTGTTTACACCTATCACCGCAGTGTAACTGATACGTTTTTAGTCGCAGAAACACTCGTGCACTGAGGTTCATACAGGTGTATGATCTCTAGGTTCAGTCTGGTGGACGTCTCGCTTCAGTGTATCTGTCACAAATCGCGGTTTGTGAGGGATATCACGTCAGTGAGCTGCCGACGATATGGGGGTAATCTCCCAGCCTCAAGAGAAATCAAATTAGGCTTGTTCCACCCCGCATACCAAAGCACACGTGTACAGGATCCTGCAAGAGAAGGGTTAATTAATATACAAATCAACGTATAACGTAGAAATCAGCTGGACGCTGATAAAACCTGTATCAGGAGCTGAAACGAAAAGGTTGATTAATCAAAAGACTGGAGGCTAGAACTCTTGAAGTTGACGATCCTAGAATCCCTCAAACTGCTGCCGTTGGCTATCAACCCTCTAGTCCTTAGGAATTCTCAAAAATAAAAATTATCGCTAGGCTTCGAGATCACAGTTAGGACTCCAAATAACTGTGAAAGAATGAGCTGCTTTTCCCCAAGAAGCACTCGCCTAATATCCACTGGACAGGCTATAGTCGCAGAAAATCGCACGCACGCAGCGCGCTTTCAAAGAATAAACAATATATAACTCACCCCCAGGTCGTAGAGCGTATTCCAACTCGAGAGGCCGAGGGGAGAGAAGTGAACTCCCACTGGACTCGTTACAGTCGCAGAAAATCGCACGCCGTCAGCGCGCCTTCACAGTGTAAAAGAAAATATCACTCACGTATTCGAGCTTGAGAGGCCGGCGAAGTGAACTCACTATCTTCGATCTTTTTGAAAAGCCTTCCAGGCTTCGAAGACTATTACTCCACCACCCATAGCCGGCTAAAATCCCGTTCGTCCGTTGTATTTTTTCTATGGTTCTCAGAGAAAATCTGTTTTTAACTCACATCTTGAAAAAATATACCGGAAGCCGAACAAAGACACAATATCTCTTACACTTTTTTTTTTTTTTTATTCAATATTCAAAGTCGCATCAATCTACAAGATTATTAGCGATATGTGGTTTTTACAGTCTATATGTCATTGATAATATTTATGTCAGAGAGGAATGCACATAATTGTTTTGATTTGCTGCTGTCACTGAAATTATCAATCATTGTTCGTCCTAATTGATGGGTTAGTCTCTCTCTCTTAAATTTTAGGCACTCGATTACGATATGTTTCACGGTTATATTCGTTCCGCATACGTCACAAGTTGGAACTTCACTATTTTTTAAGAGGTATTCGTGTGTGAGTCGTGTATGCCCCAGTCGTAGTCTTGTAAGTATGATCTCCTGTCTTCGATTTTTAGACATACATTTACTTGATAACACTGACGGTTTGATTTCTTGTAACTTCGAGTTCGAATTATTCCACTGTTGTTGCCATGTGCTGTTCACTATCTGCCGGAGTAACATCTTAGCGTCATTGCGTACTACAACTTGTGTTTCTTGTATGTCCTGATTGTCAGCGGCTGCTCGTGCCAATTTATCAACTGCCACATTGCCGGCTATTCCTACATGTGACGGTATCCATATGACGCAGATTGATGCATTTCTCAATTGTAATATGTATAGTTCCCTTTTTATGAGTTGTAAAATTGGGTGGTTGGGATATTGTTGATTCAATCCGAGGATTGATCTCTTACACTTGTTTTACAAAATCCCAAACTTTCAAAAGCCCTACCAAGGATTAACTGCAAATCGTAAATTGCGCCTTTCTAGCCGAAAATCTCAAGTGCTATTGACAATAGATACTGGGTTTATGGCCCACCCGTCGAGCGCACCCCAATTACATCCTTCACGTCAATTTCAGTTTGAAACTGGAAAAACGAATACCGTGTTCATTTCTCATATGCATATGCGCTCTGAGATTAAATGTACCCAGGGTAATTTGATGACAGGGATTTGGCCCAGAAAATAGTTTTCCACACGACATTCGCTTATCTCTTCAGCGTCTTATTCTTCAAACTAAGTAGGTAGTAGGTAAACTACGAAGGCGTAGAAGGGCCAACAACAAAATATTTTTTTAAACATTTGGAATTGCCACTTTGAACTGACAGTTGTCACTTTGAAGTGACTATTGTCACTTTGAACTGACTATTGTCACTTTGAAGTGACAATTGTCAGTTCAAAGGGACAATTGTCAGTTCAAAGTGGCAATTCCAAATGTTTTTGTAAGTGACAATTGTCAGTGCAAAGTGACAATTGTCAGTTCAAAGTGACAATTGTCATTAATGTGACAAGTGTCAGTTCAAAGTGGCAATTGTCAGTTCAAAGTGGCAATTCCAAAAGTTTTTAATAATATTTTGCTGTTGGCCCGTCTACGCCTTCGTATCATTCGTATTTTGAAAGGCTTCAGGATGGGAAGAGGTGAAGAGAATTACAATCATCTTTTTCAATTTCTGAGCGCACAATCGTTTGTAAGGCAGTATGAAAAAAAGTTGGGCATATTCGAAACAAATAAAAATTCATATTTTCCAATCAGAGCGATGTATCGCACTCTGAGAGGGTAGAGAGTGTTTATAGAACCTTCCTTCCTTCTCCACTTTCGGAAAGCAGATTCGTTTGTAGGAAAAAAGTTTTAGAATTTTAGAAAAAAAGTAAAAATTAATATTTTATTTTCTAAACGGAGCGATGTATCGCACTTTGACTGGGTAGGTAGTATTTATACAACCTTCCTTCTTCAGCTTCTGGAGACAGAATCGTTTGTAGGGCCGTAGGAAAAAAGTTGGGAATTTTCGAAAAAAATACAATTTTCTAAACAGAGCGGTTATCGCATTTTGATGGGTAGATAATGTATATACAACCTTTCTTCTTCAGCTTCTGCAGGCAGAATCGTTTGTAGGGCCGTAGGAAAAAACTTGGGAATTTTCGAAAAAAATAATCATTCATATTTTCCAAACAGAGCTCTCTATCGCACTATGACTGAGTAGAAAATGTGTACAACCTTTCTTCTTTAGCTTTTGCAGGCAGAATCGTTTTTAGGGCCGTAGGAAAAAAGTTGGAAATTTTCGAAAAAAATAAAACATATTTTCCAAACAGAGCGGTGTATCGCACTCCGAGTGGGTAGACAATGTGTATACAACCCTTTTTCTGCAGCTTTTGCAGGCAGAATCGTTTGTAGGGCCGTAGTAAAAAGGTTGGGAATTTAAAAAAAAAACATATTTTCCAAACAAAGCGATGAATCGCATTCTGAATGGGTAGAGAGTGTTCATAAAACCTTCCTTCTCCACTTTCTGAAAGCAGATTACTTTGTAGGGCAGTAGGAAAAAAATTGGGAATTTTCTAAAAAAAATTAAATTCATATTTTCCAAACACTTTGAGTGGGTATACAATGTGTATACAAGATTTTTTCTTCAGCGTTTGCAGGCAGAATCGTTTGTAGGGCCGATTCTGCCTGCAAATACTGAAGAAGAAAGGTTTTTATACATATTGTCTACCCACTCATAGTGCGATACACCCCACTGTTTGGAAAATATGAATTTTTATTTTTTTCAAAAATTCGCAACTTTTTTCCTACGGCCCTACAAACGAATCTGCTTTCAGAAAGTGGAGAATGAAGGTTTTATAAACACTATTTACCCATTCATCGCTCAGATTGGATTTTTGTTTTTTTTTTTCGAAAATTCCCAACTGTTTTATTTCAAACGATTCTGTCTGCAAACGCCAGAAAAAAAGGTTGAATACACATTGTCTACTCACTCAAAGTGCGATACATCGCTCGGTTTGAAAAATATGAATTTTAATTTTTTTGGAATATTCCTCACTTTTTTCCTACGACCCTACAAACGAATCTGCTTTTAGAACGTGGAGAAGGAAGGAAGGTTCTATAAACCCTCCACCCCTCAGGTGCGATTGCTTTTTGGAAAAAATGAGTTTTTTCGTACTTCCTTACAAACGATTGTGCGCTCAGAAATTAAAAAAGATGATTGTAATTCTCTTTCCCACTTCCCACCCAGAATGCCTTTCAAAATACGAATGATCTCCTAATTTAGAAAAATAATTTTCACCTCATATGTTCCATATCATTTTTCTATTTCGCGGTCATTTGTTTACCTACTACCTACTTAGTTTGAAGAATGAGATGCTGAAGAGATGAGCAAACTGATTGAAAACTCCGAACGCCTGCAATCCAGGGGTGAATACGATAGGGCCGCGCGGTATTGCCAGATCGAAAACCGTGGCTGATACAAGTCAATTCCTTCTAAGATATATTTTAACGGAATACATACATTGATACCACTCTGACTGTTCGCTAGCAAAACCCCCCTTCCAATTCTCAGATACACCAAACTTCTATTCAATTTCACGCAAAAAAAATCTTATCCTTTTTACCATTTTCAACAGTTTGAGCTCGCCATGAATAAAACACTCAATTAAAGAGAGCTGATTCCAGCCCCTGCATGCTTGACCCATATTTCAGTCGCAGATTGATGGCAGAAAGCGATAAACGACGTGTTCGTGACTGGAAAAAATTTGAACGGATATGCTCTGAACATTTCCCGACAATATTTTTTATATATCACGCTAACACGATTCTGCGTGATAACTGAAGTGAATTATTCTATTCATATGGATATTTCAATACATTTTGGTAAAGACATTTCTGGGCGTGGAAATAGGCTAGTGGAACAAACTGTCAAACTTATTAAACAAATGGCATAATCTCAACATAAAAATCAAGAAACCGGGACCCCTCATCTTGAATTTTATACAATACTTCAGAAGTATCAGTCAATCAATCAATCAAAATATACTTTATTGTCCAAAGAATTAGATTCTCATTGATAAAGCATATTTGTTAGGAAATAATATGTAGGCAATAGCCAAAATATCGTTTATGTTTTCTATAGTTTTTTTTTTTCAGTCTTTGAAATTCCAAATTTTCACTTATAATCTCCCTAGAGCATGAATTATTGCCGGAAATTTTTTGAGTAAATGAATTTTTTGAAAATTATCACGATAATTTTCTATAAAAATTCATGTACGAGACAAATTTCCCGCAATTAATTCAAGCACGTGGGGGATTCGTTAAGAAAATTTTATACCGGAATTATATTTAATAGAAAACATTAAGTAAATATTTATTTTGACGTTATTCACAAATAAATAGAAGGCTGTGTGTAATGGGAGTTTTGGGGAAGATTTTTTCTGATTTTCCCCGTTCCCTAGTAAAATAAAATATATAATATCAGATAAACTATTATGTAAAATTAATTGATTTCATACAATTTTCTTACTAGGTTTCAGGGAAATGTTAATATTGACTAAAAATGAAAGTGGATACGTATTGCGGGAGATATTTTTTTATTTTCCCCGTGCCCTAGTAAAATAAAATATATAATATCAGATAAATTTTTATATAAAATTGATTGTTTTCATACAATTTTCTTACTGGGTTTCAGGGAAATGTCAATATTGATTAAAAATAAAAGTGGATGTTCGTTTGCGAGATTTTATTTTTTTATTTTTGCCTCCCTATAAAATAAAATTTAATTAAAAATAATTGATTTCATATAATTTTCTTGGTTTCAGGGAAATGTCAATATTGACTACAAACAAAGGTGATATACAGCAAAAAAAAATATAACTATACCTATACATATATACTTAAATATTTTTCATATTCTTTTAGGTTTAATTCTAAGAATAAATTAGTTTTTCAAATAATTCAGGAAATCGGGATATTTTATTCTTTATTCTAAATAGAATGATGTTGGCGTATGTTGCCGGTTAAAAAAATATTTTGTAAAGTTAGCCATGGATTTGACATTCACTACTCCTGTCGATCAATATTTTATTTGTGGCATTATAAGTTCCCCATATATAACATTGTATACAATCATAAGTTAGTAAAAAAGTGATAATAAAATGAACTTTCAATCGTATGAATTGTGTTCCTTATGCAAAGAATCACAGCACATTGAAATGTACCATAAAAATGTAAAATATCTAACATACCTAGTGGAAGAATCTGGATTAAATCCTGAGCAAAAAAACTTATTTAAAGAGATTGGCAACATTCTGCGTGATATTGTGCCTTCTTTTGGACACAAATCTAATACTCAAAGAAATAAACTGGTGTCTCAGTGTTATTTTTATTTTATGAAACACAGGCATATTGTTAAAAAAACACCGATTCTGTGTTTTATTCACCACTTAGCAAAGAGGAGATAGAAGTGGAATTTTTGATGAATTTAAAATTAATTAATGATATTATAGAATGTACACCTTAATGAATTGTTGTAATATTTCCAACTTATAAAGTAAGTAAATAAAAAATATTGTCAATATTATTTCAATATCATTTTTGTCTAATTATCTGATAGCTGTCATGTGCCGGGAAATGTCCACTTATTAATTTTACGTCTACATGCTAATGTGGATGAAAAATTTTCAGAAAATTTGCTGGTTACCATAGTAACAATGTCGAAATGCAGCATCTGATTGGTTGAAAATTACTGTTATACAATTTTCAGCCCTAATTACCAATGGCTAATTTCCTATTCAACCAGCTTTTTATGAATCGTGAAAAAAATCGGAAGAAATGTTCAATGCTTCGATTATTGACCATTTGCTATTCCTGAAACATAATAAAAAGTGACTAAAAAAATAAATATTATTATAACCCGCTAAATCATTTCATATTTCACATCAGAAACGTTCATTAATTTCTTTTTCTTCAATATTGATAAAACTCGTGCGGGGAGTGTGTATTTTTGCAACAACGTTAACTCACTGTTGTTTATTATTCTTATTACGAGCTGTATATTGCTTCAATCGTATACTATAACTTTGTCTGCATTTGTTTCATATAAAAACTGTTACCGAAACGACCATTCGTTTCGATTGATTGTATTCTGGTTGCCATTCAGAAGGAATGAACAGAATAATTGGAATGGAATGGTTGTTTCGTAGTACAAATATTATCCCACCGATTTTTAGGAAACAAACTTGATTTCCACCTACTTCCACTTACTTGAGATTTGACATGCGCACATCAACCCTCTCAACTCAAAAACTGTCCTTGAAGAACAAAGACCTATACAAGGCGTTGATCAGGCCTATAATAATGTATGCCTCTGCGGCCTGAAGCCAGACTGCCAAGAGCCAAGAGTGCCAAGTGCCAAATTCGGTTGCTGGAACTGGCCTAGACTAGGCCTGCCGATATTTCTAGGAAATACGTAAAATTCAATTGTTTCAGCGATTTGTGCGTATTACTATAAAAATATATACCGGGTGACAATGGGACTAGGGCCATGCCTATATCTCCATCACTTATCAACCGATTTGAATTGTACATAGATATGAGACCCAATTTCGGATTGACAGACATATGGAAACAGAATGGCCGACTTCCGGTTTCGCCAGAATAGTCACCAACTTCGATTTTTCAAATAGAACACCCTGTATGTTGGAAGTTTTCCGGATTCTACGGCTCAAATTACATACGACAGAGTTGCCAAATTTGTATTTTACAATTGGAAAAAAATAATGTTTTAATTTTTTTTTAGCCCAGGAGGTCTTGATCAGGTTAAAATGTAAAGAATCAAATCACCCCTAGTCAACATGGTTTTTTCAAAGGAAGGTCAACGATAACAAATTTAATTTGTATCACGGAGCAATTATCTCATACTATCGATGGGAGCTCTCAATGTGATATATTTTATACGGATTTCTCGAAGGCCTTCGATAGGCTTGATCATGGAATTCTTTTTCACAAACTGTCGAATTTCGGACTTACCCCTAATCTCACATCTTTATTTCAATCCTACCTTCATAATCGTAAGCAGCATGTCAGTTTCCATGGTCAAAAGTCTATTGAAGTCCTCCCCACGTCAGGTGTCCCCCAAGGGTCTAACCTCGGGCCTTTATTTTTCATAATGTTGTAGCTACTCTCTCCGTCGCTCACTTACTGTATGCCGATGATCTTAAGATATACCATGAAATTAACACCACAGAAGACTGTACTCTTCTCCAAAATAATCTGGATCGCCTCAATCTCTGGTGCATCGAGAATAGCTTATTCCTAAATGTTTCTAAATGCCAGGTTATGTCTTTCACCGCCAAGCGGAATCCAATTCTTCACCGTTATAAACTGGACAATGTCGTATTGAAAAGACCTGACACTTTCAAAGATCTAGGAGTAACATTCGATAAAAAACTCTCTTTCGTAAAACATATCGAACTAGTCACCAAAAAAACTTATAGATCATTAGGATTGATAATCAGAGTTTCAAAAGATTTTGGAAGGAATGAGAAAACTCTTCTTCAATTATATTTTACATTTGTTAGATCGAATTCAGAGTACGCATCAATTGTTTGGGCACCATATTATCAGGTATATATATCTAATTTAGAAAATATCCAACGAAAATTTTCGAACTATCTATGTTTCAAACTTGATGGCAACTACCCAGACGTAGGTTATCCACATGAACAACTAATTTCCAGATTTTCAATCGATTCACTTGAATCTCGTCGAAATAGGTCACATGTTATATTCCTTTTCAACCTTATTCACAACAATTTGGACTGCAGCTGCATTTTGGATATATTGAAGTTTCATATTCCTAGACTCACATCTCGGAGAAACATTACTTTCTACCTTCCACTTTTGTCACACCAATGTTAAATTGAATGCACCTGTTTATAAGATGTGCAATACATATAATAAGAAGAATGAAACCATTGACATTTTTTGTTGCAGTGTGGCCACCATAAAAAAACTGGACTGTTCTGTTTTTGTCCAATGATTTATATTAACGTATATAGCTAATAGTTCATACTGTATATTCCTATTCTGTAATTGGATCTTGTATCTGTTGATTAGTGTAATAAAAAAAAAATCTATACTAATTTACATCAGTAACTCATAGTAATAGTCATTTCATCGATAAGATCAATAAAAATCCTACAGCAGGAATTGAAATTTTCTGAGCGCATTTTTAATGAAAAAATGGTTTTTTTTTCAAATGGAACCTACCGAGGGCCATCTTGCCATTTGATAGAGAATTTAATCACCAATTCAACGATATACATTATGTACCACTTTCTTTTCGTTCAAAACTAAAAACGATCAATTATTTAATTTGTACAATATTTTATACGATGCCTACAAATTGCAATGAGTTATCCGTTTAGGTTTGATGAAATGAAAGGTAGCCGTGGAATCATGGAAAACAGTAGGTGAATAATGTCATGTCAAAAGTAAAATACCAATTTTACTTGTCATCTCGTTTGTAAAAAGTTTTTTTGAAATGGAAAATAATAATCGTTATTCTCGAAACGAACAAATCGATATGATATTGGTATACGGAGAATGTCAGAAGAACGCTGTCAATGCTAGTATGCTATACGCTGTTCGTTATCCGTTAAGACGGCACCCATCGAGGATCTATTTCAGGAAATTAGAAATTAATCTAAGGAAAGAACCAGCTGATCAAAACCACATCCACTTCATGGTCAGTGAAAAAGCGGAAAGTAATGTTTTAGCATATGTTCATTTTTCTCCATCTGCCTCAGTGCGAGAATTGGAAATTGAATGTGGGATCAGCAGGGAAAGTGCCAGAAAAGTATTGAAAAAACATAAATATCGCTCATATAAATACAGTTTGCATCAGCATCTATATAAAAATTAATAATAGTTTAAAAAAACTAAAAAACACGCTTTCATAGAAAACCAGACTAAAAAAATTGAAATAAGAAAACAATTTATTTTATTTAAAAAAAAGCGTGGGGTGCATGGTATCGCCACTGCCAACAATTACCTGTGATCTGAGACATTTCTTACTTTATTGCCCTAGGTGTATAATGTACCCACTATATAATTATTGATACCATGCACCCCACGCTTTTTTTTTTAAATAAAATACATTTTTTTCTTATTTTCTATTTTTTAGTCTGGTTTTCTATAAAAGCGTGTTTTTTAGTTTTTTTAAACTATTATTTATTTTCAACTTTTTAGTTTAGTTTTCTATCAACGCGTGTTTTCAGTTTTTCAAACTATTATTATTATTATTAAATTTTTTTAACTATTATTCTCCAATATTGAATAGAATCGGACCATAATCACAAAACTCGCGGCCATTTTGGAGCCGCCATCTTGAATCCTTCAATTTTGACAAAATAATCATAATCTCCGACCCCAAAAACCCCCACAAACCAATTTTGAATAAAATCAGACCATAACCACAGAATTCGGCCGCCATTTTGAAGCCGCCATCTTGAATTTTTCAATTTTCACGAAAGAATCATATTCGACCCCAAAAACCCCCACATACCAATTTTGAATAGAATCAGACCATAATCACAAAACTCGTCCACCATTTTGGAGCCGCCGTCTTAAATTTCTCAATTTTGACAAAAGAATCTCAATCTCCGACCACGAAAACCCTCAGATGCCAATTTTGAAGCGAATCGGACCATAATCTCAAAACTCGTACGCCATATTGGAGCTGCCATTTTGTTTTTTTCCCACACAAAAATTTCTTAATGCATTGTCACCGGAAATATGTACACCTGCCAAATTTCAAATCATTCGGACGTCTGGAAGTGGGTCAAAATGGCGCCCAAAGGAGTCGGTTACAAACAAACAAACAACTTATTGTAATTGGCTTTTGCTTCATCATGATTTGAATAATGGTTTTGTCTCGAAGATTCTGTTTACAGATGAGTTTACGAATTATGGTATGTTCAATAGGAATAATGCAAGGTATTGGGCTCAAGAAAATCCTAGGTTGCTGAGAGAAGGTAATTTTCAAGAAAGATTTGGATTCAACGTCTGGGTAGGAATCATAGGGACAAGAATCATCAGACCAATTCTGTTCGACGGGCCTTTGACGGGCCAAAGATATCTACAATTCCTAGAGAACGATATTCAATATAATATCAACGATTCACCGAGAACATCAGGGAAAATATGTTTCTTCAGCAGGATGGTGCAGGACCACGTAATGCTATTATTGCTCGGCAATATCTTAGTGATACCTATGGGTAGAGATAGATTGGAACAAATGGTCCAATCAGATGGCCAGCCAGATCGCCCGGTTCAACCCCTATTGATTTTTATTTATGGGGTCACATAAAATCAAAAGTATATTCGAGGAGATCAACTCCTTTGGAGGACTTGAGAGATGGAGTTGATCGCGCATTTCACGAAATTCTTGCTCACGAACTGATAAATGTGATGAGGTGTACAATAAATAGAACTAGTCTATGTGTTAGGGAAAACGGGCAACACTTCGAACATATCATTGGTCATTAATAAATAGAATGAATTTTCGATGATTGTGAAACTCTCCTATTGAAAACAGGATAATGGTATTGTGAGTAATCATTTGTACGTTGAATGTTTCACTGTTTCAGTCGTTAGATTTATTCAAAAAGTTTGATTATATTAAAGTTATCTTTTCTGTAATGGGTTTATGATCATTGCATATTGTCAAGTCGATTATTTTTGGTAATTCTTGGTTACCATTCTGAAGTAAAGTTTGAAAGAATGAATTGATGTCATGTTACCTACCAATTTTTTCAGATTGCTCTGTACGTTTTGAACAAAAAGAAAGTGGTACATAATGTACCACTTGAAAAAAACTATTTTTTCGTTGAAAATGCGTTCAGAAAATTTCAATTCCTGCTGTAGGATTTGTTATTGATCTTATCGATGAAATGACTATTACTCAGAGTTACTGATGTAAATTAGTATAAATTTTAACCTGATTAAAGCCTCCTAGGCTAAAAAAAAATTGAGAAATATATTTTTTTTATTGTAAAATAAAAATTACTGTATGTTATTTGTGCCGTAGAATCCGAAAAATATCAAACATACAGGGTGTTCCGTTTGAAAAATCGAGGTTGGTGGCTATTCTGGCGAAACCGGAAGTCGGCCATTTTGTTTCCATATATCTGTCGATCCGAAATTGTGTCTCATATCTATGTACAAACTTACATTCAAATCGGTTGATAAGTGAAGGAGATATAGGCATGGCCCTAGTCACCCGGTATATATGAGTACTGTTGCGAATCCACTACACTATCCGTTTGTTTATCGCAGCGCCAGACGATGTAACAGTCGGAAATTTCCGATGTAAACAATCCTCGAGCAGGTGGGGCGGGGGAGAGGTCGATCCTCTCTCCGCCTCAAGATGGATGGAGAAAGTAGAGAATAACTAGAGAAAGAGAGGAGAGAGAAAGAGAAGAGGGAAAGGAGAGAGGAAGGGAAGATACGTCCGTGGACCTCGAGACGCAATAAATACTGTAAATGACACTCTGTCACTATCAGATAAAAGATCTGATGCCGGGAGCATCTTCAAAATATTTTTTTCTGAAGCCAAGAAGATCGCTTGCATGTTTGGGGTGGAGTTGAAAAACACAACAGCAAACACACCGACCCAATCAATCAACACAAGACCCCCAAGTATATTACCAGCAGGTTACATACCTATTTTAGAAGCTGTGGCTGAAGATTTGAAGAGCCGTTTCCCAGAGAAAACTATTGTAACGTAAATAAACTTAACTTGGTTTAAATAATTTATTTCACACTTAATCTACAACTTAATTTATATTACTACGCCACTGTATAGCTCGATGGTATGGGCTCGTTCAGACTGTCCACTCCCTCTTGAGGGCTGTCTATTTATCTCCGATACAGCATTCTCGATGTTTCGAATTCTTCCAGTTGGCGACGGCATGTTCCAATTGTTTCCAATATTGACCGTTGCATTACGCGGAAGAGCGACTGGATGGTTCTCGAATATCTCCGGGGATGATCTCATCGCTGTCGATGGCGACGCGGGAGGCGACAGGTCCGGCCTAGGTTCGTTACATTGCCCCCTTCTTAAAGACATTTCGTCCCGAAATTTCATCCTTGGAGTGTGACGATATCTGCATGACTCCCCATATCTGCACCGTGAAGTTCGATGGAAGTAACACTCCACGGTCTTCATGATCGGTCGTGGAAGAGGGTTACAGCAAACCAAAATCTTGACGCCGCTAGATCTGAATATCGCCTCCAGCATACTTCTTATGACTCTCCAGTCCAACCCATCAATACCACAGGATAATTTTGGAATTGCTAGATCCACCAGATTCTGGTCCACCATAGTATCTCTTAGTTTGGTGAGACTCTTCCAGACATCTTCATAAGACGGTTTATCTTGGGAATGCCTCTTGGTGACTAGGTAGTAGATGTTTCTCTGGCCTTTCTTCTGGATTCTGCTCCCGCAGTGTTTGGAGTTGACCAAATTTCTTGGAGAATACTACGGCGATGCCCCTGGACATTCGAAGATCTTCTGCCACACAGTGCGCTAGTGCGTAGTCAGCAGGCACCTCGAAAAGGTCTCGTGACTCCTCTCTAGTAACCCCATGTAGAACTTTCTGCCCGTTTGAATACAAGGACATAAACTTCTCGAACGTCATATCATCCTCCGGTGGCTTGAGGGTGCGAACTTGGTCATGGTTTCCAGCGTAAGGGGCCAACCTGTTGAAATGGACGACCCTTGGTTTCCCTCGGGGGGCCTATGGATTCGGGACACAAAGGCCGTTTTCCTTTTCACGATTTTATACGGGCCTTCCCACGAGTTCCGCAACTTTGGTGATAGTCCACGACGACGTTTGGGGTTGTACAGCCAAACCAGGTCATCAACCTTAAATCCTCCAGCGTCGGCCTTGATGTCATAGGTCTTCTTCATTTTATCGCTGGCACTCTGGATGTTCAACCGGACTCGTTCGTGGATGTCGTCCATTCTCTGTCGAAGTTTGCTGACGTAGTCCTCTCCCGCAGTGTCTTGTCCTGGCGGTATCCCAAACTTCAGGTCACAAGGCAGTCGCAGTTCTCGGCCCATTATAATACTAGCAGGAGTTTGACCGGTTGACTCGTGTACTGCGGATCGATAGGCCATCAGGAACAAATAAATACTTTGGGATTCGAAATTTCTGCCTTGATCCGAGTGCTGATCCCTTCCACCATTCCATCGGACTGCGGATGTAGGGCCGTGGTTCTTGTCTTGCGGATGTTCAGCAGTAGACATATTTCTTGGAAAAGGTTGGATTCGAAATTTCTGCCTTGATCCGAGTGCAGCTCCATTGGAATACCGAATCGACATATCCATTCTTTCACCAAGACGTCGGCGACGGTGATGGCTTCCTGGTTGGGCAGGGCATAGGCTTCCGCCCACTTACTGAAGTAGTCCATTGCCACAAGGATGTATTTATTCCCGTGGTCGGATACGGGAAACGGGCCGGCGATGTCAATGGCGATTCTCTCGAACGGGCTGCCTACGTTGTACTGACGCATCGGGGCCTTGGGTCGTATTCGAGGTCCATTGCTAGCAGCGCATACAGCGCACTTTCTGCACCAGTCCTGGACGTCAGCTTGACAATTGGCCCAGTAAAACCGTTGCCTCACTTTCTGCAGGGTCTTCGTCACTCCCAGATGTCCCCCGGCGACTCCATCATGGATTTCCCGCAGCACTTCCTCTCTTCTGTTCCTGGGAACAATTATTTGGCGTCTGTCTTCCCACCAATATCGGCCTCCAACACACGTTTCAGGATCCCATTGTCCAGGATAAGAGAGTTCCATTGTGCCCAATAGGACTTAACAGCCGGCGAGTAACCTGCGACTTCCTGCCATGATGGTCTTCGATTGCCCTTCTTCCAGCTGACGACTAAGCCAAGGTCAGGGTCTCTCTCTTGGTCTTTCTGGATCTTGCTGTCATTCCAGTTGTCATCCATTGCCGCGGTTCTACAAAGTGTTGCTTCTTTCTCTTCTGCTCGTCGGCAATGTGAGCAATCTTTCACAACATCTGCATTCTTATGGCTAGTTCCGGCTCAAGGCATGGCTTCGCACAAGGCATCTGATTCTTATGGCTAGTTCCGGCTCGATGTTCGATCTCGAAATCGAATTCTTGGAGTCTCTCGATCCAACGTGCTACTTGACCCTCAGGATTTTTGAACTGTAAGAGCCATTTGAGAGCTGCATGGTCAGTTCTCAACAGGAATCTTCTTCCATACACGTACTTGTAGAAGTGTTCCACTCCCTTTACAACAGCTAACAGCTCTCGCCTGGTGACACAGTAATTGCGCTCTGGTTTGCTAAGCGTCTTGCTGAAATAACCAATGACCTTCTCCTGTCCCTCCTGGATCTGAGATAGGACAGCTCCAAGTCCCACGTTGCTGGCGTCCGTATCCAAAATGAATTTCCCTTTGGGTAGGGGATAGCTCAGTATAGGTGCGTTGATCAAAGCTCCTTTCAGCTTCCTGAATGAGTCTTGACATTCTTCGGACCACTGGAACTTTGTTTGGCCTTCCGTGAGCTTGGTCAGTGGTTTAGCGATGTTGGCGAATCCCAGCACATATCGGCGATAGTAAGTGCATAAACCAAGGAAACTTCGAAGTTGGTGAATGTCTTTTGGGATGGGCCAATCCTTAACAGCTTTGATCTTCTGGTCATCCACTGCTACTCCTTCCCCAGAGACAACGTGGCCGAGGTATCGTACTTCTTTTTGGAACAGATGGCATTTCTTAGGGCTCAGTTTCAATCCGGAGTTCCTCAGTCGCAGGAATACTTCCTCCAAGGTTTTCACGTGGTCCTCAAACGATCTGCCGACCACAATTATGTCGTCGAGATACACTAGACACGTGTTCCATGAGAGTCCCTTCAGTACTGTTTCCATCAATCTTTCGAATGTGGCGGGAGCATTACAGAGCCCGAATGGCATAACGGTGAACTGCCACAATCCTGAGCCGATGGTAAAAGCAGTCTTTTCTCGATCTTCCTGAGCCAGTTCTACTTGCCAGTATCCACTCTTCAGATCAAGGGTCGAGAAAATCGTGGAACCAGCCAACGTGTCTAGGGTGTCATCTATTCTCGGGAGAGGGTAACTGTCCTTCTTCGTGACATTATTAAGTTGGCGATAGTCTACACAAAAGCGTGTCGATCCATCCTTTTTCTTCACCAGTACGACTGGAGAGGACCAGGGACTGTCAGATGGTTCGATAACTCCTTCTTTTCCCATATCGCTGACTATTTTGTCAGCCTCTTCCTTCTTGGCAAGAGGAAGTCTTCTTGCTGATTGCCGGATCGGTCGGCACCCCAGTATCAATCTTGTGCTGGACCACATTAGTTCGACCTCCTTTTCCTTGTCCCGGTATCGAAGATGTCTTGGTACTTCTTAACTAAATCTCTTAGTTTGGGCTGTTGAGCTGGTTTTATATCTTTGGAAGAGATGGCAACTAATTTTTCTAGTTCTGTGGGCAAGTTGTTGGGTTGGCTAATCGTACCTCGTACACTCCGGATCACTGAGGAAACTGACGAGCAGTGCCCCAATATTGTTCCTTTCTTCAAGGTCACTGGAAAATAATTGACATTCATGACCCTTACGGGCACAAATTTGTCAGCACGCAACAAGGTCTTCCCTAGTGCAATCCCTCGTCCAATTTTCTCATCATGAAGTTTGGGCTCGAACATCACCACGTTTCCACTGCTCGTACTCCCGTCCAGGCGAGCCTCCAGAATGGTTTCAGCCCTCTCAGGTACGCTTACATCTTCAGCCAACAACACACGGATCAACCCCTCACTTCTCCCATGAAGCACCAGCTCTTCTCCGTTGACACGTAGGACGCCGTCTTTGAAATCAATTCAAACCCTCTGGAATTCATGATGTCCATTCCGATGATTGCATTGTCTTCGATGTCCGCTACAAGTGCCTGATGTTTCACTTTAGTGCTGCCCAAAATTATTTCAATCGGTAGCTCGCCATATACAGTAGCTGGCTCCCTGTTGCTGTGCGTAGCTTCAAGTTGTCGGTTCAATCCGTTCCGGTGTTCTGGCAAAGGAAGGCCCCGAGAATTGTCCTAGTCGCACCTGTATCTAGCAGCATGGTGCAAGGCTCGTTATTGATGAGACCGTCTACGAAGACACCTTTGTTCTGTCGTTGAAGGATAGCGACATATGCGTTGTTAACCGGGGCTTGCCGGACACATGCCGACGATTGCCCCTTCTCGTCGACCTTTTTTAGTTTTCCTGCATCGGAGTCGATGAATGTTGGACATTTGCTACGCACATGTCCAATTTTGCCACAATTCCGGCATCTTATCTGTCTTTTCTCAGGCAACACTTCCTTCATCACTTTTCTTATGGCAGCTTCCAAGTTAGCAGGCTCCTGTGAGTCTTCCTCAATCGTTTGAACTTTACTTTGGCTTTTGCAGCATTGTTTTGCTGCTTCGAATTCCAAAGCGCGTGCCAGTGCGTCTACGAGATGTGTTGGACGAGCTAATATCAACGCTTGTCTGGTTTCTTGGTCACGGAGTCCATCCAAGAATGCCTGAACCGCTAATCGCTCCATTACATTTTCCGGTGTGGCTGGATATGCGAGACGAACCAAGCGTGCAATGTCAGCTTCGAATTCTTGTAAGGATTCGCCCGATTTCTGGCAGCGATTTTTCAGTTGGGAGTGGTATACGTGTTCCAAATGGGCCTGGCCATATCGTAATTCTAGATGTTTAATCAGCTGATCATAGTCCTCCTGTTCTTGGGCGGTAAGAGTTTGTAGAATATTCGTCGCTTCTCCACGTAATGCAAGTGTTAGTGCTACAGCTCTTTCCCCTGCATTCCATCCATTTGCTTTGGCCGCTGCTTCAAACTGTCGGCGGTAATTTTCCCATGGAGTTTTTCCGTCAAATTGAGGCGGCTTCATGGAAAGCTTCCCTATTTCAGAAATGACCTTGACATCTTTTATACCCTCTTGAACTTTATCCAAGTTCAAACTCAAGTCCAGCATTGCATTTTCGTTAACCATCTCTGTGGAGGGCGCACTATTAATTCGTTTTTCCAGCTTACTGATCGTTTCCTTTATTTTATCTACCTCCGTGTTCATTTGCTCCCTAATTTTATCTATCTCTGTCTCAACGGTTCCCATTCTTTCTTCTAGAAATTTAGCCACACCACACAATTCTTTTTTAGGCCTTCTGTGTTTTCCAGGAACTTCTCTTCCAGGCTTCTTGCATTTTCTTCCAGGCTTCTTGAATTTTCTAGAAGCTTCTCTTCATTTCTAGCATTTTCTTCCAGTTTATTCATTACCAAACTTAAATCACCTCCGGGAACTTCGAATAAAAATGTTTCGGGGTCCTCACCTTCTTGTATAAGTCCTTCTGCAAGTCTTTCCTGGAGTACTTGCTTTTTACCTGTTGTTTCCAGTTCCCTTTCCTCCAATTCCTGTTTCAATTCCGCTACCTTCAAATCCGCAAGGCGCACTTTTCTTGAACACATTTTGTCTTTGACGAGGTATCAGTCAGTTTTACACGAAAAGTTTATCAGTTTGTTAAAAATTCACTTCGCGAATTCTTTTCCACGGGCCACCAGTCTATTGTCTGTTCCACGCGAAGAGTGTATCAGTTTATATTCCCACGCACAATTGTCCACTTCGCGAAAACCGGGCCACTGTCTATTTTCTGTTTCACGCGAACAGTGTATCAGTTTATATTCCACGCACAATTGTCCACTTCGCGAAAACCGGGCCACTGTCTATTTTGGGCGTACAAAAAGGTCTATCAATTTATTTTTCTGACTATCCACTCCACGATCACTTGTTTATTTTCAAAATCTCACTTCCGACACCAATTGTAACGTAAATAAACTTAACTTGGTTTAAATAATTTATTTCACACTTAATCTACAACTTAATTTATATTACTACGCCACTGTATAGCTCGATGGTATGGGCTCGTTCAGACTGTCCACTCCCTCTTGAGGGCTGTCTATTTATCTCCGATACAGCATTCTCGATGTTTCGAATTCTTCCAGTTGGCGACGGCATGTTCCAATTGTTTCCAATATTGACCGTTGCATTACGCGGAAGAGCGACTGGATGGTTCTCGAATATCTCCGGGGATGATCTCATCGCTGTCGATGGCGACGCGGGAGGCGACAGGTCCGGCCTAGGTTCGTTACACTATGCAGCTGTTTGGTGCTTTGATGCCAAAGCATGTGTTGGAAGTGAATCCATTGGACAGAGAGATGGCCGCTCATTTTGAGAGACTTGCTTCTCGCTTCTCTTCCATTTTGAGCATGCGTCCCGACATAATGAAGAGTTTGCCTCAATCAGAAGTCTGTCTTTGGAAGAAGACATGGGAATATGTCGCAGAAGCAGATGAAAAGAACATACCATCACATGCTGTGAGGAACCTCCTTCAAATTTTGGCGACTCTTCCGATTAGCATAGCGTCAGCTGAACGGTCTTTTCAAACTCTGCGTAAACTGAAGACGTGTCCATAGGGACATTCCCATCGACTCACATGAAGTGCTCGATCGTTTTGCAAAGTGTGCCAAATGTAGAATGTGAGAAGTGTATAATTTGTTTAAAAAGTTAGTTGTAAAATAAGTGTTTTTATTCGAACTTTTTTTTATGTGTTTTTATACAGTATCTCCAATTCTTCCTGCATAAAACAAGCCAGGCGATTTTGTTTATTTTCTGTTTTAACCGGGTTTATTAGTTAACGTTTGTTTTCACAATGTAGGAAGAGAGCTAGGTTTTCTTTTTTATACAGGGTGAGTCACAATAAGACCGACAAACTCCGACAAACTCCGACTACAGATTCCTCCCCTCATTTCGAGGTGAACAATCAAGGAAAATATTATCCAATTATCATGTTTTTGATGATAAAAAACAATTATTGTGTATTAATATTTACGGTTTAGTGGGTACACTACATAGAAACAAACAAGGCATTAAAGCAAATGTTCAAATGGACCACCATTTTGTTCAATACACAATTGGCATCTCCGTACTATCGACTGTTTTCCTAGATAATTCAATGAGAAATGGCTTTGATAATGATACCCCAACATAAACTTCAACAAATTAAGAGTACTTATCTTCAGTTTTTCGCAAAAAAATTTTCAGTCCTTAATTCTTATCTAAGTGGAGTATTATGAATTTGAGGTTGGGTTTGTTTATCAGTTGATCTGTCAAAACAATCACATGCAAGAAAGTATGGTAACATTCGATCAAATAATATCATGAATGAAAAAATGAAGTTATCGGTCTCATTCTGACTCACCCGTACTAAGTTTCCGATTCTCCCAGGTTGATACATATTCCGATATGTTATAAGAAATTAGGATTATGCGATTATTGCACATAGGAAATTATGTCTCTACTAAGAACATATCTCCAGTTTTACTCAATTATCTCAGAAACCTCCACTTTTAGGCAAATGGAATGTTATGACTTTTAGGTTGAGTATCGATGAGCCTAACGGATGTCAAACGCTCATTTGTCCATTCACTTGTCCCAAGAAAATATGAGGAACATATGACCACATACTATCGTAACTACGCCACTGGTCAACGAAAATAAAAAATTATAACTTCAAATTAGCACGTTGATAAACCTTGATTAGTGTATAGTTTTCCCAATATCAATTGCAGAAGCATAAAAAAATCTTGCGACGAAATCCTGTGAGCAGCAGTGGCGGAGATAACTAATTTTATTTAGATATTTTAAGATTTTAAAAATACTTCATAAATAATGAAAAATGAAAAAAAATTAAAGACAAGCTATACCATATGGACTATACCAAGTTTCAATTTTTTTCCTTCAGGAATTTTGGAGAAAACAAATTAAATCTTGATTTATTTCGTACTTTCGACACCCTGTAGGTATCTCATTTTAGGACATACCTTGATATTTACGATTATGCTTGTTTATGTAAATCTGACCCATTCTACCTGTAGGCAACTAAACAATCTAGACAAGGTTTTAAATGTATTTATTGCCCGCTTCCATTCTTATCTAGACTGTATTAACATTGTGCCCTCAAAGCTATATTAAAGACATTTTGTGATGAATTTGAATGATAGCCTCTTTGGTATTCATTTTATTAACCGATACAAAAAATGTTATGTACACATAACTTTTTCCACAGTAGTCCGATTTTGATGATTCTTCTTTTAATGGATAGGATATATCTCGAAGTTGGTCCCAATTGGATTTGAAAAAAATGTCCACTCCTAAGGGTAGTTAAATGGGGGATGATTGTTCGTTCACCCACTGATTTTTCACTTCTTAACTGATTCTACCACGCATGACTTTGTACTGGGTTAACCGATTTTGATTATTCTTTTTTATTGTATAGGGTAAGCTTTCAAGTTGGTCCCATTTGATTTGAGAAAAAATTGCACCCCTAAGGGTAGCAGAATAGGGGATTATTTATTGATTTTACACCTGTGAACCGATTCTGTTGAAACTTAGCACACATATGTAGTTCTGATGACACTACAACATAATGGAGGCCCGGAATTAATCCGATGATGGAGACGGAAGACAGTCGAAGGATCTCCTCAACGGTTCACAGCAGCTACCTCGTGTTTGGGGTAATATGTACATATATTAATTACATGTCCTGACTAACTGACTCACTGATATACCGATAACGCATGGCAGATCGGAAGACAGCAGACTGGATCCTCGAACGGTTCCTACCAGTACAGCGATCTACCCTACGATATATAGCATCAAATGGGGTGTAAGCTTTTTGATATTCCATCCCTGAAGGGGTGAAAATGTGGGTGAGAAGTGAAAGTTGGTTTTGAAATTAGGGTCATGGAAATTTGTATTTGGACTCTTCTTCACAAATAAAGATACATGTGTCTCAGAGTTTTTCAAAATTCAACCCTAAAGGGGTAAAATGGGGGTTGAAAGTCTGTATAGTTATTTGAATGTTAGGATCATGAAAAATGATATTTAGGGGTCTTTGTTACAAATAAAAATACGTGTTTCGGTGTTTTTGGAAATTTAACCCCCATAGGAATGAAATGGGGCAGGCGCGGATCCAGGATTTCGTTCAGGGGGAGGGGCATTTTTTGTGTGATAACTTATCTTTCCGAAAATTTGTTCTAAAAAATATGGCAATTGCTATCGAGAAATACAGTTTAATTTGAATAGTGCTCTGTCATTAGAAATATGAAATAAAAACGCATGGGAGTAGACATTAAAAAAACAATTTGATTTGAAGTAATGTAGAAAGCTAGATATATTGAAATGATTAAAATATTTGCTTTTTTTGATAACATGAACGGGATATTCATTAAATCATCTGCGACTGAAAGACAAACTTCAGTCACTATCTTCCATCGTTCAAGATAACCTCTTGTGGGGTATTCATGTTGAAAAGGGAAACATTCTCAATTGAATATTGAATAGAAATATTTTTCTGAAAATTGAAATATCTACGACAATAATGAGTTATTTTTTGTAATATTAAAAAAACAACTACTTCCCCGGCTAAAGCACGCTGGACTTGAACTACATCTGATAGATATTGAGAATGTTTCCTTTTTCAACATGAATACCTCCCAAGAGGTTATCTTGAACGATGGAAGATAGTGACTAAAGTTTATCTTTTAGTCGCAGATGACTCCATATCTGATTTCATGAATATCCTGTTCATGTTATCAAACGAATCAATCCCCCATGACTCGTTTTAATGTCAAAAAACGCTGATTTTAAAGTGTTACTCCAGATGAAATGTTTCTAACATTTTTCCATCATTGCATAGTGAAATTGCTTCTAAAAAAATGTTTCCCAATTCTTCGGTCTTCCTGATGATCGTGAAGCGTGAAATAGTAGATTTTCATCGACAAAAATTATTGAGACCTAGTGAATGCGATGCCACTCTTGCATCAATGTTACAAATGGTTTCTGGTGAGTTCTCCTTTCTGGAAAACATTATTATTTTCCTCATTCATCTATGAGTCCTTAATTGAGACTGGAATATAAAATCAAATAACTATCTGAATTTTCACTTTTAGAATTTTTCTTTTGAGTTATGGTCCTTTCACAATATCTATCAGATGTAGTTGGCTTTAGCCGGGAAGTAATTGTTTTCTGTTAGATATTACAAAAAATAACTTTATTATTGTCGTAAATTTTTCAATTTTCAGAAAAATCTTTCCATTCAATATTCAATTGAGAATGTTTCCCTTTTTATTATTTTACAAGCTTTTATTTAGTTTCACCTGTCCCGATGTTTGTCATCAGATCTTGCAAGTTAAATTTGACCCACTTCTAGTTGTTCCGGTTAACGTGAAATTTGGCAGGTGTTCATAGTTCCCGTGACAATACATTATGCATTTGTTGGAGAAAAAAAAAACAAAATGGCGGCTCCAAGATGGCGGACGAGATTTGTGTTTATGGTCCGATTCGATTCAAAATTGGTATGTGGGGGTTTTCAGGGTGGAAGATTATGAATTTTCTGACAAAATTCATAAAATCAAAATGGCGGCTTCAAGATGTCCGACGATTTCTGTGATTATAGTCCGATTCTATTCAAAATTGGTATATGGGGGTTTTCAGGGTCGGAGATTATGAATTTTTTGTCAAAATTCACAAATTCAAGATGGCGGCTCCAAGATGGCGAACGAGTTTTGTAATTATGGTCCGATTCGATTCAAAATTGGTAAGTGGGTGTTAGGGGCACTTACTAAAAAGCACAAAATAAAATTAATAAAAAAAACTTTTTAAAAACAAGCTTTTGTTCAAATACCCTAAAAAGTACAAAATAATTGTTTGGATGTGTGACGTAGGTTATTCCGTGAGTTATAGATTCAAAAGCTTGTCGCATCTGTATTCGAAATGAAAACTTTGCGCGACAAGCTCTTGAATCTATCTCACGGAATAACCTACGTCACACATCCAAAGCAATTATTTTGTACTCTTTAGGGTATTTGAATAAAAGCTTGTGTTTAAAAAGGTTTTTTTTATATTTTTTTTTTTTTGTAATAGTCATTTTTAACTTAAATATCAAACTTCCATTTCTTTTTACCAGTCTTTGACTCCCCAACTCTCTTTTATATTTATTCCAACAATATTTCTATCTGATGCTGTAAAGAGTATACTTTCGCAAATGCGATAACTTACCTTTGTCGTTCTGTTTATTATTATTATTCAAACTCATCTTGACGGTATCTACGAAACCCCGCCGGCGTCGATCTTGGTTCGCGAATCGAACCATTTTTCCGAAAAAGTGACGTCGTCAACGGCCGTCCGACGCCGGTTCGTCGCGGAAAATCTCCGTCGATGGAGCGCGATTGGTTTTTCCCGATATCCGCATCATGACCGACGATCGCATCTACTGATCTGATGGAAACCAGCGATTTCTGTACGGGCAGACGGGAATACTCGTTGCTATAGATACTCGAGTTCGCGTTCGTAGGGTCAGGGCCGGGATAGGTTGTTAGGGGGTGTGCCAGCCGGCGCTTCCTACGGAAATGGGTTGTGCACTCGTACAAGAAATCATTGTACCGTGATTGTCTCGCACGAACAATCATTTCGCAACGTCGAATGGGATACACGTCACTCTTGTGGTAATCGCTTTACTAAATCTGGCTCGAAGGACCAATGTTGTCGTACCGTGATTATCTTGCTTTGGCTAATATTTTGTGTACTATATCCATTCTTAGTTGGATGAGGATGGGGTTTATCATCCACCCTTGATAAAACATAATTAGGTTTGCGCTTTGATCGAAAATGCCGACCATAGGCGGGTGATAAGAAACGGTCCGAAAGTTGATAATAAATATATTTTTTTGTATCTAACCAAAAATATTGAAACCGTTTTTTACTCTACTGGCCTCAAATCAAATTATACTTTATTGTCCGAAGAAGCTGGTTCTTATTGACAAAGCAAAGGAGGTGAATAATACAAAATTAAGATACAGCACAGGTTCGCTCATTAAAATATGAATTGTAATAAATTAGTCAAAAAATGTATTTTGAACAATTTGTCATATTTTTGTTTTCTCAGCTATTGCTATGGATAGTTGTCTCAGCTATTGCTATGGATAGGTTTTTAAATAAGCATAAATAAAAAAATAAAATCAAATAATTCACAATGGGATCCTTAATAATACTAGTATACAATAAAATAAAAATAGAATAAGAGTGAGTCTTCTGCATACAGTGCTCGTCTAAAGTCCGTCCCCCCCCCCCTACTAATTTTTGAACCACCTGGGCTTAAATAGGAGATAAAAACCTACTTTTTCAAGAAAAAATCACAGCTAAAAGTTTTAAAATGGCGGCTGAGCGCCATCTTCAATAAAAAAAAATAAATAGAACACCCCGTATATTATTCCATTTTCGAAATCTACTCATAATTCTCAGTTTTCTCTAATACACTTTACTCCTTCAATTATTTTCGATATATCAACGTTTGAAAAGTGACATTTTGGTCATTTCAAACCCAACCAAAAACACTAATGTTGCTTTCAATCAAGTTTGAATTGGAAAAAATCGTGCGGTAACATTTTGTTTACTGTCAAACTGAACTGCTAACTGTCAAATAGTGCGTTGAGCGTCTAAATCATTTCATGAAAAGTGTGATCATGGCTCGTAGTTTAGACGATAAATTTGAGCAGTTTTGATATTTGGAGTAGCTGGAAGAAATTATCATCTAGCAGTCCGTATGTTTATCTATAGATTTCCCGAGAATCCTATTTCGAGGTCATATTTGCGCAAACTTTTAAATAAGCTCCAAGCAACTGGTACGCTGAAAGATGCTCCAAGATCAGGAAGATCGCCTCTTTCAGAAAAAAAAAGGTAGAAATTGTTGCTGAAATGGTAATCAATCCGTATCAGTCGACGTCTGCAGTTGCTGAATCCTGTGTTCAAAAAGTGTCCAAAGAGTCCTAAAAAAAGAAAAGTGTCATTCTTATAAAATGAAAATCCTGCATGCTCTCACGGAGGATGATCCAGACCGGACAGTTGAATTTTGTGAGTGGTTAACAAGAACGATTGAAGGAGAACGGGGCTTCCTAAAATGTGTATGTTTCGCAGACGAATGCACGTTTTTTCTTAATGGAAAAGTTAACAAACAGAATGTACGATTCTGGAGCGATACTAATCCGCATATTTTTAGAGAGGAACATACCCAGTTTCCTAAAAAGGTGAATGTTTGGGCGGGGATTTTGGGCAGTCGCGTTGTTGGACCGATTTCCATCAGAGGCAATCTTACAGGAGTTCTTCACAGAAATCTTTTAGAAACTGAAATTGAACCTCGAATAAGACAAATTGTATTAAACAATCAGGAAGAGTTTGAAAATCGTGAAGTCATATTTCAGCAGGATGGGGCACCTCCCCATTTCGATCGCTTGCCTAGAGAGTTCCTCGATACAAACTTTCCTGGGCGATGGATAGGTCCCAGGGGAAGTACAGAATGGCCACCAAGATCTCCGGATCTTACACCTCTAGATTTTTTCTTTGGGGGCATCTGAAGTCAAAAATCTACGCCACTGAATGCCAAACAATAGAAGAGTTGGAACGCAGAATAATATACATGTGAAGAAATAGATGAACAGACTTTCATCAACGTGAGAGAAGCTATATATAATAGGGCACTTTATTGTCAATATTTAGGAGGGGGCCATAATGAACACTTGATGAAATAACTGTTGGGGTTAAATAAAAGTGTTATTCAAAAATAAATAATAATATTTTAGCTAACTAATTGTTAATACATAAAAAATCACAGAGGAATTAAATGAACAGATCAGTCATTGTTCTAAATTTGGGGTTAAAAGTGAGTTACCGTTGTAGATTTCTTGCAAACTCTAAAAGGGGCTGCTAATGAGTAATTTTTTTATAATTCTTTTAAAGCTTTCAAAATTAATGTGGCTTTCTTTAGTATGGTTTGGTAAGTGATTGTACATCTTTACACCATTATAGTCTATGGAGTCCTTTATCAGAGATGAATATATATGCCTCGATTCAATATATGCCTCAAGCGTAAATTTGATTTCTGTTTAATAAGTTCCTTTTATCCATTACTCCATTCAATTCGCAGTGGGGGTTATTTGATTTTGATCGTTACAGAGTCAATTCATTTCAGTTACTACCTTGTCGCCAAGAGCAGGGAGATTCATTCAAATTCTTGAGAATTACCTGTTTTATCGATTTGAAAAGGGAATTGCCGCCCTATTTCAAAATTATCTTTATCTAAGAGAGTTGTGCCCACTGAAAGACGTGAGGTCTCCCTCTTCAGTTTATCTTTAAAAATTCTTCAATTAAAAGAATTATTTAACATTATCTTTTTCTAAGAGAGTTGTGCCCACTGAAAGACGTGTGGTCTCCCTCTTCGGTTTATCTTTGGAAATTCTTCAATAAAAAGAATTATTTCACTTTATCTCTCTCTTCTTATCTTGGCTGAAGAGTATACTTATTATAGGTCAGTTTAATTTATTTCAGTAACAAAACCGGCTAAGTCACCCTCTCAGAAACAAAACCGGCAATATCCATATTTATTTATTAGATTCTGCGAATACCCTAAAAAATTTAAGCAAAATTGTTATTATTTATTGTTTATAATAATATTCACTTCAAATTAATACAAACTCCCTTTCGTTACTATATATAATAAACTCAGAGCAGTTTTTCGCTCATTTCTCAAAACTATGAAAGTGGGACATTGCCGGTTTTGATTCTAGGCCACTCACTTTTGCTCTGACTATTATCTTGGTTCAGGAACCCTATTTTTTTGTAACTTACTAGAGTATTTTGGTTATAACGTTATATTTTCCTTTGGCACTGGCAACATTTAAATATTTTGCTTTAAAATAGTATATTTTTTCTCTGGCAATTTTATAGTATTTTGCTTTAGAATACTATATTTTTTCTCTGGTAAAATTTCAAGGAAATTTTTATATTTCTTTTTGAATACATTTACTCATTTAATTTTTTTTGAACCTTCTGGTACACCTTATCAAAGCTTACTTTATTTCAAAATTTAACTGAATTTTTAAAGAACGTTTTGGGTGAGGTTTGTTTGGTTTTAAATTTTGTTCATAGTTAATATAATTTTAACTTATTAAATTTTACTTGGAAATTCAAATCCAGAATAGCAGATTTGATTGCTATTATCTTTGTTCTTTCACTGTAACCTTCCAGTCTTTTATAAAAGCTCCAATTATGCTATTTTCAACCTGTTGAAGGCAGTTTACACAGAATTGAATACCGGTGAAGCTGTTGGAGCAGTGTTTTGTGATTTTTTCAAAGCATTCGATTGTGTGAATCACGGAATACTGCTCCAGAAGCTGGATTGCTATGGAATCAGAGGTGTAGCTTATAACTGGCTAAAATCGTATCTCTCTAACCGAATTCAGATGGTAAAATGTAATAATAAATTGTCGAACCCTTCAAATATCGATTATGGTGTTCCCCAGGGCTCGGTATTGGGACCACTTCTTTTTCTTATTTATTTAAATGATCTTGGTAATATCAACATTTCCGGAAAATTCACCATGTTTGCAGACGACACCACAATAATGTGGCATGGAAAAAATGTTGAACTCTTGAAAGAAAATATCACTTCTGATTTGGAGAAAGTTAAACGATGGTGTGACTCCAACTTGCTGTGCTTCAACATTGAGAAAACAAGCATACTAACCTTCAAATTCAACTTTGATAACCTAGCTTTAGGCAATCAGAGGGTAACTAGCCAACCCCACACCAAATTTCTAGGTTTATACCTAGATGACAAATTGAAATTTGAAGCGCACATAAAAAAACTGAGTAAAACATTAGCATCAGGCTGTTATGCTGTTCGAGTCATTACCAATGAACATGGCCTCAATTCAGGCAGAATAGCGTACTTCTCACTGGTTGAATCTCACATAAGATATGGCATCTCCTTCTGGGGTTCCTGCTCTAACCAGTTGATGAACTCAATATTTGTACTTCAAAAGAGAGCATTGAGGTACTTTTGTAAATGTCGTTCAAGGGTTCATTGTAAGCCTCTTTTTATTGAACATCGAATTTTAACGCTAACTTGTATATTTATTCTCGAAACAGTGTGCTTAATACATAAAACAAAATCAAAAGAGCCAAATAATAGACCCTGTTATATTACCCGTCAACACAATAATATTAGTATGCCCATACCAACATCATCTTTGACAAAAAATTGCCTTATATTCGAGAGTAGGAAGATTTATAACCACCTTCCTGGCATTCTCAAGAATACAGTAAATCTCGCACCATTTAGAAATTCAATTAAGAATATCCTTCTCAAAAAGGCATATTGCAACCTTCAGGAATTCTATAGTGACAACCTTAGTTAGATCATTATGTATGACTAGCACTGTACACCCATTTATTTATTTTATTATATTGTAATTCCTCTGACTACTGAATGTAGTTTATATATCGTATAAATGTAATTTTTAATTGTTGAGTATTGTTAAAACTTTAACATGTAGTATGACAATCAACTAATAACATTTTACCATGTTTTGGAAGTGTTATTAGTTGTGTTTGTATATATTTGTATTTATGAGTAAGTATTTTTATTATTAATAATTGTTTAATTGTTTATGTCCCTTTCACAAAGCTTTGTCAACAAGAAACTATCTTAGACAATAAAGTATATTTTGATTTGATAGACTGAGATTTTAATTGTATGCTATCATTTGCATCTACCTTTTGACTCTAGATTAAAATTTGAAACATTAAACTTGAGGTTCAAAGGATATCCTTCGTTCTCCCCTTTTTGTACACATTTTGATTCCTATCATCTTCTTCGCATGATATATACCACGGAGGGAAGCCATCTACGGAGACAGAAGGACTAGTACCCTGGGAGGTCAAACAGCACATCCAATTCAGCACTGGTCCGTGAAGATCAACAAAATTCACGCCTGTAAGGGGGTCTAAAATCAAATAGAGAACCACCCACGACCAGCTTCGTCGTAACCGCTGAAACCAAGTTCCCATAGTACCGCTGAGACCAGCTTCGAAGAAACTAGCCTTCATCTCTCTACCTTGAAGATCTCCGAAGGTATATCAGTATCACCAACGACTAGAGGAATCATATTTTGTAAATGTTCAGAGTTTGATCGGAGTCAAAAATATTTGTTTTTTTATGTAATTTCTCAATTTTTATTCACAGAAATCAATACTCTTCTAGTATAATTGTCAACCTGTTTTTTTTCTTGTTCAGTCAAATTATACTTCCGTCTGGAATAAATTTGTTAAGTTGATTTCTTGCATATTTATTTGCCTTCCCATACAAGCTAGGTAACATTTTTTTTAATTTTATTTATCTTTGGCTTTTGTCTTTAGCAAGTCTGGCGCCCAACTCTTGAATTAGTCAAGTTAATTAATGTATAATTTTTTTAGTGGCCAAATTTGATTAACTAGGAAAAGTCATTAATTGAACCTTACTCACGGCCTAACCGTATCCATCTGAGCAGCCTATCGGCAAAGTGATTTCACCTTCTTAAATTTGAATCATATAATTTAAAATATGGGGTTCAAAAATAAGGGGTGTTGCACAAAAAGGTAATTTCTGGATGCTTGTCGAGTGTAATGAAGCGAAGAAGGGCGTTCAAATTTCAAAATGTGACATGCAGTTTCAAATACAAAGAGAGCTACAACCGTGAATATCTTTTTTATATAAACAGTTACCTGCATGAGTCACGTGCTCCTAATTTATAGACACATCTAATGGCTCTCTTCTGTAATTTAAGTACAGAGTCCAGCATATTAGTATTATATACCCCCCAGAAAGTTATAGCATATCTCAGGTGGGATTCTATTAAAGCATGATACGCTGAACCGAGTTCCCAAGAAAGAATTCTCACTACATAACACCCTGAGGAGATTTTATTTTTCAATTGTTCAACATGTCTTTCAAACTACAATGAAATGACTCAAAAACTTAGTGCAGTCTCTGTTTTCAATTATTTCATTATCTAGAGGCATATCTTCAAGATTACTTTTGAAAGCTACTGAATTTGTTTTTCTAATATTGAATGAAAGAAGGTTCGAATCGCACCAAGATTTGATAATATTTATATCTCTGAATATCATTTCGTTCAGATTTACTATGCCATAAAGTTGTTGTGTCGTCTGCAAATAAAGTAATTTTACCGGATGTGTTTACATTCAATAAATCGTTTATATACACGAGAAAAAGAATCAGACCTAAAACCGATCCTTGTGGCACTCCTGAATCGATATCAATATATTTTGAGGTTTTATCGTCTTTTACGATTTGAGTGCGGCCAGTTAGTTAAGACCCAAACCATTTCAGAACAGCCCCTCTACAACCATAGCAATGCAGTTTACGCAAAAGTATTTTGCGGTCTACGCAGTCAAAAAGCTTTTTTGAGATCACAGAACACTGCTGCTGCCGCATCTCCGGCGTTTATATCAGAGTATACCTCATACAGGAAGGAAAAAATTGAATCGTGAGTGTTCTTATTAGTTTGAAAGACGAATTTATTTTCTTTGAGGATGTTATGGGAATGAGAAATTCATTAAGCCTTTTTTAACGAGTTTTTCAATTATTTTTGCAGAGTTGAGATAAGCTATATTGGCCGATAATTTGAGGGATCGTACATCGCCTCATCAACTTAATTTTTTTATCTTTCCGTTTTCTTTCCATAGAATGATCTACGACATATCCTTGTTTTCTCAAGATTCCTTTTGTGTCGATTAAATTATATTTTGTCTGCCTAAATATCTGTTTCAACATTTGTATTATTTTTTTTGTTATGGAGATTGTTTTGGATTTCAAGGAAAATTTAGGATTTTCTCTTCTCCATTTTGTATAAAAAATAAAATTTGGAATTCGAAGAAACTGTTCCAGATGTGGAGTTAATTTATTTTGTTTCTTATTGAAGTTTTCTACCGAAGCAAATGTCTTACATTGGGAATTTCACATTCAAGAATGAATCATGATTATTATTTAAATCAAGCAAGTATTCTGACTTTTTGTTTAATATTGATCTCCAAACTTTTTAAATCGAGTTTATAAGCTTTCTTTTTTATACATATTTCAAACTCGTTAACAAATTAGGAATCTGTATGGGGATATAAATCTGGATGGGGCTAGGAGAAATTATTTTATACTTTTTAAAAACGTAGCATAATAAAATTATGTTTTTATTTAAGTAATTATTTTATACTTTTTAGTCCGTTTTATAAACGTGGTACATTGAAAACAAAATATTGAAATGATTATTTTATACTTTTTAGTCCGTTTTAAAATGGTAAATTAAAAAAATATATCTAAATAATTATTCATTTCATTCAACTCTGTGTCGCTCATTGTCCCTATTAATGATCCCTTCTGGGTATCCGGATTTTTTGGGAGTGTTCTTCCGTTCAATGATCGCGTTTTTTATATGCTCGTTCCTCTTGCCTATTTTCTGGAGCTCTAACCTCCACTTTCTCCCTTGCGCGATGCCTTTAAAGTCGAGAATCGCAGTAGGGTTCACTATCGCGGAGCACACTCTAGATCGCAAAACAACGTCCGCTCGTCACCGGTATGGAGAGATTGTGTGTCATAACCTCACTTTTAGAGGTCCGTAAAAAACAAACACATAGACAAGAAAACGAGTTCATATTGTACTGTCATCCAGTTCTGAGCCATTTCCTAATAAGCTTCAAGACTCTAGCTTATCGGGAAGCTAATTTAAAATCGATTGCAAGATTTGTACCGGAAAGACACATAAGCGAGCTAATAAAAACGTGTTAAAATACTATGTAACAGATAACAATACGAACTTCAAAAAACAATTTCCAAGTCAAAAGACAAGTAACTCAATAAACTGTCAATAAGTGTTATATCTAAGATGTCTAAAAACCCTGGTGAATGAACTGATTCGATATTGTTTAGATTTTCGAGGGGACACCACCTGTTACTTCAACAGAGCTTCTCTCTGTGGTTAGTCTGTGGTAGATGGCGCCGTCCAAAAATCTTTGTTTATATTCTCGCTCAATATCAGAACTTGATTTCTGACATCTGCAGCATCTTATATGAAATTATTTTCAGTGTTCTGTCGGTATCTATGCGTTTTCCATCTCTTTGATTTTAAATATTGCTTCGAAAAACCACTCGTTCATTAGTGCGTGAGGAATTGTTTATTTTCAGGTAGTGTAGTGTGTAAGGATACTTCTTGTAGAATGGGCCACATTTGTATTTTGTGTGGTATAAAGCCGCAGATTCGAATATTCACCTGTATTCAGTACCAAAAGCAAGTACAAATCTTGACGAATTGACTAATAATGATATTTTCATTTGTATGCATTGAATTTTATATTTTCTGCAATTCAATGACAATTTCATTTCCCATTCTCCGTCTGTCAAAATGCAGTTAACCTCAAATTCAAATGGTACAAAATACGAAAAACAACACGACAGGGCTTTCTTTGTGCAATGTTCGGGGGCTTCTAATTCTAGCTTCGCTATTGGGGGAAGTTTGACAGATGTCTCTTTTCAACCAATAGCAAAGCTAGAATTAGAACCCGCGAACAGTTCGCCTCAAAAAGAAAGCTGGGGAAATAAATATACCCTGTTCCTGAATTGAAACTAAAACGAAATTGGCGCCATCTGACACGCTAGTAATCTCTATTAACAAGTAGGCCAAGTGTCGCCAAGTCGATCCCAAACTTCTACAGGTATAAGTGCAAGCACCAGGGTTTTTATACATCTTAGTTATATCTGTAAATTTTATGACAGATTTACCAATATGAGGAAAAATATGGAAAGTCATTTAGAAGTCTAAAATTGGGATATCAAGACATTTCGCATATGAATAAGTAAATTTGCCTCAATAGTGGTCCTTCTTCCCCTATTCACGACCTAAAGACGAAACACAGGTTTCTTAACGGAGAAAAACGATTTGTCTAAACTTTGCAGGGCTTCCTGGATTGCAGCAATGAAGAGAAACGATCTGGCAGAATCTATATTGAAACACCAAAAAGTTTGCAGTAAACACTGTATAACTGTTAGGCGTTTTATTAAATAATTATACTCGTAACTCTCCTAGTAGGGTAATAGGGAGTTTGTACTCAAGAAAGTAACTTTTTCTAGGCAAACTAGCTGCTCTCGAAGATAAACACCATCCTGACTGGGTACCGTCTCAACATATGGGACATGTGACTCAAAATGTAGGAAAACGAGCAGCAGATGTTGATAGAAAGGTTAGACTAGATAAATGGAGAAAACTGACCGAAACTGAGGTGAAAAATAGTTAATTGTAGACCTATTTTATGTAAATTATTTTAAAAGCTGAACAACCATTTATTGGGGTATGTATGGTTAATGGTCCTAGAAGTTCCCAGGTCGAAAAAGCTCATTTCATTGTTTGACCATCGCCGACATATTGAAAAGTTACGTAGTTTAGATTGCCTGATTAAGAATCTAAACCTTTGAGGTTAGAAGAGGGAGACAAGTTTCCTGTTCAATATTCCACTACCTGTTCTGCCGTCATAAGCACAAAGGGCCTATCTCACATCAAGGACAATTCCCACAAAACAACATTTCGTATATTTCATTGCCGCAACTAGTAATTATTCGAATTGAGGGGCAAAAAACATATATAACCTAATTTTTCGTATATTTTTCGAAAATATATTCAAAATAATGATATTTTGGATTTATTTATTTCAAATCGCAGATAAGCCCTTTCGTCTTAGTTATATGTCAATCTAACAGCTCAACAAATAAATACCTATGTGCACAATTATAAGAATCAATGATAGACTTTGATAGTATAAAACATTTATTTCTTAAAAAACATCATGAAACATTTTGAAAAGGGAAACATTCTGAAAAGGGAAACATTCTTTAGCCGGGGAAGTAGTTGTTTTCTGTTAGACATTCACAAAAAATAACTTCATTTTTATCGTAGATTTTTCAATTCACAGAAAAATCTTTCTATTTAATATTCAATCGAAGTGAAGAAGAATTAAACATTTTCTTGGATCATATAAACTGTCAAGAACCGACGATCAAATTCACGTTAGAATCAGAACAAAACAACCCTTCTTAGATGTCATGATCAAAAATCATCATCCCGGATCGAAACATCTGTACACAGAAAGAAGACGCATACCAATCGATATCTACACTATAACTCAAACCATCATGCCAGTGTGAAAAAAGGCATAGTTAAATGTCTCTATAATCGAGCCCAAACGGTTTGCAATTCCAACCAGAATCTACAGGAAGAAATAAACCTCATAAAATCTGTTCTCAAGGAAAATGCATATCCAGATCAGTTTGTGGTAAAAACAATCACTGACATTGAAAACAAAAACCCATCAAACAACCAATTAACACAACCAACAGGAGTACTCCCACCCACTCCTACACATTTCACAACCAACATAATACCTTATGTCCCCGGATTATCTGAAAAGATCAAACGAATTGGACATAGGTATGATGTGAGAACATCATTTAGAACAACAAACACACTGAGATCTATACTAACACAAACAAAACCAGAAAACGCAGAAGAAAGTACCAAAAACTGTGTTTACAACATACCTTGTTCTTGTGGTGATAGTTATATAGGTGAAACGTCAAGACCATTGGAAGTGCGCCAAAGTGAACATCAGAGTTACATCAGAAATCGACAAATAACTGGATCAAAAATTGCAGAACATAGCCTCACATCCAATGGCGATCATACGATTGAATGGAATAGGACAAAAATCTTGAAAGAACCACATCAAGAGAGGAGAAAATTGAAAGAAACGGCCTGTATTCTTCTTTCCAATAACAACTGCTTTTCAACAAATTCTGTTTACCTCTGTTACCTCTACTCAGAGAGGAAGTGAGATATGGTAGAATGCTAATAAACTGATCTGAACAACACCCCATATATCAAATGAGCAATACGTCACTCTCAAACATTTTTGGCAGATCTCAATTGACATCCGTCAGTTGAAAAAGCGAAAAAGACTCTGCGAGAAAAAATCCAAATTATAAAACAATTAAAGGAGATTTAGAAGATTTTGAGAACGGGGGCAGATATAGTCCCCGAAACGTCAAGCAAAAACTATATAGAGAAGTATCTTTTGAATTTAAAAAAAAAAAATTGATAGGCAAATTCAGAAAACGGCAAGTTATTGACAAATTGAATCATTTTTCTATAGGAAATATAATTTGGTGAACGCAATAACTTATCAGGGTGAACTAATCAGTTTGCCCTTTCTACACTTGTGGAAGGTTACTCAAAAAACATGTCAAGAAACGTTGTTCCTCTACAAAAAACCACATTCATTCAATACTCAATTGAGAATGATTCCCTTTTCAACATGAATACCCCACAAGAGGTTATCTTGAACGATGGAAGATAGTGACTAAAGTTTATCTTTCAGTCGCAGATGATTCCACATCTGATTTTATGAACATCCTGTTTATATTTTCAACAAAAGTATCGGTAAACTTCTTTTAATCATCTTGAACAGGAAGGTTTTCCCAAAATGACAATCGGTTTTTTGGTATTACTTTTGGTAAGTTTGCTATGAGGCTCGTTTTTTTTCAGTGTTGATACCATTCACTTTGTTGTTTGCTGGTAAATTGAAATCAGTCTTATATTCCAAATTCTTATCTCCTCTGGATACCGTTATCTGAACAATATCTTTCACATATGGCCGTGGAACGGTTTTGTTCATTTTATATATAGAAGATAAGTCTTGCCATTCAAAAAAAATGTCCAGAGTCATTTCCAGCACAACAACATGCGAAGAGTTAGCATTCTGGACAGCATTCTTGAAATCGGCGAAATCGTAAACTTTCCCGTGTCTTTTTAGACTCATTTCTACTTGGTGATGAAATGAGTCTGCAGACATGTATGTGTGCCCAGGTTCGAAATAATTTATTTCGATACGTTCTGTCGCAACTGCTTCACAATTAACAATGAAAACTAAAAATGAAAAAAAATGCCCAATTTTTTTTTGTGCTGTACAATTATCCATCCACAGAATAATTTTTTTCCCGTCTCTATGGTGGAGAGAGAAAGAATAGAATGTGATTATCACATTTTCTTTCTTTCGTCCGGCAATGACATCCTGCCAAATAGCAGCCACGAGCTTGATTCCACCCTTCTGCTTCGTACCTACTGGAACGAAACTTTCATTGTATGCGATAATCCTCCGTGAAAATATCACATTTTTGAACATGTCACATCTGGGCAGCATAATTACTTTTTCTAGATCAACTGAAAATACTATTTCTTCTTCAACTGGTTCCCTTCCAGCATATTCTTTGTATCTTGTTCTAGATTTATCAGCTTTCTTTATGTGTTCATCCCATTGTTGACAGATCGCACAGTCTGGTGCTAAATTGTCCTTTTTACGGTCCTCATTATGCAGAAGGAAATATTCGCAGTCTTCACATTCCTTGTGTCCCAACTTGACGAAAGAAATATTTTCCTGTTTCAATATTTTCCGATGGAGACCGTAAGACCCAATGAAAGATGTAAATTGCTGTTTGAAACTGTCAAACATTTTTCTTACTGATAAATCACTAGGCCGATATTTACGATTTGGAGCATGTTCACGGCGATAATGGGAAATTTGTGGACCAAAAGAATTGATATGTTCAATGATTGGTAAATGGTCAATTTTATTTGCTGGAACTTTACCTTTCCCCCCATCTTGTTTAGGTGTAGTACGATTAGAACTCTCATGGAGAATAACCCTCAACATTTTGTCTTGATTTGGGCGATACTCCAGCGTCGTCAAAAAAATATCTTGCAAACAGGCACTTGTTCGCCATTTTCTTTCTTTAGATGATATCGGGCAGTTGTATTTCCCTTAAATTGGTTCTCACAAGTGATGATTGTTCTCCGTGCAACATTAGCTTTTTATATATTTTCTATCACTCCGCTTCATGTTTATATCACGTCTTCTTTCTTCAGGGATATTCTGGGAGCTCTTCTTCTTGCAGTTCATACCGCATCCAGGTTTCACTTCGTGGTCCTGCGAAAATATAGAATACTGGAGTATAAAAGGCACATCTACATACTTTTCAATCAAATGAGCCTAACATGTGTTAGTGTTGAGAGATGAGCCGTTTTCCCCTAGTAAATGACACATAAAATACATTTAAGCCCTTATTTAAAACCCTATTTTCTGTTTCTGAAGTATGTAGATAGTTCCAAAAATCACTAGCAATGTTAGAGGAGCATGTGGATGAAATACTAAGATCAATATCTCAAAATGGACGAATTTTGCACTTAGGCCCTTTGTGCTTATGACTGTACTATGCAAATGATAATATAAACTGACGTTGGAAATTTGAAAAAAAATTTATTAATTGTAGTTGCGTTTCAAACTTTTCTGTTGAATAAATGCGACCCTCGAAAGATTTAATTTGTTGGAGAAAATACAGATAGAATTCCATGTATTATTTCAACTTCTTTTGCGGAACAGTTTGAATGTTGAAGAATGTTCACATATGTATTTCATGACGGGTAAGTATTCATTAGAATGTGGTTGTGCGAGAAATTTTCATTTTTTCATTCAATTGCGGAAATAGTGCAAGCCAACAAATATTAAGCCTGTTTTGCGAAGGTCTTACGAGTCCATAAAATGTCTACAAGTTCTTTTTCGACTTTCAGGTGTGAAAATAGGTAAAAGAAGTACAAATTTGACCTATCTATCGGCTTCTTTACCCCTTGAGCATATGAACGTATTTGATGTAGGTAATATTTAGGTGAATACCTACTGATTTGAAAATTTTTCTTTGAAATTTCGTGTACTTTGAAAACATTTTGGTAGTGAACTTCAGCTAAAATTGTACCTAATATTTAACTATAAGTCGATGGATTTTGGTTTCTACACAATTATGACTTTGGGAGTTGTGAGGACTTCAAGTTTAAAAATTATTTGTTAGATAAATAAATAAATTTTGATTTTTGTAGACATTTTGTCTCTCTGCTTGGTATACTTTTCCTATAATGTTAGTTGGGCTTGAATTTACTTTGAGAGCATTTGTAAGTTGTTCCTGAATAAAGACAATAAACCATATGGAACATTGAAAAAAAATTACAGTTTTAATATACGTTTATTCAAAAAGTCTCTAACCAGTAGTTTCCGGTTAACAAAATAACACAACTCGAAAAAGGATGTATCCCTAAGTTTAATGAAACCTTTTTGAGATTTTCCCGTGGATTCTTCCAGTTTTAACAGTGACTATTAATGTAACCCAAATATATGTCAACACCATTGACTCAGGAGCTTTGCAATAGTTCCCCAAAATGCAATCGATTTACGCCAAATGAACCCCTATTCCAAGCAACTACGAGCATAATCCCAGAAGTACGCGACGTTTAGATGGCAGTTGTTTGAAAAGACTGACTATGGTAGCAAGTGCCATCCTCATATAGCTAAAGTTTGAAGTTTGACGACGCTACGTTGTTTAGTATTTGTTTGGCAGCCATCAATAGTGAAAGCTCTGTGAATTTGTTAAAATGGAAAACATTGGTTATCGTTATGTGATATAATACTTTCATTTGATATGCTCGTCAAAGAAAGACGTCTAGACGACCTCACAGAGGTAACCGACGACTTGAACCGTCAGGAAAGAGACAGGACCATTACAGAATGGCAAGTTAGATGGGAAAATAACAACTCTACGGCCCAATGGACCAAGAGACTGGTGCCCGACATTGAAACCGGGATAACCTGCACCCATAGGCAAACGGAATACTTTTTGACCCAGTTTTTAACTGGCCATGGCTCTTTCAGATCTTTTACTTTGAGAATAAGCTCCTGTGATAGATGGCACTGTGAGAGAAACGGCTTGGAACAGGAATCAAGAAGGGAGGCAGTCCCGGAAAGCATTATTGAATACATGCTCAGCTCGAGAGCCAATTGGAAGAAAGCTGTAGTTTTTATTAAAAACATAATGAAACAGAAGGAGTCTGAAGAAAGACAGCATCAAATGAGGGAAAGGCACTTAGCAAATGGATAGATGTGACGCCGCCTATACCTGATGTAATGTTAATTGAATAGTTCCAGGTTTAGGGGAGGGCATGGGGGTTTCAGTCGGATTAGCGCCAGACACTATCAGAGCAGATAGACCTACAAACCAGAAGTTCTGGAGCCATGCGGTTTCCACCTGAAAAAAAAAAAATCTAATATGGGGAAATCTGCTCCTTTGTTTACAATAGTAAAATATTGGGTGGCAGAGTTGAAACGAGGCCGTATGAGCTGCCAAGACGAACATCGCAGTGGTTGACCAAATGAGGTGACTACGCCTTAAATGGTGAAAAAAATCCACAAAATGGTATTGGATGACCGTCCACTGGAAGTGCGCGAGCTTGTAGACAAGGCAGGCATTTCAAAAATTGCTCTACATCGCATATTTACTGAAAATTTTCGACATGAGACAGCTGTGCGCAAGATGGAGGCCGTGATTACTCACAATGTCTTTGCTCCCACTAATGCAAGGATGTACAGTGGACCATGCTGTTGTATACCTCGGATCTGCACTATTTGCTAAAGGACAGGCATATGTCGCATTGGATGGATTAAGAATAGAGAGCTCAATTGCTCAAAACTCACTGGCAAGACACCCGCAATGAAGGAGATGGAAAGAACAGTAAGCCTTCCAGCACCATAAGTGAGTCATATATTTAAAATTGGTAACTAAGAATGATCTGGCATCAATTTGTTTGAATATTGAAATGAAAATCCTACAAAATTAGTTTTTCTTAGATCTTTATTTACACTAGTTAACAAAATTTAACCTTTTGTCTGTTGCCGTGAATTTTTTGGTTGATGTTCACTAATCACATGTTTTTTCAAATCTATTCTCAAAAGTTTTTGTGCAGCTCAAGAAACTTTTTTTTAAATTTTTATAATTGATGCGTATTTATTCGTTGATAACGTGCGCACTCAACTGTGTTAAGACTATTATCTGAAGTTTTTGTGGCATGAGTAGTCATGGAGACGTTGTTCAAACAACCCAAATCATTTTTGCTAAATATGTGGAAAATATGTGTTTAACGATTGTAGAAAAGTTATATCAGAGTACAAAGTTAAAGGAAGAATATTGTAACATCTCATTAGTCTTGAATAAAATACAATGACCACAAGTGGCAAATTTAAAAATGGTGAGCATTCTTCTGGTCAACAAAGTGGTTACACTAAGTTTCCCTGTTGTATATGTCTTTGGGACAGCACAGCTAAACAAGAACATTGGGCAAGAAAAAACTGGCCCTTGAGAGAAATTATGACGTCTGTGGAGCCAAATATAGTCCACAATTCACTAGTAGCTCGTGACAGAATTATTCTGCCACCACTACATATAAAACTGGGGATCATGAAGCAGTTTGTTAAGTCACTCGATAAAAACGGGAACTGCTTTTCCTACATTTGCCAAAAATGTTCTCAGCTCACTATGGAAAAGAGTAAAGCCCGTATTTTTGACAGTCCCCAAATCAGACAACTTACGAAAGATATTCAATTTAGAAATTCTATGACTGAACTTGAATAAAGGGCTTGGGCAGCTTTCGTCTTTCTCGGAAATAGTAAATCAGAAAATTAACTTGTAGAACACCTCCTTTTACAATTGAGAAATATGAGGTGCAATACGAGCATAAAACTCCACTTCTTCCATAGTCACATGGTCAGGTTTCCGGAAAATCTAGGAGATATGAGCAAGAAGCAGGGAGAGCTTATGCATCAAGATTTACGAGTAATGAAAGAATGTTATCAGGGTTTCTTAGATATGAATATGATGTCTGACTATTGCTGGTCCCTGATTCCTAAGTCCACACAAAAGAGAAGGGCTTTAAAGCAAAGTTTTTTAGAACTCATTGATTAATTAAATTTTTTTCTTAGTAAAACATGTGTTTTTTTGTTTTGAACGTAGATACCTGAAACTCAAAAACTAGAGCTGATAAAAAAATTCTACTTATATATTTGAAATCAGCATATATGTAGTCAGCAACACCATAACATTTTCTGGCAACAGATGTACTGTAAACTAGTGTTATTGGTAGGTAGGCATAACAATTTTCTATTTCAGATATGACCAGGTGAAGAGAAACAGAAAAAACCTGAAATTTGCCACATGTTTCTGTCATAATCTCATCAATATGTTTAAAATCGAATAAACATTTCACAAACACACACACACACAAGGCTAAAAAGCATAAAATAATTAGATACTTGAATAAAAAAATATAAGTTTTTAAAACGAAGTAAAAGGTGTAAAATGATTTCTCGTAGTCCCATACAGATTCCTGAAAATGTGTGATTGTGAATTTTTAATAACTATGAAAATACTTGTGAGATTTAAAACGAAAATGCATGCATGCATGTATGGCACCGGGAACTCAAAAGAAACGGGGCCGCAACGGAACCTCTGAGAAACTGGGTGATATTTTGGAGCAATCATCTTTAGCCCTGTGCAGGAGGCACCACAGGACTGAACCAACCCTTCCCCCCTCACTCGTGGGTATAAATGACCACTGAGCCAAAATACCAACAGGAAATAAGGGCAGCTCTTGGCCTTCTCAGTTGATGATGAAAGGGGATAAGGGTCATGAGGGACCTCCAAGTGACCCTTAATCAACCATGGGTAAAACAAAAGGTCTGGGAGGGACGAGCAGAGAGCTATTATGTAGCAGATCAACCGAGAGGACTCAAGTGTCATCGGAGGACAGACAAGAGTCAGAGTATTTAGTAGGTAAATCTGAGGTGCAGGAGCACAAACTCCAATACTTAGGTACTCCAACATTACCAAAAGGAGTCCATAAAGGATTTTCTCCACCTTCAAAAAAAAAGAACTCATCTATTATTAGGACGTCATTTGTAAGTGGCGCAAGTTCTATCGAAATCTTGATAATTTGTTCTTGCTCAGTTCAGTTGGTTACTTCGAACTGCTAAGATAGTTAAATGCTTCCACTGCTCCGCTCTGTAATACTCACCCCTTTATATTTTTTGTATTCACGACCTATGAAACATTTATAGAACTCATAATTGTCATTGTTTGTTATATTAAAAAATTATTCTGCTGACAATATTCAAAGGGTAATTTAAAAAAAAATCATTAAATAAAGAACAAAGGAAAAATGTATAATCAACAATCAAAATTTACAAAAAATCAAATGTGTGTATAATGATTATTCAAGACAATTCAAACCCAGCCTGTTGTTCTATAGCAGATGTCAATTTGTTTCTTAGAGCTTCTTCGTCTGTGATCATTGGAATTTTCAATAAATTTAAGCAGGTACTTGCTGTTGGCATTCTGTTTTCAGTTCCTGAAGACTGAATACAGAACTGGGGATTTAGTTCCTGAAAATATAATAGTAGTCATGTATGAATTTAATTACCCTTTAAAATTTATATTTGAAATAAGGAAAATATGTATCACCTTGAAACCCAGTAATGGTGGCCTCGAACAGCTTGTCACAAATTTCAACAATTGTTTTCTCTGCACATCACTAAACCTATGCAGTATTTTCCAGAATAACACTATGGTCGGGTGATCTGCTGTGAATTCCCCTGAAAAATTAATAAAAAACAAGTTTTTACAAATTATGGAAACAAATTATGGAAAAGTAGACCAAAAGAGTTCAGCCTGTTGGATAAAGAACTGAATTTGTCTAGATTTTCAATGCATCACATATGCATTTTTTTTTCAGATAATGCCTAAATTTTGATATTGAAATAATTGTATTTGATGTTTTAATCTTAAGTATCTAAAGAAAGTGTTGAACTCAGAATGAGCTCAAATGGGTTATATATGAATGAAGTGTCCGCAATCTACTCGACTCAATTTCGTACAGTCATTAACAATGCATTGACGCTATAGTAATAAGATTATAACAAGAAAAAATCTAATCACCTCCATATACAGTGTGCGCAATCAAATCGCTGAGATCAATCTCTTGTGTATCTCCGCCAATGATTACTTGCAACTCTTTATGGCTGAAGAGTTTCAACCAAGTAAGAGGGACAACACTATTGAGTCCATTCTGAAAAGACGCGCACTGCTTTTTGAGCTGTCTGTTCAATTTCAGATCTGCCAATCTCTGAATGTATTCTAGGCGGTTTTCGTTCGTCACTGGAATGTTGGCTCCATTAGGTTTCAGTTCCATAATCTACAAAAAAGACCGATAAATATTTCATGGAGAAATTAATGAATGTTGTTAAGTGAATAAAACAAAAAACTAATAAATTCAACTACAAATTTTAGGCGTTGAATGAATGTACCTGAACTCAGGCTACCTATCGCCCATCCAACACATCCAGCGTAAAAACGGCTGCACTACAAGCTGTTGGGCCAACCCAATTATCAAATTAGCCATGATAATGTATTTATTATCAGACAAACAATGAAGGCAATACTAATTTATCTATTGTGTATTTCGATGGTCCCAATATTACATTGTCGACTGTACATCGTATCAGCCAGCGAGCTGCACGAGGTTGACCATGTGGCATTGCCAGTATCACCATAGTAATCCATCACACGCCCCTTTTAATAATAATAACTTTAGAGCAAAGGAATACATTAAAAGATCATGTAGTACAATTGACACAATTAAGTATTATAGATCTAGCATAACTGGGAGCTTAAGTATCCTACCACTTCTTGTTTTAACTATGTCAAAATCGTTTTTTGGAATATTACCGCTTGAATCACATGATGAGTCTCCCTGCATTGGAATGTCCTTGCTGATGAGTCTCCTTGTATTTCCATATCTGTGGAAGGGACTACTGTGTTCAACGAGTCGGTGATAGACGTCTTAATTTGGATGTCGCGTTACCATCAAGTGAAGGCATCCTCTTCGGTTACAGCATATGTCTATTTCTCCTATATTCGGTATCGTTTGCTTGACAATAAAATCATTTGGGCCTGATTTTCGAATAATTACACCTGGCTTCCATTCACGCTTTTTTCTCTTGGATCAGGACGGGCTGGCTGGAGTCGAGGGGGACAATCTCTTGGTCCCAACATCATAATGGGTTTTTTGCTTGGATTGGTTGACTTCGAGTTTTTCTCTAATCATTTGCTTTAGAAAGTCAGGTTGAGAATGTCTAATTTATCCGGTAATTTGGTACGTATTCGTCTTCCCATTAGCATCTGGCTAGGAGCAAGTAAATTTTGATTGAGAGTCGCATTATAGTTCTGTATTGCTAGAAATATATCACTCTGATCAGTATAGGCTTTGTGAGCAGGGCCTTAACTGTTTGTATGTGACATTCTGCCATCCCGTTGGAATGGGGGTAGTAAGGGCTGGATGTTGTGAGTATGATGTAGCAAACTTTTGAAATTCGTATGAACTGAATGGGGGCCCATTATCAATGAAGATTTCCATTGGCAATCCAGTTATAGCAAAGATATTTTTCAGGGTTGATATCACAGCTTCGGCTGTCTTGTTATTCAATTTGTTCTAAATTGTATACTTGCTGAAGTAATCCACAACTACGATGAGATTTAAGTTTCCCAGACTTTTCTCTTCGGTGGCGTGGGTTCGAATCCCACCGCTGTTACCAGGTAATGTATTTATTATCAGACAAATAATGAAGGCAATACTAATTTATCTATTGTGTATTTCGATTGGTTCCAATATTACATTCTGCACGAGACTGATTGTGCGGCGTTGCCAGTGTTGCCCTAGTAATCCATCACAGCCATGACCTGTGGATTAATTTACACTTCGTGCGAATTGAATGTGTGTTATTACAAATGATTGTTTGATCATTGTAGTTTGTTGAGTGTTCTGAAGTACTCTGACTTTGTCTACCAGTTTAGATATAATGAGGTTAGTTTTCATTAGTGATAAATTTACGCTATCGAATACGTATGGCCGGTAGCCTGCAAGGAATGTTAATAAGGATTCTCAGACTCTCTTTTTACGTTTCTCAAACAATCAGTTCAAAATTCCACATATTCAAATGTTTATTGCATCTGGCAATTACAAATATTTTCTTACGGCTCCGTGCAGGTCAGTTAAGGTTACGAGGTTTCCAAAATTTGGTTGGATTTGACAAAAAAGTTCATTTTTATTTTTGACCACCGTAATTCGTAATAAAATGGCATTATACAGGGTGTATCAACGATGTGTGGGTGGACGATAGCTGCTTCCCCATTTGAGATAGAAAACTACCAACATACAGGGTGTCAGATAAACGTGTGACTTATCAAATTGCATTGCAGAATAGTCCACACTATGAGCTTGCAGAAAATGTAGAGTTTGCCTTTGTTTGGAGTTCAGGTCATAAGATAATATTTCTTCAATGGGCCACTAAATGGATAAATGTACAGAGATTTTCTCCGAGATGATTTACCGAATTTGATACCAGAATAGAATTAGAGAAGTTTTTCGCTCTATTACAAGAACAAGTTTGAAGAGCAATTGTAGACGAACTTAATTTGTGCATAGCTCAAAATGGAGGATTCTTTGAACATCTGCTGAGACTATACAATTTTTTTAATTGTTTGAGTTTTTTTTGTTACCTCTTTTGCTCACCGATGATCATTATAGCAATACAAGATATATCTGAAACATCAATTACCCTAGTTTCACCCAGGTCATTATTGACAGTGGTAAAATCGAGCCCCAAATCACTGATGTCTCCGTTGTAATCCCGCAAATATAACAAATTCCTGTATAACACTGGATCCAGCGACCTCAAGTAATGTGCAGGTGCCCTGTCGACAAGTAATTTTGCTAAGAAAAATTCCGCCAGCGGTAAATCGACCAGGATGTTCTCGAAGATAGCCTGAAATCACACAAAAATCAGATTGAGTTGGAGAAATTGTAGGAAAAACTCACTTTTCCCACAAGCCTACCGATAAAGTAGTAGTGATCAGTGAAATTGTCCACGATGAGGTGAACGTTTGGGTTTGGATACAAAGTATTATCAGCAGTCATAAGGAAAAAACCTCTATTCGGATCAAAAGCCGTCTTCAGTACTTCGTTGATAAATTCTTTGAAAATGCCACCTCCGTCAATTCCTGCTTCTTCAAGGCCAACACTGTTGATAAACTGGATCCTCACTTTATGTTTCAGATCCAACTCTGAAAACAAATTTTAAAACAAAAATTAGCAGGTTGGCAATTATTCTAAACTTGTTTCAAAAAACACATCAGATAGCCAAGACCAGTACAATTTACTGTGTGTTCCAATTCTAAATTCCAAAAACCTTACCACTTTTGTTGGAAATTTTTTCAAAAGCATCCTCGTAAATATGCGTCCTGCGAATAACTATAACATTGTCATGTAACAGTTCGCTATGTAGTCTGTAGTCATTGTGGCCTAAGCTGTTCTTGCACAAGTCTCTCAAGAGTAGAACTCTCGTATTGAAGTTGATGAAGAAAGGTAATTCTTCCAGAATGGCAAGAGAACGTTGCTCTATTGTCGAGAGTGGAGGCATATGTTCAGCATCTGAAAAATATTATAATTTTCGATACAATCAACTGAGAGAGGGATTAATAAGATTGCAAAGGTTTCGAAAGTATTTATTAATATTATTCGCATCACACAAAAACTACTGTAAAGGATTCAGTGTGGGTTTTATCTCCAGGCTGTAAAAGTGATTCTGAAAATTTTATATAAGCAGTAGGTATAATAACAGATCAATTTCCATAGTGGGATTTCCACGTGAATCTTGTCACTGGAACGCTAAGAAGTATGTCATATAAATTTAAATTCCTGAAGTCTATTTTGGATTTGATACAATCTATTTTTCTCTCATAGAATCAAGACTAACCTACGGAATTCTTAGCTGGGATTGAGCAGCAAAATCTAGAAAAACTAGAAATATCACAAAACATATTTTTGAAGCTAATGTACCAGAGAGATTAAAAATACACTACAGAGAAACTTTTCAAAAAAAGACCAGTACTTGATATCAGACAGTTATTTTTTCTGTCAGTAGTTTTGGAATGCAGAAGCTAAATTATTTAAATTATTCCTATAATACTAGACAAAAAACAAACACTAAACTGAGAATATAATTTTCTGAGAAAACTATAGGACAAAAACTCCACAGTTACCTATCCAAAAGATTCTATAATATTCTACCAACTGACGTCAAAAGGGCATGAATTCACGAAAATTCTTCAAAAACAAAGTGAAAAATATCTGTTTAAAACTAACAGATTGCAAATCCATGATATAATAGATCCAACAAAATGTGTAATTTACAGTAATTATTTTCAAACTAATGGTTTTTTTTCATATATTTTTTTACACTAATGGTTCATTATTTATAAATTCTGTTTTATTTTTTTTCTATTCAAATATTTATTGTATGAATCAATATAAGCAAAAAAAAATTGTTGAGCAAAACAAAATATTACAAAAAATAAGCAAGTCCCACAAGCAATCCTCGATTTTGTGGGTTTCTTCTGTTAATTTGTATAGTTTTATAGATTGCAAAGTAATTCATTGTTGTCAAATATTATTCAAATAAACAATATTATTATTATTACATAAAATTTGAGGAGATCTAATCAAAAATTTGCTAAAACACCTTCAGATGTGAAAAATAGATATTTCTGAAAATCAAAGTGGAATTGAATTATAATTTATTGAAATGTTTTTTATGATCCATCTACAGACAATAGGCGAAGACACGAGAAATTATTATCGCTTTAAAATACATAACGCATATAGAAATGTATTCAGAAACATTTTTTTAGTCCAATTTCGATTACAGAAGTTTTCATTTGTGTTTGAAAATCAGCAAATTATGAAAGCTACTAAATAACACTATTCGCAATGTCAAGATTTGAAAATATGACAACGTTGCAAAATTGATTGATGATGTCAACTGTGGGATTGGTTGATCAGGTGATTACGTCACATTTTGTAATGGCGCTAGAAAGACGCCATTTGAATTCTGTCGACTTTCAGTTTTAGAAAATTTAAAAAAAGACCAATGTCATGACCCTAGAATATGCGTACATAGATATAACGAATCTATATATGAAGGAGTGGCCACCTCAAATATGAAAAGTTATTTTAAAAGAATAATCCCTTCTAAAAAGTATATAATGCATACGAAAAGAGCACCCAGATGATGATACAGAAAAATATCCATTTAGTAATAAACATTTCGAAAGATAACATCAGACCTAATAAAAAATGTTCTTTATGAACTTGACTTTCACACATGTGATATCGATTCGTGTGGGATAGACAATTATCAGTGAATACATCATAAATCTCTCAGATTCATTATATCCATTAAAAAACCAAACATGTTGAAGTCTCCCGCTAAGAATTAAAAACGCGTATTTTAACGTATAAAAAAGACCATAAATAATCTCCGCGCGATAAAAATAACCCTAAAACGAAATATCCCACCAAGAATAATTTTTACCATGTGTGTTACCCCTATCTGAACCGCTGATAAAAATATGGGCAAGGTAATAAATTATGTTTTTTTTACTCATCCCGAAAGTCATTATAAATCAACGACATAAAACCTGTCACGCTAACACGTAAACATCGTCCACTAGAAGGAGATAAAAAGCCAGAAAATTTCTCATTCACAGCTTTTCATTCCAGTCAGTACACAGTTGAAGTCCCAACTATGTTGAGCACTAGTATGTAGTCTTATTAAAATTCAGTCTTACTGTCAAAGAAAAATAATTGAAATGTATAATTAACAGTATTATGAAAATTATCAGAACGAGAAAATGTTTTAACTAAACAGAATTTAGAAATCGTTTGATAAAATATGTTGTGAAAATCCAGAATTGTGGCAACAGGGTAACCTATATTTTTGTTTTGTATTACTTTGGCATATTAGATCTTTTCCAACTATTATTAAATTGAATAGTTTATTCAATTTTCTACGATATCCAATAAATTAAATTAGCCTTGACTTTTGAACTATCTATAGAATTCCAGTTATTTGTAGTATGAATAAAAACAAGACTTCCATCACTGCGAAATACATTCCGAAATGTTTTGACTTATTGTTGTTAATTGACTCTATACCTAGAATTATTTCACAGTTTTTATTATTGAACCAAATTAAGTTTATATCCAGTGTGTGTAAAGAATTACAAATAATTATGAATCAGTCATATAGTTTCGTTGAATAATACGTGCTCATTCAACAATATTTTTTCATTATTGTTTTATTTACTCATTTAATAGAGTCTCAGACATTTTGTACAAGAGTAGGTATAAGCCTTTGACTTATAAAATTAACTTTCTTAAATTGATTTGGAATGATACTTGTTCATTCATCATAGTTTCCTTATTTTTTAAATTGTTAAATTAATAAAATTGTATATAAGTATCATATACAGTGTGGTTGAAAAATAACGGATTTTAATTTATAACGGATTTACACCGATTATTTTATGTGAAAAATTGTTGTTCATAATAAAGTAATTTTTGAAAAGTGATAGATTCTACTGTCAGTTGTAAAACAATTCCAGGTTGTATTCCATTATTTGGAACATGTATTTAGTACTATGGAAGTACTGAAGTTGTATGGATTAGAATGTCATGCCATACAGTGTGTTTTTTATAACGAAGTAATTTTTTTATTAATATAGTTTGTTTTTATAAGTGCTTTAATTATTTGCATAGTATCCTTAACTAGATTGGTGAGGTACACAATTGATTGATTTTTCAAATGTTGCTGTTGATGTATCTCGTAATATAATGTTTTTTCATCTCAAATTAACAACTGAATAATAAGAAAAAACATCCTATAATCTTACCGTCTCTATCTTCAATAGATCCATGGAATGTATTCGAAAGATAATTTTTCCTCGACAAATCTGGTGGTATATGAATTTTTTCTGAAGTCCAGAATCCCGGCGGACAGAACTGTTTCCTCAAATCCAGCATATATAAAACTCGTACAGAGACCAGACATGCCCTGTATAAATGAAGGACTTCTGGAGTGGATGGTACCTGAAAATATTCTCCACATATAGGACACATAAAACTACGAATCCCAAAACAAAATGTAAATGAAAAATACCACCAACACATAACTATTTTGAATTATTTGCTATATATCTACTTACTGTGCTGGACCTACACATAGGAAAAGCTACTTCTACGAGTCCCCTTGCTGCGTTCTTGAGTAGTTTCGACATCAAGAATAGTTCACTCTTCGAGAATGTTTCGCTGGTATCAGAGTTTTCTGCAAATTATTCAAAAAATTTACCAAATGCTCCGGATTGATATACATTATTTTTACCAACCTCTGTCAGTCAAAGTCTCAGTGAAGAAAGTGAACATGTCGCAAAAAACAGATAGCGTCGTATGATAGTCTCTCCATGATATCAGACATGATCCCTTAGACTGAAATTGTCCAGACTCGTTTTTATTCAAGTACATCCATAATCTGTTCAAGAATAGACTATTTAATCCAAATTTATACAGCAACCTAAAACAAAAATTATTAGGTAAAAAAAAAAACTATTCTATATAACATTTGGTCGAAGGCCAAAGAATAAAAGATACAATATAATAAATAATAAATAGTGGGTAGGACGTAAGAAAACATTATCAAAGTATAATATGCCATGATTGATCAGCTTACGAACTTTTTAAACAAGTACCAAATAATTAGTGATAATCAACACGACGAAACACTCTACAATGTCCGCAATAACATCGTTCTATGAAGAAATTATTGAAGCCATTGAAAACGGTGAGAGCCCGACGGGAATCTTTTGTGACTTCAGTCGTGCTTTTGACTGCGTTCACCATGGCACACTACTAAATATGTTATACAGATACGGAATCAGAGGTAATATTTATGACTGGTTTATCTCGTACTTAAAAGATAGAGGTCAACGAGTAAAAATATCCGAATCTGGAAAATCTGTTTTCTCATCAATGGACATTAATGCACTAGGGGTTCCACAAGGATCTATATTGGGCCCTGTACTGTTTATCTTATATATAAATGACTTGTCCTTGATTTTACCAGATACTTTTACCACTTTATATGCAGATGACTCCACTTTACTAATTAAAGATAAAAAATTTGACTCATTACAAACAAAAATTACGAGCTTAGTCAACAAATTATCTGCTTGGTCCTCTGACAGATCGTTGTTACTTAACTCTGGTAAAACCAACTATACAACATTTCATACTCATCAAAACTTAAACATACCGACACTAAACGTCAAATTAAATAATACTACCATTGATTTAATAACAGATGTCAAATTTCTAGGAGTATTCTTTGATTCCACCCTGTCTTTTAGAACTCACTGTAATAAACTATGTAAAGTTCTGAATTCTAAATGTTATCAATTGAGAAACCTAAAAAGTGCATTAAGTTTGGATCATCTCCTAAAATTCTACCACGCTGAAGTTCACTCCAGAATTTCTTATGGAATTTTTTTATGGGGAAACACTCCAGCTGCACATAGTGTCTTCCTATGTCAGAAGTGTATCTTAAGATGTCTCGTAGGCTGTCCACCTGACCACTCATGTCGAAACATTTTTAAAGAACATAAAATATTAACAGTCAGTAGCATATTAATTCTTGAACTGTTGACATATGTACATTGTAATCAAAATACCTACAAAAGGAACTTGACAAGCATACTCACGATACTAGGAAAAAAGAGAACTTTCAGGTACCTTTCAGGCACCTGAAACTATCAAAAAAATCACCGAATACTTTTGGTTTGTACTTGTACAATTTACTTCCACAGAAGTTGAAGAGTTTATCAACACATATTTTTAAACGAAAACTAAAAAATGTTCTTGTTGATCTATGTCCTTATACAACACAAGAATTCAGTAGCAATTTAGCTTTAATTTAGTTATACAACATTTAACAGATTATCATATAGAGTTTTATTTGCATGTTTGTATGTTTCTATGATTATAATTTTGTAAGTGTTAGACCTTTTTTACTGCTTTTATTGACTTTTTACTGCTTTTATTGACTTGTCCTATATCACATGTGATCTTACAGGATAAATAAACTATTGTATTGTATTGTGATACAGTAAAAATAAAGTTATTGTAGTTCATAATAATATTTCTATTCTTCTTTTGATAAATGCTTCGAGGTAGCTACTATCTATTGAGGTATTTTTGGTGACAAAACACGTTACCGGACACTCGATTTCAGTGGTAGCGGTTAGTAACGACACTGTCAGTATATGCCGCGACATCTTCATTCCGTAGGATGACACCGTCGTGATTTACCTTCTTGTGCTTTATGCTCTCTTGACGACACTGTCGTAATTTCCAGTCTAATTTGCGTGTAAAATAGGATAGGGTGTCCTACTAGATCTATTTTGCAGTTCAGACAAATACAACCTTGGTTTAGTAGTGGGGTGTATTTTCGTGAATTTATTTCGCCAAGATATAATGAAATGGCTACACTCATACATAAGTTTTTCGATGTCCCAGTGGGAGATCTGACAATGACGTGATATACCGTCATTGTCCACGAAAGTGTTAAGCACTCGAACTTTGGAGTTATTAAGAATTAATCCAATCCATTCAGTGAACACAACAGAGCTGGGCTGTTACAGTCCGTGCTTTTTTAAGCATTGTAGGAATGGTTTCTGCAGATTTAACTAAATTGGTTTTATCTGTATAGACAATCGATACAGAAGCAGCAGAACTGGAAGATCATTGATGAATACAATAAACACAACAGGGGTCCTAGAACTGATCCTTGAGGTACCCTTGTTGAAACATATGCAAGTTCATAGTGTAACACCCTGTAAGGTGTTGTTATTGTTGTTTTTTTTCCTTGCCTTAATGAAAGTATCTATTTTTCTGGAAATTATGAGTTTGAAATTTTATTGTTGTAAGAAATACTGGAAGAGCTCATATCTTAGTTATTCAGAAATTCTTATTTTCTTTCATTGAAATAAAATTCATATACGGTGGTTATTGGAAGTCAACCATCAATCTTCGAAGGGAGATTGAAAAATAATCTATTATCCGTTTAGAGTTTAAGTGTTTATTTAAGTTCGGACGTTGTGTTAAGATTTCTTCACACAGTTAAGTGTTATGGTCTAATTGCCGTTGTGTTGAAATAACAAGAATTATTTGGGAAAAGACTTCATCTAGAAAAATCCTGCAATAATTAGTAGCCAATAGGATTTGAATATGCAAAAGTACCACTTAAATGAAAGACCAATAAGGGATTTTAAAATGGGACGACGCCTTGACACTAACTTGGAGTGGAAAAAAAATAGATGAAATTAATGAATTCGGTCTGCGGGCTTCAGATGAACAGGCACGGGCGCAGTGGTTCGGTGGAAAATGTTCGCGTTTTTTTATAATAATAATAATAATATTTCTTTATTTCTAAATTAACCTCATATATACATGTATACATAAAGCTAAAAAAGCAATGACGTCAAAATACAACGGTGGGGAATAATATTTTGTTTGTCTAAAATTTTGAAGCGTCAAGACATATTTATATGAAATTTCGGAATAAAGTGAGTTTTTCGTGAGTCAAAATGGGTGGTGTACTTTAAGTATGGGATTTTTATTGTATCGGTAGATCGAAAGGGAATATATACGAGTGTCTATAAAACATGGGACAGAAAATTGGGACAACTATTTGGAAAAAAATTTTATTGGAGGCAATAATTGTTCTACAGGGTAAGTGCAAAGCTTTTAGGAAAAAAGTAGTTTAACGCTTGCTTTAATTTTATTGTTGGGGTGAACCACATGTACAAACATTGTTCGTATTTATGCAGGTGTATTACCTGTTCTTGAATTGACGCCAATATTAAACTTAGGGAATTATCGGTAAACATAAAATATGAGCTCTTTTATTGAAACAAATTTGATGTTGATCGATGTTTTCAAATTTATGGTTTCAGTCTTTGGTTGAAGCTAGATATGATTTTATTTGTTCATTTTTCATATTGTTATAGTTTTTCGATGATTTTTTTCAACAATGTTATATTTTTTTGGGCTTTTATTCAATAGAAGTCATTTTATTTGAGAAGAAAAGTATATATATTTTTTCATATTTAGAAAAATTTTATTTGAGAAAAAAAATACTATTTGATTCATTGGAAAAGAAAAGTTGTTCAAAAGAAGACCTCGCATGTTGAGCCGAGGCCGAATTTATTCTCCTGAAGGACAGGTGACTAAAATTAATCAGTGCCTCACAAGAATTTTTCAAAATCTGGTGAATTAAATTATTTTCAAAATTTGTCGAATGTGTCAAAACTCTATTTTTAGCCATTCCGCTGGTGACAGCTGCCCGTATAATATTCAAAATATTATATGTATTTTTGTGGTCTTATTAGAAACAAAAAAACCAGATAGTGTGACTATATGGGACATCAGAGAAAGATAGTGTTAGTAAGTATGAATAATTTATTTTTGTTTAAAAGTACGGTATATTATTGAGTACTTTTACACTGGTGACCAGTAGCGGGATTGAAAAAGTATAGTAGGTATACATTTTTCTGAGTAATATAAGAATTTAATTATATATTTTTTCCGATGTTGTTTTATAAAAACAAAGAGTATGGTCTAACAATAGCTACTACTTGTACAACTGGTGACATCGGCAAATAGTTTTTTTTTAAATCTATTTTTTTCTTAAAAAAATTAAAATAAAAAAGTTGTCAATAGTCAATTGACCATGTTTTAAAATAGTAAGTGTTATTTATACTTTTTATACTACGACCCTCAAGGTATGATGCTGGTTCCCTTACAGTATATTCTAAATGATAAAATGAGAGTTCATGGTCAACAAGGTCAAATGCCTTACTCATATCAAAGAGTAGAGCCAATGAGTGAAGTGAATAAAACTGAGTAAACTCAAGTTTTTCAAAGAATATAGTATAGTATAGAATATTATTGGCTCAGTTTTCCGGGCGAATGAGTTTTTGCTCCAAATATGTGTGAATAAAAGTCAGTAACAACTTTAGGCCAAGTATATTCTCAAATTATTTGGAGTCTAGTCCAACCCATACTCACTTTCTGTCAGTTTTAATCATTGCAATGTATATGAACGTTCATAGGAAAAAAGTGTACAACGAAAGAAGAAAAATGAGTGATAGTAAAAAGCTTTCGAGGTTTGAGACTGGCAGTGTTGAATTTCTTACACAAGAATTTTTACCGCAGAGTTATGAGACTCACACCACAACTAAAGAAAGGGAGAATATTCTCACGCGAGCAAATTCTCTGCAGGTCAGACAAATGTTTATTCAATTATTTTTCAGAAAGTGCTCCCAGCACTGAGCAAATACTCGGAGAAAATTCTCGGTTTTATTCACTTCACTCAATGTCTTGAGACACTCTACTATGTTTTACTAGCAGTACAGTAACAGTATACGTGAAATGGTGGTCCACCCAAAGAACCACTATTGCTGGAAAGCCTAATTCCTTTCAATAGAAAATGGATAAAAAAGTTTTATTCTCCGGCAAAGACAGAGCCTGAATTGGGCATATGTGCTATTTGGTCAAATCTTATTTGTTTTTTTAACCAAAATTCTTAGTGTCGAATGTTCTTTCTCTTTTGGACGAGGATTTTGGATTAGCTTCTATAAAACCAACTGCACTCGGGATCTACTTTGTTGCAGACCAGTTGCCAAAACATATAGTCTATCTGATTGTGTTTCATTAAGGTTTATCCCAAATGTAATATATTCTATCAAACTTATGCAAAGGAATCCTAAAAATACATTTAAAGGAGATTCAGATTTGTTAGAAATAAATCATTGCAGCTGACTCTTTTCGAAAATTAAAATGCAGCATCAAGTTCAAAAAATGTTGCACAGTTAGATTATGCTTATAGATTCGCAAGGGATGTTTGTTCTTCTTTGAAAGGTAATACAAAATAACATTACAACTTACAAATATTTCCTCATTGAATCTTTGTATACCAGCAACAAATTATGACACAAATGTGTGAAAGCCATCAAGATCTTCTCATCATCACTGTGCTGTTCGAAAAAATTCAGCCATTTCCTAACCCTCCCGTATCTGTTCATTGTACTCAGATAATCGGACAATAACAGCTTCTGTTCAGTAATATGCGGATCTTCCTCATCATCATCTTCGTTATCGCTATTTTCTTCGGTCAGGTCAGAAGATGGCCTTAGTTGGTAAATATTCGAACTCAGTTTCGAGAGAACTTCTATACTGTCACAAGTTGGTTCTAAAAAAAAATAAATTCATATTATTAACTAATAACAGATAGATTGACTAGTTTACGAAGGTGGTTTGGGATGACCTAAGGAAGTATAGAAGATTTTATTATATACACTAGTTGGTTGTACAAACACTGGGGGCATTTCAGATAGAAAAGATGGATATTAAGGTTATTGAAAAAACAAAACAGACAGTCATTTGACGACTGTTACGCAATACTCTATTAATGAAAAAAGTGTTGAGAGTAAAAAAATCTTACCATAATTATCTGGTTCCAAGGCTAAAATACTGTAGAATAAAGTGTGACTACCCTCGAAATGGAAACCACTGTTGAGATGTTTTAATAATTTCTCGAATGGTAAATCTTTACTGAGTCTTTTCAATCGAGGTATTAGCACATTTTTGACATTGTGTGTTAGAGTGCCACTCAAAAAGTTCAAACTGAAAGCTGACAAAGCTAGGTCATTCAAAGTATCCAGATCGTTTAGGTATTTGAAGGGTTTTTCTATGAGGATGATGGTTTCTTCCAAATGGTCATTTCTAGTCTCAAGTTGTTGCCTCAAATAACAGTAGTAACCTGTAAAAATGAGTATTTTGGACGCCAATGTCAATAAGAATCAATATGGCAAAGATATAAAATATACAATACCTTTTCTGATGAGATATTCAAATGTTTGAGCATTCGTGGTGAAAATATAGAGCGATTTTATCAATACCATATTATTTCGTTCATCCAGGGTTTTTAAGCAAACAAGGAGATATCTTCTTATTAACCATGAAAATGAAACATTACTATCCATATTATTCAATGACTCCATATTATTTTCAACAATCTTTTCAGATAGACGAAACTGTAAAAAAAGCGGGTGAAATAAAATTAAAAACATATCGTTCTGGGTTATGTGAACAGACGTGTGAATAAACATCTCACCAGTTTTGCTTTGTCCAATTTTGGATCATAAAAGAATAACAACTTTGAGAGTAATGCCCAAATTGGTGCAGTATTTTCCTCTTGGAGGTAAAGCTGCCTTTCTTCATTTTTTTTGTGTTTCCTCGCAAGATAACTACGAATATGTGACTGGAGTATTTGAGCACTCTGGAGCTTCAGTCTCTGTTCCTGAATTCAAAGATATGAATGATTGAAATGTTTGAATATATATATATATATATATATATATATATATTATTGCTCACATAATATACAGCATATATTTATAAAAACTATGAGGATTATAGGTTGCATTTTTTTGCACCTAAGTGTAAACACTTGTATGTGCAAATATCAGTTAACTAAATTATTGTAATTTTAGTTATAGGTCGAGTATCTGGTTATAAGTGTTTGTTTTGTGTTATAATTATAATACCTTCTAATGTGTAAATGGTAATAAGTAGGAGAGACTGTTGTACCATGATCATAGTGTACCTTGGATCATCTTTCAGTTTCTTGACAAATGCTGTTACAATGTTCACCCAGTAGAGTGCAAGCAAACGGAAGAGTGGTTGTCCATGTGTTATTGTTTTCGAGTAAAATATAAATATTTATTTTTAGCTCAAAAATTAACAACTTTTGGTTCTACTATTTATTTTTTTACAAGTTGACGATTGTGTTTTGTATTTTAAAACATATTCCACCTGAATCACTGCCCATTGGTGAGTAATTTGTTATGCCATATTTCAGTTTCAAATATAACCTAGAATATTGAGGAAGTAAGTTTGTAAAAACGCACCATCATGTACCTAGAACTGATGGACAGTTGTGGTTCCAAGTGGACTTTTCTAGCTTTAATGTTAAATATTATTGTTAAAATTCAACTAATATTGAGTAAAATCAAATTTACATACATAACTTTTTGGCCTATTAATTTTAAGTTATAAATTTCACATTGTAACTTTTTGTACACGTGTATACAAATAAAAATTAGGTTATAATTTAATACAATCTTATTTCTTCTTGTATTGTTGTACCTTTTAGGTACAAGACGTTGATGTTCCCAGGTACTCTAAGGCGTGATCTATGGTCTTGTACCATTGATCACATATCAATAAAATATAAATATTTTTTTTTCTATAACTGTGTAACATTTAAATTCACAAATAATACATAGTATATACGAATAATAGTGATATCAGGAGAAACTCTTTCCATTATTATATTTCAAAATATGGCTTGCAAAAAAATATAAAAGTAAATTGTGATCCAAGGTACAACAGTCTCCCCTAACATAAAGAATTAATCTATAATTTGTTGGGTACCTATTAAGTGTACAAAATGTTTTTTTTTTAGATTCAAATGCATTTCATAACAAAGCTTCAAACTTGCTGTAGTTTGTACAAATATATTTTTTACAATTTTTTTTAATAGTTTCACAGTGCTAGATGCTCTTATTTCCAGAGGCAGTATATTAAAAACTTTTGGTGCCAAATATGTGACAAATCTTTGAGAGGAGTCATTTTAGCCATCTGCGCGACGCAAAAGAGGGTAATGTGTTTATCATGTTGTATTATTCTTCCTTTGTGGAAGAGATCAAACACGTGGGCCGATTTTGATGATTCTACATCAATTGAAATGTCTGAATCTTGCAAGTGTCACAAACACGAAGCAATGCTCATAGGAAAAAAAAACTTATTTCAGCTTAAAAACCAATTCTAAACATTTGAAGGTTTAATCCTGGGTCACCCTGTGCGGACTATAGGATTTACAATGGGTTAGAACGAAAGGTACTCCAGCCAGTGGACGAGCACAAAATATAACAGATACAAGCGATTTATAATCAAGTATTCAACAAGACCACTGTAGAATGTTTCCCCTTCCTACTGTTTTGTATCTAGCAATGTCGCGTTCAGCCATATCTGTCTCTTTTCAATCGTTATGGAGGTAAATGTATAGTTAGTCCACTCAAGTTCCCTGAAAATAGCGGAAGGACTTTTCTATTGTTCTATTGTGTTTTTGCGTTGAAAAAGGAGGATTTTTTCGATAAAACCGGATGTATTTTGGGTCAAATTTTGCTGAAATTAAGTGATTTAGTATTCGTAGTTTATGATGTTTGAAAGAAGGAGGCATTTGAGTGATTTTTTCGCGAGAGAACGGCACTTGAAAAATACGTTCTAAAACTCTGGGTCTCTAACTCCAAATCGGTATGAGACCTTCATGTTTTTCTTCTGGATTCGTGTCCAAGAAGCAAAAACAGGTTAAGCGGCCTTTACATGCAGCTCACTTCCACGGCAGTGAGCAGGGAATTGGGCAGGGAATTGGGCAGGCAAGTGGGAAGCTCGAGTATGTGAACATGTCGCTCGCGCTGCCATTGCTCATGCCACTGCCACTGTCGCACGCTCTCTTCGGCAGCGATATTTTGAAGGAAGTCCAAGAACTGGCAGCACGAGTGGCAGCGACTGTTTACATGTTGCCCTTTCAGTCGCTTACCGCGTGCGCGAAGAAGAGAAACGTTGTTTGGTTTAATTACTGTCGTTTAGGACCATGGTTGAGTGGAGTAAAGACAAAGTGCTAAAGTTTTTAGAATTATATGCAACTGGAAGATTATTGTGGGATTCTTTAAACAAAGATCACAAAATGAAATATAAAGTACATGATGCCTGGAAGAGGATCAGCGAAAACCTAGAAAATACCTCAATTAAAGAGGTGAAGCCGAAGAAAAAATCACTATGGCAACATTCTTATCTTATCTCACCTGTCTTTTTCTTCTCTCCTCGTGAGTTTTCTGCAGAAGTATATCCTTTGTCATTTTTTGACTTGACCCGGATAAATTTTGCTCGGGCCTATTTCTGGGATTTCCTTCAAATGAGTAATTCATTTTGAAAGCTACAAAAACATTATTATTACAATCAAATTAGTTTGGATAGTAGGTATACTATTGACATTATTGATTTGCATGTGCTACAGGTGAAGACAATGCGTGGATCAATTAGGATGTGAAAATTTTCAGATATGTCATGAGTCATGAAATATGAAGATGCTTTGTAGTATTTCCTTCACTCTTTCATAGTAATGGTAAAACTAATTGATAAGAAAATCCATAGACTCACCCATATTCAAATAAAAACAAATCTGATATATTTAGAATGATCACCGCGTAAATATTTTGACTGAAGTTCTTCAAAATGACTGTAACATGGCCTGCCTTTGGACCTAACCAAACCTGCCAATGATTATTGGCCAATTCTCCTGAAACACACTTGTCATAAGTAAATACACGAGAAAATAATTTTCAGAAGTTTTATTTATGTCATAAAATACAAATAAATGTATAATGTATAATATTTACTTTTTATATCGACAGCTGATTTTGACAGTACTGACAACTGACAGTCTAGTGTCACAGTTTATAGCTAAAGATACAGTTCGCTCACTTGGCCTCTGAGGCTACTTTCAGACTAGGCGGAACGCGGATCGCGGAAATGTCAATTTCCTTATCATTTTTCCGCTATAAATAAAAATGCTTTCTCACTATGCGGAACCGCGAAATCAGCTGTTTGGCGCTAAGTATCATCAAATGTTTGAAAAGTTAACCTCTAATTATTTAAATACCGATCTCCATCCATTATGAAGTCTAATGAATTGAAATTAGTCATTGGAGCTATGTGCCTCAAATTACTCAAAATGAAAAACAGGTCTTAAAGAGCTAGGGAAATACATTCAAAAAAATTGTTGATCTACGCATTTGAAGTGCTAAAACATGCAATAGATATTATAGTCGGATATTAAAAATATAGGACAGCTTAAATATATATCTTAAATTTTCGTCCATTTTAGTACTAATTGCACCCATACACCGTTTACATTTAGGTTTGCTGATTACTTCCGCCATATATAACTCTTGTCTCTTGTTTATGCTTCCGCCAGAAAAAGTTGACTGAAATTTAACAATTTACGCCGGAATGACCTTGAGATTGAATTCCAACGTTTCCATTGGCCTAAAATTAAAATTTGACATTTCCGCGAAACGCGTTCCGCCTAGTCTGAAAGTAGCCTAATTTGTATCCCTCGCGCATGCCGCGTAAAAATGCCAGTAACACAGAACACGCGATGTGCGAGGGATACAAATCAGACATCAGACGCCAAGTGAGCGAACTGTATCTTTAGCTATAAACTGTGCTAGTGTAGTGTGTAGTAATATCAAAGAGAAGAGGACAAGAGAAATCACTTGCCCTATTCATGAATGAAATAGTAAAATTGTGTTAGAATCCTTGAAAGTTGACATTTAGCCTGTCATTCTTTAAATTCGAGATCTGGTTTACCCAATCACGAGTCTGAATAGCACGTCATATAACAGACTGTAGAGTGAGGAAACGCTTCGGCAATTTTCGTATTTGCAAGATCAATAAAATAATTATGTTTTTGGGTAGAATTAAATATATTAACATACTTTATTATCAAAATTAGTCAGAAAATAGATTACGAGATTCCTTTGATTGAAACATTCACATGTTATATATATTTTTATTCGATGCGTGTTACCTCATTGTCAATCAATATGTGTATTCCATCCATCATCATTATTATCCATATTTATTTTGGAATATACAAGTTGATTGTTACTTATGAAAGTGATGATATCAGAATAGATAGAGTGGATAATATGCTTTTATGAAGTGCTGTAAATTACATACAATTACTTAATTTAGCTTTGAAACCAAAAAAAGTAGGGGAGATGCAATCTTTCGCTCTATGAGAAGTATATATTCCTGACTGAAGGAAGTAAACCCTGCAGTGTTTCGTGATCATATATATTTTGTACAAAAATTTGCCCATGAGATGACAATCTTCTGACTATAAGTATATTTGATTTGGAGTTGGAAAATTCTAAATACCTATAGTGGATATTTTTTCCAGAGAACCATAGGACCACAGACCATAGCGCCCTCTGTCGGTTCGGAATGCACTAGCCAAAATCAAGATATATCTTCATAGAATGAAAAATCCACGCTTACTTATGAAATTCATGTGTTTATTAAAAAGTTATAATTATCCTAATACTAGTCATTAGCCTTATCGATCTTGGAAGTGGGCCTTGTTCTTCCAACCAACTGCTTGGTTTAGATGACCCTTCTCCGATTACCTCATGCGGGGTGTTACTGAAAAAAAAGATAAACTGATTTATATTATTGTTTTATCTCCTTACCTCTTTTAGTAGGGCTCACCTTTTCTGGATAAGTCATTCTAGGATAGCTGGAAGCAGCCTAGACTGTCGCAGACCAGGACTTCATCAACTGATTTTATGATATCTACAATGAACTCTCTGATTTTGTTGAGATCAGAAGGTTGTTAGAGAGGTAATAGCCCGGCAGATAAGGGCAGTGAATGGCTTGGTAATAGTTTGTATCGGATAGTTTAATGGAACAATGCCATCAATGACATTTTCCAATCCCCTCAACTTTCCAAGTCAATTCATCGTCTAGAGACATCAGTCCACTCTCATAGCTTCTCTCCCGTCTTCGTGGAAGTTTACATTATCCCGAAAAGTCCGTTTGAGAAGAAATCACTTTGGAAAAATCGCCAGTTAGACTTCAAGGAAAATCTTATTTTTGCCAGACAGATGTAAACATTGTAGTAAATTTCAAGGATTTCATCTCATTTTTGCGTGGGATCTTGTTCGTAGAACTTATAAACTTTGCCACTAACTCCTCCACGAACTTTCGTGATTTTCTGAATAAATTGCAATTAAATCATTCGCCGCCTTACTTGACAACCCGAGTTATTCGAAGAATAGGGACTACGCATGATAATATTTCAATTTCTCTTTAACTACTTTCAGTCCCTAAAATTAATTTTTTTTGAAAATTATTTTTTAAACCCCAAAAGTTTATCGAAATTTTCAAATTTAAAGGGGTTCATCAATGGATTACCTAAGTCGTGACGTCAGACATGATGGGCGGAGCTTACGAACCTTTCCATCGAAAATGCATGTTAAATGCCATTGAGTAATTTTTTATTTTTAGTTTATTCGTGATTCTGTTATAAATGAGGGTGGAAATATTATTATTTTGTTATAGGATTTTACATCATATTTTATGGATAGGTAAGGGTTATAGCATATTTATGGTTTATTTAAGAAAGTTGAGGTCAGGAAATTTTACTGGCAGTTTTTTTTTTAAGCATTCCAAGTAGACTCCTTATCTGTAACGGATATGCTGTAATGTCCAAACAGAGCCAGTGTTGTCATTTTCCAGAAACTCGTTAAATATAGGAAGCTTTAAAACGTGTTTTGAAGTAATTATAAGCTACAATTCTGAAAATAAAACAAAATAACAATCAAAACGAAACAATGAAATAACTTCAATATCTTCCAAATAAGCCATAAATATGTTATAATCCTTACCTCTCTACAAAATGTGATGGGAATTCCAAAAATTTGGCTTACTATAACATATTAGTAAATCCACCCTTAGTTATATTAAACACAATCACGAATAAACTGAAAAATATAAATTCCTTATGAACATTCAACAACATGCCTTCACATATTAGATGGAAAGAATCGTAAGCTCCTTCCATTTGTGACGTCAGACTCCACCCGATTTACCCTCACTTGAATAACTTCCCCAAACACTAGCGCTAATTGTGGTTGTTTCAGGTAGATTGAAGTACAATACTATTTCTTAAATCCCAAACATAAGGTCAATCTCGCTATTGATGTGTTGTTTCACTTACAATTGAAAATACTAAAATAATAAAAATATTAGTACAACATACAAACGAAGACGGAAGAAATTCTAGTTGACAGTTCGAAGCAATTAACGGGAAAAGTTTGAACTGTGTGAAGTTACGATATATACGTCCATTAGAGGCGCTAGGAGTACGTTTTTGAATGTGATGAAAAAATTGTCGTTTTCATTTTAGAATCATGGAAATGTTTTCAATTTCAAAGTTTGGTGCTGAGCTTTCTAAGTGGTCATCTTCATGAGTTAATCAAAATAATCTAGAAAAGGGGCTCATGCGTGTTCCCTATTCTAAGATTTTTTGTTCGAATATTTTACAAAATTCTGGTTTGGCAACACTGATCCTGCTTCCTTGTCACTTCACTTGTCTTCGATAATTTATATGGGCCAAACTTGTGGAAAACGTTTTGCTTGTGTTGCGAAATTCATGTTTTTGACGTATTTATCGTCTTTCTGCAGTTAACAAAGCCAAAAATTAGGTTATAAATTCAAAAGTAAGTAAAGTTACCAAAACTTCAGAAATTTTAATTGTGTACAGTATTCTATAGGTTATGGCGAGCGGCTCGAAAAAACGAATAATGGTGGAGACCAAAAACTTGTCAAAAGACCCCCCACCCGGCATTAGCGCGATTCCTGATGACTCCAACTGTAGGTATTTCCACGTAGTGATGGCCGGCCCCAGTGGATCGCCGTACGAAGGAGGATTATTTAAGCTGGAACTATTTCTTCCAGAGAACTACCCCATGTCGCCCCCTAATGTGAGATTTCTTACTAAGATATACCATCCGAATATCGATAAACTAGGAAGAATATGCTTAGATATTCTCAAGGAGCAATGGTCGCCAGCATTACAAGTAAGAACAGTATTATTATCGATACAAGCTTTGCTCAGCAGCCCCAATCCGGATGATCCGCTGGCTAATGATGTAGCAAATTTGTGGAAGACTAGGGAAGATGAAGCTGTAATGAGGGCAAAAGAGTGGACAAGACTGTACGCAATGGAGTAATTTTTTCATGTATCGAACTGAACGTGTAGTATGGTGTCAGTAAACTGACTGTGATATCATGTTAAAATGTAAAAATAATATATTTTGTTTTGTTGTGTCGTGGCAAATTTTCGAACAAACATGTACTGAATGTTGAATGTAGATTTAAATTTTGTACTCAGGTGATGTATCCACAATATTTCCGGATATTGTTTTTTAATGTTTCATTCCTATTAAAACATAGAATTTTTCAAGAACTTATTTTTTATATTACATTAAATTTATGTTTTTTGCATTCTTTGAGCTGAGCAAAAGAGGCAGTGAACAATGAAAAATAAAGTAATCTGATTTTCATCAAGTTGGTATGAGCTTACATATATTTAAAGCTACCATACCTATGTCTTACAGTCATAAAATATAGAAAATGAAAGGAAATATTTTACTTTTATAGAAAAGGTTTGTCTACATCCTTGACTGAATACATTGAGAATCTTCACTGACTTAATGGCTGCATTTGACTTGGTAGATCACCAGACATTATCTTAAATCAAACTAATTTCTTCAAGTCATACTTATCAATTTTGCCAAGCAGTGATTTCCTGATATACATAAATGATATGCCAGCTTCCATATCACAATGGAATGAAACCAAAACCTGTTGTGAAATATTCAGTGTAAGTGGTACAAATAGTTTGGATGAAGGTGAACACTTACAATTTCTAGGTGTAGTTTTAGACCCACAAATAACATGGATAGCTCATATAAACTGTCTATGTATCTACACAAATTACCAGAATTTTCATATTGCAGGAAACGGCAACAAGAACCATTTTAAATGTATCTTGGGATATCAGTTGTAGAGAACTATTTCCTTCATTAAAAATCATGACCATCTACTCAGTGCTCATTTATCAAAGTATAATATCGCTTAAGTCAAAGATAAATGAATATACTCGTCAATTCACCCCTATGATACTACACACAAACGCAATTTGTTGGTGCCATTATATCGTCTGCAAGAGATGACATATGGCTCTCAGTTAAAACTAGTTCTGTCCAACAACTGTTTCTATATTCGAAGCATTGATCAAGGAGAATAGAAATATCTTTATGAACCACAATAACTTGTAATTTTTATTTATACATTATGTTTTATACTTTGATAATGCATCCTACCCACTATTTCTATTATTTCATTTTTTATATTATATCTTTTATTATTTGACCCTCAACCAACTGATGTCCCTACAAAATGTACATTTTCTAAAGGAGAGTAAATATTATATAAAAAAATATATTGTGTATTTTAGGCTAGAATGAGTATTTTGATACACTAGTAGATACCAAAGATAATCAAATAAAGACAAAGAATTTAAAACCTTCCATTTTGATCAGGTTTTGAATTACTATGCTCATTAGGGAAACTAGTGAGGTAAGTGTTTCTTTTATATTTGCTTACGGAAATGTTTGGAGAATATTTCCATAATGTCAACAAAACAGACATTGACAGAACAAAAGAGGAAAGACAGACAAATTAAATTAGGGAAATGCTGCCAATATCTGTCAACCCTCGAACCTTCATCGCAAACATACACGAACTGGCAAACATAATAAAAAGACTTCTGCCAGGTCGGAACAAGATTGATGCAATTCTGCTCAAAAACTTGACAAAGAAGTCCCTGGTACAATTTATATACATCATTAATGCCATTTTTAAATGGCATACTACCCGAAAATCTTGATCATTCTGATACATAAAATAGGAAAAAAGTCAGCTTTAAAGTTAAAGGCATCATCAATTGACAAAATTCTGCTTAAGCAATTTGCCAAGATCGAGGAGAGGATAAAACTCGTCCCGGTTAAACAATTCGGTGCACTGTCATGGTCCTGGATATTGAAAAAGCTTTCGATGCGGTTTGGACAGGAGGATTAGTACCAAAAATGCAAAGAGCAGGCATGCCTTTATATATGATTGTGTTATTAGATTCTTACCTGGATCAACGGACTTATAGGGTAAGAATTAACGAAACCAGCTCCGCAGAGTATGCAGCTGAAGCAAGTACACTATACGTTTCTCTTCCAATGTTTTCAGGCGAACAAAAGTTGCCATATTAGCTGAGACATCACAATATATGCACAAGTGAGGTTGCAGATTCACTCAGAACGGATAATCATTCCGTACATGGAGAAAAACAAAAAATATAAATCAAACCAAAACAGAACTAATACATTTCACAAAAAAATATTTTTTTTAATAAAAAAAAAATAAAAAAAAAACAAGTTGAAAAATCGGACTCTGTGAGCTACCTGGGGGAACAACTGCCAGATTAATGTGCTTTTGTAATGTTAGACGTCTGCTAACATTACAAAAGCACATTAACCTGGCAAAGAACATCGGCAGCCATTAAACGTAACTATCCACTAATCTCTAGGAATTCAAAATTATCTACGAACAATAAATTATCTACAAAACTCTGATAAGGCCGGTAATTTATACTCCCAAAACAACATAGTTAAAATTGGACAGGATGCAAAACAAAGTACTTCATATCATCACACATTCGACTGAATGCGCTGGGTGAGTTGGGTGTAGTCATCCAAGATTACATCAAAGAACTTGTCTTACAAATTCTGTATTTTATTTATTTATTTATTCATATACGGGTGAACCCAAAATTTCTATGACAAAATAAAGCTTATACAATACTACTACTTATATTTTACTCCTAAAAGTCCACTGAAAATACTCTCACTTTCCCCCCCAAACCCAATTTTATCCCTAAATCCCTGGCAGCTCTGCCAAGTGTTATATTTTTGAAATATGGTGTACTCTAAATATTATTGAGATTTGATCGTACTAAAATAGAAAAATAAATAGTTGAAGTTTATATTTGCGTACCTTACGTGCAAAATGAACATTACTATGCCATTCTCAATGCTAAATACATTGAATCGAATTTTCCATTTCTGGAACTCCTCCAGAACTGGCGGAGGCAGGAAGTACTGCCTCATTATATTTACTACCACTTCTCAGAAAATGTAATTCCAGTTATACATAATATAGATATATTTGAAAATCCAAAACATTGTTCATTATTATTTTTTAGGGTAGTTTAAATATTTGGTATTTCATGAGTTTGTAGAATGGACTAGTAAATAATCTTTATGTAGAAAACCCACGATCCAAGTTTTTAATCAGCATACCAGATTTCAAAACTAACAAACTAAGATCATTTGTTATTAATCATCAAATGTACTTGTTGAATGTTTACTGTAAGTTTTTACGTTAGGAACAGAAGACATGCTATTCTTCAGATACCAGTTACGGGTTTTTCTTCAGATATCAGAACAGAAAATATTGTAGACAGGTTCTAAAATATTTCTTATTAACTTTGGTAAATTATTATACATTTTTTTATTTTGTAAATCAAAGTTTGTCTTGTCAGGGATGAAGTAGGAAATTGAAGAGAAAGTTTTTTGCCCTGATTAGTGTGCATTTCTTCATTAGAGTTCATGAACCTTTCTCTGTATTTATGTAGCAAACACACCATCTCTAGAATAAAAATTCCAATTGAGGTTAATATCATGTATTCGGAAAAAATCGGCCTACATGATTCTCGAACCTTAATTTTGAATATAAATCTCAGAGCTCGTTTCTTTCTATAGTAGGAACACACTTTTCAATAGGACCACCAGGTTACAAGTACCCCAGAATGGAATTCCATACCATGGGACTCGACAAACGAGTAGAAGACAGTTAGTGAGGCTGAAATAAGTTCATGGGAGATAACATTAGTGACATAACAACCTAATGATAATTTTAAAGGAGAAAGAAAGTAGGGCCTGAAATTGGCCCTTGGAGGACTCCAGGTACAATACTTTTCTTTCCAGAATTATTATTGCCTAATGATGATGAGGTTTCTTGTCCTTAGATTTTTTTTTGTGGATTAGAAGACGAGACAACGCAAATTTAATGCCGACGTTTCGTCCATATATTTAGACTTCTTCAGGGCTACAAAGAAAAAGCTTGCTAAGTTACGTTTACACATTTTACATAATTTCGACAAGCACCAATAAGAAAAATAGATTTTCTCAAACAATAAAATAAAATCACATGTAGTTTTTAAATAAATATATTGAAAAATCATATTTTCTTTATTTTGGCAAATGAGGTATGACCTGAACCATTCCAGAGCCTTACCCCGAAAACCATAATGAAAAAGCTTCTGCAACAAAATTTCATAACTAACTAGTCAAAGTTTAGAAATATCATGAAATAGTGCTGCCGGCTCCTTCTCGTTGATGTTAATGTAGATTTTTTTCAAGGATATTGAAAAAAAAATAAAACACATAACAGTGAGTTTAAAAAGTTATAATAAATTATATTGAGTTGGATTGAAGCAAAATCTGAGAAGCTGTAATAAAAGGTAAGTAAAGGAAACATTATATCATATTGGTAAATATGAAATAAGTTGCCTTAGCTTGTTTTTGAAGATGTTCAGAGATGTACTAGTTTTAATCACATTTGGTAATTTATGGAACTCATTGAAACCCTTGAAAAACAAAGAGTTCATGGTGTTTTTGTAACTAGTTCTGGATATATATATATATATATATATATATATATACAGTAAAAACCGAATATAACGACAGATCGGTTATAACAACCGAATGGCAAGGTCCCAGCCGAATCTATATAAACTAATCAGTACACATACCGCCTATAACGACATCGGATACAGCCACATATCGCTTAAAACGACAAAACTTTATCGATATTCATCGGCTATAACGACCAACCGTTTACCTATTCCAGCAAAACAAAACATTACGAACAATTTTCACCTTTATACTAATAATATGAAGGAATATTTTGCTATAGAACCTCTTTTCCGCTCTTTGCCATTTGACCTTGCATGTTTTACGACTTATTCAGTGCGATAGTTGACCGCGTGAATTACAGGTTGATTTTAAAACTTTTCGTTTAGATCGTGTGTTTACGCGTTACTATGTCGTAAAAAAGAAATAGGAAAGTGTTTAATATTGAAGAAAAATCACATTATATGGAGATTAGAAAATGGTGAGTCAAATAGTGAAATTGCAAAGGAATGTGGAGTCACACACTCTGCGATATCAACGATTTGGAAGGATAGAGATAAAATAAATGTTCTTTTCGAGAACAACTCTTTGAAAATTAAACGATCGAGGACATCTGAACATGAAGTTATTTGAAAACAAGTTCATATGCATAACCTATCCCCATACTACAAACAGACATAATATGTATATACATACTTGTGTATATTGCTTATAACAACTATCGGACATAACATCCGACGTATACGGTCGCTTCAATGTCGTTATATCCGGTTTTTACTGTATATATATATATATATATATATATCCAGAACTAGTCAAATAATTTCTCATGAAAAAATGATAAAATATCAAATTTGAGAACAGGAAATGGTTGAATAATAATGTATAACCACTTTGTATAAATAATATTAAGTATAGAAATATAAGCTGTATATAAAATAAGTTTCATAGTGTAGAATAAGAAAAGTTGTTATTAAAAGTGTGTGGAAACTAAAATTTCGTGCCCAAAAACAAAAATTGATGGTTGCTACAGGAGGAAGAAAAGAGAGTCAAGAAAAAATAATTTTGGGGAAAGCGTTGGAGAAATGTTTTATCAAATAAATCAATCAAAATGAGCAGAAAACACAACATAGCGGGATTTGCCAATCAAGAAACAGCCTACAACTATTTGAGCAAGAAACCACCTACCTGATATCCAGATCATATTCCACACAGGACATAACCAACAAAAAAGGGGCCCAACGTCGGACAGGTTCATTTTCCAAAGCACTAGACACAGCCAGGAGTCTTCGTGAGTGCACAAATGCAACGAACTACAGGTACTTTTTAAAAACACAAATAAACGAAGTGATATCATTGGTATTAGACACTTTCTGGGGTCTTTGATAACATTTATCCACAGTGGAACTTTATTTCGTACTTATGACCACTGTGTCAATATAACTTGTAAATATTTATTTGCTACATTCATTCTATCGAGCATGGGCAAGTCATGTGATGATTTTTCCAAGTTCATGGATTCAATTATATTTAATACGCTAGATATCGCAGGAGTAGGATTTTGAAACTTTTGGAAATTCATTTCAATAAAATATTTTCTGTTTAGTTATTCATCATTTGATCATATCACGAACTATATTTCCATGAAACATTAAATTGACTTCAAGCAAAACAACTAGATGGCACAACTGCAATCCTCCTGACACGAGCTGCTCTATATAGGCGTACCGACTGAGCTGGGAAAAGGTAATAAAAGAAAGGTAAAAAGGTGTTTGAAAAAGAGTAAGAGCCGGACTTTCTATTTTTATAAGTTTTTTTTAAAGAATCAATAAAATTGAAAACAAATCAATCAAGCTTACTATCATAACAAATTGCAAAATGATTGTGATGACTAGTGGTTAATAAAATAATAATAATAAACAATCAATATAAAAACAAAATAAAATAAACAACCCACATCATAATCATATATATATATATATATATATATATATATATATATATATATATATATATATATATAGCAGTGGAAATGCTTTACTGAATATTTCAGCAACAAATTCCTGAAATAATGTATTTACTGGATCAACCGCCCCACTTATGAAATTCCAATCTGTGTTCTGACAAAGAATGGCGCATATTTTTTTTTATGTATATTCATCTATGTCCCATTTTTGACTGCAATTTTATCTTTAGCTACGTTGCCAATAAATGTCTTTTATTGTGCGGCAGACTCTCATTTTTTCTAGCTTAATTAATTTAAAAAAATTGGAGAAATCTCAAAAAACTAAGCGTTGAATATACAGAGTTACACGAAAAGATCCAAAAATAGACGGCAAGTTCTCATCAACAATTATTTAATATAAAAAAACTTTTTATATAAATTATAAAATTGTTCATGCATTTAAATTCAGACTAGTAACAAACTAATACGGTTTATTAGGAGACATTTTGTAATAAATATAATATTGACTTATACTAAGTTTGAAACAGTAGATATAAATTCACAAAAATATTTCAACAATATAAAAGATCTATTTCAGGATCATAAACATTTATTTCTTCTTTGGTGGAGCTTTGGAATAAAATGCATCCAAAAATAATGCACCAAATACGATTACTGTCCCAATCCACTGCCTTGTAGATAAGGCATTGCCAAAAAGTACAACTGAACCTAAAACAGTGAAAAATTTCCTAGTTGTCGTCACCACTGAAACGACTAGAGGTCCAAATTCTGATACCTGAAAAAATGAATATATGGGTGAGCACTGTCTTTAATTTTTTTAATTATTAAATACAATATTCAAATATCAGACAAAAGTCTCTAGAGTAATGACTGGTTTCCCAATGTTCCAAAAAACAATAACGGTAAATATAAAGTTACTCTACACATGCACTCTGAATATAGGGAAAAAACTTTTCTTACGTGCTTTTGCCTCCTGAACACGAATCCGGAAGGAATCTGCGGCGGTCTCATACCATTCCCGAGTTAGAGAACTTTAAAAAAAAAAAACTCATTTTCAAGCACCGTTTTCTCGCACAAAAATCACTCAAAATGCCTCTTTCTTTTTACCAGCATAAACAATACACCCTAAATCACTTATTTTCGGCACAACTTTGCACAAAATATCGACGTTTTTATCGAAAAAATCCTCATAGTTCCAAATAAACAAATGTCACACATTGACAGATGGAATTAAGTTACTTTGCCTTATTTTTCAAGTTGGTAATAAATGAATCACCGCCCACAACAATTGCACACATTTGAATTCTAAAAGTTGGTGGTGATTCATTTATCACCAACATGAAAAATAAGGCAAAGTTACTAAATTCCATTTGTCAAAGTGTGACATTTGTTTATTTGGAACTGTGTAAGAAGGAGGATTTTTTCGATAAAAACGATGATATTTTGTGCCGAAATAAGTGATTTAGGGTGTATTGTTTATACTGGTAAAAAGAAGGAGGCATTTTGAGTGATTTTTGTGCTTGAAAAAGAGGTTAAATTCTTTTTTAAAGTTCTCTAACTCGGGAACGGTATGAGATTTTGCTTCCGGATTCGTGTTCAGGAGGCAAAAACACGTAAGAAAAGTTTTTTCCCTATATTCAGAGTGCATGTGTAGAGTAACTTTATATTTACCTTTCATGCTATTTTTTTATATTATATCTTTTATTCTTTGATCTTTCACCAACTAACGTTCCTACAAAATGTAAATTTTCTAATGGAGAATAAATATATCACCTATTAATAATTTGAATTAGAAAAATGAGAATGAAAAAAATGTTCCATTTGGTAGAGACTATTTGCCGAAGTATCGGTTATCAATAATTCAAAAAAGTAACATACCATTGAATACAAGAACAGCTGTCCAATTGCAGAAGTCAATCCCAATATCAAGAGATTGTTCACCACAAATGGGTGCCTCTTTGCAAATTCATAGAAAAAGAGGTATTCCCCAGATAGCAAAATGGCCACACCCACTAGAAGTGTACACCATGCATTAGCCGTGTGCATCATCTGTATTCCAGTTGGTTTAGATTCGGCTCGTATCCTCTCCTAAAATACAAAAATTGTCTTGTGGCATGTCCAGTTCGGAAGAATGAAAATGGAAATGTTTATGAGACATACTGTTGCAGACTCTGAAAAGGTATGAGAAATGAGCACCACCCTATTTAATATCTTTGTTTTGTGCAATAAAATCTAAAAATGTTTTCAAATCATGTGAAACAAAACTACTATTTGCATGTTTCTACACATTATTCGATTGCTGTTTACATTACCTTCTGTAATCACTAATATTAATATATTCTCTCATTATTTTATGTCCACATTTTAATCTCATTTTAAATTTATTTTTAACACCTTTATTCATAGTAATCATCAGTCATATATGTCTTTTCAATGGTTACTTTTATTTATTTTTTCCATTACTATATTTTAATTGTGTGCTTTTATTTCCTAATTTAAGAATAATTGTATTTATTCTATCATGAGTAATATGAATTTTTTTTTTACATATATTATATTTTTTTATATCAAGTTTATGTGGTCATTGTGTTATTATCAACTTTTTAACAAGTTACTTATGTACATCATCATATATTTTCTTTAAAACATTATATTTCTGTGAAACAAGTGTTCTACACTTTTCGCTATGAGTACTTTATTCACTGTAACCATCTAAAATTGTATTTATATTGCGAATAAAGTTTATTATTATTATTATCAGTAATACCTGTGTTGAAAAAAATACACTCACATGCAAAAAAACGCAACAAGTTAATATTTGATAAAATTTGAGGTCTCATAATTTTTTTATTTTTAGTTCAATTTTCATAATTTTTTTAGCAAACTGTAGATAAAATAACTAATTTCCACTTGGATATCCAGTCATTTGTTAAATGCTCGCGTATTAGTCATTATACATGGTTAATTAAAAGGTTGTTGTATAACCCTAATTTTAAAACACTGTGAGGAATAATTTCGAAGCCAAATTCATCAAAATATCAATTTTTGTTAAGAACCATTCTTTCCTACAATTTGTTTTTTGGTTCATGTCTTTAGGTGCACCGGTTAATTTTTAATAGCGAAATGAACTTTTCGCAAACAGTTTACTTTAAGAAATGTAATTTTTTGACGAAGTGGCTTTGCTCGTTATTGCCCTAATGTCAGTTTGACAGTGATTTTTGTTACGCAAGACCTATACTCCTACCATGGTTTTGGGTGCAGAAAATTGCGCAAAAGCTGTTGCCCCCAAACTCAAAATTTATTCAAAAGTAATAAATATGTTATACATTTATAGGTGGTCTTGTAGAATATGTTGCAAGAATTCTTCATGTTCAATGCTCTACCATCAAAAGAGAAGTCGAACGTTTTAGACAAACTGGCAGAAATAAGCGTAGGGCAGGTAGAGGCAGAAAACGAAAAACTACTGCTATTGATGACAGCTTTCTTCACGTTATAACTCTGCGGGATCGTCATTCAATATCAGTGCAAGCAAGAAATCAACTTTGAGAGGCCCGAGGTACAAATGTTAGTGCTTGGACAGTTCGCCGAAAATTGAAGGAGCTTGGTTTGAAAGCTTACAAACCAGCAACTGGACCCAAATTGCTTCGGAGTCACATGTTCGTAATATGCCGAGGATGGTTGATATAAAAAAAAAATTGGGAAGGTTGCCCGGAAATTGAAAAAATCGGGTGTATAAGAAAATTGGCGAAGAAAAAGACTATCGAGTCATTTATTACCAAAGAGGAATTAGCTGAGCGGTTACATTGTTGCCTACCAAGCAGAAGGCCACAGGAACGAATCCCGGTCAGGGTAACATATGGTTAGACCGATTTAGCTAATTGTTTTTTTGAATGTTCATCTGACACTCTACTCATAAATGCTGGTGTTCCGCAAGGATCTATTCTCGCACCAACACTATTTCTACTTCACATCAACGACCTGTTGAAAGCAACTTCATGTCCAGAACACAGCTTTGCCGATGATAGTACCCTCCATACCGCTTTCTCTTCCAGGGCCCCTATATCAGCCCGTGAAACCAGAAATGAATGAGGAAGAAATGTTAATAATATAAATATGGACTTAGCAACAATTCTCGAGTGGGGATCTAATAACTTGGTAGAATTCAATGCAAACAAAACACAAGCATGTCTTTTCTCTAGAAAAGTCGATCTCACTGTGCCTAACATAACTTTGTCAGGAGTAACCATACCACTGAAGTCATCCATATCGATGCTTGGTATTACTATCAGTAATAACCTTTCCTGGGAAAATCACGTGAGGTCCATTGCCAAAAGTGCATCCCAAAAACTTGGTTTTGTTTCGTGCCAAGAGCTATTTCACCCCACTCAGCTGCTTATGATCTATAAGGCACAGATCCGACCTGTCCTGGAATACTGTTCCCATATTTGGAGCGGCACCTAAACATATCCTGAGGCTATTGGATTCTGTCCAAAAGGGCAATTCGTCTCGTCGGTGATGCCTCGCTTACAAACTCGCTCACTTGTCTGGAACACCGTAGAAAAGTTGGCGATTTGTCTCTATTTTATAGATATTTTCATGGGCGATGCTCTTCTGAAATATCAACAATCGTTCCTGCTTTGGCAGTCTCTTCGAGACTAACCCGTCAAGTTCAGTCATCACACCCCTTCGTGGTCACTTTGGAGACCTGCAGAACATCACTTTCCAAAGACTCGTTCATCCAACGAACAGCGAGGCTTTGGAACTCATTGCCTAGGGAGGTGTTCCCCGAGGCATACAACCTCCAGAAATTTAAGAAGAACACCAACTCCTACCTTCTTTCCCTTTGGTTCCCACGATGTTCTCTGAACATTACAGGATATCCCTTTTCGTGGGAACCAGAACATAAAAAAAAAAACTCCGAATAAAGTTTTTAGGGAAAGAAAGGATTTTTAGAAAAAATATTGGAAATTTATTTTTCTTGGACAGGGTTGGAAAAAATCACGATTTTTTCAATTAAACCAAAAAATTTATTAAATAAATCCTAAAATCACGATTTTTTCGATTTTTTTAAAAACCTATAGTTTGATTGAATTTTGCGAGTGCTATAGACTGAGCCTAACGTAGATACTTAATTCTATAGTAAACCAGCGATTGACCGAAATGTTTCAAGTATGAAACTAATAGTTTAAATCAGTTTTATTACCGGTAATAGTGAAACTCAATCAAAACCGTTCAAACCTGTATTGTTTGCAGAGGAAGTAATTAACAATGTCACACCACTGGCATGGTGGATGGCACAAAAAAATGTGTTTGAGAAAGAGGAACAGTCAAAAATTTACCCAATATTGAGGCAACTATTGCGGGCGATAGCCTCTTCAGTTGAACGAGTATTTTCCACATTTGCTATTGTGCACACCAAGTTACGCAACCGACTGGGAACACAAGAAGCTGGAAAATTAGTTTTTTTGTTCAAATATGATAGTAATGACATTGATATCGATACAGCAGAGTGACATATGATTGATTTAGATACTGTTAGACCTTAATTTTCAAGTTGATAATCAGAAGTTAGAAATAAAGACACTTGATTAAATCATTTATTTTTATTGAAAAAATCATTTGATTTAAATCGTGCTGGACCGATTTGGCTGGGCCGACTCGACCGATTTGGCTGGGCCGACTCGACCGATTTGGCTGGGCCGACTCGACCGATTTGGCTAAGGTGTTTAGGGAAAGAAAGGATTTTTAGAAAAGTTATTGGAAATTTGTCCTGGAAAAGTTTTTAGGAATATATAATTAAAATGAATGTCTGTTTGTTTTGTGTTGGTGAATGGCTGGACCGATTTGGCAAAATTTTTTTTGGTAAAAAGTTATAACCAACGAAAAAACGGGATAATGGTATAACGGGATATCTGGAAAATGGTATAACGGGAAAAAGGTGATATCAAGATAACAGGAAAATGGGATAATGGGATAACTCGCTAACAGGATAACAGAAAAACGGGATAAAGTAAAAAGGGATAAAGGGAAAATGGGATAAAGGAAAAACGGGATAAAGGGAAAACAGGATAACAAGAAAGCAAGCAGAGTCAAAGGCATAACCTAGATGGAACAACACAAAAAAAAAATTGACTTGGACAAGAGTTTTGAGGAAAAAAAAAATTAGGAAATATTGAAATTTGGACAACTAGTGAAAAATAGAAACAAAAGGGGTCCCAAAACAGAGCTTTGAGATACCCCAATTGATAGACATTTTCTATCAGAATTTATTCCATTCACACTGACCAGCTGACTACGATCAGCCAGGTATGATCTATAACATGTCATGGCCAATGAGGTCAAAAGCTTTGCTCATGTCAAAAAATAAATAAACCTAAAGTAAGCTATTTGTTTTCCAAAATTTGCAGCACATGTTTCATGAGTTGATCAATTGCACTAACTGTAGAATTATTTTGTCTACAAGCATTCTGACTAGAAACAAAACTATAATTAACGGAAATAAAGGTAAATGTATAGTTAGTCCACTCATGCTCCCTGAAAATATCTGAAAAACTTTTTTTACGTGTTTTTTCCTCCTGAACACGAACCTGAACATAATATCTGGCTCAGTTTGAGAATCGGTTAGCGTTTGTTGATGCGAGGAGAGGTACGTGAAAGGAATTTTTCGTTAGAATATTTCGTGTTGAGTTTTGCCGAAAATGAGTGATTTAATATTCGTAGTTCATGCTGTTGGAAAAAAGGAGGCATTTTGAGTGATTTTAGCGGTAGAAAACGTTGCTTGAAAATTACGTTCTAGAACAAAGAAGGGTCCGTAACTCCGAAACTGTAAGAGACCGCAGCGTTTTTCTTTCGGATTCGTGTTCAGGAGGCAAAAATACGTAAGAAAAGTCTTTCAGCTATTTTCAGGGACTAATTTTACCTACCGAAATGAATCAATTCGACATTAAAAAATGCGACGAGACTTTTTTCAACCACGTGCACTGCACGCAATGACCTTAGTCATTGTTGCCGTGCGCTTTTCTTTATTGTGAATGGACTATATGACATTTTGATTTATCGATTATTTATGAAGTCACCCAATTCTTTAGAGCATTCTCACCTGTACAGCACCAGTCAGGCCATCCATTAATAAAGACAACACCAGCAACAGTTCCCCTACCCCTAGAGATGAGTCTTGCGTTTTTGCATTCGCTTGGTCTTTCAACATGAACAGCACTATTCCGAACACTATCATAAAAATAAAAATGTACTTTTTGACCGTGTAGCTCTTTTTCCCCAAAAGAACTCCGAGTATCAAGACCGGTATGGGTTTAGCCGATTTTCCTATCACCTGGGTCGGGTAGGAAACCCACTGAAGGGCCATATTCGAACCCACCATGGCTAATAAATAGGTGATCGACATACTCGCGTAGTATAACTTTCTAGTTTTATCCTCGCCTTGTGGCCATATTGTTAGCGAGATTTGGGCCACTAGGTAGTTTAAGATACACTGTACAAAAACTAGTGTCAGCGTAAAGGTGTAATTTTCGTAGTTCGTCGATACCGTTCCATCCTTTTCCACTACTTCATAGGAATATTTTCCTCTAGTTATTTTCTCCTGTACAATTCCGAAGTAGAAGTATGTCAAAAATATACCGGCAGCGTACAGGAAAAATTTATTTTTTTGCATGTTTCTTCTGTTGAATTCCAACAGTTTGAGTAATCACTTTCTCCTCGTATTTTTAATTCTCATTTGATATAATAAAAGAGTAATGTTGAACAGATGTTGGCATGGACTAGACTGGAATACGAATACACTTTCTTTTCTCGTATTCATAACCTCAACAGACAAAACTAGAACTACGAATACATTTGTTTTGATTTGTTGTATGAATTTCATTGGCTGTATGGGGGGTAGGGTAAAGTTAAAAGTGGGTGCCCCTTGAAACGTATTAAATTAAGATGGAGTTACTGTACCAGAATACCAAGATAAACAACGAAATTCATACCACACACTCAGTGCAGAACTGGCCCATCTTGGCCAAGTAGGGCTCATTCCCTTAGATTTCTCTATGGATTTCTCACAATCTCACTTGGCCAGTCCGGCGCTGCCACACTCTCTACTACACGAGCACCATTCTGGCCATGCGTTTTGGTGGCCACTTTTTGAGTCAAATAACCATATGAGATTGTCCTCCTTACCACTACCACAGACAGGAAGCTCCGCCCATTTCATTTGATGTTTGGTTTATCAGTTCTAAATAGGGATAGTGCCGCACATGTTGCCAACTTCAAAAACTTCTGCCTCTCCAATTGTGATAATTTCATCAGAGTTGTGTAGAGAATCACAAACTGAATATGCTGGATCATTTATTTTTAGTCCCAAATTGTTTATATTTTTGTACATAAAAAAGTTATGTCAATAGGGAATTTTGTGTCTATATCTCGAGTGTTGGTGCCTTCCCCAATCTGATTCGTGCTTTTTCGTGCATTAGCGACAATCATCTGTCACGATGCCATTCGAACATTAACGCAGGGCACCGGTGACGAGAGTCCTTCGATATCTGACGTCAAGCAATATCGGGAAGGGAAGGTGCGCTTTAAAAATGCCCTAACAACTGTAGCGTGGTAGCATATTCGCAGCTGCAGGCGTCTTATCAATGAGCACGAGATAAGACGATATAGATTCGGAGGGGACGTTAAGATGGCTGTCCCAAGTTCATAGATGTTGAGCTCATTAGAGAACCCTACCTCTGAAACAACAATTCGCAAAATTTCCGGTTGGGAAGAGTGTCCGCGTCGGCGGCGGTGTTTAACCCTGGTCGCAGAACTAAGCCGACGTTGAATAAAGCAATAACAAAAAACCTCAACGCAAAACACCGCTCCTTTCTTTTGGAGCTTGACTTCCGTTGTTATCAGTTCTTCTTCTTCTTCTATAATTTTATGGCGATTTGCTCTAGTTATTCCAATCCCAATTGGAACGGCAATAAAAATAAGAGCACTACGAGGAGTGTTCATATGCACTGTCCGGCAAATGGAAAATTTATATACTACCACAGTGTTTTTACTTTCAAAGCGTTCCTGGTACAATCATAAAAAAGTTCTGTCGTGTGGAAGAGAATTCCTTCTCGAAACTTTTTATGTCGGTCCAATTGGGATTAGAAATACTATACCTCTTGGTGCATTTAAGCCAGGTCGTGTAACCTTTGAATACAGGCGTCTTGCCTAATGCAATTCTGTACTCAACTGTAATTTTACAACACTTATTATTTTTTCTTCCACATGCACGTTACAACGAACGGCGGACATCACATACATAAAAAAAACTCGGTATATTTGGAGGGGAACGGCGGACTTCACTCAAATAAACAAATTTATGTATATGCACGTTACAACGAATGGCGGACTTCACACATATAAACCAATTTCGGAATATGCACGTTACCACGAAAGGCTGACTTCCCATCACCCACGCGGCATCCACGTTCCATCTTCATGAGCAACACTTTCAACGTGTGCCCAACTACCACGCCGGAGACGGTAGTGTTGTGCATTCTCTTATTCGATATTTTTTTTCACAAAATATGTTTTGCGCCACCAACTGTTCACATTTTAGGCACAAAATCGCTATGAATGACACATTTGATATAATAAATATATAAGCGCTTCATGAATAACTGAATTAGTATATCAAATTGGCGATTTTATATACAACCAAAGTTTGGTGAGGCTGAACTTTTGAACTTTTTTTTTAAGTTGGCAACTTGGCGAGACTCCCCTATTGCATTGTAATGAACAGTTCTTCCACTAATTCAGCCTTGTTGAAATAATTCAATGAATATTCTACACAAAGCAAAACATAAATATAACTGTTGCACCAAGTTCTTGGTGGATGCAAGAGGGGACAGGGGAAGGCTATTGATGATCCGGGGTTTCAAGCACGACCTAGGAAGAACGGATCGGTGTTTCGTGCCTCGGTGTAGCTCCAGTACTACTTACACGGCAAATAAAGCTGTTAATATTGACCAATAAAACGAGGTTAAGTTGAATATTATTGTGGCAGTACACATTCTAGTATTGAGAAAAGAAAAATATTCCTTTGATTTTAATTTGGAAAAAGCAGAAATTTGTGGACAACTGCAGTTTTGAGAGCGATAAACACATTATTTTAGGTGTATTTATGGTGGTTGAACGAATGCAAATTTTGAGTGTTTCCAGTAGCCGATAGTGCTGAAAAATTATATTCGTTCGTCCTCGTGAGGAAATACGTAAATACGAACGGCGTATTCTTAATTTAGCCAAAATCGAACTTGCAGTAATCCAGCAGTAACCAAACAAACAGCGAAGTTTTGGTAAATAATTCATTTCTTTTATTCTGGCTTATTAGGGACTTATCGTAAATGTTCAGTACGAATAATCTTGACTTAGTACATTTTTCCTTTCAGATCTGGTACATTCTGAGAACGGAAGCACTGGAGATAAATAACAAAATTGTTTTTAGTAGTAGTCGTAGGTCGTAGTAGACTCCGTTGTTCCTGTATATGGGCAGCACTGATTGGTATCCTGTTTCTCAGTATCTAATGTACCTATGGGTCAATGATTATAGACCAGAAAGGATAGCGGAGTTCGTTGATTTTATCTGCCTTCCCCCCAGCAGCGTGACTTCACCGCGGCACCATTACGGTTGGTTTGCCATAAAAGCCCATGCATTTTTCACGGTTTTTAAAAACTTTTATCTTGGTATTTTTAACTTAAACCTGTTGATTTTTTGGGTGTTGCTGGTTGGTGGGTTAATTTACTTTAGCTTCATTGAATTTTTAGAACTCTAGATTCCCACGTTTTTTGTGGATAACTCATAAATTGAACTGATGCTAAGTGAGTTTCAAACATAATTTCGTGATAGGGCACTTCGTTGTTTCGATTTATATATCAATAATAATAATAATGTTAATAATAATAATAATAATAATAATAATAATAATAATAATAATAATAATAATAATAATAATAATAATAATAATAATAATAATAATAATAATAATAATAATAATAATAATAATAATAAATTTCTGTAAAGATAGTGGTTCTGATTATAGGGGCCCTTGGTGGAATGATGCCAACGCTACTCTCAAACCTGGAAATTATACCGGCATGCCGTAAATCGGCAGAATCTCTAGCCGGCCGCATGCAGAAGGCAGTCATTCTCGGATCGTTACGTCTGCTCAGGACACATGATTCTCGGACCCAATGATCTCTCACCTCACGGGTGTGGGGAGAGGTCATTGGTTTATGTAACCAGCGCGCCCTTCCGAATGGGTCGGAGCTTCGGAAGTAAGGGCCTGACTGGTAGTGTTAAAACGAAAATAATAATAATAATAATAATAATAATAATAATAATAATAATAATAATAATAATAATAATAATAATAATAATAATAATAATAATAATAATAATAATATCCACCAATAGAGGGTATCAGAACACGCAGGGTGCTCCGCACTTTGAAGCCCCTGAAGCCTCAAGATCTGGCTCGAGTGGATGCGGAGATTCGTGAAGCGCTTCCAGAAGAAGCTGACATCTGGCAAATCAACACCGCCGTGTATGACGCTGCTCTTGTGCTTTCCCGTGCGGATACGCAGAATAATGCGTCTCCGACTGGAAAGCATGAGAGACGCATACAGAAGATGGAAGCAAAAATCAAGTCGGCGAGACAACACGCATCTCGTATCCAATGTGTGATGGACTACGTAGTGGCCAATAGGCCATTTACGCAACGGTGCGGCGAATCGCAACTAAGTTGCGACGAGTCCATCACACATTGAATCAAGGAGTGCTGTTAACCATCAAACAACACTGTCTTGATAGGATACGAATGCTAGTGGCTGCCAAAAAGTCACTAGTACGGCGAGCGAGAGGAATCGCGGAAAACAAACAGTTCCGCGAGAAACCCTCTCGCTTATTCCAGAAACCGCCGCTTGTTGTGGAAAACCCGCCGACCGCTGATCAGGTGGAAAACTTCTGGAAGGAGATTTACGAATATCCGCAGCCACTCAATATAGACACTCCAGCCCTGACGCAGTTTGGAGCCTTCTGTAGGAGGTTTCAGCAGCCTCATCCCGATGAACTGCGCCAACCGATAACCCCGGAAGAAGTTCGGAAAGCTCTACAGGGCTCGAAGAACTTTGCTGCTCCAGGCCCAGACATGTTGAGCAACCTGTGGTGGAAAAAGTTTCTAGTACCCACCACCACTTAGCCAGAGTTTTCAACTCGTGGCTTAGTGGAGAGCAGCAGATTCCGGCTTGGTTTGTCGAGGGGCGAACCGTGCTAATCCCCAAAAACGGAGATTTGTCTGATCCCAAGAATTACAGACCGATAACATGCTTGAACACGTGTTACAAATTGTTTACGCGCATTTTGTACACGCGAATACTCCTCGCAGTTGACACGGTGTACGAACGGATATATGAGCAGAAAGGGTCAAAGAAAGGTGTTGCTGGCTGCAAGGAGAACCTGCTGATCGATAGATGTATCACGCAGGACTCCGTGCAGTATAAGCGCAACCTTTCGATGGCCTGGATCGATTACCGCAAGGCATTTGACTCAACATCGCATGAGTTGATCTTGCATTTGCTCAGATGCCTTGCGGTACCCGATCAAATAGTGAGATGCATTGAACAGTTGATACCACTCTGGAGGACTCGCTTCACCATAACATCAGGTGGAGCCAAAGTCCAAACGGAGCAGGTTATCTTCAGGAGAGGTGTGTTCCAAGGGGATTCCCTCAGCCCCCTCCTTTTTTGCATCTCACTTATGCCATTATCCGTTGCGCTCAGAAAAACCCGTGGTTACAACTGTGGCACCCCCGGAGACCGAAGGCATAAGGTCACCCATTTATTTTATATGGATGACCTGAAGCTTTATGCCTCGGGTGAGGGAGATCTGCAGCAATCTCTGAGGGTGGTGCAAGAGTACACGCATGCTATCGGTATGGAATTCGGGATGGATAAATGTGCACTGGTTCATCTCAGACGAGGACGATGCGAGGATTACGGAGAGGACGCGTGCAACACTACACGGAAGTATCAGCAGAAACTCCGGCAGACCGCCACTGGATCCGGGAGGCGATACCCCTAGGGTGCAACAACGTTGCACCCAAGAGGTAGTGGCGGTTAAAAACGCTCTCCGCGGTAAGTATCAGCAGAAACTCCGGCAGATCTGGTCATCAGAACTGTCGGGCATGAACAAAGTTTCTGCCACCAACATGCTTGCCGTTCCAATACTAATCTACTCCTTTGGGGTCGTGAAGTGGACCCTGGAAGAGCTGCGTGCAATCGACGTAAAGACTCGCAAAATGATGCACCTACATCGTAGTTTGCATCCGAAATCGTCCGTTCCACGGTTGTACCTCCCCCGAAAACAAGGAGGCCGTGGACTTTTGAGTTTGGAGTGTCTACACAACAGGATGGTGCTGGATGGAGCCTGTAAAGTCATCAGGAGCTTGGATCCCCTTCTCTGCATGGTCAAAGACCATGAGATCGCAGGGAAAGGAGCGTTTCTTTTTAAGGCAGCAATTCGTGCAGCCGATGAACTCGGTCTTGTATTCGACACCGAGCGGGATATCCAAGACTCTATCACCGAGTTGGAGCCCGCTCGACGGAGAGTCCACATAAAAGCTGCAGAGAATACTGTAGATCTGCAGCTCCACAAGGATAAGCCGATGCATGGAATCTTCTACAAACACATTGAAGACCACGGCTTATCCGAAAGGCTGACCTTTGCATTCCTTAGGTCAGGTGGACTCAAGTCGGAGACTGACGGATTCATCATGGCTTGCCAGGACGGTGTTTTCAACACTCTCGTCTACCGAAGCCGCGTGATGGGTATAGAGGTCCCTGACACGAGATGCAGGGCCTGCCGTGGAGCGCCTGAGACCATCATGCACTTGCTGTCAGCATGTACAGCATATGCGGTCTCAGCCTATATCCATCGTCATAACGCGGCGTTACGAGTGCTGTATTATCATTTACGACACTCGTACGGTATTGATGAGACACCGGTGCTGCCCTACGCTCCGGGGGATATTGAGTCCGTTGTGGAGAATGAGAAGTGCCGAATTTATTGGAACTACTCATTCCCCACTCTCAGGCAAATACAAGCCAACAAGCCTGATGTAGTCCTCTTCGACCGCGAGCAGAAAACGATATACGTCATAGAGTTTTCGGCTCCGGGCGAGACGAATATCGTGCGAAAAGAGGACGAGAAACGGACGAAGTATCGAGATTTACTCTTCGAGCTCCGCAGACTCTATCCAGACCATTCTGTGAAGATAGTGGTTCTGAATATAGGGGCCCTTGGTGGAATGATGCCAACGCTACTCTCAAACCTGAAAATTATACCGGCATGCCGTAAATCGGCAGAATCTCTAGCCGGCCGCATGCAGAAGGCAGTCATTCTCGGATCGTTACGTCTGCTCAGGACACATGATTCTCGGACCCAATGATCTCTCACCTCACGGGTGTGGGGAGAGGTCATTGGTTTATGTAACCAGCGCGCCCTTCCGAATGGGTCGGAGCTTCGGAAGTAAGGGCCTGACTGGTAGTGTTAAAACGAAAATAATAATTATAATGATAATAGTAATAATAATAAATCGACTTTATTTAACAAATGTACATGCATTTGCCCTGAAAAGGCGAAGATTAGCTATTAGCTACTCTTAAACTCTTAACCTTTTCAGTTTACAAAAAAAAAAGTAATACAAAAATGAAAATAAAAGATAATAAAAAGAAAAAGCATTTACAATGTTAATAATATTGATATAAGTAAACAATTTAGTAAGTTTTGTAATCAAGAAAGAGAGAAAAAATATGTAGCAATGTGACTAGTCTTGTTGGTTCAGCAGTTCATTTTTAGCGACTTTCTTATATCTATTCAGTGAAGTTGATAATTCTGGTTTGAAGGAATTAAAAAGTTTTACTGCATTATAAGTAAAACTACGTTCAAACAAAGCTGTCCGGTGGTGTGGCATGTTAAGTATCTGTGAATGTCTGGTATTAAGATTATGTAAATTGTTGTTGTTGTTTGTCAAGAAGGTATGGTGGACTTTTAGTATTGAACAATCTATGCAAAGAAATGAGGAAATGGTGTTTAAATACATTAGAAATTTTGAGCCACTTCAACTGCAGGATGTATTGAGAAATGTGATCATATTTCCTTAGATTAAATATGAATCTGCAACAAGTATTTTGCACTCGTTGAAGTCGATTTTGAGTGCATTCATCAAGACATGGATAGTAGACAATGTTACAATAATTTAGAAGGGATAAAACCAAAGATTCTGAAAGTTTTTTCCTTGTTTTGAAATATTGAGAATATTGGAACCTTTTGGCCCATTCTAATAAGTAGGAATTGATGATATGAAAGTTTTGGTGAAGTTTTTGAGAGCTTTGATGGTTCTTACAAGAAACTACGGCTTCCAGGCATGATCTGAAGTAAAAACAGCTTTAACTGAGGAAGGAATTATGTCAACCCTTCAGCATTTTTAGAAAGCTATATTTACCTCAAATATTTTCGGGATATCGAAAAATAGTTGGAGAAACAAGAGTTCTATCACAAAGTGGGCTCCAACACGCACTTGACAGTCGATTCAAATTTCACTTATTCACGATAAACCATTATAGAAGTTTATGGTACTAAAAATCCATTGAAATGAAAGTCGAATGATTCACCAAACATTAACACTAAAAAAACGACAGAAAAATGTTACTAAGAGGAAAAAGAACCACTGTGAAAAAATGAAAAAATACATGGGCACTTATGGCAGACGAACCATCCAGGTTCGCTGGTGACGTCAAATGACGATGCAAATTTGCGCGTGTGCAGGTGAAATTTGGCCAATGTACGAAGATAGTAAATAAGCCATTCCTTCATTGTGTATAATCGTTGCCTATGGGTATGGAATTTTACTGTGGCTACACTGGTAACTAAAAAAGGAACAGAATACTAAATTAGTGTAGTATTCTCGTATTCTGGGTTCTGTGCCTATAGTTTGTAGTATTATTAATATACAGATCGCAGGAGAAGATAATTGTGGAACAAAATAGAAAATTCAATGTTATTCCAGAATTAGATATTCATAAGAGGTAATTGTGTAGGTTACTCTGTCAGTTCAAGTATGGTTATCAACTCTTCAGGTTCTTAAACGTTTTGAATAGTATGATCAATGTGTTTGTTGTTGATCGGGACTTCCCCTGTTTCATTAGGTGTGCCATTCTTTACAGTCCCTCATTTTTTGTGGCATTTTCTTTGTGTCTATAGGTAATCTTTTTCAGCAACTATTTTCGTTTCATCTATGATGAATGATGGACATTTCTGGCGTGATTAATTTGTGAAATGTAGACGTATATTTCTGAAAGGAATAATGGGAGGAACAGATTCGAAATATCTTTCTGAACTTTCGGAATCGGATAGCTCAGATGAAGAATGTGATTTGACCACTAGTGCTGCATTGAGGACAAATGCGAGTCTCCCCATGGCTCAAGAATGTGATTTGACCAGATTGACCACTGATGCTGCCTTGAGAACGAACGCAAGTCTCCCCAAAGCTGACGAAGTTTTGAACATCGATAGGGTTCTCACAATTGAAAATTCATTAGATACGGAAGAAATTGTATGTATTTTATATCCACAACACACATGATCCCATATAGATACTAGACCATCTGACATATTTTCAGGTATCTTTGGTATTCTTGTTGTTCGAAGATACCCGATTTGCACTTCAAGATCTCTATGTATTTTTGAGAGGTAGTCCTAAGAAACCTTTGCATTCCTGGGCTGTTGTCCAAGAAGGAAGGAAGGCTAACTGGCAGAACCAGTTTATAGAGGCTCTATGTATTATAAAAAATTATGAGGTATTGAAGGATTTAGGTAAGAAACATCAAACATGCTATCATTCAATAACACTTTTTGATATCGGCCACATATATTGTAGCATTATATAGATTTTGCATGTGGCCGCCATTACCTCTTTTATGAAAGTGCAGGTATTTGATATTTTTTATTATGAGATGTTTAGAAAAGAAACATTGATGCATAATACCATATATCATTGGAAATGTTTCAGTTGAAGGTCCTCTCATACTGTGTGTTCAAGCAAAAAAGCATCATGGTAAAAAAACAACTGCAATACAACGAATATAATACACACTTATTGTGCACTATTTAGTTCTTATTGAATCCTATCTGCTATAAGGTATAGCATTCTGGGGAGGGTGTAGCAATCAATTATTACAGATGGTGCAAGTTATACAAAAAAGAACCATTAGGGTTCTCTGTCGTAAAGCCGCGTGACTTGTAGGGAGCTCTACAAAATCAGAAAATCAGAATTCTCACAGTCACCTCGATTTTTATTTTAGAAACTACATGTTTAATTCATAAATACCGTGACAAATATATCTCGGCACCTTTAAATCATAACGCTCAATCATCGAAAAAATTGAGACTATCATTACCTATACCAAAAAATAATCTCGCTAAAGATTCTATCCTCATAATGGGCTAAAAATTTATAGTTGCTACTCATTAAACCTAAGAATAATTGCTGCTATACATTCATCCCTTCTACAACATTTTTTTAGTTCTGAACTCTTATAGTAAATCACACTAGCCCCTTCATTTATATAGGAATGAATTTAATATGTTTGCATCTTGGGAATGTACCCTCTTTTACTTATCTTATTTATTCAACTTATACAAATTCTAATCAGTCTGTACCAGTACCATTTGTCATTTTTATTGTTTTGTTTTAATGTTTTTCTACTTAGGTCCTTTAATATGTGATTCTTTAACGCCTCTCTCGATAATATTCGTTTCTTCTGACAAAGCATATTTTGATTGATTGATAAATAATTGTTTGATTTTCATTACACCATTCTGAAGCTACTAAGTATTCATTATTTTTATGAAGAATAATTATTTAAATAATTTTTGTTTAAAATAAGTACCACGTTTTTAACGAACTAAAAAATATAAAATAATTTCTTCTAGCCCCATACATATTTATAATCCCATACAGATTCCTAAAACCATACAGATTTCCCGGAAAATTTGTAATTGTGAATTTTTAATAGCTATATAATACATGTAAGATTTAAAACAAAAAATGTGGGGAACATGCGATAGATAATTGATACATGAATGAGCCTTTTTTCTGAGAATAGTGTGGTTAATTTGTCACGAGAAGCAGAACTTGTGGTAGGGACAAACATCAAACCTTCTCCATTTAAGATAGTGTTATTTAAGTGATACAGTTGAAAAGGGAAACATTCTCAATTGGATATTGATAAAAATATTTTTCTGTGAATTGAAAATTAAATAACTATCTGAATAAAAATGCAAATTTTCAATTTTAGATTTTTTCTTTTGAGTTAGGGTCTTTTCAGAATATCATCAGATGTAGTTCAATGTCCAGGTGGCTTTAGCCGGGGAAGTAGTTGTTTTCTGTTAGACATTCACAAAAAATAACTTCATTTTTATAGTGGATTTTTCAATTCACAGAAAAATCTTTTTATCAATATCCAATTGATAATGTTTCCCTTTTCAACATGAATACCCCACAAGAGGTTATCTTGACGATGGAAGATAGTGACTAAAGCTTATCTTTCAGTCACAGATAATTCCACATCTGATTTTATGAACATCCTGTTCATATTTTCAACAAATCAATGATACAGTTGAATTATTTAAAATAATTAAGTAAATAAAAAATAATAATAACCACAATGCCAACAAAACATTGTAGTTTTGCAAACTGTACTTCGGATAATCGCTATCCAGAGAAAAACCTGTATTTTATACAATTAGTAAAACCTCACATTGATGAGGTTGGATGTAATAAATGGATCCATGCCTCGAGAAAAGTGGATTTAACAAAAAAACAAAAAATGGTTGTTCTAAACATTTTATTGCTGGTGAAGGTCCAACTGAAGAAAATCCTGATCGAGTTTCTGCAAGGATTAGTAAGGTAGGTTAGGTGAATATTAAGGGGTTGTGCTCATGCTCCCTGAAAATAGCTGTTTGACTTTTCTTACGTGTTTTTGCCTCCTGAACACGAATCCGAAAGAAAAACGCGGCAGTCTCATACCGTTTCCGAGATATATTGACTTTCTCCTTCTTCAAGAGGTCATTTTCAGGCACCGTTTTCGCGCACAAATATCACATACAATGTCTCTTTCTTTTTACCAGCTTGAACTACAAACACCAAATCACTTATTTTCGGTACAACTTTGCACAAAATATAGCCGGTTTTATCGAAAAACTATGTACTAACTTTTCACCTTTGACAGATGAAATTTAGTAAATGTGAAAAGTTAGGTTAGGTGTAAATGATGAAGAAAAAGTATTTTTTCGAAAACCCGCTAGATTTTTTGCAAAGTTGTACCGAAAATGAGTGATTTGGTGTTTGTAGGTTGAGCTGGAAAAAAAAAGGAGGAATTGTGGGTGATTTTTGTGTCTAAAAATTACCTCTTGCATAGTATTCACTGTAATTAATTCATTCTTTTTTAACGGAAATTTTAAGATTTTGACAAGCAAGCCACCGTTTTAACATTATTATCCTTCACATTTGCAAATTTTAATTTGGCTCCAGGAAGTCGTCTTCTGTCAAAAACATGTTTTTATGTTTATTTTTACATGTACTTTAATGTGAGTTAGGTAATGTTTGTCCCTGCCAGACAAGTAGCGCTGCTAGTGCGGAATTTTTTGTACTTGAGGAAAAAGGCTCATTGTTCACCTAAGTCACTAACAATTTTATTATACTACATAATATGATATGAACTGTTATGCAAGTTTTCTCAACAACAGCTACTCCCTACACTCCTTAGTATTACATAAGCTCCACGTTTTTTGTTTCAAATCTTACAGGTATTTTCATAAATATTAAAAATTCACAATCAAAAATTTTCAGGACAATTTGTAAGGGGTTAGGAATTTGTATGGGGTTATAAATCTGTATGGGGCTGGGAGAATAGTTATTTGTGCAACCAGTTGGGAAAAGCACTATTCTTCGTAACGAGCGGATTTCTGCGGAACGAGCAAAGCGAGTTCTGCAAAAGAACGAGTTACAAAAGATAGTGTTTTCTAATTTTGAATATAATGTGATCCTTTTTAATTCAAGCTAAGAATATAAAAAAAATATATTAAAAAAACTGAAGAACACGCTTTTAATGCACTAAAAAGTAAAACATAATTTTAATATTCAACGACTATGCCGAAAAGCAAGGAGGTGCTTTTTGGTTACGTATCTTTGAGAAACATAATACTTTTAAAGTAAGATCCTAGAGCTGGCAAACCTACGTCATTTTGGCAAAGCTGAAATTTTAAGTATGAATTTGAGTTTTTTATTTTGATTCTGCTGTCCAAAGATTAAATCTCATTGACAAAGCTTGATTCATTACAGTGTACCTATACTATTTAATATAAGACAATAATGTACCTATTATTAAAAACATATAAACATGATTTCTAAAATATCACTTCCCTATATAGCTATAATATTCCTCAGAATGGTTAATGGTCCTAGGTTGCAATATATATAGTTATTGATTTACATTTACAGACTAAGTGTATAAATATAATGATTAAGTAGTAGTAGTATTTTATTGAAATAGATAAATCTAATTTACAAACAAACATTCACATAATCAGGTACAGATAATCTAATAATTCTAAAATAAATAATCATAGTAATAAAATATTAAACAGTAATACATCACAAATTTTGTTGTAAAAAATCCAATAGACTTTTCTTAAAACTTACAACAGTATTGGAATCTTTCAAGTGTATGGGGAGTTTATTGAATTCATTCAAACCTTTGAAAAATAAGTTATTCATGCATCATCTCGAACTAGTTCTATTAATGTGGAAGTCATTATTTTGCCTAGTGTTATAATGATGAATATCTCTATTTAAAATCACAAAATCATTAAAATAAGTTGGTTGAAAACCTTTTAACAATCTTCAATTTTTTTTTTTTATGTTCTGGTTCCCACGAAAAGGGATATCCTGTAATGTTCAGAGAACATCGTGGGAACCAAGGGAAAGAACGTAGGAGTTGGTGTTCTTCTTAAATTTCTGGAGGTTGTATGCCTCGGGGAACACCTCCCTAGGCAATGAGTTCCAAAGCCTCGCTGTTCGTTGGATGAACGAGTCTTTGGAAAGTGATGTTCTGCAGGTCTCCATTGTGACCACGAAGGGGTGTGATGACTGAACTTGACGGGTTAGTCTCGAAGAGACTGCCAAAGCAGGAACGATTGTTGATATTTCAGAAGAGCATCGCCCATGAAAATATCTATAAAATAGAGACAAATCGCCAACTTTTCTACGGTGTTCCAGACAAGTGAGCGAGTTTGTGCTGAGGCATCACCGACGAGACGAATTGCCCTTTTGGACAGAATCCAATAGCCTCAGGATATGTTTAGGTGCCGCCTCCAAATATGGGAACAGTATTCCAGGACAGGTCGGATCTGTGCCTTATAGATCATAAGCAGCTGAGTGGGGGTGAAATAGCTCTTGGCACGAACAAAAAACCAAGTTTTTGGGATGCACTTTGGCAATGGACCTCACGTGATTTTCCCAGGAAAGGTTATTGCTGATAGTAATACCAAGCATCGATATGGATGACTTCAGTGGTATGGTTACTCCTGACAAAGTTATGTTAGGCACAGTGAGATCGGCTTTTCTAGAGAAAAGACATGCTTGTGTTTTGTTTGCATTGAATTCTACCAAGTTATTAGATCCCCACTCGAGAATTGTTGCTAAGTCCATATTTATATTATTAACATTTCTTCCTCGTTCATTTCTGGTTTCACGGGCTGATATAGGGGCCCTGGAAGAGAAAGCGGTATGGAGGGTACTATCATCGGCAAAGCTGTGTACTGGACATGAAGTTGCTTTCAACAGGTCGTTGATGTGAAGTAGAAATAGTGTTGGTGCGAGAATAGATCCTTGCGGAACACCAGCATTTATGAGTAGAGTGTCAGATGAAACTCCATCGACCACTACATGGAGAGACCTGTTTGAGAGAAAACTAGCAAGCAGAGAACACAGCTGAGGGGGCAAGCCATAAGACGGAAGCTTGGCGAGGAGTCCCTGGTGCCAAACTCGATTGAACGCCTTGGAGATATCTAATGCCACAGCTAAAGTTTCTCCATACTTTTCAATAGATAGCTGCTATATATGTGAGACGTAAGCGAGCAGGTCACCAGTTGATCTCTGATGGCGGAAGCCATATTGCCTATCGTTGACAATTCCTGAGTCTTCCAGATATTTCATGAGCTCGATGTTGATGGCTTTTTCCATGACCTTTGAAATAATAGATAGCAGTGCGATAGGTCTGTAGTTGCTAGGTAGGGCCTTTTTGCCTTTTTAGGGACTGGCTGTACTCTTGCAATTTTCCAATTGGACGGAAATACCCCCAAATTGTAAGAGTGGTTGAACAACTTGCAAAGAACAGGTGTTAGTTCGGGGGCACATTTCTTGAGAACAATCGGCGGGATTCCGTCAGATCCACAGGCTTTGTTGGTGTTGAGACCCAGCAAAATCTTTCTGATAGTACGCTTGGCGAAAGGTGATCTCGGGCAAGTGACTGTCAATAGGTGTAATGTTCGGGGTTGTTTTCCGATGAATCCAGAGTGGAATTTCCAGCAAATAGGTGCGCAAAGATATTGGCTTTTTCCTGGGCAGTCGTTGCTAGTGTTCCATCTTCTTTGGTTAGAGGAGGAAATGAGCTGGAAGTAAAGTTTCTTCCCACAGCTTTGGCGAAAGACCAAAATGAACGGGATCCGTTAGGACATTCAGCAAGTTTTGATCTTATTTTGGCATTGTGGGCATCTTTTGAGCTTTCTATTGTCTCTTTGCATATGCCTCTAGCCTCGACATATGCTGCTCTGGTCTCAGGGCCCGGATTTTTTAGCCATCGATGGTATGCTGCCTGTTTGGAAGCCACAGCTCTAGAGCAGTTTCTGTTAAACCAGGTCTTATCGGATGATGTTCTTCTTCGGTATTCGGTATGTAAGTTTGCATCCCCAACATGATGATTTCAGAAATTGTCTCAGCACATCGTGTTGGATCTACTGAAGAGAAACAAACTCTCTTCCATGGAAACGCTGAAAAAAACATACGAAGACCTTCCCAGTCGGCCGAATTGTAATGCCACATGAGACGGGGTGGTATTGTGCAGCTCGATGGTAAATGGAAAGAGCATGTTGTGGAGATGAGGGTGTGATCAGAGTTTCCAAGTGGGGCACAAACTTCTATTCTATACGGGTCAGGATTGGTGGTGAGGAAAAGATCTAGTGTATTGGCAGACTGGTTGTTGACATCAGGGATGCGGGTTGGTAGCTCGACCAGTTGTTCTAGACCATGAGTGATGGCGAAGGCCTCTGCTTGACGACCCGCATCATCTGTTTTGTTAGAGAATTTGAGCCAGGCAGCGTTATGTACATTAAAGTCTCCCATGATTATGGTTTCAGCTGTTGGATGGTTCTCCTGAATGTAGTCCAGTTTGAGTGATAAAAACTCAAAGAGGTCGTTATATGAATGTTCATTAGGTGATATGTAAAGGCAGCAGAGGAACTTAGTCAGTTTGGTATCAGATAGCTTGAACCACATCACATCAAAGTCTTTCGGTTCCAAACTCTCTTCACGCTGGCATGAAAGGTTAGCCTTAGCGTAAAGGCAGACTCCACCTTTGAACCTGAATCGAGAATGGAGTTCGTAACCAGGACAAAGCATATGGACCTTGTTGGTGGACGAGTTTACTTGTGTTTCTGTTAGAGCCAGAATATCCGGTTTTTCGTCTGTAGGTGATGGTGGACGTCATTGATGTTCTTGTTGAGTCCGCGGATGTTGCAAAAATTAATCTTTAATATTGAGTCCCCTCGAGTACCTCTCGCCCGGAAATCCGAATGGAGAGGTATTTTGCTTCCGGAGTGTTTTACTCTAGGAGACTTCATCATTATTACTATTAGGATGCACCTGAAAATAAAGGAGGAATTGGGGAAAAGGAAAGAGGGAGACCGGAAAGTATCGACCGAACACTGAAACATGGAATTATCCATTTCACAGCACACAAAGTCGATATGGTGGTATTTCACCGGGCGATGAGACCATCTTCCACCTACGGTTATCCTTTTAGTCGCGTCTTACGACAGGCAGGATTTACCATGGGGCTATTCTAAAGCCGACCCCATACAGCATTAAAATAAGTTGGTTGAAAACCTTTTAACAATCTTAAAAATAAAAACCATTGATGAAAAATAAAGCTTTTTTTTTAACTGACAACCACTGAAGTGAATTTAACAAATACGAAATTGAAGTGTAGCGACTACATTTAAGAATCATACGCATTTCACGATTTTGAAGTTTTTGTAATGGACAGTTTTGATTGAATAAAAACAGTAGGGAAGCACGATAATCGAAATGAGGTTGGATAATGCAATTGAAAGTTGTTATTTTAGAATATGTGCTCAAACAATTTGAAACTCTAGAAAAGAAAAAGTTTTTTTTTTATATTTTCTTAATAATATACTCAGCGTGGTTATTTAATGTCAAAGAACTATTAATAAAGTAAATGAAATGTTTGTGTACGAACAAAACTGTTACATAAAACGAATAGCAGTAATGAAGAGATATAAAAATATATATAAATATATGCATATATGTTATTAAATAAAATCACCTTGAGTGTGAATAGTGTGATATGTAGTTGAGTACGTATGCGTACTTGATAGCTTGAAAGCGGGCCATTTTACAGGTAGCAGGTACAAAAGTACATAAAAAACTTTTTTACCTACGTTGAAGTATGGTAATGCGTTTGACAATTAATATTGTCGCCTGGCGATTTTATTTTATTTTGCACTTTGAAATTGAGAAATGATTTGTTTTGGGATGAATATTCAAATAAAAAAAAACAAATAATTTCTTAATTTCGATGGGAAAAATAAAAACAAATCGTCAGGCGTGGGGATTCGAACCCTTGCTAACTTTTGAGATCTAGAGCTTAAATCTCGCGCCTTAGACCTCTAGGCTAACTGGACGATATTAATTGTCAAACGCATTACCATACTTCAACGTAAGTGAGGAAGTTTTTTATGTACTTTTGTACCTGCATCCTGTAAAAGGGACCCGCTTTCAAGCTAGCAAGAAAGCATACGTTCTTAACTACAAATCACAATACTCATACAAAACATTTCAGCTTTGCTAAAATGACGTAGGGTTGCCGGCTCTGGGATCTTGTACTATTTTAATTAATTTCGATAAAGCACCCCACGCTTTTTGGCATAGCCGTTGAATATTCTCATTCTTGGAGAGACTTCCATGGATAAAACGGAAATTAATGCTACACAGAAAACTTCGTTGTCAGCTGGGGTCAATATCACCAATTGTTCAAATTATATTATTAACATTTATAATTAGTTTTTACCATACATATTATGTATTGAATTCGAATAAAATTTGATGTTCATAATATGTACAGAGAATATAATAACAATGAAGTACTTCAAGTAGTTTAGCCTTAAAATTATAACAAATTTCATTCCTGTATTTTTTGCAACCAGTGGTGAAATTTACTTTTCATCACCACTTGCGAAAAATTTTACTTTTCGCAATTAGTTATGAAAAGTAAGACATTTGATAACGTTAATGAGTTTTAAAAAGTGTCACTGTAAATGTCAAAATTAAAAAAAATATTTTATACTTTTTAGTTTGTTTTAAAAGCATGGTAAACTATTTTTTTAATGATTATTTTCTGCTTTTTGGTTTATCTAAAATAGAAAATTGTTATACCTACCTACCAATAATATATCAGGCAATCTGTTCAGTTGTTATTTTCTTGAACAAAAAAACAGACAGACAAGAAAATGAGTTAAAATTGCATTATCATCTGGTTCTGAGCTATCTTTTAAGTTTCAAGTCTCTAGCTTATCAGGAAGTTAGTTTAAAATGGATTGCAAAATTTGTACCGAACAAACAGACAAGAAAGCGAGTTGATTAAAACGTAAAAAAATAGGTTTTGTTTTTTCAAACCCTCAAATTCTTTATCTCAACTTACAGGCGTAAATTTGGATTTTAGGTTACAAAAAAGATGCAGTAATTACCCACTTTTTGCCACACAATGGATTGACCTGCATACATTTGAACAAAATCAAAAAAGTATGCTTTCTCATTTGTGAGCACTTGAATCACGAAAAAACCAAAACTCTGATTGAACATGCGATGAAGAAGGTTCCCGAACAGAATAAGCAGATCGGAGGCTTCGATCCACAATTTTTGGAGATATGCTTCATGAACTGGGAAGTCACAAAATCGGTCACCCTTTTCGATATCAAAAGTATCCTGAAAATTATGGAGGAAGAGCATCTATGCAATATACTGGAAGGAGTGTTATCAACTATGGATATTCCCGAAAGAGAGCAGGTGAGGTTCTCACAGTTTCTAAAATGCATTAGAGCTTACTGCTACTAACAACCTGTATATATAAAAAAATGAGCTGAAAAATCGAATGAAAATATGTAAAACAACTATTTATTAAACTCTACTAATGTTATGAGGGACAGTTGGTACTTAATAAATAATGAAAGAAATAGGAATAAGAAGAAGCAAATCGAGACCAATATACCAATAAAACAATTCAATGAATATTTTACTTCAATTCCTGAAAAGACCATAATCTCACTGCCTAATATACCTCATGAATCTACATTTCATTTAAAAACAATTAAAACTCCTGTAAATTATTTTCATCTGTATCCTGTAACTCCAGATGATGTGTATAATATTAGTCTTGGCCTAAAAAATTCAAACGCTCTTGATGCTTATGATCTGAACAGCAGCTTTAATAAATGACTGTTCCTCTGCTGGAATACTTGCTACTGTTGTCTTGGCAGTGTTGAAGAAGGAAAGCACCATTAATATAAACAATGTCCAACCATCTATTATACCAATCATAGGTAAAATTTTCGAAATAATCATTAAGAAACAACTTTATAACTTTCTAGAAAGCAATTATCTCTTGTGTCCAGGCCAATTTGGCTTTAGAAAAATCCTTACATGACATAAGCCTTTCTAAAAGTCGTGCCGAACATTGTGGAGGGCCTGGAGAAAGGTAAACATACAACTTACATTGTGTGATCTTTCGAAGGCGTTCTACTGTGTTTCGCATGATATTCTATCACAAAAATTATATTACTATGGTGGAATAGGCACGACTCTCGACTTTTTTTAATCTTATCTGGTTAAAAGATTCCAATGCGTCGAAATGAAAGGTGTTCTCTCAAATCATAAGGTTATTACTCATGGTGTTCCTCAAGGGTCAGTTCTGGGCCCCCTCTTCTTTTTAATATTTATAAATGATCTATATCATACTGTTTCGACAAATATTGTTTTTTCGCCGATGATACAACATTCATCTATCAAAGTGCCAATTCAGAAAAGTTATGTACGTTATCCAATGATTATATATTCAGCCCAAACATGATTCTCATGCAATAAACTCGAATGATTATAGAAAAATATCAGTGTATTCAGGTTTCTTCTAATTCACTCAGGGTACCAGCGTTAAATTACTTGGTGTGCAACCAGACGATTGACTAAACTGGGCATTTCATATCAAGTTGAAGCGAAAAAACTATCTAGTATCACTTTTTGGTCCGACGTTTGAAGAATATCGTCAGCTTACATGTTCTTAAATCATGTTATATTGGTTTATTCCATAGTCATTTGTCATATGGTATTTTACTATGGGATGGCTCATGCCAGTCTCAAGGCTTTTCAACCGACGAAACCAAAAAGGAGGAGGTTTTCTATTCGACGCGTATATTTTTTTTTTATGTATGGTCACGCATAACTTTTCACAGAGAGGTTCGATTCTGATGATTCTTTTTTCATTGGATAGGGTGTACTTCGATGTTGGTCCCATATCAATTTGAACAACAAAATTCATCCCTAAGGGTAGCAAAATGAAGGATATTGATCGTTCACCCTCTTAATTTTGATCCGTTAACCGATTCTATCAGGCATAACTTTGTAGTGGGTTTTCCGATTTGGATTATTCTTTTTTTATTAGAAAGGGTATCCTCATAGTTGATCATATTCCAATTTGGAATGAAATAATCCACCCCTATGGGTAGAAAAATAGGGGATGATTGATTTTTCACTTGTGAACTTTGGGACACATATGTAGTTGACATTGACAGACCCTCCTACATCCGTCAAAATGATGACATTCTATGAAAGGATGGACTTATATACAAAGTGATGAAATCAACTAACCAGAACTTTCAAAATTAATTTGCGTTTTCCAAGTGTGAGGTGTCTAAACTTTCATCAGTTTAAAAATAAAGTTAGAGTTTTTTTACTGAAAAACTGTTTTTATATGATCAAAGTATCTTGATCTGAGCATGAAGAACTCAAACTCAAGTGATAAACACTCTCCTAGCTTTACTTTTTTATATTATTTAGTTTTGTGATTATATACACATGTGTTCTGTATTTTACTATTTTCTGATGACCTACTAATTCAATGTTTATTAGAATGAAAATAAAATATCTATCTATCAATTGCTATCAAACCCACGAAACTTTTGGATTTTTATCAATTCCAAAAGGAAAGGCTACAGATTACCATCCAAAATGTTATACGAAAATGAAGAGGGTACAAACAATGATGTCTTGTAATTGGGATTTATCCTGTTTAGACAATAAATGTATTTTTGTTTCTACTGAATACTCCAATAAAGAAACGAATCAAATACCGCACTTTAAATTTTCTAATAAGAAAGTAGATGTTATAAACTATACCAAAGATATAAAAGATTTAATTTTGTCTGTTCCTTGGAAGTTGTCGTTCGGCCCAGATGGTGTTCCTCTATTCTTGCTAGTAAAGTGCACTTTCACCTTAGCAACACGCACATATTGTTCAACTTGTTACTAAGAACTGGAAAATTCCCAGAATTTTAGAAAAACTGGTTTCTTACCCCAATTCACAAATCTGCAGAAAGGGATGAAGTTCAAAACTATCGATCAGTTTGCAACAGATCTGAAATCCCAAAACTTCTAGATCGCCTTGACACTAAACAACTCACTTGGGACACAAAGGGCATAATTATCAACCAACAACGTGGCTTCAGTTCTGGGAAGTCAACAACAACAAACTTATCAATATACAGCAATTTCATTTTGAATGCATTAGAAAAGAAGTCGCAAGTTGACTCTATTTACACAGACTTCTCAAAAGCCTTTGATAGAGTCCATCATGATATCTTATTAGCAAAATTACATGCTCTGGGAATAGAGGGAAATGTTCTGAAGTGGATAGAGAGCTATCTTTCAGATAGATTGCAATTTGTTAGATATGCCAGGGTGGAAGACATTTAAAAGTGATTAATGTCGTTTCTTTTGTTTTAAATTTAAAAATGTAAACAGATATTTCTTTAATTTTGTAAAAATAATTTGAAAAACACAAATAATTTGAAGAACTGTCAGGAATAACATATAACATGTTGGTATCCTCAGATAGGTAATTTCATGTAGAATGCGAAGACAAACTAATATACAGGGTGTTCCATTTGAAAAAAATCGCATAATCTTACATCGAAGTGGACGAAAATGAAAGTAACATTTGAAGCACTCTGTATGCACATAAATTATGATCAGAGCAATACACGCTACTTTGGTGTTCTCTACGTCACTTCACCAGACAAAATTCAGATCTTTGTGAAGAAACAGCTTAATTACAGTTATTTTATTCAGAGCCTGCATCACTCCCTATTTTTTCTAAAATATTAATAACTTGGCACCGGCACATTGTGGCTGGATTTTTTTTTGTGCTGAGTAGGGAACGAAGGGTCCATTTCAATGACAGAAAAACAAACTGGTTGTTCCATTTAAAATAATTTTTTTGCTATTACGGAAAAATGCAACACCCTGTGCATCTGGAACGATTTTCAAAACGTGGCCTTTCAGGTGGTGTATAACTTTTATATAAGACTTTTTTCATATACAGGGCGATTCCAAAGTACTTTGACAAACTTCAGGAGGTGATTCCTCACAATATTCTAATATGAATTGTCCAAATGAATATATCTCAGGAAACGCTTCGTTTCCAAGATACAGGATGTTAAAATTTTATTTTTATTTTCGTTTTTTTAAATAACTTTCGAAATACTGACCTTAAATTAAACGAAAATTGGTATGGAGAGGTTTTTTGAGGTGTCGAATTCGAACCTGATGTTATTATTGCTCTTACTCGTAGGAGGTGCCACCTACACGTCTTTTTATTTTTTGAAAATTCATAACTTTTTTGAGCGTACTTCTAGCACATTTTTCAGTAAAAAATAAATTCCTCTATCATATCTACGTAAAAAAGCTACCCTTGTTACAAGTCGCTATAAGCAACCGTTTTCTAGATATTTGGACTTGAAAATTTCAAGTCGATTATTTGATAATCGATGCGTGTTGAAGTTATTACCATTATTTTGCAATTTTCACAAGAATGCTTAGGAAATGAATTTGACGTTTAAGAAAGTAGTTTTGGTTTTTTGTAGCGGGCGCCACCTATTCTATTTATTTTTACTTGTTTAAAATAGTTATTTTTGTATCAAGGGTGCAAAATCTGTCTTTGTTTCAATAAAATTTGCAAGAAATATCATCATTTTATTTCAAGAAATTTTTAATATGTAGAATAAAATAAAGGAAACTAAATTGTATTCAAATAAATTATTCAATGTGTCCACCTTCAGCGAAGATACAGGCATTCAGTCTTCTAGTCATTGAATCTCGTACCCGCTCAAAAATTATTGGTGTGTTTCTTATTGTTTCACAGGCGTCTACTATTCGGTTTCTTAGATCTTCCTCGTTCGCACCTGGAGTTTAAATGTCCCCAAAAATAAAAATTCAGCGGGTTTAGATCTGGGGACCTTGGTGCCCATGCCTGGTTAGGTTCTTCTACACCCCTACCGGTCCATCGATTTGGATAGACGGTGTTAAGAAATTCCCTGGCTACAACGCTAAAATGGGCCGGAGCCCCATCATGCATAAACCACATGCAGATACGAATTTCTAATGGTACATTCTGAAGTAGTCCCGGCAATTCATTTTCTAAAAAGTCTCTGTAAGTTGCGCCATTCAGTCGGAACGGAAAAAAGAAAGGACCTATCAAGTAATTATCAATTATTGCCGCCCATACATTTACAGAAAATTGATACTGATAATGTCTTTCACTAACTGCGTGCGGATTTTCCAGAGCCCAAACATGGTTATTATGAAAGTTTGTGATAGCATTTCGGGAGAAGTTTGCCTCGTCCGTAGAGAGTACATATCTTAAAAATTGAGGAGTTCCAGCCAATTTTCTCAAAAACCACTGACACATAGTAATGCGTTGGGGAAAGTCTCGTGGCAAAAGAGCTTGTACCCTTTGAATAAGGTATGGATAAAATTGTTGATCGTGGATAATTCTCCAAATTGTGGACTGAGTAGAATTGAGAGCTTCAACAATTATTCTTGTACTTGTTTCTGGTCTTCCAATAATATCAGCTGCCATCTTAAAGCTACCTGTTTCTGCCAAACGACGGTGGAGACTGGTAAATGTTGGAGCTGAAGGCAGTACTCGATTAGGAAATCGCTCCTGGTAAATATGTCTTGCTTCGCACGCATTGCCATCCGCAAGGCCATAAACAAAATGCATATCAGCTAAATGAGCATTATTGTTTAAATAATCAATTTTTTCAAAATTAGTGTTTTAGAACTTACAGAAACTTTAACAAAACGTTTTTCTGTCACATAATATGTAATTACCAAAATTACTTACTTAATCGTCAAATTTCTGTAAATGCTAGAAGAAGTAGAAATAGTGACATTTTCAAGATCCCTTTTTGTAGAACAAATTATGGTCAAAACGAATCCCTTAACAGAATACTGAAGTCAGCAAACACTCACAACAACAAGCTTGAGCTGTTCGGTTCATCTTTACCATCCTTTAGAAAAGCAGTTAAAAAATTGTAATAGTTTTAATTTTTAGTTTTAACATAATCTTAGTCATCTGTAAAATGTATACTTTGTACAATCTTTTTGTAATGGTATAATTGGCTTGTCCGTTGATAAATAAATAAATAAATAAATTCATTTCCTGTGAAAAATGCAAAATAATGGTAATAACTTCAACACGCATCGATTATCAAATAATCAACTTGAAATTTTCAAGTCCAAATATCTAGAAAACGGTTGCTTATAGCGACTTGTAACAAGGGTAGCTTTTTTATATAGATATGATAGAGGGATTGATTTTTTTACTGAAAAATGTGCTAGAAGTACGCTAAAAAAAGTTATGAATCTTCAAAAAAGTTATGAATCTTCAGGGTTAGGTGGAAGAACACAGGGTTAGGTGGAAGAACAGACATTCAGTTTAGCCACTGAATGAATTGAACCTCGCCCTACTATCTTATAATGTGTTAAGAAAATTGTTACGTAATCAATAAAGACCTTTATTATTATTATTATTAAAAAGACGTGTAGGTGGCGCTCCCTATGAGTAAGAGGAATAATAGGGAAAAAAATATGTTTTATGTAATTTGTATCACATTCAAATTTTACAATTGTGTGACGGTGTGTACACCTACAACTATATTATATACATGTTTTTATTGTGTGACTAATTTCATCAATTTAATTGTGACTGTAAATGCTTATGCCGCCTTTTGTTTTGTTTTACTAATGTATGTGTATTTATAAGTATACGTACATATAAGTTTTTATATTTACACTGGCTTTCTCAATAAGAATTATGTTCTTCGATAATAAAGCATATTTGATTTGATTAACATCAGGTTCGAATTCGACACCTCAAAAAACCTCTCAATACCAATTTTCGTTTAATTAAGGTCAGTATTTCGAAAGTTGTTTAAAAAAAAAGAAAATAAAAGTAAAACTTCAACACCCTGTATCTTGGAAACGAAGCGTTTCCGGGCATAAATTTATTTGGACAATTCATATGATAATATTGCGAGGAATCACCTCCTGAAGTTTGTCAAAGTACTTTTGAATCACCCTGTATATCAGTATTATAGATATATGAGCAAATATGCACTGTTGGGACACCCGGTATACGTTCACTCTATCTGTAGCTTTATAATCGTTTTTTATTAAAGTTCACACTTATGGAAAATTGAAAAAAAAATGTGTATTTATTTTTTTTAGCGACCTTAACACTTACTCATCTCTGGTGTCTAGCTTACTATTCAATTTCAGTAGAAATTCTAGCACTGACAACAAACACCGAATAAAGACTCTTGGCATTCAAAATATTTTTTTAACCTTGTAGCACTCAACCCATATCGATACTTCACATCCAGAAAGTAGAGCAAAACCACCAACTTGGGAACACCAAAATTCCCAATTGATCAGAGATGCTTACTTCGAAAATCAGCTTCCCAGTACATCAAATTCAAATACTAATGGAAACGGTAACACTACCACCAGAGTGGACAATCCTGTTCACCAAGAATTTGGTGGATACTTCTTGGACTACCAATTTCCTGTCAATATGGGTCAAGACAATATTAATACAGAGAGCAATGGTGATGATGATACTCTTAATCGGTACCAGGTGGATCCCGATAAACCTGGCATAGTTTTGATTATAAATCAAGAGAGCTTCTATTCTGAGATCGGTGAAAAGTATAAGGTAGTGCACCTATTTCATATCTATTTATATATCCAAAGCTGGCATGTTATAAAGTCATAATGCTTCTGTTTACAAAGTCGTGTAATGAAGTTTTTTTCTCTCAGCATTTACTACCTCCTGATGCAACAGAAAAATTGGAATCCAGATTTGGAACCGAAAAAGACAGAGATGATCTGAAGAAAGTATTCACCAATTATGGTTTCAAGGTCTTAGTGGAAAATAATTTGAACCACATAGATATGATGATAAAAATAAAAGAAGTTGTTGAAAGTGTCAGAGACGAATCAAGTTTGTTTATTTGTATACTTACTCATGGAGACAAAGGTACGTTTCCTATTTCCTACTCCTTTAAATAATAAAATTAAGTTTTTATAAATGTATAATACATATTTCAATTCAATTATGGCTCCTTTGATATGTCAGAATATTCTACAGTTTGTAATTTTGTTTTTAGGAATTGTGTATGGAGCAAACAGTTGCAGGGTGAAAGTCAACAAAATCAAAGATGTGATGTTCAGAACCAATAAAACCAATCTGACTGACAAGCCAAAAATTCTCATTCTGCAATCTTGTCAAGGTCGACAGTGTCAAAAACGTATGTGAATTTTTGTTTGAAATAATCAGAACAGCAATGCTTCACATATGTATTGCCTAAATCGAAGTCGAGAAAAAGTCTGGGAATATGCATAAAAAACTGCAAATACCAAATTTCAACCAAATCGGTACATTGATTAAGGCACTAGAGTCTGCAATAGGCAGTCAAACACACACACACACACATTTTTAATTTCAAACACTCAAATTCTAATTTTTAGTTGATTATTACAATATTCCCTCTCTCAACGCCAACTGGCAGGAGATTTAGGATTACTAGAGTTCCGTACTTCGAACCAAATTAAAAATAAAATATATAAAAAACTCAAAAACAATGCTTTTATAAATGTACTGAAATCTTTTTTTCTTTAACCGACGAAACCAAAAAGGAAGAAGTTTTCTAGTCGACGTGTATATTTGTATGATGCATAACTTTTTACTGAGAAGTCCGATTCCGATAATTCTTTTTTCAGTGGATAGGGTGTACTTCGAAGTTGGTCCCATTTGAATTTAAAAGATGAAATCCACCCCTAAGGGTAGCAAAATGAAGGATATTGATCACTCACCCTCTGAATTCTGGTCCGTTAACCGATTCTATCAGGCATAACTTTGTACTGGGTTCTTCGATTCGGATAATTATTTTTTAAATAAATAGGGTATACCTCATATTTGGATTTCGACTCAAAATTAGTTACTTACATTAGTTTAGGAGCTTAGTTATTGAGACTAAGAAGGTTTATTTTATTTTTTACTTTTCAGTTCCGTATTTCGTCAGTTTAATTTTTTTTTAAAAGTTTTTATTTTTCAATTTTTTTGGCTGAAATCTAATTACTAACTGTTTGTTTTTTATTACTTCCAAAATACTCACTTACCCACCTTACTTCAACTATTACCAGTTAAATAATATGATTATCTACTTTTACAATTTGTTGTAATATAAATTATTTTTGTTGTTCTGGATAGTTTATTTCATTACTTTGTATATCATTCCAACCTCTCATAGAATATATTTATTGTGATAATGACACTAGCGATCTGTCATTGTCAACTACATATGTGTGCCAATGTTCACAAGTGAAAAATCAATTATCCCCTATTTTTGTACCCGTAAGGGTGAATAATTCCATTTGAAATCCAAATATGATCAACTATGAGGTATACCCTATCTGATAAAAGAAGAATCATCCAAATCGAAGATACTAGTACAAAGTTATAGCTGATAGAATCTGTTAACGGACCAGAATTCAGAGGGTGAGTGATCAATATCCTTCATTTTGCTACCCTTAGGGGTGGATTCCATCTTTTAAATTCAAATGGGACAAAATTCGAAGTACACCCTATCCACTGAAAAAAGAATTATCGGAATCGGACGCCTCAGTAAAAAGTTATGCGTGATCATACATGAAAAAATATGATGGAAAAAAAAATATATACGGGTCGAATAGAGAACCTGCTCCTTTTTGGTTTCGTCGGTTAATAAAATCTTGTAAAATAGTCGAAATTGCTTTGATGCACGCCATTATCCCCGAAAAGCATGGATTTCTACCTAAAAGGTCCATAGAATTGAACCTGGTCACTTACTCAGAATTCATCATAAAAAAATAATGGAAAAAAAAATAATTGCAACCCCCCTTTTTGGTTTCGTCGGTTAATTCTCATCTAATATACTTTTAACATATTTATAAATTATTGAAACTAAAAGTGTTGAACACGAAAATATATTGTAGAAGTTGTTTGATATGACCATTGTTATATTTTTTTGAGTATTAATTATCTCGTATATTTTGCATTTCTTAAAATTTACCAGCTTATATAATAAAAAAATATTGTATACCATATTGGGATTAGAGTGACATCACATCACTTATCATATTCTATTCTTCATACCCTTTCATACTCATATCAAGAGGGCTATAAACAAAAAGTTAATCCGCCATCTTGGCGCCTCCGCCATATTAGGTTTCAAATTACGTTACTCAGCTAATTGCGTTCTACTCGTTAAACCCTTTCATTTGGTACCCATATCAAGGGGTCTGTGAAGAAAAGGTTGATCCGCCATCTTGGGGGGTCCGCCATATTAGGTTTCGAAATTACGTTACTCAGCTAATTGCGTTCTACTCGTTAAACCCTTTCATTTGGTACCCATATCAAGGGGTCTGTGAAGAAAAGGTTGATCCGCCATCTTGGGGCGTCCGCCATATTAGGTTTCGAATGACGTCACTTAGCTTATTGCGTTCTACTCGTTAAACCCTTTCATTTGATACCCATATCAAGGGGTCTGTGAAGAAAAGGTTGATCCGCCATCTTGGGGCGTCTGCCATATTAGGTTTAGAATGACGTCACTTAGCTAATTGCGTTCTACTCGTTAAACCCTTTTATTTGATACCCATATCAAGGGGTCTGCGAAGAAAGGTTGATCCGCCATCTTGGGGCGTCTGCCATATTAGGTTTAGAATGACGTCACTTAGCTAATTGCATTCTACTCGTCAAACCCTTTTATTTGATATCCATATCAAGGAGTCTGTAGCGTAGTAGCATAATCGCAGCTGCAGGCGTCATATCAATGAGCACGAGATATGAAGATAGATATGCTATCCTTCGGATGGGACGTTAAGAAGGCGGTCCCGAATTCATAGATGTTGAGCTTGTTAAAGAAACCTACCTCTGAAACCAGGATTCGGCAAAATTTCCGGTTGGGGGAGTGTACTTACTGGCGTCGGTGTCAAGCACTGGTTGCAGAAATAGGCCAACGTTAAATAAACAGAAAAAAAAGGGTATGAGAAGAAAAAGGTAAACCGCCCACTTAGGGCGTCCGCCATATTAGGTTTGGAATGACGTCACTTAGCTAATTGCCTAATTGCATACTACTCGTCCAACTCTTTTATTTGATACCCATATCAAGGGGTTTGCGAAGAAAAAGGTAATCCGCCAACTAAAGGGCGTCCGCCATATTGGATTTAGAATGATAGAGCTCGTCCAATATTGAAACGACCACTTTGGCCTTCCCCTACCTAACAACCAATTCTTCTCGAAAATGCCCGAACTGTGGCTATTAATAGAAATACCATAGGCGTACCAAATTATTTGGTATTGGCGATACACGAGACTTGGTTTTTGGCGGATAAGTTTTGTGATTATGGTCCGATTTGATTCAAAATTGGTATGTGGGGGTTTTTGGGGTCGGAGATTATGGTTTTTATGGTTATGGTTATGATTTATGGTTTTTGGGGTCAAAATTCTTGAATTCAAAATAATAACTGCACCACCTATTCATTAATCAAACAAACCTAACCTTTCAAACGCTGCATGCCAAGACACTGGTGAAGATTCGCCGTAGCATAAGCTGCGACAGCAAATCATGTCCACTCGTGTTTTCCCCCTCTCTACCTACCAAACGGTCGTTTCAATATTGGACGAGCTCTACTATATCACATTGTCACCGGACTTATAGACATATGTAACATTTTGAAGCTCTAGCTCAATTAGAACACGAAATTTAGATTACAAGATTTGACCCAGACAGAGAATGTGAGTTATTGAAAGCATAATAAAAATCGGCACCCATTTAACAGAATTGAAAAATGTATAGACCTTTACAAATAATTAAGGTGCTATTTTTCCAATTGCTTAGTCATTTAAAATATTTCGCAAATATTGTAGTTTTTCATTTTAGTTGGTGAAGATGACGAATATGAAGATGATGACAGTTTATCTCTCACAACTGATGGGCCTTCGGCTCCTTTGAGAGACATGTACACATTCTGGGCTACGATACCAGGATATGCTGCTATCAGAGATAAAAGGTCGGGTTCTTGGTTCATCCAAGCTTTGTGCAAGAAAATGGAAGACATTGGAAATAAGTGAGTAATGAAAAAACCAATATTATACTGAATTCATACACATTTCATAAAAATTTCTTATTTAATAAAATGACTAGCAACAATTTTGAGCTATTACTATCTATCCACATAAACCTTAAAAAATATAATTTGGCATGTACTTTTTGAGATATATTTTTCATTTTCAGGCACCACTTTGCTGACATTTGCACGAGAACTGCAAACGAAGTCACCAGCAAAATTTGGACCAATGAGACTGATAAAAAAGCTATGACTCCCTATGTGCAGTCCACACTTTTGAAAGATTTTTACTTACCACCTCTGAAAAATAAGTCTTAGGGTATTGGGGATTTGTGTTGCAAAGGAGAAGTCTTTTCACATATTGTATTTTTTTATATTTAGCCATCATTATATGTATTGATATTCAACTTTCCATTGATCCTTTTCTGAGAATATGCAAGGGAGTTGAATCTCTAGTTTGACTTTTGAACTTTAACAACTGTTTTATTTTCATCCATTCTTTCAAAAAGGGTCGGGTTTTTTCATATTGAAATTTATTCTTGAATGCTAGATTAAAATATTGTTTTTTTTTTATTTCAATATTCCTGCTTAGCATTAGTATTCAATAAAGTTCATATGTAATCTAGTTTTGTCAAAACATCCAAGTTTCTTACCAAAAAAGCTCCTTGGAGATGTGGATTCCTTTTTGAGGAACATTTTCTGAAAAAGGATGTTCTGTCTTCACCTCCTTTTGTTCATATAGTATTACTAACAATCTTGTGGTTGTCTGAGTATATCTCTCTCCCCTCTAAGGACAAACACTCCCTTAAAAACGAACAAGGAGAGTTCACCACTACAGGAGAAGAAACTATAAAGAAACTCTTTAGGGTTCCCTTTCCTGGTGCTCAAATAGTACAGACACCGGCTAATGAGAATGGACTGGAGGCTCTGAAAGGGCTCAAATAGTACAGACACAGGCGGCTAATGAGAATGGATTGGAGGCTCTGAAAAGGGGCTCCTGGAGAAGTTGGACATTAACGAAAGAGGTGGTAACCTATGACTAAGTACAATGGGCAATAAGCTCATTTGAACCATTCAAATCTCCGGGACGGGATTTACCCAGTACTACTGCATAGCATGCTCTGCGAAATGCTCAGAGGCAGCCTGGCTCTGGGATACATACCAAAGCCATGCAGGAATATTAGGGTAATCCTCATACCAAAACCTGGAAAAACTGGACAGGAAACGGCGAAGTTCCTAAGACCTATAAAGTCTCATGTCTTTTGGACCGAAGACTCTGGAGAAGCTGGTGGATAGGCATATAAGGGACTGGTAGAAAGACCACTGCATCGAGAACAATATGCATGTAGGACCGGCTGCTCAACGGAAACAGCACTCCAAACTAGTAGAGAGAGTGGAGAATACGCTGGAAAACAAAGTGCTATTAATAGCGGCCTTTCTAGACAGAAGGAGCTTTTAATAAAACCTCTACAGACTCAATCATCAGGCCTCTTAGACGGAGAGGAATCGAGGAACCTTGCGTGGCCTGGAAAGACTCAATGCTAAGGAACAGGATTATACACACAACCTTAATGAAGGAGCCTGTAGTGGCCCGGGGGGAGGATGGAGGATGCCCGCAGGGGGAGTTCTTTCTCTAGTCCTGTGGAATCTGGTCATAGATGCACTACTGGGGTCTCTGAAAGAAAAAGGTCATTAATCCCTTGGGTAGAGGAACAGATCCACATTCTCTCAAACAGCCAGGTGGCACTGAGTAGCCAGGAAGTGGTATATACCTGCAAAGAGGAAGTGAGCCCCCATAAAAAAACCTCCCCTAATTGTCACTGCCAATGGCTGTGTTTTCCATTTCCCTGTAGAACGAGTTGCTCGCGCATCCTCAACATAGGGTGACAAGCACACTCTATTGTTGACGTTCACCTCGAAACGAATCATCATACCCAATGAGTGCTATACGAAAACGTATGTGTGTGATCTGATGTAAATATCGCTGACCACAGCCCTGTTTTAATTCTTCCTCGAATTGTTGAATGACAGGAAATCAATCCATCAGCAGTATTTCTCAAGTTCGTTAAAATATACAGTCCACTAAAAGAGAGAATTCGAAATGAATAACTTTGCTCACACAATTATTGTGGCGATGAATTTTGGTTAAATTTCCTGAATTTTGTGTATTGAATATTTTGATATTCCTAGCAAAAGTGTCTATCCATAGACACTTATAAATTTTTCATATAATTCTAGGGAATGATGAATAGATTTGTTTTTCAAATATGCCTAAATGACAGAAGAATATGGTTGGAATCTAATAGGCGAGATCACTAATTTCTGGAAAAAATACCACAATGTCCAGAACAATGGAAAAAGTGTTTGGATTTTTTTCAATTTCGGTTTTTCCAAAAAATTCCAAAAGAAATGTTCCTGTTTGAATAGCTATCAAATACGAAGTCTTAATTTCAATACAACACAGGCTGAGACAAGTAATGTTTTATTCGTAGGATGAAACAGAACATTTCCTCGAGAAGTTTCGTAAAATAGTGACACTGGCAACTCGCCGATCGCTATGTGTGCCAAGATTTACAGCGTTGCCGAGTGTTATTCATAATATTTCTTGACAACATGAGCGGACCGAAAAAATAATTACAGACTCTGTAAACATACATATTATTCAAGAATAAGTAAATCAAGAACAGCTATCAAATCAAATCAAAATTACTTTATTGTCTGAAGAATGAAATTCCTATTGACAAAGTGAAAAAACAGTAAAAAAGAAAAAAGAGAACATCAATAGCAATTGAATATATGCTTATTTTTTATACATACCTCGTTACATATTCAAAAATATATTGAATTTACCTTGTCATTATAACACAAAATTTGTAGAGCAGGTTACTACACGTCAAATTATTCATATAAGTAGAAGTCTATATATACAAAAACATACATTACATAAAATGAATTTCAAACAATATTAATGTTAGTCACTAGACGTCAGTTTATTAAAAATTGGAGGTGTTATTTATAGTATAAAGTTATACATAAAAAAGAAGGGTATATACAGAAATCCGAATTCTGATCTTTACAATTAATTAAATTATGATAAAAATAAAAAGGAATAAAATAGAATAAAATAGAATAAATTAAAATCAACAGAATAGCACATACAAAGTGAATACCCATACGTATCAGTCGATTTAAAAAGCACAACAACCAAAAAGAAACCAAAATAAAAATCTAAAATTTCACAGAATAAAACTCGTCCAACGAGTAGAATGCTCTGTCGAGTAAAACATTTCTCACAGAACTTTTGAATTTTTTTTTATCCATAATCGTTTTAATTTCGTTAGGTAAATGATTGAACATTTTTATGCCATTATATATAATGGAATTTTTTATTTGTGCAGATCTTGGAATCGGTAAGGTTATATTTAGGGTTTGTCTTGTGATATATTGTGCGGTGCCATTCACTCGATCCCTAAACTTACTGTGAATTAGGCAAATTGTTTCTAATATATAGATTCGTTGTTCTATGAACAAGGACTTACAAGAATCCCTGAATTTAGCTCTGCACAAGTATCTAATTGCCCTTTTCTGCAATACGAAAATAGATTCGAATAAAAATCCACTACAAGACCCCCAAAAGCAGATTCCATATCTCAGATGAGAGTCAATTACCGCATGGTATACCTTTTTGGCCATATCCCTACCAAGTTCCCACGAGGTCGTTCTCACTGCAAAACATCCAGAGGCTATTTTTTTGCCCAGCTTTTTTATATGGTCCTCAAACTTTAACTTTTCGTCAATGTACAAGCCAAGAAACTTCGTTGTTCTTGTACTGCTAATAACTTCATTACCCAGATACAGTTCTGGCAGATGACCTTTAAAGGTGAGGATATTCGTTTTCGATATGTTTAACGATAATAGATTGGCATCGCACCATTTTTTTACCTTTATAAGATCATTATTGATTTGTAGATGCAGATTAACGTCATTTCTATTATTCCAAAGTATGGTAGTATCATCTGCGAACTGAGTAAACTTTCCCGTAATCTTTATTGCGGCTAGATCATTTATGTAGATTAAAAAGAGAATTGGGCCAAGCACTGATCCTTGAGGTACTCCCCATTTGATGAATAATTGTTGAGATAATTTGTTCTGAAGAGACACGCTTTCGCAGCCTGATAAGTATCGACTCAAACCACTTCAGAACTATATCTCTGAAGCCATACCTTTCTAATTTCTTCAACAGGATTTTATGGTTGACACAGTCAAACGCTTTTGTTAGATCACACAGAACTGCTGCCACAACATCTCCATCATTAAGATTGATATAAACATCCTGTAGTAGGTTAAAATAGCATCACTAGTTCCTTTAGATCTTTGGAACCCAAATTGAAAAGAATGGATAACGTTATGCTTTTCCAAAAAGTCATCATTCTATTTTTTACAAGCTTTTCAATTAATTTAGAGAGGGAAGGTAACAATGAAATGGGTCTAAAGTTGGCTGGATTTTCAATATCCCCACCTTTATGTAACGGAATCACCACCGCCTTTTTAGACATGCTGGGAATACTCCCGCAGAAAACAAAAAATTGATAGCTTCCCCAGAATCACTAGAGCGAGTCCGGTAGGTGAGAAAAATTTTGGTGGATAGGTCATCGTATCCAGATGCATTCTTATTTTTATTTCAAGAAAAGTTCTCTTAATTTCTCCAATGTCTGTTGGCATGAAGAAGAAAGATTCTAAAACAGATGTATTTTCTAGATAACTCATGGGGTCCGTGGTGGGTTGGATGACTTTGGAGATATTTTCTGCTATTGAGCAATAGTATTCATTAATGTAGCCACAATCGAGATTTGTTTTCACGGGTATAGAAAATGGTTTACCCCTCAGCTCATTGATAATTGCCCAACTCTCTTTTTGCTTATTACTGGAATTTTCTATTCTTTCCCTATAATACAATTGCTTTTCCGCTTTTAGAGTTCCTCTATAAATTTTTCGGTACTTGTTATAATAAGAAATGAATGATTCATTTTCCATAGCATATTTTCTGATATAATGTAAGGTTCTCATATTTTTTGCGGACACTTTCAAACCTTTGGTTATCCATGGTTTTCCCGTTTTACTTTTGATGTCCTTTAGAGGAAAAGCAATGTTGAAAATATCCGACAGCATCGAATGAAATTTACTTAGGGGGTCAATGCATTTCAGAGATTCATTCCAGTTATTAGCAGTACAAAGTTGTTGGAATTTAATGAAATTTGTTTTGCTGTATATTCTTCCTATATGCCTTGCTCTACCAGAAGTTCTTGAATTGTTTGGGACATAACACCAGACAGCTTCGTAGTCTGACAGACCCGAATTTATGACTTCACATTCAGTACCATCGATGTTGGAGCACACATAGTCAATAATTGAACTGGACATTTTGGAGAATCGTGTTGCGGAATTGACTCTCATCATTAGATTAGAGCTATTCAATAAGTTCTCTAACGAAATTGTGGATGTTGAGGTTTTATTACTAAAATCTATATTAAAATCACCAGAAAATGAACAAGGAGATATTTTTACAATAATGCCCGAAAACTCAATATTTCTAACCTTTCCAGAAATAGTTTCTCACTGAATAATGGAGATCGGTACACACAGAAAATGAACAAGGAGATATTTTTACAATATATGCCCGAAAACTCGAACTCCTTCTCAACCAACATATAATCATAACTTTTCAGTTCAGTAAAATTAAACTTATCAATAAATTCTTTATGGATGAGAATCAGGGTTCCCCCATGTTTGGAGTTCATCCTAGAATATTTTGAAATCAAAATGTAGTTTGGTACACAAATGTACTCATCTATTTCTAGCCAGTGCTCTGTTAATAATACTATATTAGGAAAGTTTTGACTTTCTAAAAATACGAACAGTTCATCTGCTTTGTTTCTTGCTGACTGAATGTTCAGTAGAATTAAGGACATATCTTTGTTCCCGTCCCGCCTTCTAAAAAAGATTTCTGATCCACTTCAACTCCAGAGTTAGATTTCGAGAGTTCCTCTATATGAAGGCACATATTAGAGGGTTTCTCATTCTGATCCTCAATATTTAAATCACCCAATTCGATTGTTTGTATCGATTTTAGAACCACGTTATTACACTTTGGAGAATGGAAAATATTTCACAATATACTGCAAATTTCAAATTTACTCCCCTGTTGTTTATTATCAACGAGAAAAGTAATAGAATGGTTTCTGGTATTATGTGAAAATCTTTTGAGAGACATCTGTATTTTTTTAATAATAACATGATCCATTTGAGTGTCACACTCTGAAGTGATTATTAGGTTCGTGGTTTTACTTATATTTAGGATATTTCTTAATGCTAAATTCAGATTTTTGGAGTTACTTATATTTTTAGTGTTGAACATCAAAATTACATAATCATCTTGACCATAGCTCAAACTTTTTTCAAAGATACTGCTTGTCAACAATGATAATTCCATTTTTGGTTTGATGCTTTCAGTGATGGTGTAATTCTGCCTGGTAATAAATTTATCCAATACTGCAGAAAAATTTATTGCGTACTGATCGCCTAGAATTAGAATTTTAGAAGCCGCTATTTCTTCCCGACGCAAAATTTTTTGATTTGTAACTAGCAATGAATTTTCCTTAGCTTCAGATCTTACTAGATTACTGTCCCTTTCCTGCCGGTTCGAAAGTTTGACCTCTTCTTGGAGGTTTAAGTCATTTGGAAGCAGTTCTTCCGAAAATTCCATATATTTGAGTTTTTTCACTTTTTCACTAACTTTCTTTTGCTGTTTATCACATTTCTTAATATGACTCTTGCGAATAACGGTGTTTTTTGCATTCTTCTTCTTTTCTCCTGTTTTGACTAGTTTCCTGGTAGCTTTCACATATTTTCCCTCACTAATGTGTATTGCCTCTTTTAATAAAGTCATCTCCCTATTTTGATAATGATTTCCTTCTTCATCTTGTTCCATATTTGATTCTCCCATCAGTATGCCGCTGGGGAGTGCAGGTTCAGTCATTGTAAATTGATGACTCACCTCACAAGAATTTGTTTGTGTTTCATTAGTTTTTACTGAAACCACTTTTTCCACATTCTTCATCTCCTGAATTTCGTACTCCATTTCTTTGATAAGTTTTTTCTGTGCATCTAGATGTGTGTTCAATTCAGTTTCGGATTCTAATGCTTGTTTAATTATGGTTTGATTATCCTCTTTTAACTTTTTTATGTAGTTGTCTTTCCATTCTCCATCTTCCTCAAGGTCACTTATTGTTTTCTCTAGTACACTGATATCTTCTTCGTGATCACTTGTACAGTTTTCCTCTTGACAACAAATAATTTTATTGTCTTTCACAAACTTCACTTTCTTCTTGAAATTCTGTTGAAGACAACTCTTGTGGAATACACTAGAACATTTTGTGCATACATAATGCACAAATGGTTTGAGTTTGCAGCACTTGTAGTTCATTTTTTACTGCTACACTTTCTTCCTGGCCTGTATTTATAAATTGACTAATTTTGCTGGACTATTTAATTTATATGGAGCAGCATCGCCCCAAAGCAAAACACTAATGACCCAAAAAAGCATATACTTATTTCTTTCTTAATCTTGTTACTTTGGAGCAGTCTAATGAATAATTTCAATTGAATTAGCACAATAACAGTTTTTCTTGGAATTTCACTTGATTTCTTGATCAATGCAATATTCTTCATCTATACATATGAAATACACAATTCAATATAAACTTTTTACTACTTTAATCATTATAAACTCAGGAGCACAATTCGACTCAACCTGATTCAATGAGTGGTTTTTATTGTAATATCAAATATGAAGTCTTCATTTCAATATAACACATGCTGACACAAGTTCTGTTTTATTCATAGGATGAAACAGAATAACATTTCCTCAGAAGTTCCGCAAAATAGTTACACGGGCAACTCAAGAAAATGCCAAATCAGTGGACTTATGACGTCAAAAGAAGCGGCAATAACGTTGTGTTTGAATGTCTCACTAAATTGGAGGGTTTTAGGGCGGTGTTTATTCGAATATTACAATATATCTTCCAGGAAAAACTATGCATACATAATATTTTATCACTCTATTTCAACTTCAAGCACATATGAAGCAAATTTACGAGTTTGTGATCTTGCCCAATCAAAAGGAAAAAAAAAAGATTACATTGAGAAGTTGAAATATCTCAAGAAAACCTGTGTAATGCATTTTTGTACTTCCTATAACCCCCAACGATAGTAATAAACTAGGCATAATTTGTTTTCTACAAATTCCTGGCAGTAGATCACATTTTCAATTTCATTTATTTGCTGTTAAAAAAAAACATTTTCTTTATGTCATCACTTGACGAATGTTCACGGAAAATCCGACAGATGGCTTTCTAGAATATTTCAAGAAATGGCCGCTGTGAAGGTTCTAGTAACTTCTTCACTTGTTTAATAACCAAATAAACTTCGGCAATTGAATTTGGAATTTCCCATTAGTATTCAAATTTTATTATAAACAGAGAAAAAAGAGATATACGACTCAATCGTAGAATTTGTGGTAGCAAATGAAATTAGTATCTAGTAGTATGCAAATAATGATGTGTTTTTTCAAATAACGCAAGGTGTGTGGCTGAAAGATACAATATAAACTTCAGCGAAGTGCTAGTGACTACAATCTAGTCATCATATAGAAAGAAACCTAGAAATTTTAGAGAGGCAATACAAAAGGTTGTGACTGCTATGTTGTCGTTAAGATGTCTAAAAACCGTATTCACTGGTTTGATATTGTTAAGAATTTTTGGAAACGCTTAGAACTTTAGTAGATGGTGCAGTTTAATTGTAAGTATACGCAGAAATGACAATGGCAACATCTGAATACCAAGTCATTCTACAGGGTGTCCCTGGACTTCCTCTTTTCCTCTCGGGAATGTATAGATGGGGTCAAAATATCACCAGTACTTCATATAACTTTTGTTCCTAAAAGCCTTCGTTACCAAGTTATGGACCCTCGAAGTTACAAAACGAAAAATGTTTTTCTTTGATAACTTTCAAAGTGAATATTTTAAATCATCTAAATTTTTGTGATTGACTAAACAAATGAATTCCGTCGATGAGCTTTCATGCAGGAGTCAGTTGTTTTGCTACAAAGTCAGGAACGGACTACCCCCGATGGTCCACACCCCAAAACTTTGAAACATAATTTTTCAATAGTTTTCAACAAAATAAGGTTACGTAGACAATTTTCTGAATAAAAGTACTCGTGTGGAAAGTCGATCGGAGCAACGATTCTTAATAAAAATGCAGTTTAACTCGACGACATCAAACCCGATCGTCCACCATTATTTGAAATGAAAAATTTTCACAGTAGAAATACTAATGCTAACGTTAATTCAACAACATTTATAACAGGGATAATACAAAATATGCTAAAATAAAGTCGTAAACAAAAAGTACAGTACCTAGTTGTAAGTTTCATTCATAATGTAGATATTTTTTCAAATGAAATATCAAGTTATGTAGATTTGTGGTGTTTTTGAACTAACAAGCTACTCCACTATGAAATATCGAATTCAGTCCATATTTTGTATGTACGCGTGGAATAAGCACGTTTCGTGTTGTGTTATCTGAATCTCATGAAACTCAACATTTGGATGTTGCAAATTCGTATTCACAGCTTAAATGTTGAGAAGTTTCACTGATAGTATAATTTCATGGGAGAAAATCTTTGACCCGAAGATAAAAAAATTGCAACTGGAATGCGATTTTGTTTTGTTGAGTGGTGCGTTGTCGTTGTATTGTCAATATTCTAATAGGACAGTTTGAAGTGTTTTGATATGGCCGAACAGTTTACATTCAACGAATATGCAGATATGCATGCATTGTATGGACGAGCATTTGGTAATGCTGCAGAAGCCCGTCGTCTGTATGCCGAGCATTTTTCCAATCAAATGTTACCGGCAAGAGAAACGTTCGAGCGTGTTGATCGCATCTTGAGGGAGACAGGTATGTCTAATGGATAATTAATTGGAGCCTGTTGTTTTATTTCGATATTATTGTAGGTTCAGTTTTGCCAAAACGAGGTGGTGAGGGCGCTCCTAGGGCTGTGCGTACCGTTGTATTGGAGGAAAATATTTTGGAAGCTGTAGCTGATTATCCTTCAATGAGCATCAGAAACCTATCAGAACAGTTCCATACATCCAAGTCCACTATTCATAGAATAATTAGGGAACAACTGCTCCACCCATATCACATCCAGAAGACACATGCCATGACACCTGAAGATTTTCCAGCACGACTGGAATATGCCAATTGGTTCCTGGATAAGCAAAGAGAGGATATGACTTTTATTACTCGAGTTTTATTCGCTGATGAAGCAGGTTTCAGTAGAGATGGAGTAATCAACTCTCGTAATCTCCACATATGGGCCGAAGAAAATCCCCATGGGATATTGCAAACCAAACACCAACGGAAATTCAACATGAATGTTTGGGCTGGTATCATAGGAAACCATCTTATAGGACCATTCGTTCTACATGACCGATTGAATGGAGAACGTTATTTGGAGTTCATTCAGAACGATTTGAATGGACTTTTGGAACATGTTCCATTGCAAACCCAAAGAGATATGTGGTTTATGCATGATGGCGCACCTCCTCATTTTAGTTTGATTGTGCGGGACCATCTGAACCAGATTTTCCCCAATAGATGGATTGGTAGAGGTGGGCCATATTCATGGCCACCGCGGACTCCGGATTTAAATCGATTGGATTTCTTTCTGTGGGGGCATCTAAAAAGCCTCGTTTACGCTACACCTATTCACACCAGAGATGCCTTGTTGAATAGAATTACATTACATTGTGAAGCCATACGAAACGACCCTGGCATGCTATTTCAAGTGCAGAGAGGGTGTTTGCTAAGAAAATCTATTGAGAGAGACGGGGGTCATATCAAGCAGTTTTTGTAGCGGATTTTGCATTTCTGTTTGCTCTTGAGGCTTGCGATTGATTATTTACACCATGAGTTTTGTAAGGTAAACGTGTTTGCATGATAAAAATTCATTATGAACATTCTACCTATCATTTCTATTTTCATTACAAATTAATCTTTTCGAATAATGGTAGACATCTCAGGTTGGATGTCATCGAACAAAAATGCATTTTTATCAAAAATCGTTGCTCCGATCGATTTTCCACACGAGTACTTTTATTCAGGAAATTGTCCAGGTAACCTTGTTTTGTTAAAACATATTGACAAATCCCAGTCATTTCAAAGTTTTGGGGTGTGGACCATCGGGGGTACTCCGTTCCTGACCTTGTAGCAAAACAACTGACTCCTGCATGAAAGCTCATCGAAGGAATTCATTTGTTCAGTCAATCACCAAAATTTAGATGATTTTGAATATTCACTTTGAAAGTTATCAGAGAAAAACATTTTTCATTTTGTAACTTTGAGGGCCCGTAACTTGGTAACGAAGGCTTTTAGGAACAAAAGTTATATGAAGTACTGTTCATATTTTGACCTCATCTACACATTCCCGAGAGGAAAAGAGGAAGTCCAGGGACACCCTGTATTTTAGCATTATCAACGGACTGGTGTTCCCAAGTGTGTCTCAAACTTTTACAGGTATTAGTAAAGATAGGAGGGTTTATAGACATCTTAGTTGTCATGAATATGTATGGTCACTGACATTTACGTTCTTGTTCCTTCCAGCACTTAACCAATCACTATAGTGCTCGAGATTGTTCATTCTGTAGCCTGTATGTAATCTATAGTGAGTAAACTAACTTGTTTGCACTCCCGTGAATGACGGGTGTACAATGTCATTTCATTATAAATTATAACAGAAAACAGTGTTTATTATTTTATTTTTTTATCTTGTAAATATTCAAAAATGTTAGGTAAATACAACAACAATTTTGGGAACTACTGTCCACCTTACCCAAACCGCTGCTCGGAGCCATAGAGATTAGATTTGTAACTGGGAGTTGGCCTGATCCACCTCGACCTTTGCAGATCTATTGTGGGGCTCCCCGTGCGTAGTTAGTTTTAGAGTCTTTCTTACGAGTCTCCATAGCCTTGACAGTGGCTCCTTCGCATAGCCTTTGGCTTTTCTTCTCCATATTACATGTTGCCCTAAGCGGCTTGGAGCCGTAAGAAAACACTGGCAATTGCCGGGTGCAATATTCATTTGAATATGTGGAATTTTGAGTCTGAGAGTCCTTATAAACATTTGTTGCAGGCTTCCGGCCATGTATATTCGAACTGTGTCTCTGCAATAAGGTAAATTTTTCGCTAATGAAAACAAACGAACCTCAATTTATCCAAACTGGTAGATGAAGTCAGTGCTAGCAGATGACGTCAGCATACTTTAAAGCACTTGACAAACCACAATTATCAAAATATCAGTTGTAAGGCATTTTTTTATTCACATGAAGGTCTATTGTGTCCCCTTCTGCTGCAGAGCAGTTCCTCCAGGCTTTTAAAAAGTCCCGGATATCGGATGGCTTCAGGTTAGGTAGATCTCCCTCTTCTATTTGATGTTCTCCAAGGTATAGTGCTCTCGGATTTTGCACGGTAGTGCATTCTGAGAGAATGTGGATGGAGGTTTCGCCCTCTTCCTCGCACAATCTGCATTCTTCTTCCTCTACTAATTCGTGTTTCTTAAGGTGCCCTCTCAACCGGCAGTGCCCTGTTAGTATTCTGAGCTTATTTTTACTATTGGTGCAGTCATTTGATCTCTTCTGGTTGTAGTTTCCCAGTGGTATCTTGGCCTGCATCATTCCTTGTGATTCTATCCTGTATCTTTTGTTATGTGCTTCTTTTTCAAGTTCATCGAGTATTGTGCTGGTACTTATTGCGCAGAAGGGTTCAGGTCCCTGAAATGGTGTTGTTTCAGCTCCTTTTTTGCAAGTACCTACATCTGCTATTTCATTACCCTCTACTCTAGTGTGTCCCGGAACCCCATAGGAGGATAATAGTGTTGTTCTTGCCTAGTTCATTTAGTTTCTCTAGGCACTCTCAAACCATCTTGGAGTTGATTACATGTGAGTTCAGAACATTAATGGCTGCTTGGCTGTCCGACATGATAATCTCTTCTCTGCGAAAATTCCTTTCTATATTGAACTGGACACATATTCCTATGGCGTAGATTTCCGCTTGGAAAATGCTTGGTGATTTGCCTAGACTTTCGGAGTATTTGGTTCCAGGCCCATACACTTCTGTTCCAGTTCCTTCTGTTGTTCTGGATCCATCTGTGTACCATTTGATGGCACTTCTCTTGAGTCTTGGGATGGTGCCTTTGTCCCATTCACTTTTGCTACTTTCACAAAGCTAAACTTTTTTGTCACCTCATCCTGGGGCATATCCCAGATTTGGTGGTTTCCAGGGAGGAGTCAAAAATTGCGTTTGGTGGTTCCCTCTCTGGTCATTCTGTATGTTGTCCTTATCGCTATACTCTCCACTACTATATGGAGGGGTGTAAGGCTTAGGATTACTTCCATAGCGGCCATAGGGCACGTTCTCATTGCATCTGTTATGCATACACAGGCTAGTATTTGGATTTTCGATAGATTTTCCCTTGTACTAACCAACTTAGTTCTGCTGCCCCAGACCACCCCGTAAGTGATGGTAGGTCTCGCTATTGACGTGTACATCCACTGCAGGGTCTTTGGGTTACATCCCCAGTTCTTTTCAGCAAAGTTTCTGCACACCATTCGGGCTTTCGTGGCTTTGTTGGTTACTCCCCCTTGTGGACATCCTCTGGTCGTGCAGATGGAGATAGTGTCTTGTCCTATTTTAGTCTCTGCTATTCTGGTATACAGTAATTGCGACATCAATCTAGTTGTCGTGTTGAGTACTCCTCTGTCTTCTAGTTCTCTTTTGACAGCTTCGTGTGGTGTGTTGTCAAAAGCCCCTTCTGTCTAGAAAGGCACATACCACAGTTTCTTTACTCTCCAGTGCATCCTGGATTTCATCTGTAATTGCACCAATGGTAAGGGTGCAGGGGCGCCCATTCCAGGATTTCTAATCTGATATAGTTAGCAGTTGCTTTCTCCACCGTTTTCAGAACGAACGAAGTGAGACTAGTTGGTCATTGGGATGGGTTGTATCTCTTTTTCCTGCTTCCGACGATGTGAGACTAATTGGTCATTGGGATGGGTTGTATCTCTTTTTCCTGCTTCAGGAATAAAGGTGACCCTGGCCCTTCTTCATATTTCTGGTTTATATCCCAGTTCTAGACTGCTGCGGCTAATTCTCACTATGTGTGGTAGGATTTCTTCTTATGCGCGCTGGATCAGGGCAGGAAATATTCCATCAACTCCTGCTGATTTGAACGGTTGGAAGGTGTTCATGGCCCATCTTATCCTTCTACTGCTGCAAATGTGCCTAGCCATCGCTGTGTCTTCTCTGTGCCGTTCTGGAAGTAGGTTCGTTCCCAGAGAAATGAGTGTCCAGTAAGAGCTGAGCTCTTTTTCACTTTCGGTGTAGCTACCATCTGACTTTTTTAGTGCCATTGCGTTATTGACTTCTTTTTCATTTTTGGTGTAGCTACCATCTGACTTTTTTCTTGCCATTGCTTTATCGACTCAACTTTTTGTTGCTAACTAAACAATAACGATTGGGCATGTTGACAATTGACAGCCAAGCAGTGTTGCCAGGTAGGAAAATACTTTTATCGCGCGCGCCTCTAGTGGTGAATTTGGAAGTTGCCCACGAACGACATGACGTTTGTCAAATTCGCCTGAAAGATATTTAGCAACCAATCGGAGAACAGTGCATGAGAAGTAATTTGGACATTCTTGGAGATCATTAGGCAGGTTGTGAATCATTATTAAAATACATTATTTTGAAGCTATAATTAAATATGATGTTCAAAAACTGTAATTATAATCAAAATCGAAACACAAATGATAAGTGAAATACCACGTCAAATGATAGTTCACTGAAGTTTGTTGGTACTACCAAACACCAAACTGTTCCGTGCATATTTTGAACTTTCAATTTTTTTATTCCTTTTTTGAAAAAATCAAAAGAATAAGGAGATATGGTTCCAGTGCATTTCTCGGAAGTATCTTGGAGGAATATAAATAATCGAACAAACATCATAATGAGCAGTTTTATTGTTTTTGTGCTATAATAAAAAAATATGTCAACAAAATAATAATGAATTCAAAATTCATATCTAACCTTTGGTTTTTCATTTTCAATATTTTTAGAGATTTCAAGATCTTACATGATAATCTACACATAGGTACATATTTGATTCTCTACCAGATATTCAATATTTTTGGCAGTAAATTATTTGTACAGGGTGTGACAAGTCATTGAATTCAACGTATAAAATATACATCGTGGAATGTCTTTGATTAATTTCAAGGAGGGTCCGATCTGGTACAAGTTACAGGTTAGTAGCCTAACCTAACCATTCACAAATTCATTTCATTTAGAATGGGGTGACTCTACCACACCTTGTATTTTCAAATTAGTCAACTAAGTTGACAGTTTCTAAGATACGTCAGTATTTCAGACACCTATTACATAGAACAAAATCCATTTTTTTACACTTTTTTTTTGTATATTTATTGTCTTAAAGCTTGAAAAATTCGAAAACTTGTAAATTCTAAGCATTGTTTCACAAAGTTAGAAATGAAGAGAATATCGGAGCAAATTGTTCGTCGTCTTGCCGTGAAAATTGTTCATCGTCTTGCCGTGATTTCAGTTTGACTGTCATCCTCACTTTCCGTCAAGACAGCCAACTGTGCGTCTGGCAATATCGTGAGGTGCGTGGCATCTGACTGTAGTGTGCTGCACTCCCCTTGACCATCACTGCTGTCCTTTTTTTGCAACTGCTGCACAAAGTTCTAAATATAAAAAATAAAAGGTATTATCAATCATCCAGTATCATGAAATTAAAGATTCAGAGAGATTATTTGGGCATCATTTTGAATCATCAGCTGCTCATTATACAATAAGTTTATCCGACAGTTTTTAACAGCTCAATTCCAACGCTACTGCATGTTGTCGCGTGGCTGGCTGACATAACAGCGGGTTTCCCGAAAGACGGACAGATTGATCGAGAGTTTTCCAAGAATCAAGAAGCAGCCGCTGATAATTTTCTGTTTGCTAATGACCTTTATAAAATATGATGTGCATTGCTCGTGGGCAGTTCATCCAAGGTGAAGTTCAATGAGAAAACTAAGTGCAATGACGAGCGCGGTACTTTAGTAGTGAATTTCGATTGATCTATTTAGTTGAGATAATTCATTATTGTTTTGTGTTTTGAAGTGAGAATAATTAGTTCGGTATTTTAATAGCCACGAACCCCAAATTCGTAACAGTTGGTGTCAGAAGTGGGGTATTTGTGAGTTTTTCAGAACAGAACAATTAATGGTGAACACGAGAAAAATGAAGTATCACAAGTTCCTACTTCCAATTTTACATATCGCGGATGGTAACAGCCATTCGAAGGGGGTTGAATTTGAAGATGAAATTTGTACGTCGCCGGATGTCATTTTAGAATCTAATCTCTGGATTTTTTATAGATATGCACGAACGTATTCCATTTATCTGTTCCACACTGTATATTGCTATGGACTTACCTGGCTTATCACATCTCCATGAGCGGTTCGAACCTGATAAAGATATCTATACTTCTTCTGTCTCATCTCGGCCCTATCGGCTCTCGTGATGCCCTTTGAACTTACAGTCCTCTTCTTTCGACCAGCTTTGACTAGAATTGAAGAAAATTTCATTTTAAAATGTACAATAAAATTTGCCTAAGAAATGATCAGCTTAATTAGAGATGCCGATCCACAATTTGATCAAGAATCAAATGTCACACAATAATGGAATATATATTTTTTAGACTCATTTAAGATAATGAGCAAAGCTCATCTTTCACCCAATGAACACATGTACGTCATTTAAAAATTTGGTTGAGATTTTCAACGTTGAAAGTAGTCGTTTTCAACAATATATTCACGTTCATAGAATAGTCAACGTTTCATTCAAAACAAACGTTTCTTCAACGAGTTTTTATTGATATTTCTCAATAAAAATTTGGATGAACCAAATGAAAATATTTTTCTGAAAAACATTTCTGCAATTTCAGCAATAAGTAATTTTACATTTTATAGTGAATATTTTGTTGTTTACTCAGCATCCAATCAGAAAGCAGTAAGCGATGAGGCTATGAACCATTAATATTTTTTTTTTTTCCAAGTTATAATTAAATGTGATGGTTAAATAGTATATTAAAGTATAAGTGGATAAAAAGGGCTTTAAAACACGCGCGATTTTTCGAGCACGACGGCACAGCCGGAGTGCTCGAAATAGAGCAAGTGTTTTTAAGACCAGTTATCCACGAATACTTTACGTTATTTTTTTTTATTGGTGCACTTTGAAATCATATATACTGGTATTATTACTACAAATAATAGAAATAAGAACTAATAATGCAAGAAGGTTGAATTCGTGATGTGACATCAGTATACCTTTCGTTGTCATGGAAATGAGAAAAACATTCCTTTACAATTTGTTACCAAAGATCAATATTTGTTGTCACCAGAGCTCAAAAATGAATTATTCTAATATCGATTTTTTTGAATAGTGAGGCAGAATCGCGGTTAATACCGCGAAAATCCAGTGATATATATAAAAAAGAATATGAAAAGTTCATCAAATGGATGAGGGATTAAATTTTAGTTAAAGGTACTCCTGTAGATCAATAATAAAAAATTTGTCATTTAGACTTCACGTTTCTCGATTTGTTGATGTTGTCATGGTTACCTTTAAAAAACGCGCGTTTTTTAAAGTTCGATTTAAACACGCTGAGGCGTGCTTTAAATGGGTAAAAAGGGGCACCAATAAAAAAAAACAATTATATTATCATCAGAATCAACACACAAATAACGATTATTGAAATGTCCTAATATCCATGTCAAATGTCAGTTTGCTGAAGTTTGTTCTTACTATCAAATACCAAATTGTTCCGTGAGTATATCTTGGTTTAGAAATTGGACGATGGTGACAATGTGTATAAAAATTTTTTAAGAAAGAATTTCTCCACAATTGAAATAGTCGTTTTCGTTGCAGGATCAATTGAAAACTTCATGGATTGAACGGAAAATTCTATACATATTACCACAAATACATTCTCTTGAGAAAACTGTTTTTACACGCTTTATATTAGCTTCACTTGTATGTTTGTAACAGACTCCTTTGGACTTGATTTTCACCCACTTCCAGACGTCCGAATGATTTGAAATTTGGCAGGTGTACATAATTCCGGTGACAATGCATTAATAAATTTTTGTATGAAAAAAAATAAAATGGCGGCTCCAATATGGCGGACGAGTTTTGTGATTATGGTCCGATTCGCTTCATAATTGGTATCTGAGGGTTTTCGTGGTCGGAGATTGTGATTCTTTTGTCAAAATTGAAAAATTCAAGATGGCGGCTCCAAAATGGCGGACGAGTTTTGTGATTATGGTTTGATTCTATTCAAAATTGGTATGTAGGGGTTTTTGGGGTCGAATATTTTGATTCTTTTGTAAAAATTAAAAAATTCAAGATGGCGGATTTAAAATGGCCGCGAGTTTTGTGATTATAGTCTGATTCTATTCAAAATTGGTATGGGGGGGTTTTTGGGGTCGGAGATTATGATTATTTTGTCAAAATTGAAGGATTCAAGATGGCGGCTCCAAAATGGCCGCGAGTTTTGTGATTATGGTCCGATTCTATTCAATATTGGAGAATAATAGTTAAAACAATTTAATAATAATAATAATAGTTTGAAAAACTAAAAACACGCGTTAATAGAAAAATAACAAAACTTTTATAGAAAACCAGACTAAAAAAATAGAAAATAAGAAAAAAATGTATTTTATTTAAAAAAAAAGCGTGGGGTGCATGGTATCGCCTCGGCCAACAATTACCTGTGATCTGAGACATTTCTTACTTTACTGCCCTAGGTGTGTAATGTACTATATAATTATTGATACCATGCACCCCACGCTTTTTTTAAATAAAATAATTTTTTTTCTTATTTTCTATTTTTTTAGTCTGGTTTCTATAAAAGCGTGTTTTTGGTTTTTACACTATTATTTATTTATAGAAATGTTCACTGCAAACACTTACATTTTGAAATTAGTTTTTTATATTAATTAAAAAAATCATTATAAAATTTAAGGTTACTGTAGCCAGGTCGTTACTTCTTTCTTATTGGTCTTTGGATAAGAAGACAAATCTCAACAAAACGGCAATTTTTTTATATGGGAGTTCCGCACAAGTTGCCAACTTCAAAAAAACATTCAAAAACTTCTGGCTCTCCAATTGTAATGATTTCTTCAGGGTTGTGTAGAGAATCACAAGCTGAATATACTGGGTCATTTATTTTTAGTTCCAAAGTTATATTTTTGTACATAAAAAAGTTATATTCATAGGGAATTTTGTGTCTATTTCTCAAGTGTTGGTGCCTGTCCCAATCTGATTCGTGCTTCGTGCATTAGCGACTGTCATCTGTCAGGATGCCATTTGAACCTTAACGCAGAAAAACGCCACTTCCTCTTGTTACTTACCCGTTGTTGTCTGTTATTGTGTCGTGTATTCTGTTATTCAATCTTTTTTCCACAAAATATGTTTTGCGCTACCAACGGTTCACATTTTTAGACACAAAATCTCTATGAATGACACATTTGATATACGAAATATACAGGGTAAGCTAACCTCTTGCACACCCGTGAATGACGAGTGTATAATGCCATTTTATAACGAATTACAGCAGTTAAAAATCTAAAAAAAATAATTTAAAACATGTTTTGTTCTATGTAAAATTCGATAAAGTTTTGGGTAGCGCCACCCGCCTAATTTCAGGTGACCTACTCAGAGGAAAACTTTGGCAATTGCCGAATGAAATAAACATTTAACTTGACATTTGAATAATGTAGAATGTTGAACTGATTGTGTGGTAAATGTATACATTGCAGGCTACCTGAGATATATATCGATGGCCTAGAATGAAAACCTCATCTCAAAAAATTACGTTTATAAGTTATTAGATGGATAAGCTCGTATTTTTTAACATTTGATGGTATTATGCATACTTGTTATAAAATATAACAAATTTAGGTACTGACTTCTGAGTAAGTATCATTACTTTTAAAAAACTGGTACATTTCTTGCTTCTCCTGTAAAGTTTGAATGTTTTGAGTTAAGTGGTTATCATTCTAGGCCATCGTTATTCAATTTCAAGGAAGAAAACAACTAACCTGTTATATCCAAACTGGTGATAAAGTCAGAACTAATTGACTTCATACTCTGCTTTGAGTCCCGTATCATAATTATCACAGTCACTTGGGAGAAACAAACAGTATTGAAAAAGGCATCATTCGCAATTGAATATGGTTTTAAAATTAATATCAGATTCAGAACACGTGAACTGAACACTGTTGCCAAGCAAGATTCTCACATGCACGGTTTACAAAGCTGTCTACGAACGAAAGTTTGTTAGATTCTACTTGTGTTTTCTGATTGGCTAGTGAATGAAAGATCCTAATTAGCAGCCAATCAGAAAACAGTACGCTATGTGCAGCAGAATTAATTTGAACATTATTGTCTTTGTCTTTTGCTGTCTCTTAAAACTAAACACCGAGCCCTTCCGTACGTATTTTGAAGAGATTTTGAATGAAGTAGTTAATTTCAATTTTGGTTGGATTCTGGAGTCGCCAATCACTGTGGGGCGTTTTCGTACTAGAAATATTAATATAATATAAATTATTTTTTGGTAGAATGGCGAATTTTTGAAAAGGCAAAGACAATAATATAATATTGAGGAGGTTTGTTGGGATTTGGATCAATTTTGTTGAAGAAAAACTATTGTTTCCTTGCCAACGTTTCGAATTTTAGTAAATTCATCTTCAGAGCTCAAAAATTAGTTTTTCCGAGTTGGATGTAAATAAAAATAATACATAAACAGACATTCTAGATACAAACGAATACTGAGTATTCGTTTGTCTCGCACTTGATGTTGAACCTGTTGTCCTGTGAAAGTGTTTTTCGTTTGTATCTAGAATGTCTGTTTATGTATTATTTTTATTTACATCCAACTCGGAAAAACTAATTTTTGAGCCCTAAAGATGAATTTAATAAAATTAAAAACGGCAAGGAAACAATAGTTTTTCTTCAACAAAATTGATCCAAATCCCAAGAAACCTCCTCAATATTATATGTTTAATTGGATCACTAAATTTACTAAAATTGAAAGACAATAATGTTCAAATTAATTCATGTCCACATCGCGTACTGTTTTCTGATTACTTGATAATTAAGATATTTCACTCACCAGCCAATCAGAAAACACTAGTAGAATCTAACAAACTTTCGGTCGCAGACAGCTTTGTACACCGTGCATGCGAGAATCTTGCTTGGCAACAGTGTTCAGTTAACGTGTTCTTAATCACTACAATGGTCGCGAAATTATTTTTAAAACAATATTCAGTTGCGAATGTTTTCCCTTTTCAATACTGTTTATGTTGTGATAATTGTGATAAGTGCCTCAAAGCAGAGTATGAAGTCAACTAGTTCTGACTTTATCACCAGTTTGGATATAACAAGGTTAGTTGTTTTCTTCACTTTGAAATTGAATATATGTCAGGCAGCCTGCAATGTGTACGTTTACCACACAATCAGTTCAACATTCTATATTATTCAAAGTCAAGTTAAATGTTTATTGGATTCGGTAATTGCCAAAGTTTTCTTCTGAGCAGGTCACCTGAAATTAGGAGGGCGGCGCTACCCAAAATTTTGTCGAACTTTACAAAGAACAAAACATGTTTCCAATTTTTTTTTCAGATTTTTAACCACTGTAATTCGTTATAAAATGGCATAATACACTCGTCATTCAAGGGTGCGCAAGAGGTTAGATTACACCCTGTATAAGCGCAAAAATAATTGAATTGTATATCAAATTGGCGATTTTCCATACAACGAAAGTCAAACAATTATTGTGTTACAATTATTGTTTTGTGTTGTGAAGTGTAAATAAACGGAGAATAATCCATTCAGTATTTTAATATGTCACGAACCACAGATTCATAACCATACAAATGTAATTCAAAATGAGTGATTCTGGGTAAGTACTAAAAGTGTCATACCATCAGCATGATGGATGCCCCTTCCTGTAATTCCGAACTGTATCACCAATCCGGCCAAAACGAAAGAGGGCCAAGCACCCAGAACTATCCAAGAGAACCAGCAAGGGGGCGGTTGGACGGGACGGAGCGACACCCGTTGCCACACCCAAGAGACCATCGACAGCTTCTCCACGAAGTAATCTATAGCTATAGATAATGTGGCACCACCGTACAAACTTGAGCCTAATATCGTGAGACCTGCAAAAATGTATAATTTAGCATGTTAGCACCCAATATTAGAGAATGTATACAAGGAAGACCGATTTATTACTGCCAAATTCATGTTATGGATATTGTAAACCGCGTTGATATCCAAATGTCCACTACAGCTGCATTATAGAAGACGTACCATTTGTAATAGTTGAGAGGGTATACCTAACTATAATTTGGTATGTGATATTTATGATATAGCTAAAGCCCTCCTCTTGGTGGTATCATAGAGAGTAACAAATCTCAAATCTGTGGTAATATCCTATTAAAATCCTTCTAAACTTAAACAATGATCTAAGAACCAGAGCCTGTCTATAAAAAAATATTAAATAGCCTGTGGTTCAGGTAACTGCCTATTATTTATATAATAATGAGTACCAGAAAAAAATCCTTTCTTTATTGATATTTTATAACCTGTTTCATTCTCTACCAATGATAAATTGTATGATTTATTGCCTAAACAAGATACCTTGAAGTTATACTTCTGTGAAAACTGTGGTCAAAACTAATGAAAAGCATATTGTATTTAGAAAATGTTCAACATATTCTAAATTCAAAAGTGACCCATGAATATGAATACACAAAAAGTTTAGCTACATTCTACCTACCTGATCATTCCGACGACTGAAGTATGTATTAATAATTCAATGAAAAACAAAACAACTGTTTTCTCCAAAGTAAACAAATATTCTGAAAAGTAAGGTTAGGTTAGTTATAACTATGGCATTTGGTGTCATTAAAAGTAGGTACCCAACTTTTTATTTTTTCAGTTTAAAGGTATTTGACTTCAAATTATCCAGTGATAGTGATCAAAGAAACTGTCATTAAACATTCTGAGAATGCATTCTGTCAAATGCATTATCATTCGGCCACCATCTATTAGCCAAATAATGTACCAATGAATTTGCCTAGTTGCCATATGATCGTGTACTAAATCGCGATGGTTGCGCCATCTCTTGGCGACATAAAATAGATCGAATTTATAAATATATCGGAATTCACATTTTTATATATTTGTAATGCTTGAAATGTAAATATATTGTGTTTGGTAGAAAATAAACATATCGGAACGCAAAATAACAAATATGGCTACAATTTCCAAATATATTGACTCAACATTATATATATTTGCCAAGACACTTTTGACCTAAACGGCGCCTCATAAAAAAATGTCTTGTAATTTTTGTTGGGTCGGGATTTTTTCGGTCCACCTTCGTATACCGACTCATTCGATTATTTCAGTTTTATTATTGAAGTTGAAAAGGGAAACATTCTCAATTGAATATTGATAGAAAGATTTTTCTGTGAATTGAAAAATCTACGATTAAAATGAAGTTATTTTTTGTGAATGTCTAACAGAAAACAACTACTTCCCCGGCTAAAGCCACGCTGGACATTGAACTACATCTGATAGATATTCTGAAAGGACTAACTCAAAGAAAGAAATCTGAAATTGAAAATTTGCATTTTCATTCAGATAGTTATTTGATTTTCTATTCCAGTCTTAATTAAGAACTCATAAAGATGAATGAGGCAAGAAGAATGTTTTCCAAAGAGAGTACTCACCAGAAATCATTCAGTAACATTGACTGGGAGAACATCGATTCACTAGGTCTTCAATACATTTTGTGCGAAAATCTATTTCAGCTTCACGATCATCAGGAAGACCGGAAGAAATGGAAAACACATTTTCAAGAAGCAATCTCACTTTGCAAAGATGGAAAAAGTTAGAATCATTTCTTTTGGAGAGACACTTTGAAATTAGTGTTTTCTGACATTAAAACCTGTCATGGGGTATGATAGATTGATTTGTTGAAAATATAAACAGGATGTTCATAAAATCAGATGTGGAATCATCTGCGACTGAAAGATAAACTTTAGTCACTATCTTCCATCGTCAAGATAAGCTCTTGTGGGGTATTCATGTTGAAAAGGGAAACATTCTCAATTGAATATTGATAGAAAGATTTTTCTGTGAATTGAAAAATCTACGATTAAAATGAAGTTATTTTTTGTGAATGTCTAACAGAAAACAATCTATCATACCCCATGACAGGTTTTAATGTCAGAAAACACTAATTTCAAAGTGTCTCTCCAAAAGAAATGATTCTAACTTTTTCCATCTTTGCAAAGTGAGATTGCTTCTTGAAAATGTGTTTTCCATTTCTTCCGGTCTTCCTGATGATCGTGGAAGCGTGAAATAGATTTTCGTCGACAAAAATGTATTGAAGACCTAGTGAATGCGATGTTCTCCAGTCAATGTTACGAATGATTTCTGGTGAGTACTCTCTTTGGAAAACATTCTTCTTTGCCTCATTCATCTTTATGAGTTCTTAATTAAGACTGGAATAGAAAATCAAATAACTATCTGAATGAAAATGCAAATTTTCAATTTCAGATTTTTCTTTCTTTGAGTTAGGTCCTTTCAGAATATCTATCAGATGTAGTTCAATGTCCAGCGTGGCTTTAGCCGGGAAGTAGTTGTTTTCTGTTAGACATTCACAAAAAATAACTTCATTTTAATCGTAGATTTTTCAATTCACAGAAAAATCTTTGTATCAATATTCAATTGAGAATGTTTCCCTTTTCAACATGAATACCCCACAAGAGCTTATCTTGACGATGGAAGATAGTGACTAAAGTTTATCTTTCAGTCGCAGATGATTCCACATCTGATTTTATGAACATCCTGTTTATATTTTCAACAAATCAATTATTGAAGTTATATTTCAAAATTTATTCCATCTCTCATTATTGTTTTAGACCGATATATGAGAATTGCTGCCGAGCTCAATTTTTGTTTTCAACTTCGATCTTTATCGAGCATTTCTTATCAAATCTTGCATCAATTTTATTTCCACTGTATGAAAATACAGAAGTTCAATATTTTTTCCCGTCTTCTATCGATCAAACTGCTTTACAGATCCGTTCGAGTACGACACACAACGTCTTAATGACCAAGTGAAATAACAAAAAGTAACTCACTTTTTCTGAAATATAAATTAAAAATGGCAACAACCAACGCGGAGCAGAGTAGCACTCCAACACACAGCCATACGGATCCTTTTGGAGACGTTTCCATGAAGTGATCTGCAGTCAGCAGACCGGCTAAACCTAAAAGAAGTCCAGAATGCAGTCCCGTCATGAACAGTCCAACATACTGCACCAACATCGTTATGAGCCCAAACAGAACGCCGGCTAGAAGGGACACACCTGAAATAAGTCAAAATATTCTATCTTTCGATACTCTTTCCAATATCTTCAATAAAAAACGTAACAGAGATGCCATTATTTTATTTTAATTTGTAGATTGTAAAATTTTATTTTAATTTTATCTCTTTTAACTAGGATATTTATAATTTTAACCTGTTTTACATTGTGAATGTCGTTATTTTATGGATTTCTTCTTGTGCTAACCTGACGAGTAAATGTTACCTGAAGTTTTCGAACCAATAAGTTCACAAAAAAACACACAATCCAGTTCACTTTCCCACTTACTTTTCAGGCAGGCACTGAAGATGACCTTCTAGGTTGAAAGCACTCTGCGATGAATAAACTATTTGCACCGAATACAAAAAGGTATTTTATTGGTCAAGTAAAAAATACAGGGTATTGTGTTGGAAAAACTTCGACTTCAATTTGTCCCACTTTTGTGTAACACAAAGATGGGATTATTTTTGAAATTGGAAACTTGAGAAGGGCCAGGGTCACCTTTATTCCTAAAGCAGGAAAAAGGGATACAACCCATCCCGACGACCAATTAGTCTCACATCGTTCATCCTGAAAACGGTGAAGAAAGCAACATATCAGAAATCCTGGAACTAGCATTCCTGCGCCCCCACCAGCAAGCGTACCAAACGGGCAAATCCACGGAGACCACATTGGTGCAATTGACAGTGAAATCCAGGATGCACTGGAGAGTAAAGAAACTGTAGTATATGTCTTTCTATGAAGAAAGAGGAATAGGCAACACGACAACTAGATGGATATAGCAACTACTATGTACCAGAAGAGCAGAGACTAAGATAGGGCAGGGCACTATCTCTATATGCACAACTAGAGGATGCCCACAAGTGGGACTAGCCTCCCCACTTATGTGGAGCCTACTGTCTTCCAGAATAGCAGAGACTAAAATAGGACAAGACACTATCTCTACCTGCACAACCGAATCCCAAGGGGGCCCCCCTTATGAACCTACATTCTCCTCTGCGGTTTGACCGAGATCGTTATATCGTGTCAAGGCTAATCAGATGACATAGTCATATTCTGCACTAAAGAATGGTGTCAATCGATGGGCGTCAACCCCACCAAGACTACCCTAGTTGCCTTCACAAGGAAAAGTAACATTAACCTTAAAGCCATCGAATTAGACGGGAAAGTTATTGAATGGAAGCCAGATGTCAAATATCTGGGACTTACACTAGACAATAAACTCAACTGGAACAAGCACGAAAAAGAAGTCACCAACAAAGCCACGAAGGCCCTAATGTTGTGCAGGAACTTAGCGGGAAAACTGGGGATATAACCCAAAAACCCTGCAGTGGATACACATCAATAGTGAGACCGAACATCACTGGTCTGGGGCAGCAGAACTAAAAGCTGGCTAGTACAAGCGCAAATCTATCAAAAATCCAAAGACTGGCCTCCTGTGCATGCAGTGGCAGCCCTAGGGCGGTGCGACCGCACCGGGCGTTTTCATGGGGAGGGTGCCAAAATTAACCAGTTACTCGGAAAATGTGTTGTGTTGAAAATAAGGAGACGAATGTCTACTATTTTGGCAAACGCATTCAGAACGAGTTAATTGGAAGAGGAGTTCGAAACAATATTTTGTCTAAGGTAAAGTCGGCTAAATACTTCTCTATCATACTGGACTGTAGTCACGTTGAACAATTATCACTATAGTGAAAGATAAGTGCCATGTGAAGTGGAATGAATAGAAAAAATCGAATTTAAACGGTTTTCTTCACATAAAGGATTCAATATAAAATTGAACCAGAGAATGGTAGATCTCAGGTGAAGAAAACCGTTTAAATTCGATTTTTTCTATTCATTCCACTTCACATGGCACTTATCTTTCACATATTATATGGAAGTATGCATGGATTTTCAGGTGAATATCATTCAACGTTCTGCGTGGTATTTGCCAGGAAAGTAGTTGTTTTTCACCTGAGATCTACCATTCTCTGGTTCAATTTTATATTGAATCCTTTATGTGAAGAAAACCGTTTAAATTCGATTTTTTCTAATTATCACTAACATTACATTTTGTTGACACTAACGAAGAAGAATTCGAAGTTTGAGAGTGTTTTGTTACAAGCCGGTAAGTCACTCTTCGGGAGAAGGACTCACTGGCCTCTTTCTTGATGTAATTGTACAAGAGTTTGACTTGGACATGAACTATTGTCGTGGTCAAGGATACGATAATGGAGGGAACATGGTAGGACTAAATAAAGGTGTCCAAGCCAGAATACTGAACCAATATCCTCGGGCATTTTTCAATCCATGTGGTTGAATTTAGCGATAGCTGATTCAGCCAAAACTTCCGTGAAATCAGTTTCTTTATTTGTATTCCTCTAAAGACTGTTTGATTTATTCTCTGGATCAACAAAGCGATGGAAAGTGATATCCAAGCACATAGAAGGATTGTCGCTGAAAAAAGTTTGCGAAACTCGCTGGGAGAGTAGAGTTTCTAGCCTTGCTGCTGTTCGCTTTAACTACACTTCAGTTCATGATGCCCTTTTGGATCTTCATGAAGAAACAAATGACTCAGTTGCAGCATCAGAAGCCTTGTCGCTAATTCAGTACATGGAGCAATTTGAATTCATGTTACACTGGTGGCTTGATATGACATATTGTTTCAAGTAAACATTGTAAGTAAGGCTATGTAGTCTGAATCTATGGATATACCAAACGCTTCACAATTGCTGAAAAATTGCTCGTAATTTGTGAAACAGTACCGGGCCTATTCATCTGCTTTAATAACAGCTAAGTAAATAGCATCTCAGACTGAGATAGATCCAATTTTTGAGGCAACCGAACCCAAAGAAAGAAACGATTATTTGATTACGAAGCTGTAGATGAGCCACCAACTGATCCTGAAGAATTGTTTAAAATAAACGTCTTCTACCCCATGATTGATACCATTGAAAGTGCATTGGTCACTCGATTCAAACAACTATCAAAATTCAATGATACGTGGCCATTTTTATACAACATGAAAAAAAAATCATGAAAGGTCAATATTGGAAAAAACCTGTGCTGTTTGTGAATTGTTTGAGGAACTTATGAGCCTCAACCCATTATTAAAAGATCTTCAATCAGCAGAGCCAATTATTATTTTTCCGAATGTGTGACTATACCTCTAACTGTTGCTGACTATCACCTCTAACTGTTGCTAAAGGGGAACGATGCTTCAGTAAATTAAAACTTATAAAAACTCACATTCTACTATGTGTCAGGAAAGACTGTCGGATCTTGGAACCTTGTCCATGGAAAATGCCGTTGCTCAGAAGTTGAATTATTCCGAATTGATGAAAAAAATTACAAGCGCTAAAGCTAGGAAGGTAGCCACATCTAGATTTCTCATTAAATTTGATTAAACAATTGATTGTTGGTAAGTACTTAGTTCTTTTTTTTAACACTGGAGCATAACATTGAACATAAAAGTTGTCAAATAAAATTATTGACTGTTATTATTTCTTTCCTGTACAACTTTTCACCTCGGCTCAGCAGGGCAAGCACAGTAGTGTTGTCGAGCGCGACAGAGTAGTGGACAACACTTCTTTAACTCGAATGAGCAGAACACTTGCTATGTCAAGCGAGACAGACTCCACTGTGCTTGCCCCGCAGATACACCTACTTATTTGGTACGTCTACCTGATACTATTTGCAAATCCGTATAAGCAACTGCATACTATATGAACACGGAACAGTAAGGTTTTGTATGCAGACTTTGAGATCTCGCACCACCTAAAAATTTTGCTTGGGCCGCCACTGTGTGTATGCATAACAGGTGTAATGAGAACGTACCCAACCAACGGCCGCTATGGAAGTAATCCTAAGCCTTACACCCCTCCATATAGTAGTGAAGAGTATAGCGACAACATCACCACCACCAATCGCAGGTTTCGACTCTTCCCTGGAAACCACCAAACCTGGGATATGCCCTAGGATGAGATGACAAAAAAGTTTAGCCTTGTGAAAGAATTTAACACAAAGCTAAGTAGCAAAACGAAAGTAAATGGGACAAAGATACCAACCCAAGACTCAAGAGAAGTGCCATTAAATGGTACACAGATGGATCCAGAACAACAGAAGGAACTGGAATAGGAGTGTATGGGCCTGGAACCAAATACTCCGAAAGTCTAGGCAAATCATCAAGCATTTTCCAAGCGGAAATCTACCATCGGAAAAAGTGTCCAGTTCAATATAGAAAGAAATTTTCGCAGACAAGCGATTATCATCATGTCGGACAGCCAAGCAGCCATTAATGCTCTGAACTCCCATATAATCAACTCCAAGATGGTTTGGGAGTGCCTAGAGAAACTAAATAAACTAGGCAAGAACAACAGTGTTACCCACCTATGGGTTACGGGGCACACTGGAGTGGAGGGTAATAAAATAGCAGACGTACTTGCAAAAAAGGGGCTGAAACACCATTTCTAGGACCTGAAACCTTCAGCGGAATAAGTACCAGCACACAATACTTGATGAACTTGAAGAAGTAGCATATAACAAAAGATCCCAATACTGGATGGAATCACAAGGAATGATGTAGTCTAGATACTACTAGGAAACTACAACCAGAAGAGATCAAATGGCTGCACCAATAAGAGTAAAAACAATCTCAGAATACTAACGGGAATTCTAATAGGGCACTGCCGGTTGAGAGGGCAAGAAACTCGGATTAGTAGAGAAATATTTTGCGAGGAAGAAGACGAAACCTCTATCCACATCCTCTCAGAATGCACGACCCTGCAAAATTCGAGGGCACGATACCTCGGAGAACATCAAATAGAAGAGGTAGATCTACCTAACCTGAAGCCATCCGATATCCGGAACTTTTTTAAGTAAATAATGCACACTGCCACTTTTTACTTATAATAGTTATAATGTTATAATTTTGATCAATGCAGAAGATACAATCTTTTGTTGTGGTTCAGACACACATAACCCGGGAACTTCCGATGTCTCTCTCCGTTTTTTTACAATTCTCGCGCGCTATTTTTTCCAGAGTTGCCAGTTACACAATATTCTACAACAACGGATGGGCAGCAGAAGGGGACACAGGGTATTGACACCCCACACCAAACAGAATATAATTTAACTGAAGAAGTTTTTCTCTGTATATTATGTCTTTCAAGGTAGGTACCTAAGAATAACGCATTAAATGGAAATACGCTATTATGTATGTCTGATTATGTTTGGTATACAAGATATTTTGCAGATTTTTTCCAATCGTTTTCCTGACATATTCTATTTGAGTGACAGAAATGTATGTGAATTCTCCAAATTACTTGAAATGTTTTAGGTTCTCTGGATCATTATCAATGGTCGTAATTTCACAAAAAAGAAAAAACTTACCCTCATTTCCATATATCGGCAACAGATCTCCTTGCTGGCATATCAAATAAACTATACTGGACGCAAAAATGAATCCAGTTAGAAACATGATTGTTTTGAAGAATCGATAACCTGCAAAAGAAACATAAATCAATATAGCTTGAAAAATCTTCTGAACAACTAATAATGATTGAGGATAATATTCACATCAAGTCGGAATGAATTGATAATTCATTTAATGAAACTGGCATCAATGTTTATCGTTTCCCTCATTATAACAGTATTTCGTCATTATTTGAATAAACCAAGGTTCCATCTGTATGTTCTGGGACAACTAGTGACCTAGCGAATTTAGTTGAACCTTTTTTTTCAAACAGTTCTACAAAAATATACGAAGGCGTAGAAGGGCCAACAACAAAATATTTTTCAAAAACATTTGGAATTGCCACTTTGAACTGACAATTGTCACTTTGAATGACAATTGTCACTTCAACTGACAATTGTCACTTCAATGACAATTGTCACTTAAGTGACAAATTGTCACTTTGAAATCAATTCCAGATTCCAATTCTGCATATCTTACAAAATCTCTCTTTTTGAGTGAGTAATAGGGTGAATCCCATTAAAAAAAAAAAAGTAAAAAAGTACTTGTTCCGCTATCAAAGTAATCGGAAATAATAGACAGTGCCAGGGTTTTTTTGAGGAGGAGGGATATTTACAAATTATTTAGAATTGTGAGTTCCGAATAGCGACAGTTTTATACAGGGTGTTTCTTAATAACATGCTAATATTTAAAAGGTTATTCTTGGGTCCATTTTGCGAAAAAAACTTCATATGAACATAATATGTCCTAAAAGTCTTATCTTTTGAACTACAGGCTGCTAAAGTTTTAAGAAAAAAATCTTTTTTTATAATAACTTTGGTTATGACCTTAGATATGTTTGTGAAACGTAGTACGCATCTTCTGAGCATCAGAAGGCATTTTCTGCCATGCAACATAATTTTTTATTCTTGCTAGGGCGTTCGTGAGGGAATTGCACTGAATCATTTTAAAGAGAAAAGTGATACACCACTGCTTTTTCTTAAAGTAAAAACTATTTTTCAAATCCTCATTCCTTTCCGAGCAAATCTGGTACCCTGATTTTTGTTACAAGCTTTCATTTAACTTTCTTCGTTCGTATGTCATTCTTTCCGGTTCAAAATTTGTAATTCATTTTTGGAGCACTTGCCGACATTCGATTGGGCTGAAATTTGGCAGTTGTTCATAATTCCGGTGACAATGCATTATGAAATTATTGTTAGAGAAATAAACAAAATGGCGGCTCCACGATGGCGGACGAGTTTTGTGATTATGGTACGATTCGATTCAAAATTGGTATGTGGTTGGGGACGGAGATTGTAAAATTTTTGTCAAAACAAAAAATTCAAAATGGCTGCTCCAAGATGGCCGATAATCTCTGTGTTTATGGTCCGATTCTATTCAAAATTATTATGGTCCGATTGTTATCAAAATTCACAAATTCAAGATGGCGGACGAGTTTTGTAATTATGACCCGATTCGATTCAAAATTGGTAGGTCGGGGTTTTTGGGGTCGGAGATTATCAATTTAGTCGAAGATTATTGATTTTTAGTTAAAATGCGGCGGTCTCATACCGTTTCCAAGTTAGAGCACTTTTTTTTAACCTCATTTTCAAGCACAGTTTTCTCGCACAAAAATCACTCAAAATGCATCCTTCTTTTTATCAGCATAAACAATACACCCTAAATCACTTATTTTCGGCACAAATTCGCACAAAATAATGTCATTTTTATCGAAAAAATCCTCCTTCTTATACAGTTCCAAATAAACAAACTTGACATGGCAGATGAAATTTAGTATCTTTCTTATTTTTCATGTTGTAATAAATGAATCACCGCCAACTTTTCGAATTCAAATATGAGTAATAGTTTCTCCGCATTTTTTTCCGGATTCGTGTTCAGGAGGCAAAAACACGTAAGAAAAGTTTTTACCTATATTCCATTAACTTTATATTTACCTTATTGCCTACTTCGACAAACGAAAACTCCTGTACTTCATAAACAGGGTATCTAAGCTATTGAACATCGCTGGAAGTGTATCGAGCTAAAAATACACTATGTGGAGAAATTTAGAATTTTTTTTTTAATTTTTTTGTGTTTTCTTTTTCGAGGTCGAGTACTTCTGTGACTACCCTCGTAAAAATGTATTGAATACGTACATAAACCAAAAACTTGATAGGGATCACAGGTCTCGTACCAAACCACAAATATAAAGTAAACATATTGATATTAACTCTGTAGAAGCACAATAAAAATGAAATGATACCAGAAAGACTATTAACACACATTATCAGCTTTGTTTTCTAAAATTTCGTAGAAAATTATTTTATGGTTTCATAGTGCAATGACTCAATAATACGAAGATACTAAATATCTTTTCAAATAAACGATCTATTTATCACCATTGCAATTCAACAAATGTGACGGCATTTTTCCTGTTTAATAAAAACAACTTTCCTTTCATGTTTTATGCACAACTGCTGTGAAAAGCGATCAGCTATGAAGGTTTAGCATTTTAAAGATTCTGCACACCAATGGAATGCAATTAACGCTGTACCTATATATTACTGAAGAAAGATAATACTATTCAACGCGAGTGCCAACAATTACTCAAATTTCTCTTGAACTCTGTCGAGGAATTTGAATGCGCAGGCTGTAAATTTAAATACAATATTGTCAAAGAAAAAATTCTATTAGAAAATGTTGGCTCTGGGCTTTGTTTTCGGTTGACTAGTTGATGAGTCGTTATTGTTTATTGTATACGTTTTTACCGTGGACAGTTTTTTAGCCAATCAAACCGGTCATTATAGACATTATTATTACGACATTAATTATTCCAAAAGTCTAGTATTTTATTGTACTTCGAAAAAAAATATATCAATTATCATAATTATGAAAAGTAAGTAAAGATAGATGGATATTTATTTATTTGCCATTAAAATGTTACAAGAAACACACGGTTTTGTCACTAACACTCAAAATTAAAAAATATAAACGGAAATCACAGAACAAGAACAAAACATTGTATATATATATATATATATATATATATATATATATATATATATATATATATATATATATAATAGATATTGAAAGTTCGGGTTGAACCGCGTCTAGAAATTTGGTAATTTCGACGTTTCGGCTCCCATTTTGGAGCCATTTTCAAGAAAAGTGGAAAAATATATAAATACAAATACAAGTTATTGATAAGAGTGAAAGAGAGAGGGAAGTGATTTCCAACCGAGTTCTCAATCTGCCTACTCCTAGCTTGTAGTTACTGAGGTAGGAATGTGATTTCCCTAGAGGTCTCAATCTGCCTACTCCTCAGGTGTTGTAACTTAGGAAAGAAAATGATTTCCAACCGAGGTCTCAATCTGACTACTCCTAGGTTGTAGTCACTTAGGTAGGGTTCAGGATTTTGTAACTCGACACCGGGGTCTCAATCTGCCTACTTCCCAGGTTTCGCCACTAGCTTCCTAGGAAGGTCTTGATCTATCTACTCCTAGGAAACTGTTTCCTCGTCCACCATCTTGGAGTCGACATCTTGAATTTACGAATTTTGACAAAAATTTCATAATCTCCGACCGAAAACCTCCACATACCAATTTTGAATACAATCGGACCATAATCACAGAGATCGTCGGCCATTTTGGAGCCGCCCTTTGGATTGTATGAATTCATAATCTTCGACCCCGAAAACCCCCACATAACGATTTTGAATCGAATCGGATCATAAACACAAATTTGGCATTATGCAAAAAATCCCTTAATGCATTTTCACCGGAATTATGAACACCTGCCAAATTTCAAGGTAATCGGATGACTGGAGTGAGTCAAAATTCACTTACAAGATTTGTACTAAACATACATAGATACATACATACATACATACAAATGTGAAGTTGAATAAAAGCTTGTAAAAAAAGGGGGGCGGATGAAAATATTTTAGAAGCTACTAAGAAAAATGAAATAATAACTAGCCCTTCAGCAGTGGGGAATATTTTAGATATGAACTTTCAATAAATACCCCTGCGTAGGTATACTGGATGAGATAAGTTTGGAAATAAATGGTTCCAACAAATTTGTAAAGTCAATATTAATTATTTGTCCATATGGAAGATGAACATTATCAGCTTGGTACTGAAAACAAATTTATTGGCGAGAAACATTTTGGAATGGCACTTCTACAGAAATTTCAATAATTATGTAGAAGCGTCCTCTCTTGGGGTTTTCTGATACCTAAGTAGAACATTCGACCAAGTTGATTATGACAAACTGCTACTCAAGTTACAAAATTGAGGAATACAAAGTTCAGCAAATAACTAGAAACATTTTTGAGAAACGGCCAGCAATATATCAGTATTCAAAACATCCATAACAACATCTAACGTGAATTTAAATCTTCAGCAGTAACATCTCCATCGGTGTACCACAGGGTTCTGTGTTGGGACCAGAATTATGAAATTTATTTATCAATGACTGACTCCCTTGCATTACATATGAGTTACCTATAAGACGTTTTCCATTTAACAAAGAATTACTCAATGTCAACTATTTGAAACGTATAGAGTCAACAATTCTAAAAGGTTTAGCCTCCAAAATGTAATATTTTTCTTTGGGTTTTCGCGCCTTACGTTTGTTGTTAATATTATTTGATAATGAAATATGTATTTCTTTGAATGTTATTCAGTTTTTGATATTATTCGAAATATATTTTCTGTCTCACGAATATTTTCCATTGAATCTGATCTCAATATCTACGATCATATCAGTTACAGGAACAGCCACAAGATAACTACACTCTACATGAAATTGTTGAATTTGCATAGACCAAGTTGCACAGAAGTACCAACACTAAAAGGAATTTTTGCAGAATTGAATTATCTCGCTAGTGGTATGGCGATGGAAGACAATATCTTGAAAATCATTTTCTGCTCTGGCAAAACTGGATGAGGTCCAGCATATGGATGTAGATAGAGTGGTTTTTATTGCTTTCCTTGACGAACAAGGACAGTCACAAATTTCAATGAAAATTAAAACCAATTTATTTTCTGATGAAAAGGAAAACATTCTCAATTGAAAATTGAATAGAAAGATTTTTCTGAAAATTGAAAAATCTACGACAATGATGAAGTTTTGTGTTATCTACAGTAATTTTTTGTCATTCTACAGAAAACAACTACTTCCCCGGCTAAAATCACGCCGGACATTGAACTACATCTGATGGATATTGTGAAAGGATCCTAACTCAAAAAAACAAATCTGAAAGTGAAAATTTGCATTTTCATTCAGATAGTCGTTTGATTTTCTATTCTAGTCCTAATTAAAGACTCATATAGATGAATGAGGCAAATAATATTTTCCAAGAAGAAGTACTCACCCGAAATCATGTGTAACATTGATGCAGAAACCTGTTCATATGATCAAACAAATCAATTTCTTTCCGTATTTTGAATGATTTCAAATGTTTAGTTTTAGTTATCTACGTAAGACGTGTTTATGACTAATAAAAAAAGAATGATTATTGTACCCAAGTTCAAGGATGATTTGATTCCCTACACAATTTTTCATATGTGTATTCCCTGATTTCGTAAATCCTCTAGATTTGGTTTTCTTCTGAAATTCATCATCAATAAAGACTTCCACATTTCTCCAAATAGTTGTCTATCAATAAAATCTCAATTCTGATAGGAAATTCGTAATCAATAATCTCAATTATCTTGGGAAAAACATAATTACTCACAATGTTCAAATGTCCGTGAAATTTTGGAGAGTTTTCAACTCTATAATAGCGTAATCCAAGAAATGCCTGCGATAATATTAATATAATAATAGCGATAAATATACATACAGGGTGACCCAGGAGGCGTGAAAACCACCATAACTTTTTTTCTATCCAAGCTATCGACACACACATTCCCAAAATATTTCTATTTATATACAGGATATCCCAAAATGAGATACACAACTGAGTTCTGTTTTTTTAAACGGCAATCCCCCATTTTTCTTACATTTTTGGATTTGCCACTAAATTGCAGATATAACACATTCAGGTTTTTTAGACTTATCTGCAATATTTTTTGACTTGCATAGGCCCACAGAAAAATTCATAACTTCAGGACCATTCAAGATAACTTAACCAACTTTTTTCCAGGCTTTACTTTAGGGCATGTTTAAAGGTACAGAAGTCGCCTACTACGATTTTTTAAAAATTACAAATTAGAAATGGCAATAACTCGACTTTTTCAAATGCAACATCCTATATTTTATTGCATCATTGCATGGCATTTTTCGAAAGCTTTTTGTCGGTATAGGGTTTGTGGGGTCTACTTTGTAAAGTTTGTGAGATTTGTTGCAAAATTAGAAATTTTGATGATTTTTCGAAAAAAAAAAAAGGAATCGAGTAGGCCGTTGTCGTAAAATTTGACACATCCGTGTACTTTCAATAATTGTACACTACTAATTGTTAATAATGGATTTCACTCGCGAAAAGTTAGTGAATATGGTTTACTGTATTGACGAAGCTGACAGAAATCTACCATCAAAAATCCCAAGCACTTTTTTTCCGACACGGGCCTTTGATGTAATCTTTCCCGTGTCTGTTTCCTGGAATGTATTTCCAGTATTGTTTGTGTTTTTTCTAGATCCAGTCTTCTACTGACGCACGTACCGTACGCTTCTGATCCTCTTCTGGTGAGTTCGTCGGCTTTTTCATTCCCTGCAAATCCCTGATGTCCTGGCACCCAAATCAGCTTGACGCGGTTTTGTTCTGCTAGAATTGTCAGTTCCTCTTTGCAGTTCCATACCAGTTGGGACGTCACTTCCTGGCTACTTAGAGCCTTCAAGGCCGCCTGGCAGTCTGAGTGAATGTGGATCCGTTCCTCTACCATTGCTCTCCTGATGCTTTCCCTCACACATTGAAGGATTGCGTAGACCTCTGCTTGGAATACAGAGGTGTGAATGCCCAGGGAGTAGCTAAGCTCGGTCCTTGGGTTTCTGGAGTATACTCCTGCTCCCGTACCATTCTCCATCTTCGATCCGTCTGTATACCAGATCTTGCCCTGTAGAATGGTGTTGAGTTCTGTGTGATTCCATACAGTTGTCTGGTATAGATACCCTGTATGACTTGTTAAATGAGAATCGTTTCGCAATGTGGTCTGATCTCATATTGTCATGCTTAGCTCTAATACAATATCTCATAGAAAGAAATAAAAATGATCAAGTCTCTATCACTTGCACCGGCACACCCAAAAGAATCAATAATTATAATTTCAGACAGTCCTAACTAATTTTATAGTATGTCTCAACAGATGAATCACCTTAAGCGGCGACTTCACACATAAGAAATTCCTCCCTTCACATTACATTAGATCGTAATTGCTCGCCGACAATCTCAAAGAAAGTAATAAATCAGATGAACATAAATTCGTGGGCGGCTATTGACACATGGCCATCCATATGTCACCGCCGGCTTTTCTGAAACCATAATAAGCGCGGTGATACGGAAGGAATGAAAGGAACTTAAGGGGTTACGTAAAATCAAGAGAAAATTAATGACCTATTACTTCAACTTTTTCAAATCAAAGGAGAGAAGGGAGTAGACTATATATAAAGAAAGTTGAACATGATCAACTCTCTTATTCTCCATTCAAGTTCCGCGAGCGACTGAGTTTACAATTCGGAGAATCACCTATATATTTTTATTCAATGTCGAACTAAGTGAAGAAAAATATACAAGTAACCAGATCGAAATAGTACGAATTCAGACTAGACCAGTACCTCAAGTTTGTAAATAATGTAGTCAAAGCTGATGCATCATCAACTCATTCTCAGTGCGAAATATCCTAATTATCATGCAGTAATCCACTATATCGAGTCAGTTCTACCAATATGGGATCAAAGTCTTCTACATATCTATCAGTGCAACAATAATAAATCAATTATAGTCAATACGTCCAAATCATGAAATCTATTTAAATTCCGGAGAAAAGAAACGAGAGAGATTCAAAGTGCGAACGTAAATATTCTCAACGGGATAAAACATCTTGAAAACCGAGAGCTGAATGAAGGTGTGCAAGTGGTTCCTTGAATTTATGAGTAAGTACATTGTATAGTTTTATGTTTGGAAGGATGACACTCATAGTCCGTATTTCATAAAAAAATTTAGTTTAATCATTAACTTATACAGGGGTATGCAATATGCCTTCGTTGATAGAATAAATGATGGATATAAAGAGTAAAAATAAGGCGAGTGATTAAAGATTCGAAGTCAGAAATTAACTAGGTTAAATTCCTCTATAATCCTTTTATCTTTTTATTTTTATTGACATTTTGTTTGTATAACCATAACTGTATTTAGAAATATGTTTTATTATATTTATTCATTATTACACCTTCCAGTGCATTATTTCATCTGAATTCGAAAGGTAAAAAGGTCTGTAAATTTTAATTACAAATGAACAACCCACGTTCCACATCTCACAGGGTTTAGAAGTATGCTAAAGCCGCTCTTAGTAATATCTTCTACGTTAATCATATTTTGATTAACAACACTCTGTATAGTTACGATTAATTCTTTCGAACAATCTTACTGGCTGATCAGTTGAAGGGTCTTTACTGATCCCCAAAGTCCCCAGTCACAACATTGGGTGTTGCAAGAGGGGTGTGTTAATACATAACCACCTGTATACGGCCAGCCACAACAATGTCTAGCACGTCTCTGTTTACGATGCTGACGATCCTCATGTGTCCTGTCCCAACATTTATGTTGCTCAGTGTGTTTCCTAGTCTGAAGGCACCTAGCCTTGCCTCTCCCTGTATCACCGGTTGAAGGGGAGGCAATCCCAGTAGTGTCTCCATGGCTGCATTGGGTGTTGATTTCATTGCCCCTGTAATGCCTACACGGGCAAGTCACTCCTTTGGAGTGTCTTTGTCCACCACACCAGGGAGGCATACAATATGGCCGGTTTACCACCATGTTGTACAGCCAGTGCACCATGTGTGGTTTTAGCCCCCATTTTTTGCCAAAAGAGCGTCTTAACCTGGTCTCCGCTTTTCTGGTCACTTTTGTCAGATGTTGGTTCCAGGTCAATTTCGAGTATGATCCCCGAGATATTTGACCTCTCCCTTACTCTGTATTGTTTCTCCTCGGAGTTTTATAGGTCCTAGCCCCTCTAATTTGCGTCTCCGAGTAAATGTTACTATGGTGACCTTTTGAATGTTACTATGGTGGCCTTTTGACAGTTGATGTTCAATCCCTTGAAGACCTTACTCCTATAGATTTTTTTCTTTGGGGATACGTGAAGGAAAGGGTTTTTTCCGAGATCGTCCAACAACTGCAAATGATATGAAAACAGGATCCCGAAGGCCTTTCGTTTAACTGATAGAGCAATTATTGTAGGGTTCGGGGCTAATTTACTAGAAGGCTATAGCAGCTTTTGTGTTTGAGATAATGTATCATATTAAATAGTTAAGGCAGATAATAGCAGGTATATGAATCTAATTAAGGATATTAATGATATTAAGGATTATCCATCAAGAAATGAGACGGAGATTATATCCATTACCTGTTTAATCTTCAGTAAAACAAATTCAACAAAGGAGAATTATATAGGTTAATCTGGTCATCAAGCAAAAATTGCGGCTTCTTCCAGACTTTCTAGAAGGTCGAGTTTATAACCTTTCTTTTCTGTATGTAATATTTCGAAATCGTTAATAAAACAATGTTTTTAGTCAAGAGGTGAGTAGCAAATGTTGAATTTGTTTTTCCATTGCTGAAACAGTTCCTATGTTCTGATAATCGTTTTTTGAATGTTCTGCCTGTTTGGCCTATGTAATAACGTGCACAAGAGCGAGCCACAAGTTAATTTATATACTCCAGATTTATCAGATTTATCAGTTTTTATCTTGTAGGATGCTAAATATGTAATAACTTTGAAATTTTGTTTTTTTATAAAGTTTTCTTGAAAGAATATTATCCATACGGTTTTGACTATAACCGTTATTAATAGCAATTTCTTTGATTATATTTAATTCTTTATTGAAATTTTCTTCTGAAAGCGGAATATTAATTAATTAATACGTAGCTAATTTATGTTGGTATGGATACGTTGATGTATTGTGTACTGTGATGTCGGTATAAGAAGGTTTATGAAAAATTGAAAAATTATGTTTATTACTAATTTTTGTTATAGTCAGGTCTAAAAAGTTTAAAGAATTATGTTTCCATTTTTTTTGTGAATTTAATTGGAGGGTGAATTAATAAAGTCGAAAAACACTTCTAATTGTCTTTTGGTTCCCACGAAGCACACTAAAATGTCGTCCACATACCTGTATCAATATAAGAAATTCTTTATTAAATGATTATTGTGAATTTTTTGTTCCAATTTGCCATCAATATTTCAGCTAATAAAGGGCTCAATGGATTACCCATTATTAGTACTTTATCAGAAGAATAGAAATTATTGTTAAATTGGAAATCATTTTGAGATAAACAAACTGTGAGCAAGTCTAATATATCTTGTTTAGTAATTGAATTTACATTATTCCTAAGCAGAAGATTTCTACCAAAGTGATGGTTTCTTCTGGCGGAATACTCGGAAATAAATTTTGGAAGGAGATAAATTTGGAGTTGTCTGGAAGTTGTATATTCTTGATTTTATCAATTAGTTCGTAGCTATTTTTTATACTAAATTTTGAACGAAATTACAATATCTCCTGATCAAATCGATTAGTATGAAAGATACGACAGGACGAATAGGGTGATTTTGTTTGTGGAGTTTAATTAATGAATAAAGTTTAGGCGAAACACGTGTCGAGGTTTTTCTAAAGCCAGTTTAGTGAAAATCATTTAGTGAAGTGAGTGTTTTTTGTTTACTTTAATATGGATTTCCATAAAGTATCAGTATCGGCCAAATCAATTAAATTTTTTTTGACATAAGTCAAAAACTATTACAGATAAGTTCAAGAAACCCGGGTGCATTATATCGACAATTCAGTGGCGAATAAATGGGGGTTGCCATTTAAAAAAACAGAACTTAGTTGTGTATCTTATTTTGGGATATCCTGTATATAAATAGAAATATTTTTCGATAGTGCCTCATTGTCGGACCTATATGTCACCCTGTATAATATCAAAAAACCTATATTATTCATAAAAATATTTTTTCACAATATATTCGTATTCAGCGGCACCGAAAACCCTTAAGTATTTTTTTTTCGAAAATCGAACTTAATTTACAAAAACTGAAAATTGTGCAAAAGAAATTGGGAACTAAACTTACTTATTTTTATGCTTTTGAACATAAGAAAAAATACCTATGATCAAAATCGTAGCTGTTGTTGAGGGTTAGGAAGTTTTAATGATTTCCCTCCTCCACTGATTCGACTAATATTAAATTTTCAAAAATTACGATAGTCATATCTGGTTTAACTCACCTAAAAAAGTGTACAATATTCCAAAAATAATGTAAACGGAAAAGACGGCGGCCACTTTGAGATCATATCGCGTGTCGACCCTTGTGCAGGTCTCCACGTAGGGGCCATCCGGGGGGGCAATGCCGGGAAACGAGGTTCCATTCGCTCTGGGAGGTACCAGGGAGCCGGGCCGGGCTCCACTAGCCATCCTCTCAAGTCTAAAAAACAAATTTTCCAGTTAATATCTTCAAAAGAGCCAAACGAATTTCACCAGCCATACAAAATTTCAAATATGAAAAATTACAGAAAATCTGAAAAAAAAAATTAAAACATGTTTTGTTCTTTGTAAAATTCAACAAAATTTTGGGTAGGGCCACCCGCCTAATTTCAGGCGACCTACTCGGAGGAAAACTTTGGCATTTGCCAAATGCAATAAACATTTAACTCGACATTTGAATAATGTAGAATGTTGAACTGTGTGGTAAATGTATACAATGCAGGCTGCCCCAGATAGATATTCAATTTCACAGCGAAGAACACAACTAACCTTATTATATCCAAACTGATGATAAAGTCAGAACTAGTTGACTTCATACTCTGCACTTATCATAATTATCACTGTCACTTGTAAGAAACAAACAACACAAACACTATTGAAAAGGGAAAAACATTCACAATTGAATATTGTTTTAATAATAGTTTCGAGACCATTGTAGTGATTCAGAATACATGAACTGACCACTGTTGCCAAGGAAGATTGTCGCATGCACGGTTTACAAAGCTGTCTACTAACGAAAGTTTATTACATTCTACTAGTGTTTTCTGATTGGCTGGTGAATGAAAGATCTTAAGATCTTGATTAACAACTAATCAGAAAACAGTACGCGATGTGCATTGTCTTTGTCTTTGAAAAAATTTATTTGCCATTCTATAAAAAAAAATTATATGATTATATTATATTAATATATCTAGTACGAAAACGCCCGCACAGTGATTGGCGACTCCAGAATTCAACCAGAATTGAAATTTACTACTTCATTCATAAATGCGACGAGTGATTCATCTTGTCTTCTACTCTTCACAATACGCACGGAACAGCTCGATGTTTAGTTTTAAGAGCCAGCAAAAGACAATAATGTTCAAATTCATTCTCCAGCACATCGTGTACTGTTTTCTGATTGGTTGCTAATTAGGATCATTCATTCACCAGCCAATCAGAAAACACTAGCAGAAACTAACAAACTTTCGTTCGTAGACAGCTTTGTAAAACGTGCATGCGAGAATCTTGCATGGCAACAGTGTTCAGTTTACGTGTTCTGAATCACTACAATGGTCGTGTTATTTTTTAAAACAATATTCAATTGCGAATGTTTTCCTTTTCAATACTGTTTGTGTCGTTTGTTTCTTACAAGTGACTGTGATAATTATGATAAGTGCCTCAAAGCAGAGTATGAAGTTAACTAGTTCTGACTTTATCACCAGTAACGAAATTTGGAGGGCTTAAATAGGAGATAAAAACCTACTTTTTCATGAAAAAATCACAGCTAAAAGTTTTAAAATGGCGGCAGAGCGCCATCTTCAATAATTTTTTTATATAGAACACCCCGTATATTATTCCATTTTCAAAATCTGCTCATAATTCTCAACAGTTTTCTCTAATACACTTTACTCCTAAATTCAATTGTTTTCGAAATATATATTTGAAAAGTGACATTCCGGTTTAAAATGAAGTATGGATTTTGGTCACTTCCGGTAAAACATTTTGCTAACTAAACGTTGTTATTAATTTGTAGTTAAATCTCTTAATGAATTCGACTAATAAGAGGCGTAAAGAGAGTTTATTAAGGATAAACAGTACCGCTTACCGGAAAATCTCGAAGCCTACGAATGTGTTCTGTAAATTCACAATCAAAACAAATTAGTTAGCTAAAAAATTCTAATTTATTTTTGAATAACACTTTTATTTAACCCCAACAATTATTTCATCAAGTGTTCAATGTGGCCCCCTCCTAAATCTTGACAATAAAGTGCCCTATTATAAATAGCTTCTCTCACGTTGATGAAAGTCTGTTCATCTATTTCTTCACATGTATCTATTATTCTGCGTTCCAACTCTTCTATTGTTTGGCATTCAGTGGCGTAGATTTTTGACTTCAGATACCCCCAAAAGAAAAAATCTAGAGGTGTAAGATCCGGAGATTTTGGTGGCAATTCTGTACTTCCCCTGCGACCTATCCATCGCCCAGGAAAGTTTGTAATGAGGAACTCTTTAGCCATGCGATCGAAATGGGGAGGTGCCTCATCCTGCTGAAATATGATTTCACGATTTTCAAACTCTTCCTGATTGTTTAATACAATTTGTCTGTTTCGAGGTTCAATTTCAGATTTCTGTAAAGAATCCCTGTAAGATTGCCTCTGATGAAATTCGGTCCAACAACGCGATTGCTCAAAATCCCCGCCCAAACATTCACCTTTTTAGGAAACTGGGTATGTCCCTCTCTGAAAATATGCGGATTAGTATCGGTCCAGTATCGTACATTCTGTTTGTTGACTTGTCCATTAAGAAAAAACGTGCATTCGTCTGCGAAACATACACGTTTTAGGAAGCCCCGTTCTCCTTCAATTGTTCTTGTTAACCACTCACAAAATCAACCCTCCGGTCTGGATCATCCTCCGTGTGAGAGCATGCAGGATTTTCATTTTATAGGGATGAAACTTTTATTTTTTTAGGACTTTTTGGACACTTTTGGAACTTACTCCACAGGATTCAGCAACTGCAGACGTCGACTGAGTCGGATTGATTACCATTTCAGCAACAATTTCTACCTTTTTTTCTTCTGAAAGAGGCGGTCTCTGATCTTGGAGCATCTTTCAGCGTATCAGTTTCTTGGAGCTTATTTAAAAGTTTGCGCAAATATGACCTCGAAATAGGATTCTTGGGAAATCTGTCATTAAACATACAGACTGCTAGATGATAATTTCTTCCAGCTTCTTCAAATATCAAAACTGCTTCAAATTTATTGTCTAAACTACGAGCCATGTTCACACTTTTCATAAAAGGATTTAGACGCTCAACGGGCTATTTGACAGCAGTTCAGTTTGAGAGTAAACAAGATGTTTGAATGTCACTTTTCAAATGTTAATATTTCGATAACAATTGAATTTAAGAGTAAAGTGTATTAGAGAAAACTGTTGAGAATTATGAGCAGATTTCGAAAATGGAATAATATACGAAGTGTTCTATTTAAAAAAAATTATTGAAGATGGCGAACAGCCGCCATTTTAAAACTTTTAGCTGTGATGAAAAAGTAGATTTTCATCTCCTATTTAAGCCTTCCAAATTTCGTTGCGATATACCAGGTGGTTCAAAAATTAGTAGGGGGGGAACAGACTTTAGACGAGCACTATATAATAGGAATTGAATGCGTTGACATATGACAGGACATATAGTGTGGTTTTATCGCGAGAAGACGTTTTATCACTATAAAACTGATCTCATTGGTTCTCTGTTTGAAATTTCGGCCATTTGATTCGCTCAAAAATAATGAGAGAAATAGTCGTGAAAACACATAAAATACAAACAAGAAGCGAATCAGTTTCCCTTTCAAATGAAGAACAAATCGATATCTGTATATTCAATTAAAACTCATGCAACACCTGCGACCATTATTCCTGACTTTTTCGAGATACTCTTGTATCTTTTGAATTTTCAGCATTACTCATTTATCAGGAAGTACAGTTAATGGCACGATATTTCATCCTCTACTGGGAACTTGGGCTATAAACTCCACTTGCTTGAACATCCTAGCGAAAGAGTGAACGTATAACGCTACCAAAGTTCTTTGTCCTCTTTAAGACGCATCCTATTGTATAATAATTGTAGTATTTCCGGTGTGGCAACATTTCAGTTCAAGTTTCTTGCTGGCTCACGATGGTACCCGGTTTACAGAGGCGTATCAACTAGTAACACAAAAATGATTATATTCGACTAGCATCCCAGAAAGAGATTCGTTTAATTTTTTCGTTATGGTGTTTCCAAAGTCAGTTAAGTGAGCTGAAAAAACATATAGGGTAAATCCGGGAAAGATGGCCGTACTTTTTTAAAAACCTCATATACAGGGTGTTATTGAATAAGTGCGACAAACTTCAGAGGTGATTCTGCATGAAAAAATAATGACAGTTTGCTATATAACTTTTGTCCGCAAATGCTTCGATTTCCGAAATGTTAAAGTTTTTCGGGGTGTTAAAGTTTTTCTTAAAAACCGACTATTTATTTATTGCTCTGAAACCAGTCGAGATATGCAAATTAAATTTGGTGAGTTTTAAGAGGTAGTTATTGCGCATTTTTTGACATGCAATTAAGAATTTTATGTTCATCATTGGCGCGCTTACGGGTGATGATCTATATCTTTCTTGCCTTTTTTTCGTATGGGGCGCCGTTTTTATGCAAAAAAATAAAACATCTTAACGCGTATTTGTCATTACTTTAATACATTATCTAGTAGCGATGCTAGTAGGCTACTGTCAACATTCTGTTAAATACGAATATTTCAACGAAATGTCAAAGTAGCGTTTCTTCATTTTTAAGCTTTCAGTTTGGTATAACATTAATGATAATAAGTAATTAATTTCTTTTATTGAAAAGAATGGAAAATGATACAAATGCGGAATTGTCAGACATGCATTTTGTCTATGGTCGAAGTAATGGAAATGGTCGGCAAGCTCGACGATTGTATGCAGGACATAGGGTACCCCATCATACAATATTTGCTCGTCTTCACCAACGTTTGCGCGAAAATGGTAGATTAAAGAAACAAACGGCTGACTGCGGGTGCCCTCGAGAAGTACGAACTGTGCAACTAGAAGAAGCAGTTCTCGAGTTAATTGCGGAGTCACCTGAAACGAGTACTCGAAAAATTGCCAACATACTGAATGTAAGCAACTTCACTGTATTTAAAATTCTTAAAGAACAGCAATTGTATCCGTTTCATATTCAACGTGTGCAAGCTTTACTACCTAAAGACTTTTTTCCGCGCCTAATTTTTTGCCATTGGATTCTTCATCAAATCGCTCAAATTCCTAATTTTTTAAATGGCGTTTTGTTTACTGACGAGGCTAATTTTGGACGACAATCACCTCTGGGCTGAGGAAAATCCACATGGAATCTTTGAAGCTCATTTTCAGCATCAGTTTTCAGTAAATGTATGGCTTGGGGTACTTGCTCATTTAATCGGTCCATATTTCCTCCCACAACGACTAACAGACGACTCTTTCCTCAATTTCCTACAGGAAGAGTTACCAGTTCTTCTTGAAAAAATTCCTCTACAGCTGAGACAACACTTCTGGTTCATGCATGATGGTGCACCAGTGCATTTTAGCATTATCGTACGTAATCACTTAAATACAGTATATCCAAATCGTTGGATAGGTAGGGGAGGTACGGAACATTGGCCTGCTCGATCTCCGGATTTAAATCCTCTAGATTTTTGCATTTGGGGTTTTCTTAAGTCATTAGTTCATTCCACTCCCGTCGAAAATGTTGAAGACCTGAGGAATCGAATTATAGCCTGCTGTGAGACAATAAGAGATACACCAGGAATATTTGCGCGAATACGACAATCAATGAGGCGACGAGTTGAATCTTGTATCACGTCTGAGGGAGGTCATTTTGAACATTTGTTGTAGCTTTGCGCCTATTTATTTATTAGTGTTATTTTCTGTTATTGTTATGGTTTAACGTTATTGTATTAGATAGTTCTTGATAATGTATTGAAGAAATAAAAAATAAGCGTTAAGATTTTTTATTTTTTTTCATAAAAAAGGTAGGAGAGATTTTTTATTACAAAAATGATTTTAATTTGAAATATCTCAGTGGCGTACCATTTTTTTCTTTAACATAATTGTGATCATTACCCTTATGCGCGCCAATGATGAACATAAAATTCTTAATTGCATGTCAAAAAATGCGCAATAACTACCTCTTAAAACTCACCAAATTTGATTTGCATATCTCGACCGGTTTCAGAGCAATAAATAAATAGTCAGTTTTTAAGAAAAACTTCAACACCCCGTATCTTGGAAAACGAAGCATTTGCGTACAAAAGTTATATAACAAACTGTCATTATTTTTTCATGCAGAATCACCCCTGAGGTTTGTCGCACTTATTCAGTAACACCTTGTATATCTGAGAGAAATATAATAAACAAAATAAGCCATTAATCATAAACTTCATTTATTTCTTTGAATAATTATAATGAAATACTAGATAACACAATTTCAACAGACAAAAAATCCATAAAAAAAAACACGATTTGCATATCCGGGGAGATGGTCACAGTCTTGCGGGAGAGTTGGTCTATATTTACCTTTTTTCATGCCCTTTTTGGTTAGTTCTTTAGCCTTCTTCTTTGCTTGACCGCAAGACCAACACATGTCTCCAAATTCTGTATAGTTCTCATGAACCCAAAACATACAAACTTGACATTGCAGCCAATCTTCTAATAACACTGTTTTGTAGTAGTTTTCATCGCAACCACGACAGTTATCAGATTCATCGTCCTTTTGCGGCTCAACCATAATAATCATCATCACTGCTAGAATAAATCTTTTTAACAGCTTTTCGTTTTCTTACTTTAGAAATATTTTCAGTCTTTTTCTCAATCTTAATTAGTTTCTGTATTTGTGCACCATCTTCTCACTTGCAATACACGTTCGGGTACTGGATAAATTAGGTTCAAAACTTTTTAAGGTGTTATTTCGTTCACAGTGGTAAATGCTTTGCTGTTCTTGGGACTGCATTATCCTTTGATGTACTCGGAAGTGCATCATCCTTTGATGTGCTTGGAGCTGCATTATCTTTTTCTGAAATTTTTTGGGGAATTGACGCATTTCTGATGTGAAGTGAGTTCTCTTTATTTAGTTGGAAAGCAAGATCAGGAATGGCTCTGGTTGAAATGGTACAATACCTGTTGCTCTAAATCTAGATATGGCATTTTCTGGTGTTCCAGTTTATCCCCAAGCTTGATTCAATAACGTACCAAATTGAAGACTCACTAGGTAGAAAAAATCTGATCCTTCAGTGATTGAAAACACTTTGTGAAAAATATAGAAAAAGTTTATTAAAATGAATACAAATATTGAATGAATAAAATAAAGTAATAAATCTCTTCCAGTAGTTATAAATTTTTAATGAATAGAACCAAAATGTTACTTACAAAAATAAATCGAGAATAATTCCAAAAAACCATAATGTTCAATTGAAAATAGGAGTTCTTAACTTTCTAACCCCCCCATTGCCCTTTTGGGCACGGCAAACACCCAACGTCGACTCTCCGATCACACCATCACTTTTAAAAACTCTTGTTTATGTTTGACACTAATTCGTGTTTTGCAGAATAACAACATTGTGATCCACATGAAAATTATACTGATTGATTTACTCTACGGGGTGTTCAATACATTCTTGACAATACGACGACCTGGATGTTGTTTGACCCAAATTCTGCAAGCTTCATAAAAATAAAGTTTCAAGGATTTAAAAACAGAACGATTTAACGGCTGTAAATAATGCGAAGTGTGGCTCGGTATGTACACCAAAATTATGTCATTTTGACTCGCATACTCCAACATTTCCGCTGAATTACAGTGGCTCGGATGGCCATCCACCAATAGCAAAGGTGGTTTTCTAAGAACAAAATGATGTTCGAGCCAATCAATTTTAGTTGTTATATATGCTGACTTTTCTGAAATTACAACTTGAGCACCGGGAGGCAATCCATCGTCAAATTCAGCTTTTTTATTTTTGCCTTTCATGATACATACACGTGGTAACAATGTACCTTCAGCATTATCGTCTCTCTTTTTTCTGTAGATGTTGCCTTTGGTCCTTTTTCTGCCAATACTTGTCCAGGACGATTATTCAATTGTAACACAGTTTCATCCATATTAAAGATGCAGTTTGGTTTATCAAATAACTCATTTTCAGTAAGAAGTCTCTCCATGAGATCAAAATAATCTTTGACTTCCTTTCCGTTCTTACCTTCAGCTCTGGCTTGAGAAACTCCTTCAGATTTTATCAGTGTTATGTCTGTATTTCGACTTAAAAACAAACTCAACCAATCATATCCTGCTTTTTTTGTTGTTGTATTGAATCTATGTTTTCAATGAGGTTGTTCTGCAAAGTGATACGCTAATGATCTAAAATCATCTATGCTTAAAGGAAAATCGCGAGCTTGCAAGATTTTTATGTGCGAAACAAGTTTGCCCTCATTTTCAGTACCAAAAAGGGAAGATGGTACCATTGCACCTTTCTTATCGTTATTTTTCTTTAGTCTTCGTTCTAATGTCTTTTTTGGAATATCGTGAAGAATAGCAGCTTTGTATATAGACATGTTGTTCGTTCTGACATCACTGATTGCAGCTTTCAATGCCTCTTCAGTCCAAGGACCGCGAACGCCAACATCCTTCCTTTTGTACGTGTTTGGCATCTAAACATCAAAACTAAATAAAATTAGTCATGCCATACTTAGCTGTTTCATCGTCACGTTCATTAGTGTGAAGTAAAAAAAAATATAAATAAAAGCGAATAATCTTAATAAAAGTTTTTAACTTTATGGCCATCTTTCCTGTTGTGAACTGTGAAATGCGTACCTTTCCTTCACCCTGTATTGGACCGATATAAATGTTTCCCTAAGCAACTGAGAAACAAGTTGTAAGTTAATTCAACAATTTCTCTAGTCTGTCGAACGACTTGTCACTTTCCGATGTGTTTTTACTAGTATTGTTATTTTGCGAGTTAACTGTTCAATTCAACGAATATAAATTTGAAAAGGATTGTCTGATCTATCTACCCAAACCCTAAGGTCCTTCGAACCCTCATTCATTTCCCTTATCTAGTGCATATCAATAAAATCGTTTTTAAAAATATATATTTTTCAGAGAGTGATTCTGGCTCACTGGTCCCTTCTATCAACCCTTTTGGATACACCTCTGGCGTTTGTACGTTTTTCACGACCCGGTTGATCGTTTTATAGAACTAGTTTTGCGCGGCCAAGTAACTGCCAGTAACGAGACTACATGGTCACTCGTATGTGCGAGTCGTACTCATCCTTAATTGGATAATTTGATAAGTTTAACACAACATTTATTCCGCATATAACTTGATATGCATTTCTATCATTTGTCTATGCATTGTCGTCAACGCCGTTACATACTTGTTTCTAGGTCAAATTTACATTGACTAGTGCCGGGTTATTCACAATAAATTACCCATCCTTATCATCGTTAATATTGTCTATATAAAAAAACATGGTTAAAAGTAAAAGTTTTGTGGTTATTACGGAAGCGTTGAAGTGTCAACAATTTTTTTTTCAATGTATTTCTTACAAGTCAGAATTCTGAGATGAAAGTCAGAATTCTGACTTGCAAGTCAAAATTCTGATGTCAGAATTCTGACTTACATGTCAGAATTCTGAGATGCAAGTTAGAATTCTGACTTGCAAGTCAGAATTCTGAGTTACGAGTCGGGTTTCAAGAATCTGGAATGGACGATGTGTAATGAAACAAATGTCATGCTGATTGAACACGATTTGATTATTTGACTATTTGTCGACTTGATGATTTGACGATATCACGATTTGATGATTTGACGATTGACAATTTGAGGATTTGTAGATTTGACGATTTGCCGATTGGACGATTTGTAGATTTGAGGATTTGACGATTTGATGATTTGACGATTTGATGATTTGACGATTTGACAATTTGACGATTTGACTATTTGACGATTTGAAGATTTAACGATTTGATGATTTGACGATTTGATTTGACATTTGAGATTTGATGTTTGGGCGATTGGACCATTTGACGATTTGAGGATGACGATATGAGGATTTGACGATTTGATGATTTGACATTTGATGATTTGACGATTTGTAGATTTGACGATTTTAGATTTGACGATTTGATGATTTGACGATCTTAGGATTTAGATTTGATGATTTGACGATTAGACGATTTGACGATTTGATGATTTGACGATTGACGATTTGACTATTTGTGATTTGACGATTTGATGATTTGACGATTCGACGATTTGACGATTTGAAGACTTGATGATTTGACGATTTGATGATTCGACGATTTGATGATTTGACGATTTACGACTTGATGATTTGACGATTTGAAGTTTGATGATTTGACGTCTGGACGATTTAGAAGATTTGACGTTTTGTAGATTTGAGGATTTGTAGGTTGACGATTTGAGGATTTGACGATTTGAAGATTTGATGATTTGACGATTTGAAGATTTGATGATTTGACGATTTCAAGATCTGATGATTTGACGATTTAAGGACTTGAGGATCTGAGGATGTAAGTCATAATTCTGACATCCATCTCAGAATTCTGACTTGTAAGTCAGAATTCTTACTTGCATCTCAGAATTCTGACTTGAAAGTGACTTCAACGCTTTCGTACGTTATGACAGAATCTTGATAAAATGCTATCAAAAATACAGTAGCGTGCAGATTTCAAGAAATATTTTTTTTTAAATACCCTGCATATTATTGAATTTTTGGAATGATCTTTTTTTTCTGATTTCAATATCTATCGATGAAAGATTGTGACTAAAGTTTATTTTCAGTCGCAGATGATTCTACATCTGATTTTATAAACATTCTGTTCATATTTTCAAACAAATCAACAACTACAAACCATGTACAATTTTACCCGTACAAGTTTTAACAGAGGCTCATAAGAGGAAAAGTCTGTAATTTTGCCAATAGATGATTCAAAATTTGAATGAAGATCCCGATTATTTAACTAAAATATTATGGACTAATGAGTCATCCTTTTCTACTGCAGGAGTTTTCAATACGAAAAAATCGAAGGTCGTGGGAAAAAAAGGACAACGGAAAAATATTGGTAAAACTAATAAAGAAAACAGGAAGGGAAACTATTAGCGTTTGATGCGAAATTTTTAGAAATAAAATTGTTGGCCCTTTATTTTATGATAATATATCAACAGGAGCTACCTATCAAGAAATACGCATCCCAGAAGTAGAAGATATTCTTTTACAAAATTTTTTGGAAGCCGAGCTTGCCAGTATGATGGGGGCAACCCCGCATAGTGTCCTACACGTTCAAGAATATTTGAATAATGTATTCTCAAAATGGATAGGAAATAATGGAAGTATCAAATGGCCACCTAACAGTCCGGACTTGACCCCTATGGATAAATTGTCCTGGGGTTTTCTGAAAGACATTGTTGATAATAATAATATTCAACTCATTAAAGACACGATTCGACTTGAAATAGAGAATCGATAATGAAGGAATTTCCAATGCACATTTAAGACGTTATCAATTATGCATTGACATTGAACATATTTTATTTATGAGTTATCATGTTATTTGAATTTCCTAAATAAATCTTTGTTATCTATTTTTGTATAAATATTTGAACTTTTTCTTCCTCATTGTAAACCATTTTGATTATTCTATTAAAGAAATGTCACTAAACAATATGCAAATGGCAAGAGAACTATATAAATCTTGCTCGAACTTGTCAAGTCACTAAATCAAAAGACCGCTTATTTATTTGTTCAGCATTTTCCGATTTCATCGTTTCACAAGCAATTGAAGTCCCTAATAAACATCAACTTACGTCGCTAGGGTGTAACACAAAAGCTTAGTGTTGGTGGTTTTGAAAACAAAATCTTAATGTGATTTGCGAATACGATTTCAAGAACACACCACGGAAAGAACAGCGAGCAATCAATTTGGAATTGAATCTTAATAATCACCCATTACACGATATGTTATTACAATCTATAAATAGCAATAGCCTAATATCAACAAATCCACAAATGTTATTATGTAATATGACTCACGAGTAATACATGAAATGGACTCTCAAAATTAAATAACATGGCCGAGCTAATAGAATCGGTTTCGATGAACAAGTAGTTCATGTTATTTTCCTGTTGATGATTATACAAAACGTGGTTGTGATTTTTCCATGAAACGGAAGTTGCATCATCCGCAGAATACTTCAAATGTTCAAGTGTTAGTTGAAATTAGTGAACAGGCAGGCAGAAATTAAAACAATTTTTCAACATTGTAACAAAAAAAAAATCAAACTATTTCTCTACCAATTTTACTTAGAAGAATTTGGTGAATTTTTAGTTCCAGATAATAAATATCTGATGATCAAAGTAACAAAAATGATATATGTTTTTAACTTCATTAATATTTGACATTGCTGAAGCATGCTGCAGGGACGAGTAAAATAAACTGACGTAGTTTATGTAACAAGTTCGCAAAGTGAGGCTTTAGCGGACTAATCGGAATGTTTACGGACGAGGCGCCATCCAAAGATATTTACGTACATGTTGCATACAACATTTTTTTATATTAGCTTTCCAAATAAACAGAACAGATGTGCCACACATATTTCCTCGCCGTGCATACATTTTCAATTGCCATCCATAAGGTGATGCAAGGAAGTTGTATAGTTTTCCCAATATCAATTGCAGAAGCATAAAAAAGTCTTGCGGCGAAATCCTGTGAGCAGCAGTGGCGGAGATAACTAATTTTATTGAGATATTTTAAGATTTAAAAAATACTTCATAAATAATGAAAAATGAAAAAAAATTAAAGACAAGCTTTTATTTATACAAATACATTGAGAAATAAAAATCATTTCTTTCATTGTTTGATGTAGGTTATTATTATATCCTAAAACGTATTTCCATCGGCACACACCAAGACCATAGACGCTACAGGTTTTTAATCTTTCAGAGCTATTAAAACTCAAATATAACGCGTGATTTATGACCTCCCATTGTACAAAAACAGGGTATTATTGAAAAGAGTTCTATCTCAACTGTCAGAATTGCTGATAGCAAGGACCAACAAACAGTATCGTAAATATGCATCTGTTAGTTAAGCGCAAATGTGCAATTCAGCCTGTTGGTGTGAAATCTTTCAGTAAAATTCCAAGAAAAATTACAAAATACTTGAATATCGAAAACCCAATGCAATATACTGTACACTATTTCCGTAGATCTTCTGCAACATTGCTTGTTGATTCGGGGTCAGAAATTTTAAAAAACGCCAAGGAGGATGGAAGTCTTCCAGTGTAGCTGAGGGCTATATCGAGGAATCATTTACTAGAAAAACTGAAATAGTTACTGACATTCTGAAAAGAAAACCAAGATTTTCGAAAAATTGCTGGAACATTTGGTTAAATTATTAATGCAATTTACTCAAACAATTATAGTTATCAAAGCTAACAACGTTGTAGATTTTGACTTCCTCGGCAAAAGTGCCCATGGGCACAAAAAAATCGACCGACTAGTTTTCGAGATACAGGGTGTTAAAGATGAAAAGTGAAGCTTTCTGCTCAGAATTTTTAACAATTCCGAGAATTGACAAAACGCCTATTTATTCTGGGAATACCATGCCTCAATGATGGTAAAATATCACGTTCATCTCGTATCCATTATACTTTTTCGTTTTGAGCTCTACGCCAGGGTGAACAAAGGAAAATCCAATTCGATTAATTTTAAAACAGTGTAGGTTCTCTGATGATAATTGAAGATTTAATTTATCCTGGATGAACTCCCTCAATCTTGATCGAAGTTAATTGACACATTTTTTTTTATACGGGTGGTTCGAATATAGGGGTACGTCAACCCCTCGTTTTTTAGTTCGGATAGGGGAGAGCATGTCATATATATATATATATATATATATATATAAACAGTATCAAATTATAGATAGCGACACCTATAATCTGTGTGGTGGAGCTTAGACCTGTCATCGTGGAATTTTGAAGATACGAGATTTCGTACAACATCAATAGGTCACCGACAGATGCCAGCATAGACCAACCCACGATACCAATAGTCGTACTCCTAGTGCGATTTCTCATATTCTCTATATATATATATATATATATATATATATATATATATATTAATTGTTATGTAATATTAATAGCTTATTATTTTCGCTCCTCGTTGGGAGACAAATTGTTATGAAATAATAATCGCTTTTAAATAATAATTGTTGTTACTTTTTCCCCACGTTATTGTTATTGCCCCACAAATATTTTCTCCCTGTATATGAAATAATAATTGCCAGCTAACGTTACTGTTTTCTCGCCACGTTGTTGCCAATTATTATTACTTTTCTTACCACGACTAATCTCAGTTGGTACGCCTTCGCCTCAGGAGCCGGTACTGGCAATAGAGCCACTGCCTGTCAGTCGAACTATTTTCAGTTCATTGTTTATAAGTAAAATATTTGCATATCATTGTGGAAAATAAACCAAAACCTATCAAAAAACAATTATTTTCTTTATTCAGGAAAACTTATATAAACCTGGCCTGCGAAACTTATAACTATGATCAATTGACAAATTTTCATAAAATAATGGAAAACAGTGAAGGATATGTAAATATAACCTCACTTCTTTCTTTAGAGTTGGCAGAATTCTTTTGTAGTTCAATACCAAATCATAGAGTTCTTCAGAGATATGAGTTATTTTGTGAAGTGATTCAGTTTGTGATGTGCACTAAAAGTTTATACCTGGAGCTGGAACTGTCGCTGATGCAATACCTGGCATAATCTGAATTCCAATTTCATCCACTCCTCTCAGGAACTCACCATTTCAAAAGGAACCATCCAAAATCCATGAAATCAGCTTGGACAAGTTTTCATGTGGAGAACCAAAAAGGTAATCTTCTTTTATCCTTCTCATTAATAAAATCCTAAATTTCTTTCTTTCCAATTTTGTACCTAGCTTCTCTTCAAAAAATTTTTTCAATCCCCTTCCAGCTTTGTTTTTTCATTCCCTGGATACCATTTCTGTTTTGTCCATTTTATTTGAATTTTCAAACTCACGCACTTCCTTGTCGCACTTTGATTAATTTGGTGTTATATGAGAAAACTTATGAACTAATATATTTTACATTTCTTATAAACTAAATAAAATATTTGATGATCATTATTTTTGACATTTCTCAGTTCTTACATTTCCACAATTTCAAATCTTTTATCTGACCACCCTGTTCCCTGATTGGCTATTGTCATCAAGAAGTTTGCTGTTCTCCCATTGGCTATTTTTAGTTAGATACAATTTCATATACTGTATGTTTCAAGCTTATAATTTTGTTGATCACATTTAATTCAGAATGATTTTGTAAATCTAGACTTTTTTGTTGTATTTTAAACAATTATAGGTTGTAATCATTTTGACAATGTATGAAAATGATTGCATTATAGTATTTGCATATTTCTACCTATCAATATTATACAGAGGCTTCATAAAGGAAATAGAATCTCAAAAAAATTTAAAACAATTTCTCATGAACTACTAACTATTAAGTATTTATTTTTGTGTTTTTTTTCAAGAAATTATTTCTTTTTCATCTTTAAAATATATTACTGGTCCTTCCTAACATAACAATATATACATTCTTCAATGTTAAGGAAGTAGTCGCATAGTCATTTCATGTATAAAAAGATTCAGTCCAAGTTTATTAGAAAAATGCTTTTTTCAATGAATACCCTGTATTTCGAGAAAAAATCGGTTAATTTTCATGAATTTTCGATATAATGTACGGTTTGAGTAGTCCGAGATATTGTCATCAATATTATCATAGGTCTCCGGACTCGTTTGTCGGCTACATACTTTTGAATGTTCGGATTCTATCGATACCCATATACTTTACCCATCGGAGACAGAAATGGGCTATTTTTCAACGACTCTCCGTAAATAAAAATGCAATATAAGGGGGTGGTTTGAACTAATGCATTAGAAATCAATGAATCTTATGGAACTTTTTGGATTTTCATAATATACAATATGAATTAACACGTTTCCACACCACCCCCAGAGGTAGGTGCGTTTTTTAGTGGTATCCCCTCCTGTAGGCATATTCCACTATGTTTAGAGAAAATACGCTAAACACGTTTCCCTAATATTCCAAATGATTTCTCCGATGATAAGGTGTTATTGAAAGGAACATAACATTGTTTTTTTTTCTGCTGCCCATTTTCTTGGTATTATGATAAAAAAGTGGAGTTTTGGAAGTCTGTCTTCAGTTTGGTCGTATTTTGTAAACGTAACATATATTGAAGAAAATATCAGTCTCATTCCCCAATGGGGTTATCGGAGTGTCTTATCGTTTTCAGAGGAAACTAGATGAAATGTCTTAAAAAATAATTATAATTTTTCTGAACGTCAGAAAATTATAATGTCATATTTTAGATGAGATTTCATAAAAAATAATTATAATTTTTGTAAACGTTAGAAAATTGTTGTAATGATTCAATGTTCTATGATTTGAATACCAACATCATCTGGAGCTCTTCTATGAGCAGCATCGGAAATGAATCCAAAAAGACACGTCGAAGGAAAATGAACGTCAGGCTGGTATCTTGCATATCCCAAGAACCACAAAATACACATTTCACCGAAATCACAGTATATATTCTGTGCCGAAATCCTATAAAATATTGTTTCTTTGGAAACGGCTTTCAAATGAAAGGCATTTCATTCACCATGTATATAAGGTATTGCATTTTTGGAATAGATATCGCATAAATCTACTCAACAAGAAGAATTGTTAAAATAGCCCCGATTCTTTTTCCGATGGAGTATAGGCGACTGAATTTAAGATTGCAGCGCCAAAACGGCCGAGAGCGGAACTACATGAAAGTAAGTACATTGTCTTGTTATTGTTCTATTGTTAATGTGTAATTTATCCATTCTTTGGTGGTGATTCAATCAAAGCAGACTGTATTTTTGGATCTATTTTTGTATTCCAGTGAATTATAAGTGCCTTTTCAGCCGATATTCGTTCCATAAGGTATGTTTCATTGCTTGTAATAGGTATAATTTAGTAATTTTAGTAACCATATTTTGCGGTTATTTTTTTCACAAATTAAGTAGTCAATGAATAATTGTTGAAAAACTGTTTTTTTTCTTTCAGTGTTATCAATATGAGATTGAGTCTCTTAGAATATATGAGATATATTGGGGGCACTCATTCATCCAGGTGTGTATATGAAGGAGAAGAAGTCCTCAATGCTGGGCATGTAATCCTGTGTGGGAAACTCAACTCTTCCACCTCGGAGAAATTGAATTTGTGTGCCCTATGTCTCCAGACTAGTGCACTAACTTCTGATCCTCATCAAATAAAAAGAATACTAACTTTGGATGGAAATGGCCAAGTCCAAATTAAAGAAATGTCCTGCTCCTGTAAGGCTGGTAACAGTGGCAGATGCAAACACATTTCGGCTGTTCTGATCAAGTGTTCAAGGTGTGTGATGTTATTGTGTACCAAAGTATGGTGATACTAGGCTAATACTGACTGATATTTTTGATATAACTCACTGATTTCATGTTTTTTATGAATGTTTATTTTGTTTCAGGAGCGATCTCCAAGAATTGGAGTTGATTTGTCAGACAGACCTCAAATGTGTTTGGAATAGGCAAAAACATACCACAAGGGAAAAATATCGAGCTGTTTCTATCAAAGATATGCCACGTTTCACAAAGGAAGTTGAGGAATATGTGAACATATCATTTGATGAAAAAGAAATGTTGAATTTTTTTATTGCAAAACTGCCAAATTCAGCAATATCGAAACATAGGTATATTGAAACCTTACAATTTTAGTCATACACCAAAACAATTTATATACCACAAATTCATTCATTGAAATATTTTTTGTTCATCAGTGTAGGAAGAAGAAGTGTTAATGAACAGGTTGAGATGAACCTCAGTGGGGTAGAACAATCTTCACTTCACTTCACTGCAATTCTTGACCATTCATGCCAGTCAGTTTTGATGATGGAATTATATTCCATCAGAGTCGAGAATGATAAAGATTGTTGCACTGAGACTTATGATCTTACATCAGACAATGTAGTGATTGCAATAATTCAGCAATCAAAAGAATGGCATCAACAAAGGCAGTTTCGAGTGACAGGTTCTCGAATCTATGAAATATTCACCTATTCTGGAGAAGACTGGGAAACAAAATCACTCAAATATTTCTTTCCGAAATCTTTTACAAATAAATTTGTAAAGCACGGAATTAAATATGAAAGTGAGGCAAAGGACACTTTCATTACTACATCTGGTGTGGAGGTGATTGAATGTGGCATGGTTATATCACATTCAAATCCATGGCTTTTTCCAATTCTCTCACGTCTACCCACTTCTATTTTACTGGTAGATTGCTCAGCTTCATATTTTTGAAGATGAAGTTTTTGAGAAGGAACTGCAATCTTCTTTAGATTCCTTCTTTTGGAACAGTTTGCCCCTGAAAATAAAATGTTAATTATGAAACTAGTATTAAAAAAAAGTTATATAATTTACCTCGATAGGAATAATCATTGTCTGTGAAATGTAGTGAACAAACTTTCATGTATTTGGATACTGGTTTGCCAATTTTCAGTTTCAAAACCCAAGCTTTTTGTCTGTCAATCATGACTCTGTTTCCCAATTTGATCTCCATCCAAACCCGCTCTTTGCCTGCTTCAGGACAAAAATGGAAACTCCATTCAGGGTTTCTTTTAGCCCAAGAAGTACACTGAGGAACTGAACAATAATGATTCGCCATATTCAAACGGTTTTTATGCAGATACAATCACAAATACCACTAAACTTTGAATCAAACACATGTAAACTATATGCAAACACAAATGTAAACAAACATCTGATGTACTTTCATGTAGTTACATTGAATATCCGCAAGAGGGCGTCGCGCTTATATTGAATTCCCTATACGGGTATCAATAAAATCCGAACATTCAAAAGTATGTAGCCGACAAACGAGTCCGCAGACCTATGCTGATATTGATGACAATATCTCGGACTGATCAAACCGTACATTATATAAAAAAGAATCAGGAAATCATTTTGATTTACTGAACCTTCTTATTTGGATAACAACAAAACGACGCACCCACGAAAAGTTAAAAATAAAGGGTATCCATTTTTTAACACTCCCCAAAATATATATCAGAATCAATGAACCTACTGAGAGGTTATATTTTTTAAGTAGTTCTTTTATCACATGATATAAATAATGATTTCATCAGACTTCCGCCCACTGTGCATACAAATGGAATGTTTCGTTTAGAAATTCCGATAGTGAGATGCAATCATGATGATCTAAGAATAAGGAAGACAAGCGATTGTAAGAGGTTCTGAAAATTGAAATAAGGCCTAATTTTTTTGACCGATATTATTAGAAATATTTTTTCCTCATTACTTGAGTAAATGAGAAATATCAGAATCCATAAGGATTCCAAAAAACTGGTGATACGCCAGCTATCCTTAGATATATTAGTAGAAGTTGATAAAAAATTGTCATAGGCTTCTTTTTTCGTAGGCGTAATATAGTGTCAGCAGTCAGTTTTCAAATTTCTACATAATAACCAACTTTCAGGTTGACTTGTATTGTTGGCGATTATTTTGACTGTTACTACTTATAGTCTAAGAGCCGGTGGGAGGTCGACCTTCACCGATCTGATAACTCGATGAGACATATTTTTTATCAAATATAATTTATAAACAAATATGCCTATGATAACTTGCCTGTCGAAAAGTGTTCATAGCTATTTTTGATTGAATTAATTTCAATCAATTTTCTTTCATCACCTTCACTCTTTTGATAACCGAATGAGTTTCATCCCAACTGATAGTTTTTAACACTCAGAATATGCCTAGGTAGGCTTGCCTACTTATTTCTGTGCATGGCTACCTGGCAAGCAGATGTGAACAGGTAAGTCAATATAGGTAACTACACCGATCTATTAACCAATCGAAATTGATATCATAGGTAAGATAATTTAATTACAAAACCAATCGTATAGGCTTGCCTGCAAAAAATCGTACATAAAATATTATTGCCAAGCTATAAAGTCTTAGAATTTTAGCTATTTGATAGGTGCGAGAGAGTAGAGCGTCCGAGGTCCGTGTGATAGAACAGGACACAACATAGCAGCTGCACGCTACCTGACCGTTGAATGTATCCGAGTGCGCATGCTCGTGTAAATGTGAGTGACAGTGACAGCATTTATTTACACTCGACAGTAATTTTGAACTCTAATTTATTATAACTCTGATTTCGATCACAATTTTTGTATTATTTCACACTATATATACTTACAGCTATGAAATAAACAAAAATAAATAATTTAATATATTAATAAAAAATAAAAATTCAACAATATTTTTTTTCATTTTAAAGCTAAATTATAAAATTTAAAAATGATAAAAAAATCAATATTTTTTATTTAAAATTAAATAAAGAATTATTTATTTATTATTTAAAATCAAATAAATGCCGTAAAGCGGGAAATAATAAGTGTTACTTTTGAAATTTTAGTATAATAAATAAAAAAAAAACATCAATATAGAAAAATAAAATTTAATAGAATTATGTTGTTAAAAGCGTTTATTACAAACCATATAAAAGAGTTCAAAATTACTGTCGAGTGTAAATGAATGCTGTCACTCACATGTACACGAGCATGCGCACTCGGATACATTCAACGGTCAGGTAGCGTGCAGCTGCTATGTTGTGCCCTGTTCTATCACACGGACCTCGGACGCTCTACTTTCTCTCTCGCACCTAGGGAATAGCTAAAATTCTAAAACTTCATAGCTTGGCAATAATATTTTATGTACGATTTTTTGCAGGCAAGCCTATATACGATTGGTTTTGTAATTAAATTATCTTACCTATGATATCAATTTCGATTGGTTAACAGATCGGTGTAGTTACCTATATTGACTTACCTGTTCACATCTGCTTGCTAGGTAGCCATGCGCAGAAATAAGTAGGCAAGCCTACCTAGGCATATTTTGTGTGTTAAAAAATATCAGTTGAGGTGAAACTCATTCGGTTATCAAAAGAGTGAAGGTGATGAAAAAAAATTGATTAAAATTAATTCAATTAAAAATAACTATGAACACTTTTCGATTGGCAAGTTATCATGGGCATATTTGTTTATAAATTATATTTGATAAAAAATATGTCTCATCGAGTTATCAGATCGGTGAAGGTCGACCTCCCACGGTCTCCTCTACTATTAGTAACACTTTTTGAAGGGAAAGCATTCTTTCATTGAAATACCGTACCAATAAGCCACTTTGCAGAAGTTGAAATAAGAGTGGAAAGACTACTTAGAAAAGAATGTTTCTATTAATTCTCGAATCTATATAATAAAAATGAATCTCGATTCTTTATAAGCGCAAAACGTGAGAACGGTTGGACCGATTTGGCAATTTTTTTTAATGTTTGTAATAGTCCGAAGATGGTTGATACGGAAAAAAATTAGGAAAGTTGCCAGGAAATTGGAAAATTCGGGAATATAAGAAATTTGGCGAAGAAAAAGACTAACGAGTCATTTATAACCAAACGAAGAAATAGCTCAGTAGTTACACTGTCGCATACCAAGCGAAGGTCACAGGGATGAATCCCGGTCAGGGTAACAGTTTTTTTATTTCAGAAAACAACGGCTGGACGGTTTAGGTAATTGTTCTTTTGAATGTTCGTGATACTTCGAACAAGGTTTTTAGGGAAAGAAAGGATTTTTAGAGAAGTTATTTGAAATTTTTTGTCGTGGAAAAGTCCGAATAAGGTTTTTGGGAAAAATAAAGGTTTTTAGAAAAATTATTAAATACAGTGTTTTTCTTTAATGCCCCCCCCCTTTAATTTTTTAAACGGGTCAACTCAAGAAATTGAAACTTGGGATAATGAAATTGATGCATGAATACCATATTTTGGAGTAAAATTGACAGATGAAACTTTTAAGATGGCGACTGGGCGTCACCTGGGAAAAAAAAATAAGTTGATAGGGGGGGTCTTGTGACACATCCTTTTGAAGCTCCTGACAAATACTTCACAACCCTGGAATATAAAGTCAATATCTTCACCTACTACAAAATGGCGGAACATTTCATAATTGCCTGAATACATCGTCGTTTAACTTCATAATTTGAGGAAAGAAGCTGAGTTCAGTTCAGAAGATGCTCGAAATGGTTGCCTCTAACTGCTTGACATAAGAACAGCCTATCTGATATTTCACGCCGAACATTTTCGAACACAGTAACGTCGATATTTCTACAAAATTTTATTATTCTCTGACGTATATCCAATATTGAAGCAGGTTCAGTTTCATACACCTTTTGCTTCAAATAGCCCCATAAAAAAAGTATACAGGTGTCAAATGTGGCGAGCGGGCTGGCCATTCCGTAGGACCTCGACGGCCAATCCAACGACCGGGTATTAGTATTATCCAAATAGTTTCTTACTTGTCCGTAGTAATGTGGTGGTGCTCCATCTTGTTGGAATACAATATCCATATCGAATTCATTCGGATTCGCTTCGACGATTTCGGTGATTAGAGGGTCAACAGTATTTTCCAGCATATTCAAATACAGTTCCTCTGTTAAATTTTGTTCAATGAATAGAGGTCCTACAATATGGTTTCCCAATATTCCTGCCCAAACGTTAATTGTTTCTGGATATTGAGTATGAGTTTCCAGGAAAATGTAAGGGTTGGTGTCACTCCAATAACGGCAATTTTGTCCGTGAACCTTGCCGTTGAGATAAAATGTAGATTCGTCACTGAAACAAATATTGTGGAGATAGGTAGGATGCCTTGCAATGGTTTCCGTCATAATTTCGCAGAATTCTGTTCTTCGATCAGGGTCATCTTCAGTTAACTGGTGTACCATTTTGATTTTGTATGGTTGATACTTATTCCTCTTCAAAAGTCTCCATACAGTAGAAGGACACACCTCACAAACATTCGCGACGGAGGAAGTAGACTGTTGAGGATTTACTATCATCTCACCAATTATTTGAACTTGCTGTTCTTCCGGAATGGACGGATGACCTGGGGCTTTTTGTTCTGTACACTACCGGTAGTTGTAAATTTGGTTACAAGTTCCCTTAAATATTTTCTACAGATAGGACGATTCGGGAAACGATCATTAAAAATTCTTTCGGTTTCGTGAAAGTTACGCGTCGCACCGTAAATAAAAATCGCTTCGATTTTTTCTTCCAATGGACGAGAATTTACCATTTTAGAGATAGTTCACTTGGTACCTATTTACTAGTAAAACCGAAAACTAAATGAGAATATTTTAACTGAACAATGATGTTCGTTGTCGTACTAACATTTCTTGTTATTTTTTGTTTAAACTAAAAATAACCTATCAAACCTTATCGGGTTATTGGGATTGCCATATGGCAGAGAAAAACAAATATTTCTAGATGTATTGATATTAATGTGTTTGTATTCAGGTAATGATTAAATGTTCCGCCATTTTGTAGTAGGTATTGAAGATATTGACTTTATATTCTAGGGTTGTGAAGTATTCGTCAGGAGCTTCAAAAGGAAGTGTCACAAGACCCCCCTTTCAATTTAATTTTTTTCCCAGGTGGCGCCCAGTCGCCATCTTGAAAGTTTCATCTGTCAATTTTACTCCAAAATATAGTATTTATGCATCAATTTCATTATCCCAAGTTTCAATTTTTTGAGTTGACCCGTACAAAAAATAAAAGGGGGGGGGACATTAAAGAAAAGCACTGTATAAAAGACTCGTTTGAAGTCACTAATAAATTTAATAATTCAACACTTCCAGACAATTATGTTCTGGCAAGTTTAGATGTCGTCTCCCTTTTTAGCAATGTTTATTTGGATGCTTGTATTAGAGCAATACACAAAAATTGGGATCGTATTAGTACTTATCGTAGCATTAACGAAGAGACATTTTTGGAATTGTTGACTTTCCTTTTTGATAATACAAATTTTTCTTTCAATAATAAAATGTATAAACAAACCTTTGGTACCCCAATGGGGGACTCCATTTCACCCATTTTAGCAGCGTACGTCATGGATGATTTGTTAGACAATGTTATTCCAGTTTTATCTTTCAATCTGAACTTAATAAAAAAATATGTTGATGATATTAGCATTACCGAATGATAGTGTGGATGAGATTCTCGATACCTTCAATAGGTACGATCGATCCTCATAACCAGGTCCCAATTGAAACTGAGAACAGCGAAAATTCCGTACCATTTCTTGATACCAAGCTTATACGTACAACAGAAAACAAGCTACTGGTGGATTGGTATAGGAAACCATGCAGCTCAGGTAGATACCTGAATTACCATTCATATCACAGTCTATGAAAGTGAACTTGGTAAAACAAATGAAACTAAGGTACTGAAAATCTCAGATCCTAAAATCTATAAACATAATTTGAACATTCTCTTTAAACTTTTCTTAGTAAATTCATATCCAGAAACTCTACTTAATAACATTCTATATAATACTTCGTCGCACTCAGAATTACCAGCCTTAAACAGTAATAACTCGAACATTGCCTCAAACAACAATGAAACTAACAATACCCTTTCTCAACCTTTTTTCACTTCATTACCATATATAAGATCCTAAACTCTCCAGATTATTTCACAATTCTGAAAAATTAAAAATATCATATAAAACAGTTCTAACAATCAGATCAATTTATTTTAAAGTTAAAGATAAAACTCCATTACTTTCAATGTCAAATGTAATTTATAGTGTTCCTTGTCATGGTTGTAATAAACAATATATTGGTCAAACGCAAAGATCATTATCGAACAGAATAATTTCTCATAAAAGTACTGCAGATTGCATCCTAAAGATGTGCTCTGGCAGAACATGTGAATAAATTTGACCACCAGATGAATTACGATTCAGTGAAAGTGCTAGCGACAGAGTCACATACATCTAAGAGAACATTTTAAAATGGCTTTCATTTCCCAAGAAAACAATTGTATAAATAAAAAATATTAACCATTTGAGTGAGATCTACTCTTATTTATTATCTTTAGATATCAATCAAAATTGACAACAATGTAATATCAAATAATAGTACTTTTCAACATTACCGCCACCTGGTAACATCAGTTGGTACTAATCTATCAGTTGGCACCACTGTAACAATTTCCAAGTGACACCCGACAGGTGTCGTTGGCTTAAATATAATTGCGGGATTTATTCCTAACTTGTCACACCACATAATTTTAAACAATGCTCATGTGGTTGTATAAACTTTGAACTTCGTTTTATTCCTTGATCTACGTTTTTTTCTTTTGTATCACTATGTTAGATGAATATGTTTAACATCATTGAAACCAACCTCAACAAAGTTGTGAGTAGCATAATGTTTCGCACTTGAATATGTATTAATATTGGTTTTTTCATCTATTGTAGTCTCCCTGATTATGGAAAAAAACATTTCCGAAAGCTTGGATAAACCTTAAAGAGTTTACTTTTTCATTGCTGCTTTCCCCAATATCCCTAGTTTTGTACCTAACTAGTCAGCAAATACTATATATAAATATAGAGAGAGAGAGTATAAGAGAAATTTGTTACGAATCCAAGAGAGCCCACCATCCGCCAACAGCTGTTTCATGGTTTCCCAATCATCAGGACGGCTTGTGGTCTCTTTCAAATTCGTATCAAATATCTCATAGTGTTAATACCTACCGGCAAGTACAAAAATGTGAAAAGCATCAAATTATAGATATTGACACCTATAATCTGTGTGTTGAAGCTTAGACCTGTTATCGTGAAATTTTAATGACACGAAATTTCGTGCACATTAATAGGTCACCAACAGATGTCAGCATAGGCGAATCCACGACACTAATAGTCGTACTCTTAGTGCGTTCTGAGTAACGCAAAACAAATAACGAGAATAAGAGAAATTTGTTACGAATCTAAGAGAGCCCACCATCCGCCAACAGCTGTTTCATGGTTTCCCAATCATCAGGACGGCTTGTGGTCTCTTTCAAATTGGTATCAAATATCTCATAGTGCTAATACCTACCGGCAAGTACAAAAATGTGAAAAGCATTAAATTATGATAGTGACACCTATAATCTGTATGTTGCAGCTTAGACCTGTTATCGTGGAATTTTAATGACACGAAATTTCGTGCACATTAATAGGTCGTGGATTGGCCTATGCTGACATCTGTTGGTGACCTATTAATGTGCACGAAATTTCGTGTCATTAGAATTCCACGATAACACACAGATTATAGGTGGCACTATCTATAATTCGATGTTTTTATATATATATATATATATATATATATATATATATAAAACGGGATAACGGGAATAACGGGAAAATGGGATAACGGGAATAACTGGATAACTGAATAATGGGATAACAGGAAAACGGGATAACGGGATTAGGGAAAAAACGGGATAACGGGAAAATGAATGGGATAACGGGATGATGGGAGAAGGGGATAACAACGGGAAAACGGACTAACAAGATAACGGGAAGCGGGCAGAGTCAAAAGCATAACCTAGATGAAACAACATAAAGAAAAACAGAAAAAAAAAATCTATGCGGACGAGTTTTCAGGAAAAAAAAATGGGGGATATAGAAATTTGGATTGGACTTCGTCTGTCGGGTCAGCTAGTAATAAAATGAAATTCATAAAATTCCAAAAAAAATACACTTTTTTCAACCCCATATCGCAATTAGGAGAACTGAAATCGAATTTTAAAAACAGAATGATCGATCGATTTTGATATAGATTTTGTGATTTCGGAATGGGTTATCATAAAGATTTCAGATTTTCATTTATTCTGATAATATCAAAAAACACACTGATCCAACATGATCGATTCAAAACAGTGTGTCGATCTGGTATGGGAGTACCCATGGGTACGGATAACTCATTGTGCGAGACTCGCACTTGACCGCTTCATTCAAATATAATTTTACGATCGAATTTCTAAGTATGAGTAAACAATTTCTACGACTTTTGATTATGGAATGTTTGTTTATTGGAATCTACACTAACGCTAGCAAACCACATGTATGCGCTAAAACTAACTAGGTTATGTATACATTTATTTCAGTAAAAGAGGCAATTAAATTAGCGAGAATATAAACACAAAAAACTAGTAGAGGTTTACTTTCGAAATCGATAAGGAGAGATGTTTGTAATTTGGAACGGTGCCCTTTTATCTTGAACGAGATCATTTCAGGATCGATATTTAGACGCTACCTAATTTGTGAACCCAACGAATTATGTAATGGAACACTTTTTATGTTATTACGTACACTTGATTAAAGCCACACCTCGTTTGCGGGCAATATCCATGAAGTGATGGGCTTCGAAGGTTTAAATTGATTGAAATATACAGGGTCCAACGAAGTGAATGGGGGGGACAACAATGTCTATCGAGCTATCTATGGAAAACTAACAGCAAGTTAATCTCAACCTAATCCGATTTTTTTGGGTATGTCACCACGCAGTGATGCCTCAAACTGAAGATCAAGAGCTAGGAATGATTTGTTTTTGTTGAAACCACTCCAAAATATATCGATTGGTTTATGAACCATCTACGTTAGCCTGGCTATTTCTCAAAATTTTACGGAATTCGTGATTTTATTACACACAGTGGTAGAAGATAAAGAAACTAATGGAATCAATTTCTGGTATTAGACGCTCATATGTGAATAATGTCAAATCTCGCAAATTTATCAAATCCGAGTAACTTTACGTTTGTCGAAGATGACACCTCCTTGTTCCCTAAGATAAATGCCATTCAACCAAGGTACTCTAGTGAAACACAAATGAATATTTTCAACAGAGGCTGTAGCTATACTCGAAGCACTTTCATTCGTAAAAAACTCTTATAAAGAAGAGGTTGCATTGTCTCGGATTCTTCATCTGTTCTGAAAGCTTTAGAAACTCCTCAGGGACGCTTTTTCTTCAACTCCAAATGTAATTCGATACGGAGATTTATCATCACGTAAGGAAAAAGCTTGTGCAAATATATTTTCTACTTTGCTCCGAAATCTTACATGCGCAATAGAAATATTCAATTCCACAACGCTCATGTGCTACAAATACACGAATAATCTCAAAGACCAAACGGAGCTGCCGCAAAAGAGGGACTACCAAGCCAGAGGTACGGGGTTCAATCCTCATCACGACCATATTTTTGTATGTTTATTTATATTTTATGTTTGCTGTGAGTACTAACATTTTAAACACATTTCATTCGGTTACGCGATTGGCCAGGTTTTCTTGAACTCCGAATGTAATTAGATATGGAGATTCAGATTGTTTATATTTGTATATTTTCGTCACGTAAGGAAAAAGCGGTATGCTCCCTCCATGGTTCCAAACGATCCAATAAATCAATTAATACCGAGGTAGCAGAATATGTTGCTATCAATCTCATGTATCCACCATTTTGTGTTTCTTTTTTCTCTTTATTTTTCCCTTTGAAAGTTAACGTTTTCTATTCCATCACATTTAATTGTCATTATACCATGCAATACTATACCTATAAGTGCTTCTCAAAAGTCCCCTCCCCCCCTCTTATGTTTGGAACGATTATACATAAACAAGTGAAATTTGGAAACTGAATATTAAAGGTTGTAAACTTCCCTACTAGTGATGATAGATGACGAAATCGTCAAAGATGACGTCACAAGACCATTGTGACCAATTATTTTAAATGGAACCCTACGGCAAGCGACACCTCTTTTAAAAGGTATCAAAAAAACCTATTCAATGATACTAATTTTGTTTGTGTTTATGGCAGTTCTAATGGCTCATTAGTAAACATTGAAATTTAAATTCCATTCAGTATGATATTGATTACAGATTTAAGAATCGGTATCTGCTTGAAGAAATTGCTCGAAGTGACCTCCATTTACTTCCTCTTCTCGTACTTTTGCAAATGTGTCTGCGGAAACAGCCTCACATTCTGCAACAATATGTTGTTTTAAAACGTCAATATTGTCAGGTTGTGGCGTAAACCTTCGATTTAAGGTACCCCCACAGAAAAAAATCCAAAGATCGTCCAATCCATCTACCACGATACTCCTCATCCAAATACCGTCTTACTGCACCGTAATAGTGTGGACGAGCACCATCCTGTTGGAATGTTATTTCCAAATTGCCGAATTCATCTGGATCATCTTCCAAAATTTCAAGGATTAACGGTTCTATTGCGTTTTGCAACAGCTCCAGATAAACCTCACCAGTTAAATTAGTATTTAAAAAAGATGCCCAACGATGTGGTTTCCCAGGATACCTGCCCAAACATTCACCTTCTGGGGAAATTGGGTATGTATTTCACGAAACAGATGAGGATTTGCGTCACTCCAATACCTCACATTCTGTGTATTTACATTTCCATTTAGATAGAAAGTACTTTCGTCACTAAAACAAATTGTTTTGACCTAGTCTGGCTGTTGGTTAATTTTAGTTTCCATATTTTCACAAAATTCTAGTCTTCGGTCTGGGTCGTCGTCTGAGAGTTGATGAAATATTTTTAATTTCTATGGATGAAATTTGTTTTTTTTTCAACACCCTGTGTATTGTACTGCGACTGACTTCACATGTAGATGCAACGTGAGTTGTTGAAGAAGTAGGATTAACTATTACTTCTGCCAGTATATCAATTTTTTTCTCATCAGAAATTTGTGGTCTGCCAGAACGTTTCGCATCATTAATACTACCCGTTATTTCAAACTTACGAAGAAGCTCCCTTACATAAGTCCTCGAAACGGGGCGATCGGGAAACCTATCATTAAAAATGCGTTCTGCTGCATGAATATTTTGTCCAGTTTCACCAAGAATTAGGATCGCTGCTACTTTATCACCTAAAGCACGTACCATTTCGCTTCTTGAAGCACTTAAACGTTCGGCTCACAACAGTTTAACAAATTATTAAAATGTACAAAGATATTAAAAGTACCAAAAGCTGCTAAAACAATTAAACGTTCGATCAACAATACACAAATTATTAAATGTACAAAAACTTGGACAATTACAAAAACGTCGAATTAGGGAGACTAACAAAAACGTCAGCTTATTTGACAACTATCCAGAGGCGGAGCTTGAATTTGGAATTTTAGTATTAACTGATTTAATTCATCACAGCTTTGCGTTTTTTAAACACAAACAAAATTAGTATCATTGAATAGGTTTTTTCGATACCTTTTAAAAGAGGTGTCGCTTGCCGTAGGGTTCCATTTAGAATTATTGGTCACAATGGCCTTGTGACGTCATCTTTGACGATTTCGTCATCTATCATCACTAGTAGGGAAGTTTACAACCTTTAATATTCAGTTTCCAAATTTCACTTGTTTATGTATAATCGTTCCAAAAATAAGAGGGGGGGAGGGGACTTTTGAGAAGCACTGTATATCCTTTTTACAAACTCCTCTGCCACAGTAAAAGGTATTTTATTCCTGATTATTTTTCCGACCCAAATATCGACCAATAGAATTGCACCATTCGACGTCACGTGGTACAACCTACATGGTATTATACTGATAATTTTTTGAAAATTTTCTCTGGTAGTTGCTATATATAAAAAACAAAACATGATCCAGTCAAATTAACCACACTTCAAACTGACAGGTTGAATTCAATTGTGACAATTGGAGATTTTGCATGAAAATGAGTCGATTTGGAGTTTGTTCTCTGTCCACCATCGATAAAAAAGTCAAAGGAAATGTTCCCATTAATACGGAGAAGGCAAAAAAAACAGTTTGGAACCAATTTACTACTTTTTGTACTGAGAGGGAATACACATTGAGTGCTGAAACGAGTGAAGCGCAATTGGCAAACATTATGAAAGATTACGCTTACAATATGAAGAAAATGGATGGAGAAGACTATAAAGAAGGTACAATAAAAACAATGTGGAATCAGACTGCCAAATTACTTCAAGAAAAGTATTTGAACGATTTCGACATCAAAATCAACCCATTTTCGGATGCTGCATTCAAGACCGCTCGAGGAGCTCGTGATGCCAAGCGTAAGGCTTTACAATCGATTCCGGAAAAACGGAGGGCAAGTGCAGCAGCGTTGGAGGAAAAAGATTGGGATGCAATGACCACTGTTTGGAAAAATAATCCCCCGAATACCACACGAGCTTCAAAATTATCGGGTATTTCCCGATAGGTTCGTTGCAAACAAATGAAGGAGTCAAGTTTTTCAGGTTAAAAAATCACGAGCGCGAAGCGCGAGTGATTTTTCCTGAAAAACTTGACGACTTGTGGTATTATAAGTGAATATTTTTTTCGTGTAATTTTTAACCAATCAGAACGTTCAATTTAGTTAAGTTACCTTGTATAATTTCGATAATACCTGATTATACATAGAGTAGCTCCACCAATCGAAAAGTTTACAATAATTTCATTTCCGTAGTAACCACATCGACATTAATATACAACAATACACAAACTAACAGGACAGTCAAATTTTGACGTTTATCAATAATTGTTCAAAAATGAGTCGATTTGGAGATTTATCATTAAATGCAATAGACGAAAGTATATAAAATACTGAGCCTCATAATAGAGTGAAAACAAAAAAGTACGTATGGAAACAATTTCTTACGTTTTGTAGTGAGAGAAACTATGACTAAATGAATCAATTTCCACTGAAATGATAGCATCCATTTTGAAAGATTGGGCTTTCAATATGCGAAAAAGTAATGAAGAAAATTATAAAGAAAATGTGGTTAAAAAATGTGGAACGTAACGGCAAAACAAATACAAGAAAAATATATGAAAGAGTTTAATAGAGTAATTGATCCATTCTCTAGTCCCATAGTTTTAGCCGCACGGAACGCAAGAAAATCAAAAAGAAAGGAACTTCAAATGTTACCGGACAAGAGAAAGGTTAGTGCATCAGCATTTAAAGATACCGAGTACATAGCAATGATAGAAGCGTGAGATAAAAATACACCGGAAGGATAACAAATAAAAAAATTCTTAATTGCTTTTGTAGAACTTGCGTGGAGAGGAAATGAAGGAGCGTCATGCTTAACTCATTATTTTCAAAAGGAAACTGGAAATGATGATACTCCAACTGGTAGAATATAATATAATCCTATTTTTACCAAAACCACACAGGGAGGAGCAAAACCGTTTGCTAATAATAAATGGCTTGTACCCAACCATAATGAAGTAAGTCGTTGTCCAGTGAGACTGTCCAGTGAAACTAATGATAAAAAGAAGCGAAAACATCGATATTAAAACAGATAGGTTATTTCTGACAGTAAATCCTAACTGGTGAAAACAAAAAACCCTTGGCTGGTACAAAAATATGCCAATTGGAGTGCATTAAATTAATAAATGGACCAAAAAGTCAGCAGAATTGGCAAATTTAAATATGACAAACAAAACATTTTCAAATCATTCTCACCGAGCCACTGCTGTTTCACAATTGGCAAAAGCAGGTGTATCGGAACAAGAACTTATTAAAATAACAGGACATGGTAATAGCAATTCTATCAAACCCTTCCTACAGTTAGATGAACAACATCACCAAAACATAATAAATAAGATGAGATCCAATTTTAAAAACGCTACAGGTTCAAGTAATAACACCTTTGGTATTTCCAGCGCTTCAAGGAGCAGTAGCCACGTTTCCAGCACAGAAAATAACTCAGTTAAAAAAAACGTAGTATATAATAATTGTAATTTTCATAGTAATAAATTGTTTATATTTACTTAATTTACTCAAAAATTAATAGTATCAAATACAATACGTACTTCAAAATAAATACGGTTATACATCTCAAACTTCCTGCATAATTACAAATCGTGTCAGTTTGACAGAATAATCCTCCCGCTTCGCGATCGGATTATTTAAACTGTCAAACTGACACTCTTTGTAATTATGCGACAAGTTATCTATGTATAACCTGATTATTTTGAAGTACTTATAGTATTACTACTGATAATACTGTTCGTTACCTTCGGAATCGTATGAGAAAGGGCTAGACGCTTGTCACACAGACTCGTATATAATAGAACGATAGAGAGAGAGAGAGAGAGAGAGAGAGAGAGAGAGAAAGTGAATTGGGCCAATCCGGATTTTCGCAAAATTTTCACGAAATTATCACAGGTGCTTCAAAACTCAATAAAAACACTTCCGCAATCGAAATTTAAACGCGAAAGAATATATTTTGGGAATTATGGCCTTTTAAAATTAAAAAAGTGTGGTTTAGATTTTTCAATATTAGAATGTTTAGGCTTCCTAAAGTTAATTGGCTTGCATTCAACTTGGATAGCAATGTTAGCCAAGTTAGGTTAGGTTGTGTTCCTTCTTATTACGCAACTAATTGATTGGAGCGACGCGTCGCTTTGTAAGGTTGATTAGCATGCTTTCAACATGGATAACAAGGTTAGTAAAGCTAGGTAAGGTTGTGTTCCTTCTTTTTACTTAAGGAATTGGTTGGATCGAAATTTTCGCGAGCGGAGCAGCGTCGCTTTATAAGGTTGATTAGCTTGCATTCAACTTGGGTAACAAGGTTAGCCAAGCTGTACTATTTGTTACTATAAACAATAGTCGAATCAATAAAAGTACTCTTAACTTGAAGATCATTTATTCAATACTGCCCGATACAGGCCGGTACGCTCGATATCGACCGCTACATAAAAACAAGGTTTTTTATGTTGGGCACTCTCACAAGTGTGTGTATACAGAGTGGATATAAATAAATGCTAATATATAACACCTCTTCCCTTATATATATTTTTTTGTTTGTTTGTAATCAACTTATTCTAATTAACTGGCTGTTTTATACGGCTCCGACGCCTCAATGTCTTTGGTGAAAAACTTCCCATATTTTTGTTTTCACTATTCACCGTTTTACCATGTACAATTTCACTATTTACAGTTTCACTATTTACAGGATTATTATTTACAATGTTTTCCTCACTTAAACTAGATCGTGGAATGATTGAAAGTGGTTCCCTTTTTTCTTCATTGGAATGTTTGACTCTCATTTGATTTTTGTGCCTTTTCCATTTCATTCCACAATTTGTTCTTACATTATACGTTTTGTACCCAGAACATCTGTGACAACCCCTGAACACCAAGGAGGCGTACCTGATCTGAAATCTCTCACCCATACCGGATCGTTTTCCTTAAAGTACACATCTCTCTTCCTTTTATAATATTTTTTCTGATAATTTTGTTTGTTGTGAACTACTTGTGTAACTGAAGGCATTATTAAATCTAATTTTGAGCGTAAAGCACGACCCATCAATAATTTGCTAGGTTTTTCCCCTGTCGTTGTATGGGGTGTATTTCGATATTGAAAAAGGAAACGATTTATAATCAAATGTATATCTGAATGCGAATCATCATTTTTTGCTTTAAGAATAGCATTTTCATTATTTTACTCCACTTTCTCCTAGTCCATTTGTGGCAGGATGGTAGGAGCTCCAGTTGAATGTTTTATGCCACTAACCGATAAAAAATTTGAAACTCCTCAGAAGTGAAAGTTTTGCGTTATCCGTGCAAAGCTCATACGGTAACCCGAATCTGGAAAATATTTCCTGAAAATTTTAATAGTTGTCGTAGCTGTTATATTGCTGACTTCCACACACTCGATCCATTTTGAAGTCGCGTCTTCGATAACTAAAAATTTTTATTAAAAGCGGTCCAAAAAATCCGCGTGCAACCTCGTCCATGGTTCCTTAGGCCAATCCCAAACCGATAAGGAAGCTTTTGGTGGATTACTGGAATACACTGAACAAGAGTTACACATCCTTGCTGTATTTTCAATTTCACTATCCATCGATGGCCACACACATATGATCGGCCAACGACTTCATTTTGACAATACACATATGTGTGCTGTGTAATTCCTGTAATATCTATTTCCTGAATTTTTCAGGAATAATTAAACGATATCCCCACATGGCACAGTCCTGCTCTACAGTAATTTCGTTTATTCGTAGCAAAGTACGGTTTCAATTTATCAGAAGGACAAAAACAGGCCAACCGCCCCGAACATAAAAACTATTTTACCTAGAATGGGATCCGTTGAAGTTTCTCTTTTATCGCTTTAAAATCGATCGGTAATTTTGATTCTTCCACGTATTGAATGTACGAAATGTTCGTATTTGAATTTAACGAAGTTGGTTCGTTAGGATCCTTTCCTTCATTTATGAAAGATGATCTAGATAAAAAATCAGCCGTATTATTTTCAGACTTAACATATCGTATATCATACGTAAAAGCTGATAGTATATGGGCCCATCTTTGCAATCGGTTTGCTGCAAAATTGGTAGGCCTTTTTTATTTCCAAAAATAGCTAACAAAGGTTTATGATCTGTATATAAATAAAAATGTTTTCCGTATAGGTATTGGAAAAATTTTTTTACGCCAAATATTATCGCTGCGGCCTCTTTTTCGATCTGAGAATAACCTATTTCCGCAGAATTGAGCAACCGCGAGGCAAAAGCGATTGGTTTTTCTGAATTGTCGTCAAATATATGACTCAAAGTCGCACCTAAAGCAAATTGAGAAGCATCCACCGTTAACTTAATTTTTTTTTCGGGATCGTAATGTGCCAATACTGATGACGACAACAACATATTTTTAGCTTTTTCGAAACTTCGCTTACACTCTGAAGACCAAAACCACGTAGAATTTTTCTTCAGTAAATCATAAAGAGGTTTCATTATTTCGGATGCATTCGGAATGAACTTACAATAAAAATTTACCATTCCTAAAAACGATTATAACTCGGTTACGGTTTTAGGAACTAGAACCTGCTTGATAGCTGAAACTCTCTCATCCGAAGTATGTAAGCCTTCTTTATCAATTGTGTGACCTAAATATTTGACAGAATTTTGAAAAAATGAGCATTTTTCCTGTTTGACCTTGAGCCCACATTCCTGGAGGCGCTTCAAAACTTTTTCGAGGCGTTCGAAATGTAATTCATCATTTTCGGCGGTTATCAAAATATCGTCCAGGAAACATACCACTCCTGGTATAACAATCATTTGCTCCATTATATTTTGAAATAAAGATGGGGCTGAGGTTATACCATATGGTAGCCTTGTATAAGAAAAAAGACCCTTATGGGTACTCACAGTTACCAGTTTTCTAGATTTTTCCGTCAGTACCACTTGTTGGTATGCCTCCGAAAGATCAATTTTTGAAAACTTCCTACCCCCCTGCAATTGAGAAAATAAATATTCAATGCGTGGCAAAGGATAATGGATTGTTTCCAAACTTGGATTCAAGGTTATCTTGAAATCGCCACATATTCTAATTCCGCCATTGGGTTTCAATATGGGAACTATCGGAGTAGCCCATTCAGAAAACTCCGAAGGTATTAAAATTTTGTTATTTACCAAACGTTCAATTTCTTTTTCAATTTTCGGTTTTAGTGCCAATGGTACAGGTCTAGCTTTATAAAATTTTGGAACAGTACCCTCCTTGACCTTCAGGGTGATTTCAAATTTATTAAATGTTCCTAAACCTCCATCAAAAACATCTCTATATTTTTTATATAAGGTATCAATATTCATAGAAAAATTTCCGCCATTACAATAATTTTTTGTATGATGAACATTTTCTACACCAAAATCATCTTCTGCACAAGACACATATTTGATTTTGCCTATACCTAAATTTAACATTTTTAAGCCATTTCTTCCGATTAGTGGTGGTCCTCCATTTTTAATAACATAAGTTTTGAGAATGAAATCCTTTTCTTCAATTTTGATATTCAAATTTAGAAAACCTACAGGTTCGAAAGTGAGACCTACATAATCTTTTAAAGCCAAATCATTTCTGAAAATTATTTTGTCTTGAAAATGTTTCAAATAAAGTTTTTCAGAAATTGCAGCATGAGCAAATCCAGAGTCGGCTTCAAAGCTTATCGGAATATTTTCTACCAATAATTTTACAAAAGTTGGTTTTACATTGCCATTCAAATCCGTTTCAGAGTCCAAACAACGAATATTAAAAATGGAATCATCTGCAATTTCATTTTCTTGTGTTACAGACAAAAATGTTGGGCGTTTTTCTGCTAACTCCCTCCATACGAAGTTTTCTGTTTTATCCCTTTGGTCAATTTTTATAACTACACTCGCTATACAGATGGTTTTTCCTTCCGCACACTGAGCACTTAGTAGTTTGTGGTTTGCTTACCATTTGAGTCCGTCCCTGATTCTTACCAACATTGTACGAAGAAGGACTTGGTCTCTCTGAAGGACTCGAACGATGAGCAGGCCGCTGTACCTTCCCTCGTTGGCGATGGAAATTCACCGGTTCCGTCTTGATGTTGACAACTCCCAAACTCTCCCTGGTGCTGTGCTCCTTCAACGCTGACTCCTTGGATAATGCTAATTTCACCATTTTTTTCAGCTTTACCGTAGAATTCGAAGCGTCTTCTTCAAATAATCGGTCCATGATTTTCACATCATTGATGCCAATTACGAATACATCTCGCATAACCGTTTCAAGTTCGTTTCCAAACTCACAATTCGAAGCAAGCTTTTTTATTTTTGCTTCCCAGTCCGAAACGCTTTCATTTGCTTCGCGTCTTGCGGTGTAAAATTTCAACCGTTCAGCAAAGTAAGACTTTACCGGAGCCAAATGATCTGCTAACAATTTACTCAATTCCTCGAAAGCTTTGCTTTCGGGAAGATGAGGAACACACAGGTTTCTTATCAATATGTAACAATTTTCGGAGCGTATTTAAAAGAATTGCTATTTTACGTTCCTCCTCCGTTATTTTATTTGCAATAAAAAACTGCTTAAGTCTCTCGAGAAATACTGAAAAGTCGGAATTCCTCGGATCAAAGGTATTTAGTGAACCCAATAGTCCGACAAACTGTTGAGTTTCCGGCATTTTTAAAGTCTTTCGAAAATTTACTGAATTTCAGTACCAATTGCACTATGTTGCACTTGCACGTGAGTTAACAAAGATAATCGCTCGTCGCCACTGTACTATTTGTTACTATAAACAATAGTCGAATCAATAAAAGTACTCTTAACTTGAAGATCATTTATTCAATACTGCCCGATACAGGCCGGTACGCTCGATATCGACCGCTACATAAAAACAAGGTTTTTTATGTTGGGCACTCTCACAAGTGTGTGTATACAGAGTGGATATAAATAAATGCTAATATATAACAGGTTGTGTTCCTTCTTTTTACGTAAGGAATTGGTTGGATCGAAATGTTCGCAAGCGGAGCAAAGCGTCGCCTCTTAAGCTTGATTAGCTTGCATTCAACTTGGATAGCAAGGTTAGCCAAGATAGGTTAGGTTTTGTTCCTTCTTTTTACGAAAGAAAGTGATTGGATGATTTCTCGAATGAAACATCCAAGCCAAATGCGTTTCTTGGTCCGGTTTACGATTACTTGAAACAAAATAATCTGTAGTCACATTATTTTAATAGGTTTGGTAACTTTCTAAATGCGGCACTTCAACTTCATGCCTACTTTTTAAAAGCTATTAGACACTCCCAAAAAGCGTGGTAATGTATTCTTTGCATTTTAAACTCATAACATACAGTGCGGTCCATAGGTATGGAATAAATTCATTTTTAGCGTTATTATGTATTTGTTTAAAAAAAACCTGAAACAGGTCGATTCCTATTGTCAATTTGACAATTTACAGTATGAAAATATTACCCCCTTCTTGCACCCCCTCTGAATTATGAGCACCCCCTCAAACTTTTTAAATGAGAAGGGGGGTCGTATGGCACCTTGTTCGAAAGGGATTTTTATTCTCTGCTCAGCACTATTAAATTTTTCAAATTTGGTGCAATCATAACTAAGAAAATTTATTTTTAAAATGTAAAATTTTGAAACTTTACGTAGAATAAAGGAAATAATGTCACATACTGTTTAGGAAGTATTTTTCAATTAACAATAAGCAAGTCGATCTTGGAATTATCGTACAACATTTTGTGGGACCTCAGGGGATATGTTGTTAATTTCTTCTGTTATCCTAACTTTCAAATCTGCAATATTGTCTAGTCTATTGAAATATACTTTTTGATTTTAAATAAACCCATAAGAAGTAATCGAGAGGAGTCAAATCGGGGGATCTAGGCGGCCATTCAATCGTTCCATGACTTCCAAACCACCTATTGGAAAATACTTCGTTCAAATAATCTCTAACAATACTTTGTAATGCGGTGGAGCTCCGTCTCGTTGGTACCAAATTGATCTATTGATCTATTTGGTTCACTATCATCAGGAAAAAGTATTTTTAATGTAGGCTGTAAAAAGTTCATCAAAAAATCTAGATGAACCTCACCATTAACTGTGCCTTCAAAAAAATAAGAGCCAATAATTTTGTTGTTAATGTTACCAGCCAAACGTTCACTTTTTTAGGATATTGTGTGTGAGCCTCACACATCCAATGAGCATTTTCTCTGCTCCAATATCTACAGTTTTGTCTATTAACCATTTCATTTAAATGAAAAGTAACTTCATCAGAAAAAACAATTTTGTTTATTAACTGCAAATCTGCTTCCATTCTGTCCATCATCAGTTCACAGAATTGTTGCCTTCTATCAGGATCATCCTCATTTAACTCCTGAACCAACTGAACTTTATAAGGATGGTATTTTTCTTTATGTAAAGCTCTCAATATCGATGATTTACTTACATCATTGTCGGCGGCAAGTTGTCTACTTGTCATATGCGGATTTTCCTCAATCGCTAACAATACATCTAACTTTTTTCCAATTTAACATTTCGACCTGATTTTTGAATAGTTTTTACTTGTCCAGTTTCACGAAATTTTGTTCCTATTTTGCTAACTGTAGACTGTGAGACGTGTTAACCAGGGTATTTATTATTGAACATTTTACAAACTTCCTTTTGAGTTCTTGTTTTATTACCGCATCCAATCATAATTAAAATGTCTATTCTTTGAGTTTCGGATAAATGAGCCATAGTTAAATCAAATACACACACAAATATTTTTCAATACACTGACGTGTGTCAGCAACTTAAATATCAAAATAACAGTCGTCTACTAGATTGACATTACATTATTTATGTGAGTTTTGTGAAAAATTTTTTGGTGTCTTGAACGACTTCCTTCCTGACGTTTAGCAAAACAGATAGGAAAATACCTGATTATTTCTTATGGGGTTATTTAAAATCAAAAGTATATTTCAATTGACCAGACAATATTGCAGATTTAAAAGTTAGGATAACGGAAGAAATTAACAACATAATGTAACGAACCTAGGCCGGACCTGTCGCCTCACACGTTGCCATCGACAGCGATGAGATCATCCCCGGAGATATTCGAGAACCATCCAGTCGCTCTTCCGCGGAAAACAACGGTCAATATTGGAAACAATTGGAACATGCCGTCGCCAACTGCCGGAATTCGAAAGATCGGGAATCCTGTGACGGAGATAAATAGGTAGCCCTCAAGATGGCACGGACAGTCTGAACGAGCCCATACGATCGAGCTATTCAGTGGCGTAGTAATATAAATTAAGTTGTAGATTAAGTGTTAAATAAATTAGTTAAACCAAGTTAAGTTTATTTACGTTACAATTGGTGTCGGAAGTGAGATTTTGAAAATAAACAAGTGATCGTGGAGTGGATAGTCAGAAAAATAAATTGATAGACCTTTCTGTACGCCCAAAATAGACAGTGGCCCGGTTTTCGCGAAGTGGACAATTGTGCGTGGGAATATAAACTGATACGCTGTTCGCGTCAAACAGAAAATAGACAGTGGCCCGGTTTTCGCGAAGTGAACAATTGTGCGTGGGAATATAAACTGATACATTCTTCGCGTGAAACAGACAATAGACTGGTGGCCCGTGGAAAAGAATTCGCGAAGTGAATTTTTAACAAACTGATAACTTTTCGTGTAAAACAGACTGATACCTCGTCAAAGACAAAATGTGTTCAAGAAAAGTGCGCCTTGCGGATTTGAAGGTAGCGGAATTGAAACAGGAATTGGAGGAAAGGGAACTGGAAACAACAGGTAAAAAGCAAGTACTCCAGGAAAGACTTGCAGAAGGACTTATACAAGAAGGTGAGGACCCCGAAACATTTTTATTCGAAGTTCCCGGAGGTGATTTAAGTTTGGTAATGAATAAACTCGAAGAAACTACTAAATCCGTGAAAGAAGAACTGCAACAAAATTCAAGAAGCTTGGAAGAAAATGCTAGAAATCTGGAAGAGAAGCTTGAAGAAAATTCTAGAAATCTGGAAGAGAAGCTTCTAGAAAATTCAAGAAGCCTGGAAGAGAAGTTCCTGGAAAACACAGAAGGCCTAAAAAAAGAATTGTGTGGTGTGGCTAATTTTCTAGAAGAAAGAATGGGAACCGTTGAGACAGAAATGGACAAAATAAAGGAAACGATCAGTAAGCTGGAAAAACAAATTAATAGTGCGTCCTCCACAGAGATGGTTAACGAAAATGCAATGCTGGACTTGAGTTTGAACGTGGATAAAGTTCAAGAGGGTATAAAAGATGTCAAGGTCATTTCAGAAATAGGGAAGCTTTCCATGAAGCCGCCTCAGTTCGACGGAAAAACTCCATGGGCAAATTACCGCCGGCAGTTTGAAGCAGCGGCCAAAGCAAACGGATGGAATGCAGGGGAAAGAGCTGTAGCATTGACACTTGCATTACGTGGAGAAGCGACAAATATTCTACAAACTCTCACCGCCCAAGAACAGGAGGACTATGATCAGCTGATTAAACATCTAGAATTACGATATGGCCACGCCCCTTTGGAACACGTATACCACTCCCAACTGAAAAATCGCTGCCAGAAATCGGGCGAATCCTTACAAGAATTCGAAGCTGACATTGCACGCTTGGTTCGTCTCGCATATCCAGCCACACCGGAGAATGTAATGGAGCGATTAGCGGTTCAGGCATTCTTGGATGGACTCCGTGACCAAGAAACCAGACAAGCGTTGACACTAGCTCGTCCAACACATCTCGTAGACGCACTGGCACGCGCTTTGGAATTTGAGGCAGCAAAGCAATCCTGCAAAAACCAAAGTAAAGTTCGAAGTATTGAGGAAGACTCACCGGAGCCTGCTAACTTGGAAGCTGCCATAAGAAAAGTGATGAAGGAAGTGTTGCCTGAGAAAAGACAGATAAGATGCCGGAATTGTGGCAAAATTGGACATGTGCGTAGCAAATGTCCAACATTCATCGACTCCGATGCAGGAAAACTAAAAAAGGTCGACGAGAAGGGGCAATCGTCGGCATGTGTCCGGCAAGCCTCGGTTAACAACGCATATGTCGCTATCCTTCAACGACAGAACAAAGGTGTCTTCGTAGACGGTCTCATCAATAACGAGCCTTGCACCATGCTGCTAGATACAGGTGCGACTAGGACAATTCTCGGCCTTCCTTTGCCAGAACACCGGAACGGATTGAACCGACAACTTGGAAGCTACGCACAGCAACAGGGGAGCCAGCTACTGTATATGGCGAGCTACCGATTGAAATAATTTTGGGCAGCACTAAAGTGAAACATCAGGCACTTGTAGCGGACATCGAAGACGATGCAATCATCGGAATGGACATCATGAATTCCAGAGGGTTTGAATTGGATTTCAAAGACGGCGTCCTACGTGTCAACGGAGAAGAGCTGGTGCTTCATGGGAGAAGTGAGGGTTGATCCGTGTGTTGGTGGCTGAAGATGTAAGCGTTACCTGAGAGGGCTGAAACCAATCTGGAGGCTCGCCTGGACGGGAGTACGAGCAGTGGAAACGTGGTGATGGTCGAGCCCAAACTTCATGATTGAGAAAAGTGGACGAGGATTGCACTAGGGAAGACCTTGTTGCGTGCTGACAAATTTGTGCCCGTAAGGGTCATGAATTCAATTATTTTCCAGTGACCTTGAAGAAAGGAACAATATTGGGGCACTGCTCGCCAGTTTCCTCAGTGATCCGGAGTGTACGAGGTACGATTAGCCAACCCAACAACTTGCCCACAGAACTAGAAAAATTAGTTGCCATCTCTTCCAAAGATATAAAACCAGCTCAACAGCCCAAACTAAGAGATTTAGTCAAAAAGTACCAAGACATCTTCGATACCGGACAAGGAAAAGGGGGTCGAACTAATGTGGTCCAGCACAAGATTGATACTGGGGTGCCGACCGATCCGGCAATCAGCAAGAAGACTTCCTCTTGCCAAGAAGGAAGAGGCTGACAAAATAGTCAGCGAAATGGGAAAAGAAGGAGTTATCGAACCATCTGACAGTCCCTGGTCCTCTCCAGTCGTACTGGCGAAGAAAAAGGATGGATCGACACGCTTTTGTGTAGACTATCGCCAACTTAATAATGTCACGAAGAAGGACAGTTACCCTCTCCCGAGAATAGATGACACCCTAGACACGTTGGCTGGTTCCACGATTTTCTCGACCCTTGATCTGAAATGTGGATACTGGCAAGTAGGTCAATCGTTTTGTGGCAGTTCCCGTTATCCATTCGGCTGTAATGCTCCCGCCACATTCGAAAGATTGATGGAAACAGTACTGAAGGGACTCTCATGGAACACGTGTCTAGTGTATCTTGACGACATAATTGTGGTCGGCAGATCGTTTGAGGACCACGTGAAAAACTTGGAGGAAGTATTCCTGCGACTGAGGAACTCCGGATTGAAGCTGAGCCCTAAGAAATGCCATCTGTTCCAAAAAGAAGTACGATACCTCGGCCACGTTGTCTCTGGAGAAGGAGTAGCAGTGGATGACCAGAAGATCAAAGCTGTTAAGGATTGGCCCATCCCAAAAGACATTCACCAACTTCGAAGTTTCCTTGGTTTATGCACATACTATCGCCGATATGTGCTGGGATTCGCCAACATCGCTAAACCACTGACCAAGCTCACGGAAGGCCAAACAAAGTTCCAGTGGTCCGAAGAATGTCAAGACTCATTCAGGAAGCTGAAAGGAGCTTTGATCAACGCACCTATACTGAGCTATCCCCTACCCAAAGGAAATTATTTTGGATACGGACGCCAGACTGATTGGAGCGCCTAGGGCAGGAGAAGGTCATTGGTTATTTCAGCAAGACGCTTAGCAAACCAGAGCGCAATTACTGTGTCACCAGGCGAGAGCTGTTAGCTGTTGTAAAGGGAGTGGAACACTTCTACAAGTACGTATATGGAAGAAGATTCCTGTTGAGAACTGACCATGCAGCTCTCAAATGGCTCTTACAGTTCAAAAATCCTGAGGGTCAAGTAGCACGTTGGATCGAGAGACTCCAAGAATTCGATTTCGAGATCGAACATCGAGCCGGAACTAGCCATAAGAATGCAGATGCCTTGTCGCGAAGACCATGTCCAGATGATTGCTCACATTGCCGACGAGCAGAAGAGAAAGAAGCAACACTTTGTAGAACCGCGGCAATGGATGACAACTGGAATGACAGCAAGATCCAGAAAGACCAAGAGAGAGACCCCGACCTTGGCTTAGTCGTCAGCTGGAAGAAGGGCAATCGAAGACCATCATGGCAGGAAGTCGCAGGTTACTCGCCGGCTGTTAAGTCTGGACAATGGGATCCTGAAACGTGTGCTGGAGGCCGATATTGGTGGGGAAGACAGACGCCAAATAATTGTTCCCAGGAACAGAAGAGAGGAAGTGCTGCGGGAAATCCATAATGGAGTCGCCAGAGGACATCTGGGAGTGACGAAGACCCTGCAGAAAGTGAGGCAACGGTTTTACTGGGCCAATTGTCAAGCTGACGTCCAGGACTGGTGCAGGAAGTGCGCTGTATGCGCTGCTAGCAATGGACCTCGAATACGACCCAAGGCCCCGATGCGTCAGTACAACGTAGGCAGCCCGTTCGAGAGAATCGCCATTGACATCGCCGGCCCGTTTCCCGTATCCGACCACGGGAATAAATACATCCTTGTGGCAATGGACTACTTCAGTAAGTGGGCGGAAGCCTATGCCCTGCCCAACCAGGAAGCCATCACCGTCGCCGACGTCTTGGTGAAAGAGTGGATATGTCGATTCGGTATTCCAATGGAGCTGCACTCGGATCAAGGCAGAAATTTCGAATCCAACCTTTTCCAAGAAATATGTCTACTGCTGAACATCCGCAAGACAAGAACCACGGCCCTACATCCGCAGTCCGATGGAATGGTGGAACGGATGAACAGGACGATCAACCGCCACTTGTCCAAGGTTGTCTCTGACCATCAAAGAGACTGGGACCAGTATCTTCATTTGTTCCTGATGGCCTATCGATCCGCAGTACACGAGTCAACCGGTCAAACTCCTGCTAGTATTATAATGGGCCGAGAACTGCGACTGCCTTGTGACCTGAAGTTTGGGATACCGCCAGGACAAGACACTGCGGAGAGGACTACGTCAGCAAACTTCGGCAGAGAATGGACGACATCCACGAACGAGTCCGGTTGAACATCCAGAGTGCCAGCGATAAAATGAAGAAGACCTATGACATCAAGGCCGACGCTGGAGGATTTAAGGTTGATGACCTGGTTTGGCTGTACAACCCCAAACGTCGTCGTGGACTATCACCAAAGTTGCGGAACTCGTGGAAGGCCCGTATAAAATCGTGAAAAGGATAAACGACCTTGTGTACCGAATCCATAAGCCACCCGAGGGAAACCAAGGGTCGTCCATTTCAACAGGTTGGCCCTTACGCTGGAAACCATGACCAAGTTCGCACCCTCGCCACCGGAGGATGATATGACGTTCGAGAAGTTTATGTCCTTGTATTCAAACGGGCAGAAAGTTCTACATGGGGTTACTAGAGAGGAGTCACGAGACCTTTCGAGGTGCCTGCTGACTACGCACTAGCGCACTGTGTGGCAGAAGATCTTCGAATGTCCAGGGCATCGCCGTAGTGTTCTCAAGAAATTTGGTCAACTCCAAACACTGCGGGAGCAGAATCCAGAAGTTGGTGGGTGCTACAGTTGAAGAAAGGCCAGAGAAACATCTACTACCTAGTTACCAAGAGGCATTCCCAAGATAAACCGTCCTATGAAGATGTCTGGAAGAGTCTCACCAAACTAAGAGATACTATGGTGGACCAGAATCTGGCGGATCTAGCAATTCCAAAACTATCCTGTGGTATTGATGGGTTGGACTGGAGAGTCATAAGAAGTATGCTGGAGGCGATATTCAGATCCAGCGGCGCCAGGATTTTGGTTTGCTGTAACCCTCTTCCACGACCGATCATGAAGACCGTGGAGTGTTACTTCCATCGAACTTCACGGTGCAGATATGGGAAGTCATGCAGATATCGTCACACTCCAAGGATGAAATTTCGGGACGAAATGTCTTTAAGAAGGGGGCAATGTAACGAACCTAGGCCGGACCTGTCGCCTCACACGTTGCCATCGACAGCGATGAGATCATCCCCGGAGATATTCGAGAACCATCCAGTCGCTCTTCCGCGGAAAACAACGGTCAATATTGGAAACAATTGGAACATGCCGTCGCCAACTGCCGGAATTCGAAAGATCGGGAATCCTGTGACGGAGATAAATAGGTAGCCCTCAAGATGGCACGGACAGTCTGAACGAGCCCATACGATCGAGCTATTCAGTGGCGTAGTAATATAAATTAAGTTGTAGATTAAGTGTTAAATAAATTAGTTAAACCAAGTTAAGTTTATTTACGTTACAATAACCCCTGAGGTCCTACAAAATGTTGCACGAAATTCCAAGATCGACTTGCTTATTGTCAAGAAGTGAATGTTAGTCATTTTGTACATTTAATTTAATTGTAAAATAAATTGAAAAATACCCCCTAAACATTATGTGACATTATTTCCTTCATTCTACGTAAAGTATCAAAATTTTACATTTTCAAAATAAATGTTCTCAGTTATGAACGCACCAAATTTGAAAAACTTAATATTGCTGAACAGAGAATGAAAATCCCTTTCGAACAAGGTGCCCCCCCCCCTGAATTAAAATTTTTGAGGGGGTGCTCATAATTCAGAGTGGGTGCAAGAAGGGGGTAATATTTTCATACTGTAAATTGTCAAATTGACAATAGAAATCGACCTGTTTCAGGTTTTTTTAAACAAATACATAATAACGCTAAAAATGAATTTATTCCATACCTATGGACCGCACTGTATATCCATCAGAACTATCAGACCGTTTTTCATGCTGTAATAGTTATTATTTATATGCTCAATATGTATTGCAACGTCGCATATCAATAAACTTCAAGATCCAGGAGATTCTGATAAACGTAATACAATCACCAACGTTTAATTTTCGACATTTCTTCTGTAAAATTATATGAAAAGTAATCGGAGTTTTTTCATTACTTTATCGAAAATTAAGTGATTTTAATATTACTAAAACGTTAAATGAGTGTGCAGTTACTATTTTAGTGTAAAAAGAAATCGTTTATATCAGTTTACAATTTCCAAAAGTGATATCTCATAACCTCTATGGACGGGACCCGTATCTCTTAATATTAACTCTTCCTCGCGAAATTTCCGATTGCTATACGGTGTTTATCATGTTTTGAAGCACCTGTGAAAATTTCGTGAAGATACTGGGTGATCTCATATTCTTGACCTATTCCATATCCGATGTAGCAAATGTATCTAACATGTTACCGGCCAAATCCAACTTAGTATATGAGAAAACATATGACCAATTTCGTGAATGGTGCGACAAGAAACATGTAAAAAAGGTGCCTGAAAATATGCTTACATGGTATTTTGAGGAAAAATAAAAAATTATAATTGGTTCCCCTTATTAAGAACAGAAGCGTCGGATACCGAGGAAAGAAATCTAAAGTTTTATCGAGGGATGATTTATCCAAGATGATGATAATGAAACAAATTTATTGTATAAGGTACATATAATAATAATTTTGTAATATTTCAGTAATTTCAATATTTTCTCAATCGTAGGCTGCATTGATTTTGGGTACAAGCGGTGTTTGTCGCCACCCTGAAGAATTATTACATATTACTATTGATGCCATTGAAGATGATGGGTCTATATTGATTGTTAAAATACCGGATACAAAGAACGTTTACCATTTCAAATCCTGATTATATTGAGATATACCGCAAATACAGAATACTACGGCCGCCCCATACAAAAAGTAATAGATTATTTCTAAAATATTCGAGAGGAAAATGTGTTAACCAACATGTGGCGATAAATAAAATAGGAGAAAAGACCTGCATAAGAGCTACACAGGTCACTGTTTTAAGAGAAGCTCTGTAACACTCTTGACCAATGCAGTACATCCATAAAAAGTCACGGTGGCTGGAAATCTGCCACCGTAGCAGAAACATATATAGAAGCCAGTTTGAATAACAAAATTGAGATTTCTAAAAAAATTATGAATTGTTCATCTGGTTCCAAAGTAATTGTGGAATCAACTTTTTAAGAAATATATATTTCTTCGGGAATATATATTGAAAGTAAATGTTCAAACTTCACCATGAATTTTTATTGGAATAAATGAAATTGTTTTATAATAAATAATTAGTTAACTTTGCTGAAAATAAATTCTTCAAAAGTAATGTTTTGTTTTTTTTGTGAATGATTTTGGCAGTGAAAAATATCATTTTTTTCGCGGTGAAAAAAATAATGTTTTTGGCGTTGAAAAAAAGAAAACGTTTACGCACAGTGGTACAAAATATGTACAGTGGTACAAAAATATGTTTTTGAGATATGTGTATCGAAAGAGAAGTTTCACACACTCCTCGTAAAGCGATCCCACTTACCTCTTTATTCACATCGCTCGTCTATTCGAAAAAGCATTGCCCTCAACGTCGTGGTCGTATCCGGAAAGCGCCACGCATTCACGTTCTCGGTAAGAGGTCAACTATCTCAATTAACATATATGTATATCATTTCACTGCGGTGATGAGCCTTGCTTGCTTCCTCTAGGTCAGTTTTACGTGCTCTGCAAAAAAATGAATCATCATCAAGTAATTGTATCGGTAACGGCAAGGCCAAACAATCACTTTCATATAACCGACTCGAGAGAAACAGTTGATTACATGGAGATTTTCGACAACACAGGTTCGCAACTAAAAAGCTGTTTGATCATTTTCAACTAATTTCCATGTGCTGAATACGAACAAAAATGTGATTTAACACAAAAAACTAAATTCTCTTCAAATTTAGCAAATTCTTCCCAATTTTTGGTATTTTTTTATCTTGGGGTTTCCAACTAAATTTAAAGACAAAATTACCATTAATTAATTGACATCAGTTCATTTAATATACAGGGTGTTATGTAATAAGTGTCCGATATTTTACAGGACGATTCCTCAGTTATTTATAAGGTAAAAAGTTCATATAAGCATGGGTCCGCAAGGCCTTCATTTTTGATATACAAGGTGTTAAAAAATTATTTTTATTTTGGTTTTTCGTAAATAATTTTTAAAATAATGTCGATATTAGGACGAAAATTGGTATTTGGGGATTTTTTAATATGATATATTCAAATTTGATCTTAGTTTGGCCGTCAATTGAAGGGGGCGCCGCCTACAGGTCTTTGTCTCTTTTGGGGAGTCACAGCTTTGTCGTACATGTATGTATCACATTTTCTAGAAAAAAAAAACGATTCCTCTATCATTTTTACGTGAAAAAGGTATGTTTTTCAAAAGTCGCTACAAGCAGCCGTTTTCGAGATATTTTGATTTAAATTAATCGATGCATGTGTTTGTCAAAAAGTGAAACAATTTTGAAAACTTTGTTTTTATTCAACATAGAAACATTTTAAACGCTAATTTTTAAACAACGGAACACTAGATATAAATCTAAATCAAAATCACAATAAATGTTCGAAATGTCCACCTCCTGCCTGATGCACGCATCCAATCTTCTTCTCATTGATTCGCGCACTCTTTGGAAAATTCCTGGAGTATTTTGAATCGCTCTACGAGAGTTAATTATTCGATTACTTAATTCTTCTTCATTTTGGATAGGTGTCTGGTAAATTAAGGATTTTAGATGTCCCCACAGGAAAAACTCCAAACTGTTAAGGTCTGGTGACCTAGAGGGCCCAGCTCTCCAGATGAACTGGGCGAAGCTGATGGAGAAGATTCCAAATAACAATAATTGAAAAAAGGGTCAATTTATCTTTTATTTTTATTTATTTTCGTACTACAACCGTTTGATAATATACAGGGTGTTATGTAATAAGTGTCCGATATTTTACAGGACGATTCCTCAGTTATTTATAAGGTGAAAAGTTCATATAAGCATGGGTCCACAAGGCCTTCATTTTTGATATTATTTTTATTTTGGTTTTTCGTAAATAATTTTTAAAATAATGTCGATATTTGGACGAAAATTGGTACTTGGGGATTTTTTAATATGAGAAATTCAAATTTGATCTTAGTTTGTCTCTTAATTGTAGGGGGCGCCGCCTACAGGTCTTTGTCTCTTTTGGGGAGTCACAACCTTGTCGTGTATGTATCACATTTTCTAGAAGAAAAATCCATTCCTCTATTATTTTTACGTGAAAAAGGTATGCTTTTAAAAAGATATTCGAGATATTTTGATTTAAATTAATCGATGCATGTGTTTGTCAAAAAGTTAAACAATTTTGAAAACTTTTTTTTTAATTCAACATATAAACATTTCAAACACAAATTTTTAAAGAACAATAAACAACGGAATACTAGATATAAATCAAAATCACAATAAATGTTCTAAATGTCCACCTCCTCCCTGTATGCACGCATCCAATCTTCTTCTCATTGATTCGCGCACTCTTTGGAAAATTCCTGGAGTATTTTGAATCGTTCTACAAGAGTTAATTATTCGATTACTTAATTCTTCTTCATTTTGGATAGGTGTCTGGTAAATTAAGGATTTTAGATGTTCCCACAGGAAAAACTCCAAACTGTTAAGGTCTGGTGACCTAGGGAGCCATGGTTGAGGCCCTCCCCGACCTATCCAACGGTTGCCGAAAGTTTGATCTAAAAATGCTCGCGCATGGATGGTAAAATGTTCCAGGGTACCGTCATGCATAAACCACATTCTATTTCGTAGTCTAAGCGGCACATCTTCCAGTAGAATAGGCAAACCTTCTTCAAGAAAATGACGATATCTCTCTCCATTTAATCTTCCCGGAATAAAAAATGGACCTATAAAATAATCTCCAAGGATTCCTGCCCACACGTTAAGAGAGAACTGTTCTTGGAGATGTGTTTCCTGTATCACATGGGGGTTTTCCTCTGACCACAAATGATTGTTGTGAAAATTGCGTATAGCGTCGCATGAAAAATTTGCTTCGTCGGTAAACAGGATTTGATTTTCAAATAAAGGATTTTGAATAAGGCATTGGAGAAACCAACGACAGAAGTTGATACGTAACGGAAAGTCACGAGGGAGTAGTGTCTGAACTCTTTGAATATGGTAGGGATATAGCAAATTATCAATGAAAATTTTCCATACCTGGAACATGAGAAATGTTTAACGTCACCGCTATTTTCCTGGAGCTTGTTTCCGGGTGTTCTCCTACCAGATTAAGAACTGCTTCCTCGGTTTCTGAGGTTCTTACTGTCCGATGTGCACCCGACAGTTTTCTCAAAACTTCCTGTTTCCCTTAACCGAGCGTGAATTCTTGAAAACGTTTTTGAAGTAGGAGTTGTGCGGTACGGATAACGCTCCTGATACAAACGTCTAGCCTCATATGCATTTCCGTTAGCAAGTCCGTATGTCAGCATACTTTTTCAACAAATAATCACAATAATAATAAATAAAACTATTTAACTATGCGTCAAGATATTATTTTTGACATGACAGCACACAAAAAACATTGGAATAAACTTACTAGCCTACTTGATACTTTTATTTTCAAAGAGTTCCCGAATCAATGAGAAGAAGATTGGATGCATCGATTAATTCAAATCAAAATATCTCGTAAACGGCTGCTTGTAGCGACTTTTGAAAAGCATACCTTTTTCACGTAAAAATTATAGAGGAATCAAATTTTCTTCTAGAAAATGTGATAAATACATGCACGACAAAGTTGTGACTCCCCAAAAGAGACGAGGGCCCCCAAAGATCAAATTTGAATGTCTCATATTGAAAAATCCCCAAATACCAATTTTCGTCCAAATATCGGCATTATTTTAGAAATTATTTACGGAAAACCAAAATAAAAATAAATTTTTAACACCTTGCACATAAAAAATGAAGGCATTGCGAACCCATGCTTATATGAACTTTTCACTCTATAAATAACTGAGGAATCGTCCTGTAAAATATCGGACACTTATTACATAACACCCTGTATACAATGCCAAAAAACCTAACTTTCGAAGAAAATAACTTCCAGAGTAAGCTAATGGAAACCAGAAACAACATGTTGCAAGCTTACCGCGCAGGCTCTGACATGCACGGGCTTGATTACATTTTTCACTTGTTCTCGCCTGTTCACACTTGTTGAGCCGGCGTCTCATGACGCGAGACTTGGCGAGCTCGGCTTGGAGATTGTCGAGTCTCACGTCGTGAGAACGGTCGAGACTTGACAAGCGTAAGCTCGAGGTGGCTCGACCGTTCCCATGAAATGTCGGTAATTTCCCACTCATCAAAGGCGCGAGGCTCGACTAGCTGGCTCGTGCTGCACATGCTATTCTCTCATCAGCGCATAGCTACCTCACCAGACAATGTATCCCTTCCTAGGCTCGTGTACCGACTTCTAGTCACTGATAGACGACGAGTCGGAGAAATTATACACGCCGTGAGACCGATCAGGCTCGAGATTGTACAAACCCCACTCATGTGCTCCAAGCAACTATACTTCGCGTACTTCGGACTAAAACTTGGAAATCAAAATACAGTTTGGCCGCCTCATGAAGTGTGTAAACGGTATTTTGGGGTCCTCCGAAACTGGTTCAAGGGTAAGAAAAAAGCTTTCCGTTATGGGATTCCTATGGTATGGCGAGAGCAAAAGAATCATCTTGACGACTGTTACTTTTGTTCATGCGAAGTGTATAATTACAAATGGAAGCATTCCATTTCATAACCCACTCTCCACTCAGCAATTCATCCCATTCCCCATGGCACAGATGAACCAGTACCCCCTGTTACTTTGGAAGATATACCTAGCTCCAATGAAGGTGAAGTCATACCTGAACCAGATGACGATTCAAGTTCGGACTTGATACAAGGCCAACTTTTTTCCCAGGAGGTGATGCATGATTTGGTAAGAGACTTGAATTTTCCCAAAGATGCCACTGAGTTTCAAGGCTCAAAAGCAGGAATTTATTGTTGCCAAGATTGTCTTTTTCATGGTTCAGACATCGTGAAGAGGAGTTCGTTCCTTACTTTGCCCAGGAAGACACGTTGGTTTATTGCATAGATGTCGAAGGTTTGATGGATCAATACAAAATCCAATACGATTCAACGCAATGGCGTCTTTTCATATAGATTCTCCAAAAAGAAGTCTCAAAGCAGCTTTGCTCCACAACGGCGGTTTTTACGCTTCCATCACTGTAGGTGATTCCGAACACTTGAAGGAAACCTACGAGAACTTGGAATTGATTCTTCGTAAACTTGAATATGAAGACCATGGTTGGCAAGTGTGAGGGGATATAAAGTCTTGAGCAAGCTGGATATACCAAATACCCTAGTGTCTATGGGACCTTCGAGACCGACAAAATCACTGGAACAAGAAGAGTTGGCAGCCGAGAGTGCTCACTGTCGGTCAAAACAATATCCTCCGAGAAACTTTGGTAACTCTCCTCTCCATATAAAGAGCTGGAGAGTATTTGGTCACCATGTTTCCAGGCCTCTCGGAGGCAAAATTGAAGGAAGGTGCCTTCTTTGGACCAGACATTAGAAGGCTCACGGCAACAGATAAAAAGTTGAATTTTGTAAACTAGTGTTATCCAACAATAATTCTCAATGTGCAATAATTAATTGTGTATTAAGAGCAAACAACACACCAACAACACACAAACAAAACACGAACAACACACGACCAACACACGAACAACACACACACAAACAACACACGAACAACACACAAACAACACAACAAAAACAACACACAAACAACAACAAACAACACACAACAACACACCAACAACACACAAAACACACGAACAACACACAAACAACACACGAACAACATACGAACAACACACCAACAACACACAAACAACACACGAAAACACACAAACAACACACCAACAACACACGAACAACACACAAACAAACACACAAACAACAACACACAAACAACACACAAACAACACACAAACATCACATCAACAACACACCAACAACACACCAACAACACAAGATTGATAGTTATTTCCCGTGCCGTTCCATGGTATGATGAGACTTCCACTAACCAAAGTCAAAGACAAAGTTAAAATCAAATGGTCAATGTCAAGTCAAAGAAAAAGTCAAAAATATTTATTGTCTCTTTCGTGAATACATTTCATTATGATGCTAATACTGTACTCTAATTAAAAAATTAATAAAAAATCATTCAATGATAAAGAAAATTGTATGCCCTGCAACTTTTCCAAAAACTTCAAAGTCATTTAGAGCATAGGAAACGAGATATTTACAAAAAACACTTTTTGTGACTTTTAACCTTGAACATCTTGACTCGCGTTCACGAAATTCTATAAGCACAAACAGAAATCTACGCAGGCAAGGTAGATAAACTAGTATTTGAAATTCTGAAAATAAAAATTACAAATTCTCATTGAAAGACAATAAAGCAAGTTAATCTTGCCTGAATAATTTGGAACCTTATGACGTTTTGAAGAAATGTTTTACTCTGTGGGTAGAATAGATCGATTGTTTCTTAGAATCAATTAATATACACGCTGGAGTTCCTACGTAATCGCAATCAAACAATCACACCAATTCATTCGAATAGGCCCAACCGATTTCATCATGTAGTTACCAGACGTTATTTTTCAGGAAGATAGTGTGTGGGTGAAGGCGGATGTGAACTGAAAATGCATATGTAGCCCATAACTCTAACAGCCTTCTTTACTGTCTAGTCTCGATGCAATCTCAATAAATGTTTGGTCGCTGTCTAATGTGACTAATATAAATCAATTGATGAGTAAGCCAGAAAGTTATGATTATATGGCGCAACGAATTCAATCAAGCCGTTCTACTTGCGAATGTGTTATTATTAGTCAAAATATCAGCTGTTCTTTGAAAGGCTGATCAATAGGTTCTCCGCGGAGAAAAAAGGAGAAGAATATTTTTGATATCTTCGATGTTTCTAGATTTCAGAAAGATCATTTTACTTGAGAAAATCGAGATATCGACGGAAATATTCGTTTTGAGGTCCCCTGAGACGATCAAGACCATTTCCAGAGTGAAGTCTGTCTGTTTGTCTGTCTTTCTGTAAACTTCCACGATAACTGCCGCCGTACGACCAATCGAGCTAAAATTTGGTTAGAAGATACAGTTTCTGCCCCGAATGCGACCGTTAGTTTTTTGATGTCATCTGTCAAACGGAAGTGTCACTATTAAGAAATGACAGAAACTATAGCGCACGGAACTTTACTTGCAATATGTCATTTGAAAGCCCTTGAAAAACTGTATCCAGAACAGTCAAAATTATTTTTTCTACGGACATCTGTCAAAAATATAAAAATTGCAAAGTTCAAAACTTTGCCATTTAATTATTCAAATTCGGCAGGGAGCACAAATAATTGACCGATCAAATTGACTTCGTACAGTCCTAAAAATGTTTTATCAACGTTTTATTTCAAAATAACCCCATTCTCCCGAGGCCCGTGCCGGTCAAGTTCTGGGGTGTTACACAGCTGATTTTTTTAGGATTCCTTCCAGTGATTTTCGAACGTGGTCTATCTCTACTGACGCCAAATGAGTTTTCAGAAATACGAGTTTATACAGTGACCGGCAGAAAGTGCGCATCATAAGCGAATTTTTTTTAATATAATATTTTGACAAATGTCGATACAAGCAATCGCTTCTGCATCAAAAGAAACCCCAAAAGATGTACAGTGCCGTTCGTCTTTTATTGTTTGGCGGGAAATTTAAAAAATTTAAAAATTATGTCTCAAAACACACTTATTTGGGAAAATATTGAAAAATGTTATTTGGAAAAGTTGTTTAGAACGACATTTTATAGCTATGTACGAGCTTTGAAAAAAATCTGAGATGAAAAAATAAAAATCAATTTTTGCCATAAAAAAAATTTCAATTTGGAAAAATACATTTCTGACAAAGAAAATCATTAGTTAAGCCCAAAAGTAATATTTTGAATAATATTTTGTAAAGATTCACCAGCTACTTCTATTTTATTCGAAGAAAATTTTAAATCTGTGGATTTGCCATGTGTTCAGCTGCTTCATAAGAGGTCACAGAAATATCTTCAGGACATTATAATCCCGATACTGTTTATTATTGACAAAGAACCATGTATCTACAGAATTTTAATATAAATTTTTTATTAGAACAAAAAATTTATTCAATTTTTTACATAATTACATTTTATAATAAAATTAGAAGCTGAAATAATTATAAACCAAACAATTTAATGCAAACTCGAAAGTTTGTAAATGTCCATTACTCGACGTGTCTACCCTACGTTCAATACATGTAGTTGTTCGGGATTTCATTTCTCTGGACACATTTCGCAGCATATGTGGTGTAATGTTATTGATACATTGTCGTTTTACTTCTTCTAAATGGTCGATATTACGAAATGGCCGATGTTTATAAACCCTACTTTTAAGGTACCCCCATGAAAAGAAATCCAAGGGCGTCAGATCTGGGGATCTTGCAGGCCACGGTTTTCTGAATATCGTCCTATCCATGTATGAGGAAAGTATTCGTTAAGCCACGCTCTGACTTCAAGGGTACTATGTACTGACGTCTTGTTGGAAAAAAATATCATTCCTTCTTTGCAGCGGTAATCCATGTAAGAAATCAAAAAACACATTATTTAAAAACACTAAATAATTTCGTGAATTAAGGTTGCCCATAAAAACGTAAGGCCCAACGATCTGTGTATCTAATATGCCGCACCAAACATTAGTTTTGAAAGAAAATTGACTTTTTGCCTCTATCTTCCAATTTGGGTTCTCATCAGCCCACCATCTACAATTCTGGAACTGACGTACCGTTTGATGTAAAAGTCGCCTCATCAGTAAATAAAATGTTTGTAGGAAAATGTTGGCATTCTTCAATCATGCCTTGGAACCAAAATGAAAAATCTAAGCGTGCATCAAAATCTCTATCGAGTAAGGTGTGGATGAATTTTGGTTTGTATGCACGAAATTTATTATTCTTCAAAATTCTTCTTATGGATTTTTCAGATATACCGGTTTGTTCCTGCCTCTCCGATAGTGCCAAACATTAAAGGTACCTTCCTCATTAGTGACGGGCTTACTATGTGGAATTTTGTAACGATTTTCTACACTGTCTGTAGCTTTGAATTTGTTTAAAATACGCAACACAGTAGATCCATGGATATTCTTATTTGGATATCTAGCATTGAATATATCTGCTGCTTCTCTGGAACTATGAAAACGCTCACCACATATTAAGACGAGCTCAATTTTTTCCTGCAAACTCAGCTTTTCTTGGGGCATCTCTAATTATTGTTAACACACAACAAAATGTAACTTTTACAATGAAAAAAACTATAGAATAAAGACGATAAAAACACCTGGATAAATAATAACACTACTAAATCGTTTGACAACTCTTAATAACACATTGTCATTATTAGTCAATTGTTTCATGGCCTCTTTGATCATGAGGAAATCTGTCGATGCACGCATCAACAATGATAATATTGTATGATTCCAACAATTTGCCAAAAATCAATTTATTTTTTGATTGAATAAAAAATTCAATTTGAAATTATGTAGATACAAGGACCTTTATTAATAATAACATATCGGAATAATTCAGTGACCTCTTATGAAGCAGCTGAATACATGGCAAATAAATCCATAGATTTCAATTTTTTTCCGAATAAAATAGAAGTAGCTTGCGAATATTTACAAAATATCATTTAAAATATTACTGTTGGCCTTACTAATGAGTTTCTTTGTCTAAAATGTATTTTTTTATTATGGCAAAAAATTTATTTTTATTTTTTTATCTCAGATTTTTCTCAAAACTTGTACATAGCTATAAAATGTCGTTCTTAACAACTTTTCCAAATAACATTTTTCAATATTTTCCCAAATAAGTGTGTTTTGAGACATAATTTTTAATTTTTTTTAATTTCACGCCAAACAAGAAAAGACAAACGGCACTGTACAACGTCTTTTGGGGTTGCTTTTGATGCAGAAGCGATTGCACATATCGATATTAGTCAAAATTTATTAATACAAGAATTTCCCATATGATACGTACTTTCTGCCGGTCACTGTATAGTTGATGTGAGGAGTGCTGTCCTGCGAAAATTAGCGTGAAAATCAAAGATATCAGCGTTTTTGTGAAATTTTTGTTTTCCAAAGGTTTTTTAATGAATTATTTGGTCCGAACCATTTTTGTGGCGATATGAAGGTTTACGAAATTATATTTTTTCGTATACGCTCCACAAAATGCCACTTTAGCGACCTTTAAGCGTCATAGCAACACTTCAGCGGACTCTTTTTGTTTACTCAGAAAACTTATTATTATTATCCAAAAAACTATAGATTATTTGAAAGTTTGTAGTGACAGCACACGTTTTCTTCAAAGTATTCTTTTGGTATAATTATTACATGAAAAATAAACACTAACATTTGACAAATGTGTCAATGATAAACAATCGCTTTCTGGATTTTTGCACATCTTCCTTACACTACCGTATGGATGGTAATTGAAAATATATGCACGGCGCGGCGAGGAAATATGTGTGGCATTTCTGTTCTGTTTATTTGGAAAGCTAATACAAACAAAAATTGTATTCAACACATACGCAAATGGCTTTAGCGGACATCATCTTCATATTCCGGACTCGGCTGGTCCTCGTAACATTGCGATTCGTCCGCTAAAGCCTCGCTTTGCGTAATGTAATTATTGAGTTTTTTGTTTTTCGGATACACTTGGGGGAAAATGATACACTATATCGCATCGTTTTCGGAGTTCCTCGACTTCTAGTACCGAATAGCTGGCGATTTCGCTGTTTTCCAATGTGAGTTTTGCCAACACACTGTTTTTATCAGTTTCGGTGGTTTGGTTTGGAGTAATAATGGCTTTTTCACGGTTTTTGTAACTGGGTAAACCATGATGGCTTTTTGTTTTCAATTTATCCACGCTTTTGTTGCAATCTGCACCTCCGTCGCTGGATTCTTCCATTGGGGGGGTCATTTATTGAACTTCTCCAGCAATTCAGCTGTGGTTGTTTGTGTCCTTTCACTTTTAATAAGCGAAATTGTTTTCACTTCGTGGGTTTTAAAATCCTAACCTCACTTTTTCACTCTGGCGAACCAATACGGTCGAAATTCCCATACTCGGCGGTTATCAAGGGTCACAATGGCTTGCAGTTTTCCAATGGGCAGATATCGTGTTAAAACACTATTTTCACTCTTTTTATACATTTAGATCACTTTCAGCACACTGTATTATTATTTTTAAGTTAACGAAGGAGTTTATAATGAACTTTTTTTTTATTGGTGCCCCTTTTTACCCATTTAAAGCACGCCTCAGCGTGTTTAAATCGAACTTTAAAAAACGCGCGTTTTTTAAAGGTAACCATGACAACATCAACAAATCGAGAAACGTAAAGTCTAAATGACAAATTTTTGATTATTGATCTGACAGGAGTACCTTGTAATGTCAAATAAAATATTACTCACAATTCGTTCATTTATATGTGCTCCTCCATCCATTTGATGAACTTTTCATATTCTTTTATATATATATATATATATATATATATATATATATATATATATATATATATATATATATATATATATATATATATCACTGGATTTTCGCGGTATTAACCGCGATTCTGCCTCACTATTAAAAAAAATCGATATTAGAATAATTCATTTTTGAGCTCTGGTGACAACAAATATTGATCTTTGGTAACAAATTGCAAATTAATGTTTTTCTCATTTCCATGACAACGAAAGGTATACTGATGTCACATCACGAATTCAACCTTCTTGCATTATTAGTTCTTATTTCTATTTTTTGTAGTAATAATACCAGTATATTTGATTTCAAAGTGCACCAATAAAAAAAAATAACGTAAAGTATTCGTGGATAACTGGTCTTAAAAACACTTGCCCTTTTTATCCACTTATACTTTAATATACTATTTCAACACTTTGGGGTTTATACGGCACTTTAAACTACTGAATTTCACGATATTCACGATATTGAAGCTCTACCAACTACAAAATGACAGAATTGCATTATTCATTGCCCTACTTGAAAAACTGAGGCTTTCTAACATGCTGATAAAGGTATATCTAAATTCAAATATCATATCACTGTATGTAGGGAGTTCAAAATCCCTTAATCCATCAATTTGGCATTTCCTATTTCCCTATATAGGATTTGAATGCGTTGACATTTAATTCTGACAGGACCAAGTGTATTGTCACACATACTCGTATATAATAGAAAGAGACAGAAAAAGAGGGGGTATAACGCTTTTTTCTTACGTGTCGATGTCTACCAGTCAACACCTACCGCAAGCTCCGCAAAGAAACTTTGCGCGACAAGCTTTTGAATCTATAACTCAAGGAATAACCTACGTCGCACATCCAAATCAATTATTTTTTACTTTTTAGCGCATTTTAATAAAAGCTTGTCTTTAAAAAGGTTTTTTTATAAATTATTTTGTGCTTTTTAGTAAGTACCCCTTAATCTATGGATTTCTGTTAATGCATCGTCATTATGAGGCCTTTTTCCTGTAAGTTTTGAGCTATCTACTTCTTTAATGAGGAGACCATCTAAAGATTAACTCGTCCGCCATCCTGGAGCTGCCATCTTAAATTTATGAATTCTGACAAAAAATCAATAATCTTCGACTAAATTCATAATCTCCGACTCCAAAAACCCCCACATACCAATATTGAATAGAATCGGAAAATAATTACAGAGATCGTCGGCCATCTTGGAGCCTCCATTTTGTTTTTTTAGCTAACAAAAATTCCGTAATGCATTGTCACGGGAACTATGAACACCTGCCTAATTTCACGTTAATCGGGCTACTAGAAGTGGGTCAAATTTAACTTGCAAGATTTGATTATACAGTGCGTTCCATAGGAATAGAATAAATTCATTTTCAGCGTTATTATGTATTTGTTTGAAAAAAAAAACTGAAAAAGTTCAATTTTTATTGTCAATTTGACAATTTACAATATGAAAATATTACCCCCTTGCACCCCCTCTGAATTATGAGCACCCCCTCAAAAACTTTAAATGAGAAGGGGGGTCGTGTGGCACCTTGTTCGAAAGGGGTTTTTCATTCTCTGTTCAGCAATATCAAGTTTTTCAAATTGGGTGCAATCATAACTGAGAAAATTCATTTTTAAAATGTAAAATTTTGATACTTTACGTAGAATGAGGGAAATAATGTCACATAATGTTTAGGGAGTATTTTTCAATTTATTTTACAATTAAATTAAATGTTCAAAATGACCACCATTCACTTCTTGACAATAAGCAAGTCGATCTTGGAATTCTCGTACAACAATTTGTAGGACATCAGGGGTTATGTTGTTGATTTCTTCGGTTATCCTAACTTTTAAATCTGCAATATTATCTGGTCTATTGAAATATACTTTTGATTTTAAATAACCCCATAAGAATTAATTGAGAGGAGTCAAATCGGGGGATCTAGGCAGCCATTCAATCGTTCCAGGTCTTCCAATCCACTTATTGGGAAAAACTTCGTTCAAATAATATCTAACAAAACGTTTGTAATGCGGTAGAGCTCCGTCTTGTTGGTACCAAATTGATCTATCTATTGCATTTGGATCATCAACATCAGGAAAAAGTCTTTTTAATGTAAGCTGTAAAAAGTTCATAAAAAAATCTAGATAAACCTCACCATTAACTGTGCCTTCAAAAAAATAAGAGCCAATAATTTTGTTGTTAATGATACCAGCCCAAACGTCAACTTTTTTAGGATATTGTGTGTGAGCCTCACACATCCAATGAGGATTTTCTCTGCTCCAATATCTACAGTTTTGTCTATTAACCGTTCCATTTAAACGAAAAGTAGTTTTATCAGAAAAAACAATTTTGTTTATGAACTGCAAATCTGCTTCTATTCTGTCCATCGTCAATTCACAGAATTGTTGCCTTCTATCAGAATCATCCTCATTTAACTCCTGAACCAACTGAACTTAAGGATGGTATTTTCTTTATGTAAAGCTCTCAATATCGATGATTTACTCACATCATTGTCGGCGGCAAGTTGTCTATTTGTCATGTGCGGATTTTCATCAATCGCTAACTGTACATCTAACTTTTTTCCTCGTCCAATTTAACATTTCGACCTGGTTTTTGAATAGTTTTTACATGTCCAGTTTCACGAAATTTTGTGTCTATTTTGCTTACTGTAGACAATGAGACGTGTTGACCAGGGTACTTATTATTGAACATTTCACAAACTTACTTTTGAGTTCTTGTTTTATTACCGCATCCATTCATAATTAAAATGTATATTCTTTGAGTTTCGGATAAATGAGCCATAGTTAAATCAAATACACACAAAAATATTTTTCAAACCACATACGTGTGTCAGCAACTTATAAATATCAAAGAAACAATAGTCTACTAGATTGACATTACATTATTTATGTGGGTTTTGTGAATAATTTTTTGGTGTCTTGAACGACTTTTTCCCGTTTAGCAAAACCGATAGGACCTGATTATTTCTTATGGGGTTATTTAAAATCAAAAGTATATTTCAATAGACCAGACAATATTGCAGATTTAAAAGTTAGGATAACGGAAGAAATTAACAACATAACCCCTGAGGTCCTACAAAATGTTGTACGAGAATTCCAATATCGACTTGCTTATTGACAAGAAGTGAATGGTGGTCATTTTGAACATTTAATTTAATTGTAAAATAAATTGAAAAATACTTCCTAAACATTATGCGACATTATTTCCTTCATTCTACGTAGACAAAGATTGTCAATATTTTCCTTTTTCAAAATACATTTTCTCAGTTATGATAACACCAAATTCGAAAAACTCAATATTGCTGAACAGAGAATGAAAATCCCTTTCGAACACGGCCGCCCTTCCCATTTAAAATTTTTGAGGGGGTGCTCATAATTCGGAGGGGATGCAAGAAGGGAGTTATATTTTCATACCGTTAATTATCAAATTGACAATAGAAATCGACCTGTTTCGGGTTTTTTTAAACAAATACACAATAACACTAAAAATGAATTTATTCCATATCTATGGACCGCACTGTATACAGGCACCGGGACAGGTGAAACTAAACAAAAGTTTGTAAAATGAAAATGGATTGGCTGAAAACGCCCAATTCCACAAAAATAATGGTTCATTTTCGTATAAATATGCCATTATTTCTAAAAAGTTTTAAATTAAAAAGTTATGATGGTGTCAGTGAAATCGTTTTCTGTAGGTATTTATAGTATGTGCATTTGAGAAAAATGTTTGGCTTTGTTTTCATTGAAAAGGCGAACAATGGTATTAGTGTTTCAATACATTAAATTCACATGAAGAACTTTACTTATGCACAGGTATTGGTCTAGACAGAATATTATTTTTCCACCAAATATGACTTCTGGGTAATGATTGGCTTCCTATTTCACCAATGTGTGAAAATTGGTAAATTGAAAATTTGAGATGTGGAAATCACAGGCAGTTGATTTATCAATCTAATTATGTTCCTCAACCCAAGCAGATGATAGTGGAAAGTTGAAAACCTCCAATGACGGACAGAATTTGATTGAAAAGCTTTCGTAACTGAATTATTTGACTGAATTAATTCCACATCTAAAAGAGTGTTTCGATTTCCAAATGTAACTTTTCCTCAAAGTCAAGAAGTAGAGACAGTTTTCCCGAAACTATTATATTTTTTTCCTTGTTTCAAAATTATCACAGTTCAATGTTCCACCAATCAATGTTCCAAGATGTTTATTTTTACCGTTATTTCACGTGATTAGAGTTTAACATAAATTACTATGGACAACATTTGTAGTACCGTTAATTATCATTCACTGTTGAAAATTTAAATCGGTTCCCAAATGACCAAGATGACTAAAGCTTTCCTGGATTCCACTGAAGGACATTTTGATGACGTCCATAATTCTTTACGGCAAACCTCATGAAAAAAAAACCGTGGTGCGGCCAGTCGTAAAGGTAAATTTTAGAATTTATTTATTGATTCTGAAATTGCCATCAATTAAGATAGCAAATCATGTAGTCTAGACGAGAAGTGAATTTCCTGTGAAAAATCGTCTTCTAAAACTATGAGCGATGGCTCATTTGATTCAGGATGTCATTCTGGGAAAGACGTATTCTTCGATTTTTTCCGCCGCCCAAAATTTGCTATTTTTTTTAACAAAATAAAAATAAAAACGGCCTTAGTTTTTGGCAATAAAAACCATTGATGATAGAGAAAATAAATAAACATATTCTTGAAAAGGAGGAAATTTCCCAAAAAAAATTATAGTATCATCTGAACACTTAAAAGAATAAAATTTCGATGGGAAAAATTTTTTTCATTGAATTTTGCTTTTATTAAAAACCGAATTATTGTTTACAGAATACTCCATAGTTTTTCAGCTGGACACATTTAATGTGTACTAATAATATAACTATAAAATTATTTAAAGTTGATTATTTTGTTGTAATAAATTTCTAAAGTTAACAAAATATGAGAAATCGAGTAAATATTCAAAAAAAATTAATGATATAATTATCAGTTTTATGTCTGATCAAGGCATTTCACAATGTTTTAAAAAATAAAACGCTTTGTTTATGAAATATTTATAAACAAATATTTTTCAAAAATAGTTCTTTGCATTAGGTTGCTAAGAGTTTATTTTGATTAAAACTGAAAATTTTTCTTACATTTTTTTATTGTTTTATTATTTAATAATATATTGGGAATTTTTCTCTTTAAAATTCATATTGTTATTCTTTACCAATAAATTTTTTTTATAATTAATTGTTTATTCAGTTAAAAACAGTTTGTCGTATATGGTTGTTTTTGTTATTTTTTGTGCCATTAAAAAAATATAATGCCAGTCAAAGTTTGTTTATAACTAATTGTTAAATAAATAAACAATTACATTATTTATAAAAAAAAGTTTTTATAGGTAGGGAATAACCAATTGAATTTGAAAAAAAATATCTTAATATATTATTTTAATAATAAAAAAACATTAATTTTTTTTAAGAAAAATTTATTTTATTTGTAATAAATCTTAGAACCTAATGCAAAAAAACAATTTTTGAAAAATATTGAACTTACCCATTTGTTAATAAATATTTTATAAACAAATAGCGTAATTTTATTTTTTTAAACGTTTAAAATGATAAATATAAAAAAATAAAAAAAAAAAATTTTAAATTAATTATTTTTTTTGTTAACTTTAACATTATTAAAAAATATCAACTTTTAAACAATTTTATAAGTGATATTATTGGAAACATAATTGATTAACAATAGCCTCACATTATCAAAATTTAATGAAAAATGTTTTTCAAACGAAATTTTATTCTTTCCTTAAGTGTTCAAATAATGTACTATATTTTTTTTATTTCCAAATTCATATTTAATAGAATAAAAAAAATTATGTGCATTGCTCTCTCTCTCTCTCTCTCTCTCTCTCTCTCTCTCGAAGTGCTGTACTCCTGCCGTAACGCCCGCGAGAAGCCCTATTTTCAACGTTGAATTAAAATTATAAATACTTGAGTTAGAGTTCCGGGAGACTTTTCCATGGGAAATTTTCTCCTCTTCAAGAATCCGTTTTATTATTTTTTCTATCATGAATAGTTTTTGAGGTATTGCCAAAAAACTAAAGCCATTTTTTTTTTTTTAAATAAGTCTTTCTCAGAATGACATCCCGAATCGAATGTGCCATCGTCATATTTTTAGTAGACTTGAACGATTTTTCGCAGAAACTCACTTCTCGACTAAACTAATGTGTCCGAAAAAACGGTTTTATTTTCAGGGGTAATATAATAAGTGATATGATTATTACCGATAATTTTTTGGAATATTAATGAATTGCAATCCCAAAGCTGAAAATACGAGTCCGCAGAACGAATATTTTCTTGCACTGGGATAACCGAAGAATTGATATTTCAAAAAATTATAGTTTATTAATCATAGCACGAATTATATTTAGGACGATTTAAATTCGATTTAATATATATATATATATATATATATATATATATATATATATATGTATATTTTTATGATAAGAAATATTTGTTCAATGCAAAAAAAAAGTGATATAATGATACTTATATATCACATAAATACCTGCTGTTTGTTTTGCAATTTTTCTGTACATTTTACTTTTCTGGAACCTTGTACCATGTTCTAGTCAACGCACATGTCTCAAAAGTTTAGCAATGGAGTTTCTCTATTGTCATAAGTATGTTACCAACAATACATTCAATGTGCACAACCTATAAAAAAATATAGAAATAAAAATTCATGAATAAACTTTAGATCTCAAGTAGATAAAAATAATATTCAAGTTGGAACATCCTGTATGGTAAAATCAAATCAGAAAGAAACATGACAGCGACATGTCAAAACATTTTGATGGAAAATGATTAAATATAAAATTTTGAGTATAGAAAATTGTCAAATATGAATTTTAACAAACTCTGTATATAACATGTAAGCTATAGAAATGTAAATTGTAAATAAAATCCTTAGAATAGTTTAGAATAAGAAAAAGTGAGCAAAAACCTAAAATTTGGAGAATAAACAAAAAGTGAGGGTTGCCAAGAAGAAAAATAACAAGCTTTGAGAGGATGAAAAATTTATGTTTGGAAAGAAGACCGTAACAAATTTTGATAATCAATAAATGTGTACAAGAAGAACGGAAGTAAATCAACCATTAGACAATATAAAACATATCCAGAGACAAATAGCAGTAGAAACTATCAAGAAAAAACCACCCACCTTCAGAATACAGCCCAAGTCTTATCCGTGACGTTGCCAATAACAAGGGGACCTTTCCACAGTGAAGCTACAAACTTCAATATCCGAAGAACACTTCCAGGATTTACGAGAACACTCAAGAGAAAGAATAAGGTACTTTTTAACCCAGAACTAAACAAAGTGAGCGAATTTGTGTCAAGACACTTCTTTCGGGTATGATGATGACTTTTATTCGCTGATTTGAACATTATTTCATAGTCATAGTTTTTGACAACTTTATTTCACTGGTTGGTAAAATTATTAAAATTAAGATAGATTTCGCAGGCTAGGTATTTTTTAGGATTCTTTTGAATAAAAGAAACATCATTTTACTATTTTCTGGATTCATTATTTATCTGTTTGATCACATAACCACAAATCTTTCCATAAAACAGTACATTGAACTCTGACTTCAAGCAGAGCAACCAGATGGCACCACTGAATCCTACCATGAGAAGGAAAAATATTATGTTTCCATAGACGTACCGACTGAGTTGGGATAAGGTAAAAGAATACAGGTAAAAGAGTATTTGAGAAAGGGTAAACAACATAGCCGGATATTTTATTGCTTTTCAAAAATTTCAAATAAAAATAAATCATTCAATCTAACGTATCATAACAAATATTTTATCATGACGACTAGTTATTAATAAAATAAAAAATAATAAAAATCAAAATTATAGAAACAAATAACAATAATAATAATAGCAGCATCATAATAATATATATATATATATATATATATATATATATATATATATATATATATATTTATATATATACTAGCTGACCCGACATACGTTGCCTGTCCAAATGCTTTTGACTCCTTCCGCTTCCTGTTGTCCCGTTATATCGTTTTCCCGTTATCACATTTTCCTGTTATTTCTTTCTTTCTTTATCCCGTTATCCCCTTATCCTGTCATCCCGTTTTCCCGTTTTTTCGTTATCCCGTTGTCCCATTTTCCTGTTATCCCGTTTTTTCTTTATCCCGTTATCCCCTCATCCTGTCATCCCGTTATCCCGTTTTTTCGTTATCCCGTTTTCCTGTTATCCCGTTTTTTCTTTATCCCGTTTTCCCGTTATCCCCTTATCCTTTCATCCCGTTTTCCCATGTTTTCGTTATCCCGTTATTCCCGTTTTTTCTTTATCCCGTCATCCCGTTTTCCCGTTATCCCCTTATCCTGTCATCCCGTTATCCCGTTTTTTCGTTATCCCGTTATTTGACGTTTTATGTCACGTCACACGGAAACGCGGGCGAACGGGATAAAAAGAATCCTATGTCCGTCTCCTGGTTCTAAGCTACCTCCCCACCAATTTTCAGCCGAATCGGTTCAGCCGTTCTTGAGTTATAAAGAGTGTATAGTCCATCCAATATCAATTGCAGAAGCTGTTTCTATAGGGAGCAAATAAAAACTCACTTCGCTAACACGAGCGTATATGAGAAGAAACAGAACGAAAAATAATGTGTACTACTCGTAAACATTCGCCGTCGGCGAAGGGAAGATCAAAAGAGCCGATAGTCAACGTGGACTTGAGTGACTTCTGTCACCGATTCGTCTGGGCCAATCAAAACGGACAACAATGCTTGGGGGTGTGTCTATACGATGGGAGGTCATAAATCACGCGTTATATTTGTGTTTTAATAGCTCTGAAAGATTAAATTTGTATAAATAAAAGCTTGTCTTTAATTTTTTTTCATTTTTCATAATTTATGAAGTATTTTTAAAATCTTAAAATATCTAAATAAAATTAGTTATCTCCGCTACTGCTGCTCACAGGATTTCGCCGCAAGACTTCTTTATGCTTCTGCAATTGATATTGGGAAAACTTATAACTAATGATTTTCTACTATGTGAATTTAATTTATACTTCAGTCTAAATAACACATACTAACATAAACACGTAGAACGCTCGGAACTGGAGCAAGATATAGATATACCGACTATCCCTCTACACAGGAATGGACAATGCTTAGTAGACGATAGTGGGGACGCTACGAAGCATCGCACAAAGAGGAGACCGAGAACGTGTATCGAGTTTGAAATCACAACGATTCTAAAGAAGTTTCACTTCAATACACAAATAATTTGCAATAAAATAATATTGCGGCTATAAATTGTGATGTAATGTGAGCTATCCTATCTTTCAAGTTAAATCAAACTGCACACGGTGTGCAAATTTGATTGAAATCGGTTAAGTAGGTAGTTTAGGAGTCCATCGCGGACAAACAACGTGACGCGTAATTTATATATATTAAGAAATATATATCAGAAAAACAAACTACTATTATGACAGTGTTTCTGTTGGTACAACCGATTTGTTCGAGATTTTGAATACATTTTATTTATGAAGTCTTTAATATTATCAGTCACATCCGCCCAATCCAAAACCATTTTTCGTTCAGCAGAAAAAATATGAACACAATGAACTCACACTAAAGGAGACTTGGGTGAGTCCATCGTGACTACGTATGTAAATGAGTAGTAATAGGTGCTGTATGAAATTGACGAGACATGATTAAAGTGTATTACAATCGACCATTGAGACGCTCTGGAAGTGGCACCCAACAATTAACATCCACCATAATATTAATTAACAAGTATAATTCATGCAACGCTAGCGACAGTACTGTACCGCACCTTGGAACATATAAAAAAAGTTATTGTTAAAAGGCTTCAACCCTTAAGCTATTCTACCATCCCTCGATATTCATGTTTTGTGTTGTGGAGACTCACAGTGACCACAAAGCAGGAGTAAATGAACTTATAATTTTGAAGATATGTATACGATGTTTAGCTAAAAGTGTTTACCAAATATATTTTTTTTTAATTCCTTTCCAAATATCATTCGTAGAGAAACTGATTCTAAATAATGCAGCTACTCTGGAAATGTTTTTGTGAGTTAACGTTCTGTGCTCCAGGAAGCCACTTCTTGCAATCCTAATACAATTTCAAAAAAAAAATTACTTTATCTTCCTCCATTTCCACCAACGATTCTTTCACAACAATTTTTTTAAATCTCTCAAATCCAGTTGAAAAATAATTTTAGCTGCGACTTGATTCTCGTCTCTTTTCTCCAGACTGTTTGTCATCATTCTAAGTCCAGGAAGCACTATAAGAATATACAGTGCTCGTCTAAAGTCCGTTCCCCCCCTACTAATTTTTGAACCACCTGGTATATCGCAACGAAATTTAGAGGGCTTAAATAGGAGATAAAAACCTACTTTTTCATGAACAGCTAAAAGTTTTAAAGTGACGGCTGAGCGCCATATTCAATAATTTTTTTAAATAGAACACCCCGTATATTATTCCATATTCGAAATCTGCTCATAATTCTCAACAGTTTTCTCTACTACACTTTATTCCTAAATTCAATTGTTTTCGAAATATTAACGTTTGAAAAGTGACATTCCGGTTTAAAATGAAGTATGGATTTTGGTCACTTCCGGTAAAACATTTTGCTAACTAAACGTTGTTATTAATTTGTAGTTAAATCTCTTAATGAATTCGACTAATAAGAGGCGCAAAGAGAGTTTATTAAGGATAAACAGTACCGCTTACCGGAAAATCTCGAAGCCTACGAATGTGTTCTGTAAATTCACAATCCAAACAAATTAGTTAGCTGAAAAATTATAATTTATTTTTGAATAACACTTTTATTTGAACCCAACAATTATTTCATCATGGCCCCCTCCTAAATCTTGACAATAATGTGCCCTATTATAAGTAGCTTCTCTAACGTTGATGAAAGTCTGTTCATCTATTTCTTCACATGTATCTATTATTCCGCGTTCTTCTATTGTTTGGCATTCAGTGGCGTAGATTTTTGACTTCAGATATCCCCAAAGAAAAAATCTAGAGGTGTAAGATCCGGAGATCTTGGTGGCCATTCTGTACTTCCCCTGCGACCTATCCATCGCCCGGGAAAGTTTGTATCGAGGAACTCTCTAGCCATGCTATCGAAATGGGGAGGTGCCCCATCCTGCTGAAATGTGATTTCACGATTTTCAAACTCTTCCTGATTGTTTAATACAATTTGTCTTATTCGAGGTTCAATTTCAGTTTCTAAAAGATTTCTGTAAAGAACTCCTGTAAGATTGCCGCTGATGAAAATCGGTCCAACAACGCGATTGCCCAAAATCCCCGCCCAAACATTCACCTTTTTAGGAAACTGGGTATGCCCCTCTCTAAAAATATGAGGATTAGTATCACTCCAGTATTGTACATTCTGTTTCTTGACTTTTCCATTAAGAAAAAACGTGCATTCGTCTGCGAAACATACACGTTTTAGGAAGCCCCGTTCTCCTTCAATTGTTCTTGTTAACCACTCACAAAATTCAACCCTCCGGTCTGGATCATCCTCCGTGAGAGCATGCAGGATTTTAATTTCATAGGGATGAAACTTTTATTTTTCGGGCACTTTTTGAACTTACTTCACAGGATTCAGCAACTGCAGACGTCGACTGAGTCGAATTGATTACCATTTCAGCAACAATTTCTACCTTTTTTTCTTCTGAAAGAGGCGGTCTTCCTGATCTTGGAGCATCTTTCAGCGTACTAGTTGCTTGGAGCTCATTTAAAAGTTTGCGCAAGTATGACCTCGAAATAGGATTCTCGGGATTCTCATTAAACATCCGGACGGCTAGATGATAATTTCTTCCAGCTTCTCCAAATATCAAAACTGCTTCAAATTTATCGTCTAAACTACGAGCCATGATCACACTTTTCATAAAAGGATTTAGGCGCTCAACGGACTATTTGACAGTTAGCAGTTCAGTTTGACAGTAACAAGATGTCACTAGCACTAGAGCATTCGCGATGGTCGCTTCTCGATCCATTCGACGATTCTATGGCGTTACCGTTACGTTTGCCAGTCACGTGATGAAACAGTGAGCGGGTTATTGTATTCGTAACAATATTCTTTCTGAGTAATTGAGTTCATCTGATGTTCTGATCATAGTTCGTTCTCAGAAATCTACACTTTGAGCTTTGTAAAAAGAAATAAATTCAATTTAATATATTGGGTGTTATTAAAAAGATATGTTTACAAAAAATTGCAATGCGATATGTTTACAAAAAATTGCAATGCCCTGTATCTCGGCCAAGAAGCACTTCAGACCCAATGTTCATAAGGAATGTTTGTTCTAAATTAACCATGATCATGATTAATGATTGTTAAAATCATTATCAGGGATTTCTGACGGGCAAACTTTTGAATGGGGCGCTTGTGGGAACAGTGAATCACCTTTTTTTAGGAGCCATACATCTTTGTGACTACTTTAAGCACTCCCTATCAATTCACTTGATTACGAAAAGAAATATTGAATTGTGTATATTTCCCATTGATAAATGTATCTATTGTCCTTTTTTTTAAAAGTACACAATGTGTGTGTTCCCAAGAATATATATGAATTAAAGCTGAGTACATATTGGATCAAGAGTTCTGAATAAAAAACACACAATCAGAATCCAGGAAAACATGTATAATCAACTGTGATATCACAAGTATCCTTTCTACGTCACGAATTCGTTTCAAAACGTCTTCCATATCTTTCCCACTTTTCTGGTTAGTTCTAGTAGAACTAAAATGATCACTCCACTCCGTTATCCCTATACGTCAACGAATAATAAATTATGGAAATACGTGCAATAAAACTGAGTTCTGAGGAAAAATTTAACCGCACTTTCACCTATCACTAGCATCCAATTTAGTCCGGTCAATTTAGACATAAAAATAGTGGTGAAATAACAAAAATTCCCGGAGAGCCAAATATTGGTGGAGAGCTGGTTTACCATTACAAATGAAGTTTTAAAAATCCCCATCGATCCTATGTGTGCTACAAAAGTTATTCGGGGTCAAAGGTCAAAATTTTAGGTTTTTTGGATTTTTCTCGAAAGCGGTGAGTTTTATCAAAAAAAAACCTCAAACCAAAGTTGTAGATCTTAAAATTATCTACAAAAATGGTCTCATGTTTTTTTCCTAAGAGTTCCCATTCCTGAGATATCGCGATTCTAAGAGTCACATTATACATGATATGCACATATAAGCCACGTATATACATAATCAGGCACTTAAGACAAGTATAAATACCTATTTGTGTCTCTTTTATATATGATACTATTCTGAAAACATTTATTCAAAAGATAGTCAGTCCCTAACTGAATCCCCTCTACCCACGTGGCCTTGAAAAACATATGGCTATTCTATTGTCCGTAGGTCTCGTTCATATACCTGTTTCTTTTAGTGCTAAAGGTTCAGTTCAAGTGAGTATACGTACTTATTACAAGCGTCTACCATTTAGGTTATTTGTGCTATTTCATAGCTCGAAAACATGTCTCAGTTTTGCTTTATTTGCAATAAACTTTTAACTGAAGATGAAACAGTTGTGGTTGATCGTGGAATGCCAACTTTAATCGAGGCTAGTGTCGCGAGAGGTGATGAGTTTACTGAGTATTTAAGAATTCAAAAATCCGTTACAATACACGAGGATTGCAGAAAATCATACACCCGGAAAACTTCAATCGCTGCAGTAAAAAGACAACGTGAGGAGGATCAGGCTAGTACTTCAAAAATGAGTCCACCTCCTACTAGAACGCGAGTAAGTGAATCAAATTTTTGTTTAGAAAAATACTGTTTATTTTGTGGCAATGAAGCCAATAAGAAACTGAGAAAAAGAAAGCACAGCATCGTCGAAAAATAATTTATAACGTGACTACACTAAAATTCAAAGAATCCCTGTTGAAATTAGCTAAATATCGTTCTGATGATGTTTCAAAGGCTGTTCTTGAACGTATTAATTTTGAGTATGATTTAGTCGCTGCTGATGCAAAATACCATGACAGTTGTTACAAATCTTTCTTAAAACCTAATACTGGTGGTAAAATTGCCGTCCACAAGATGAAACTGTAAACTCTGCGATGGAGAAAATTTTTCAATTCATAAAAACGAGTGATGATTGCCAGTTTTCGTTGGATGAATTGAAGAATGGAGCTTTAGATGACAGAACTATAAAAATATGATTGAAATTGAAGTATGGCAGTAGAATTATTATCACAGAGAAGCCTGGAAAATCAACATTTATTTGTTTTATTGACAATTACTGTGCTGTGTTCTCCTGCGTGTACCAATTGCCAAGGTCAGTCTTGCTCAAATATCCAGTTGAGTACAATAGAGGAAGATTCCTGTGATTTTAATGAAGAGACCAATGACTCAGCAACATTTGAACAATTTATGAACATCCAGCAAGAGGAAGAAGAAGAAATCGAAGAAGACATGACTGTTGAAGTAGACTTTCAAGAGTATGAATCTGATTAAAATATCTAAAGAAATCAAAACAATAGTTAACCCAATAATCAATAGCAATATCAATAATAAGGTAATATCTAGAACTTGACGGGTTCCCTTAAATTATCCTAAAATTGTCATGATAGTTAGTGGAGTAGGCCTACAGGGGAAACCACGGTAAAAAAAACGCGCCGAGTACACTACCTCACAGGTGGCGTGGAAATGTGTGCATATCATGTATAATGTGAGTCTTAGAATCGCGATATCTCAGGAATGGTAACTCTTAGGAAAAAAATTATGAAGACCATTTTTGTAGATAATTTTAAGATCTACAAGTTTGAGGTTTGTTTTTGATAAAACTTACTGTTTTCGAGAAAAAACCAAAAAACCTCAAATTTTGACCTTTGACCCCGAATAACTTTTGTAGCACACATAGGATCGATGGGAATTTCCAAAACTTCATTTGTAATGGTAAACCCCAGCTCTCCACCAATATTTGGCTCCCCGGGAATTTTTGTTATTTTAAATGTCTATATTGACCGGACTAATTGTTGTGTCATGGCAGTTTTCTCGAAGTTATCTTCAATGTATGTTTTTAACCCCGTATTATACTTGCCGAAAAACGTTTTTAGAATGTTGAGAAACGAACTAATTCCACTATACTAAGAAGCGAAGGAAATTAATGAGTGATTTTGCTTTTTTATGGATAAATGTCGGCAAACACAACTTTTGTAAAAAACCATGCGGGAGACCTACTCAGTATATTGAATGTGCATGTCTTGAGATACCTATTCACAGAACAAAGAGCTCCCAAGAAATCACCCGCATCATCATTATCGAAAGTTAATTAAGATCACTCCCATTCATCCTTTTATTATTAGCAGGTGTTTAGTTGAAAAAAGTCGCACTTGTAAAATCCCAACAAAAAAGTTTCGTAACATCGAACAGCTGTATGTTAAATGTAAGACAATCAATTAATTGCTTATTTTATCAATAAAACATTACCGTTTACCTGAGTTTCACATTAGCGGTGTTAAAAATGTTGAAACTCGAGAAAAAATACATTCTAGGGTCGCTATTCTTGAAACATACGTAGAAATTTTCATGCGACTAGAAAAATATGCTCCGATGAAGAATATGTAAGGGAAAAGGGAAGACAATCCATATTGCTATAAAAATATTATGGTGCATTTATGCAACACCAATTAACAAGTATCAAGGAACAATTAGCAATTATGAGTTGAACTCATCATTTTACAATGGCCGTGTTTATGCCCACAAATAACAATTAACAAGTAGAAAATTGGCCAACATTTTCTTATACCCTTATTACACTATGGTAGCTGAAATTTAAAACAAATACGCGTTCGCGCGACACTATTTTGTTGGCTTTTTTAGACTTGAAAATAAATAGGACTTGTTCAATTTTTTTTCCTGAATCGAGGGGATTTCAAGCACGTTTGTGGAAATGTCAGGTTGGCCAACATAATAACCTGTCTGTTGGACAAATAAATGAAATACATCACATAATTTTGTTTTGTTTAGTATGACAGAAAAGAAGAAAAAGTCCAGTAACTGGTAAGGAAAAAGTTGAAACAAATAATCCAGGTATACTAAATTACTTAATTACTTAAGGTAAATGTCAATTTCCCTTATGTTTGCAGCTCTGAAATTACTGTCTGTATCAATCATTAAAAAAGGCATGGTGTAATTGGTTTCGTGCACATTTGACAGATAGTCGACAGTGGAGGTAAAACAACTTCACTTTTCCGATTTGTTTATGTTGGAGAGTGGAACATTTTTACCGATTTCAAAAAGAATTCAGTAGTTGGATTGCATATGTTATTGTTTAATTCGTAGACGATTGGGAATTCAAAATAAGGGACACTCCCTCTGGTGATACGGACATTGTTTACTTTTCCAAACATTATTGTTTATATGATTTTAGCCATTGTTTACCTAAAACTTTTCGAATCTCTTGTGATTGTTGACATTTAATGAAATTCTTGTTTACCTGGTAAACGTTCTGTTGACTATTGTACGTCCTCGAGTGAAAAAATGAGTGATTCAAGTTCAAATCATTATTGTTGTGTACCTCAATGTGACTCTTGGCAAAACGATACCGTTGTACTGCAATAAGTTTTCATCATTTTCCGTGAGAAAATGAACGTAACGTTTTGGTGCAGACTAATCTAGGATTGAGCGAGTCTATAGACATATAGACAGACGATAGGCTCTTGAAGAAGAAAACAGTCCCTTCCCAAAATCTTCCTGTATTGTCTGTGGCCAAGAAAAAAAGTGAAAAAGATAAACTTTAAAGAGAGTTGAGAGGAAAGAAAAGAAAGTTAAGAAGAGAAAAAATATATTATTCAACATACCGATCATTATTCATACAGTATGGAAAAATAGTGACTATATATGTATATCTAGGGATAAGGACACATTGTTTACTTTTCGAAACATTAATGTTTATATGATTTTAGCCATTATACACTTAAAACTTGTCGAATCTCTTGTGATTGTTGACATTCAATGTCATTCTGGATTACCTGGTTTATATTATGTTGACTGTTGTACGTCCTCGAGTGAAAAAATGAGTGATTCTAGTTAAAATCATTATTGTTGTGTACCTCAATGAGACTCTTGGGCAAAACGATCCCGTTGTGCTGGAATAAGTGTTTATCATTTTCCGTGAGAAAATGAATGAACGTACGGGTGCAGACTAATCTAGGATTGAGTGAGTCTATAGACAGAGGACGGGCTCTTGGGGAAGAATACAGTTAGTTCCTTCCCAAAATGTTCCTGTATCCTGTGAGGCCAAGAAAAAAAGTGAAAAAGGGAACCTTCAAAGAGAGTTGTGAAGAAAAAAAAAAGAGTTAAGAAGAGAAAAAAGAGATATTATTCAACATACCGAAGATTATTCATAAAGTATGGAAAAAGAGTGACTTTATATGAATATCTAGGTGATAAGGACACATTTTCACAACATCTTGTATGTTTTAGATAAATAAAAAAAAACTGTTTTTGTTAGTTTTATTTTCAAATCGAATATTCACAAATAATGTGTAACATTTCTTCAAAATATTCCACAACAATAATTCCTAATGACTTCACTAAGCTGTCCAAAAACTTCGAAAAAAAAATTTTTTGCAAGTAAATTAGAACAACTTTGTCTTCTTCAAAGTGAGTTTTCGCAAATGATATTATTGTCTTAAGATTTAAATACACCACTTCACTAGAATCTTGAAATGAATAACACTACACAAAAAAACTGGAAAATTATACCAAACGGAAATATTTTAAGAAAAACTCCAAAAACAGGTGTATAACCTCTGAGAAAACACAAACAATGTACGCATGTCTGGTTTGAATTTTTGCCACTCTGGCGCTGGAATCTAATTTTGAATTCCCAATCATGCCTTCATATTGTGCTGTTGTGAAATGCAAGAAAACATTTTCTCTTTATACCGTTCTCGGTGAACATCATCTAAACTGGAATAATATTTTGTCAGGTCTATTGTCACAATATTTCACTCGAAACACAATAAAAACAGTAAAAAAAACGTTCTTTAACAAGCTAAACAAAGCGGAAATGTTTTACCTCCAATGTTGACCATCTGTCAAATGTGCACGAAACAGGTCGCAAAGATATATATCCTGATATATATATATATATATATATATATATATATATATATATATATATATATATATCCGGATATTTATCAAATATGGTTGTTCAGCACATCTTTTAAATTTGTTAGTTGAGGATATGAAAATCCCTGGAATCACAGAGCATATATTAAAGTTGTCAAATATTTCCGTAATAAACATTTGCCATCGGCTATTTATAAACAAGCAGGTGGAAAAAAAAGTATCCTAACTCAAGAAGTCAGATGGGATGAGTGATTGCATTAGGTGTTATTTAGAAAACAGGTGCATACTAGTACAAGTGTGCCAAGACAATAAAGACAAAGTCGACATTTGTAACATACTAAATAACAATCATATAGTAGTAAACGCTAAGGACTTTTTGGCAAGGTTACATCCAGTTTCAGTGGCAGTTGATAGGATGCAACGGGATTCAACTACGATTTCGGTTTCTGTGGAAATTTGGATTCAACTGGAGATGGACCTAAAAGACCAACCAAGACACATCAAAAACTTATTATATATATATATATATATATATATATATATATATATATATATATATTATAAAAGAAGGAATATGGCTCTAGGCTCGCCTCATTTTTTGGCAAACATGTTAGACCATCGATTTTTGGGACAACGACTCACTGATGAAGACAAAGAAAAGGCATATGAATATTTAATATCTATCAATGCAGATTTCACTACCTTTGTAATGGCATTAACTTCCAAGTCTAAGATATTTCCTAAATTCCTGTTTGGGCCAAGTTTTAGAAAAACCCATCCTCTAATTTGGTGGAAATCAATTGCAATATCTGAATCAGATTGGCCTGATAAAAAACTTTTTCTTTACCTCTGTAATCAATTATTCACAGCAAAGCCTCTACAGCTGGAATTGAGCGATGTTTCTCCAGCTTTGGACTTATGCATTCCAAATTAGGAAATAATCTAGGAACGGAAAAGGCTAGCAAACTAGTATTTTTATTTAAATATTTAAATAACGATTCCAAATAAAAACATGATGATTCAAAATGAATTATTTGGGAATGTCAAAATAAAGAAATTGAAGAGTCTAGACTTTCTTCTATTGACAATTAACATTGACGAGTTTGACGAGAACTAATTTTTTTTAATGTTATTTTATAATAATAACGTTATTGCTTTTCTATCTTCATGTTGATATATAGAAGACTTAAGAGTATATTAATTTATTTAAGAAAGAAGATATGTTTTTGTTTAAAAGGTATTTTTTTATTCGTTATTTATCTATTAGCACTATATGGTTTTTCGCTTAAACGTAATATCATTTCACATTTTACTAGCATACTTAATTTTTATTTAGTTTTACATGTTTTTTTTTATATTTAGTTTTGAATAAACTTACTATTTCTGCTCTTTGTTTTCCGTTTTGTAAGTTTTTTCGAAAATATCATATAAATATAACATTTGGATATATCTATATATATATATATATATATATATATATATATATATATATATATATATATATATATATATCAGATATATATCAAATATATCCGATATTTTGATATTTATATAAAATATCATGATATTTTTGCGCCCTGGCACGAAACCAATAGTGCCAGTCGTTTGGGGAAATTTAGCCAACAAATAACCATGAACATAGGCACAAAAATAGGTACGAAAAAAGTCATAGTGCAAAGAGTTTTATAGTGCGCAAGTAGTATGCAGATGACCGTGGATTGGTCCGCGCGATGACGACAGCTAACCTAACTTTTCTCAAATTATTTTTTTGTGGCTCACAAAAGGTTACGTGAAACGTGAATGATATTTTTTTTAATGAAAATGGGTTATTCGATTTCATTAAATTTTTTTTTGCTTTTGTATAAAGGTTCATTTAAATATCTATGATCTCTGACTTGTGCGCCAGCTTACTATTCATTCTCTAAATGTTAATTCAATATGCATGAATGTCATCATTTTCATTACTTGTTAGTTGATAATTGTTACTTGATACTTGTTACTTGATAATTGTTAATTGAAGCTGCATAAATCCACAACTTTTCATGAATAGCACCACTGGTGGGCATGGTTCTGGATTAGGATTATACTTTTTTTTCATTTTTGGGTTAACAATAATATATAGATTTTAATAATATGATTATTTTTTGTTTCAATTTATTACTTTACTTCAAAACAATTTAGGGTCCATTGTATTGCCTTGACCCATCCCTGGTTCGACATTGCAACTACATAGAAAGTCTCATTAAATACAGCGGAAATACTAATGATATGCAAAATATATATTCAAATTAATGTTTATTTTAGAATATCAAATAACAACTATCAATGTTTAAATCAGGTTGCATTGACCCAGCTGTCCTGCTATGTATGTATGTTTGTTGCTTTCAATGTATATATATATATATATATATATATATATATATATCAAATTTGAGGTGAATATACGAAACTCCTGTATCCTTTAATCATCAGTGCCCCTGACACTCCAGTAGTTATATTATTGTATTAAATTCCATTCGTCAAAAATATATCTTTCAATGAAAGTTTCCCCAAATTCAGAAGTCATTTATAAAATATTCTTGGGAAAAGTATAGACAAGATATAAAGACTAATTTGCATCTGTAAATTGATAATAATAAGTATTGGATTTTTTTTTATCTGGGACTCGATTGATTTCCAGTAAAATGACGCATGTATCAAATCCCAATTTTATCAAAACTCACACAAATGTTTGTTATTGATAATGAATCTCCTAGACTTTTTGGAATCGGTTATATTCCAGGTGAAATAAGGTGGCCTCTGATATAAATATGATTCATATGAAAATAGATAACGAAGGGAAAAACCGAACCGAATCTCTTTCCACATAATGATTTATTGGCCCCAGCAGATATTTTCACATCCACAATAGCAAGATCATTGGTGTACAACTAGTGGAGTAATATTAGATTTTAGCTTCAGTTTTACATCAAAAAGATAAATAAAATTTTTCTTTAAAATAAAAACTGTAAGCTGCAGAATTGTTTGCTAACGTGCAAAAAGAATGTGAGGAGCACGCAGCCACGAGCGCTTTACACTAAATTTGTTATATCTTTTGATCTAATTGATCAAATTAAGCTAACAAAAATTTTACTGTAAGAAGAAAATGCAGCTAACGAGAAGTCATGTTTTTAAACGTGAAAAAATATGTATAGGAATAGTACGTATATGAAATTACTTTAAAGCAGAATTCTGTCTAAAATTAATTAAAGATCTTAATTTTTTTTATTTTCAAGATAAACATCTGAAATTTTTACAGATTACTCTCAAAATGACAAATAAAAAAAGGCAATTTAAAAAAAAGAATTTCAAGAAATAGAGAGCCCAAAATATTGAATAATTTAAAAAAATTACAAATTTTAGTTTTGAGGCCATGCTTCAAAGACCAAAAACTCTAGTTTAAAATGTGATATTGAAACTTAGATATGGGATATAACGAAATTTGTTAAGTGGATGCCACATTTTTCAACCGAATACTTCTTATCAATACTTCGGCTAAATTCGAAACTGGTCCAATAGATTCAAAATGGCGCTGTTGAAAGATTTAAAAATATTCGCAATATTTCATTTCCATACCCAATATCGGCAAACTATAAGTCGTTTGATAGAGCTTCATTAGCTCCACAACTTTTACCCGAAATTTTTTTCTCCGAGATGTACACACAAGTAAAAATTATCATTCGTGAAATCTACCTTTACGACTAGCCACGTCATCGTTTTTTTAATGTCATATTCTTGTTCAGCAATCTCAAAAACCCCTATAGCATCAATTTGGTAAAATTACTTCGAAATTCATTGAGTTATTTATAAGCCCAACAAAATTGTTTTTCATTGTTTAAACAATTAATAAACAATCAGCGCACAAATATAAATAAGTTTATAACTTTTTTCTGCAAGTCATTTCTAAGTAATATCAGAAGGATTTAGGAAAATCCATAGAGTCCTCCAGGATTCCGAAATAATATGCATGATTTTAAGCTATTTTTTTTTATTGGTGCCCATTTAAAGCACGCCTCAGCGTGTTTAAATCGAACTTTAAAAAACGCGCGTTTTTTAAAGGTAACCATGACAACATCAACAAATCGAGAAACGTGAAGTCTAAATGACAAATTTTTGATTATTGATCTGACAGGAGTACCTTGTAACGTCAAAATATTACTCACAATTCGTTCATTTATATGTGCTCCTCCATCCATTTGATGAACTTTTCATATTCTTTTTTATATATATCACTGGATTTTCGCGGTATTAACCGCGATTCTGCCTCACTATTCAAAAAATCGATATTAGAATAATTCATTTTTGAGCTCTGGTGACAACAAATATTGATCTTTGGTAACAAATTGCAAATGAATGTTTTTCTCATTTCCATGACAACGAAAGGTATACTGATGTCACATCACGAATTCAACCTTCTTGCATTATTAGTTCTTATTTCTATTATTTGTAGTAATAATACCAGTATATATGATTTCAAAGTGCACCAATAAAAAAAAATAACGTAAAGTATTCGTGGATAACTGGTCTTAAAAACACTTGCTATATTTCGAGCACTCCGGCTGCGCCGTCGTGCTCGAAAAATCGCGCGTGTTTTAAAGCCCTTTTTATCCACTTATACTTTAATATACTATTTACGTCACTAAACGGTTTTCAAGATTTTGTGTACAGATGGAATTACATTCTGACCAAAGAAGGAATTTCGAGTCAAAGTTTCTGAGCTAACGGGATCACCATCAGATGTCCATAATGGAGACTATAAGGACTGATAATTTCTATAAATGTTTGGAAATATTAAACATAATAAATTACAGGTGTCCGTTGTTTTAGTCTTGATTTTCATCCCCTTTGAACTACTTTGAGGAAATCAATCAAGAAAATACATAACAAACATACAATTTGAAATATTCCTTGTAATGTGGTAACATTTGGATATGTTGAGGTCAAGGCTATTGTTTTAACAGTACTCAGTAAGCATGTCTACATCTTTCTGAATCAGTATCGGATCATGAGGGCAAGAGACAGGAGAACATACTTTCAGATCATCTGCATACATCAGAAATCTGGAAGAAGCACTCGATGATATCATTAATATAAATGTCGAACAGCAAGGGCCCCAAATGGGAACCCTGAGGAACGCCGGTCGTAACAAGAACATTAATAGATTTATAATTGTTTATAGTAACTGTTTGGTATCTACTTCTGACATATGAACCTAGCCATTCAAGAAGTGTTGCATGTACTGAATCCCGCAAGCTTCGGAAGTAAAATCGAATGATCGATTCTGTCGAATGCCTTGCTGTACACAGAGTCAACCTGAGCCCTACGATCCATGTTCTTCAATATATATTCTGTATAAATAAATAGATTCGAGTCTATTATACAGAACGATTTCTGAGGAAGCCGTGTTGCTGGGTATTCAATATAATAATAATAATATAATAATAAAAATAATAATAATGTTTATTTGTACAATACAGAAAAATAATTACATAAATAATCGGACAAATAAACAAAAGGAAACAGCAAAGCCTAATTGGCTGTCTGCAGATAGTGTATACAATAAAGAAAAGTGTTTACAATTATCATAATATTATTTTAAAACATATCAAGAATGTTCAGCACAAATTCGCAAAATCGCAGAGCCAAAGGGCTGTCTGCGTTGGATTTATGCGAACTGTGCGGAACATCATTCAAGAATTGGCAACAAGTTTGGTGTAGTACATTATGGTTTTCTCAACTAACAGTTAGTGTATGCCTATCAGTATAAAAATTAACAAAGCCCGGAGGCTGTCCGCTAAAAAAATTGTTACGAGTACGGATTCCACTTAGAGTAAGTATGAACATCAAGTTCTATATTCATTTTCAATACCAATAAAGACGCGATTAATAAACATGAGCAGAAAGTCAAATATGAAATTTTTAGTGCTACTCTATACGTTCAGTTTATTCTCTATTATATGATATATTTTTCTTCTGTCTTCTATCAAAATAAATTGCTTTAGCTTCGATTTGAATAAATTATAATTAACTATACTTTTCAAGTGCTGGGGAAGGTAATTGAATACTCTAGGGGCAAGAAAAGTGTAACATTTTTGACCAACAGTTTTCTTTGAAGTTGATAAAACAACATTTTTTTTTGGTTTTATTTCTAGTCTCATGAAAATGGGAAACAAGCAAGAACTTATTCATGTTTTTTTGTCAATACAATGCTATTTTATAAAAATAAATCTGACGTGAGTCAAGTATTCTGCTTTCTTCATAGAGAGCATCACTTAAAAAGTTACGATCCTTTTTCAAAATAATTTTCAGAAATTTTCAGATTTGATGAAGCGAGTCCTCCCCATCCTAATATACCATAACTCATCCTAGAGTCAACAAGGGCAAAATAGACCATTTTCAATTGCGGCACTTTCATTACTTTAGTAAGACATTTGAATTCATATATCATTGTCCGAAGCGTATTACTGACTTGTTCAATGTGAATATTCCATCTCAAGTGGCGATCTATTGTGACACCTAAATATTTCATTTTGTCTGTCAGTTTAATTTCAATAATTTGGTTGTCGTATGAAATATCTAGTGTATCGAAGTCAGGTAATCCATTCACGTAGCTTGAAAGTGGAAGTGCCATGGTTTTTTTGAAATTAATGGTTAACAAATTGTGATTGAACCAGTCTATAAATTTAGTGAAATCATTCTCAGCTTTCCGTTTCAGATCATTCCATGTGACGGCGGTATAAAGCACTGCAGTGTCATCAGCAAAACTGCAGATTTTTCCGCTGGTATTAATATTGAGTAAGCTATTTATGTAGATTATAAATAGTAGTGGACCTCAAACGGTACCTTGTGGTACTCCACATTCCACTTCCTTAGCATTACTGATAATGTTATTGATTTTGACAATTTGTTGGCGGTTCGAGATATAACTTTCAAAAAGTTCGTGAACCCGCCCTCTACAACCCATATTTTGCAAGGCCCCCAATAATTGTGAATGGTCTACGGTGTCAAATGCCTTAGCAAGGTCAAGAAAAATACATAATGCAGGTTTGGTGTTATCGAGGGCTTCATACATTCTAGACGTCAATGCTAAAATTGCATCCTCCGTTGATCGGTTCTTTTGAAATCCAAATTGATTTTCGTTCAACAATCCGAATTTTATCATAAATGCCTCCAGGCGTGATTTTATGGCTTTTTCGAAAACTTTTGCAAAGCTATTAATCAAGGATAGTGGCCTGTAGTTTGATATAATTTGTTTATTACCCGATTTATGGAGTGGTTTAATGACAGAGATTTTATGTTCGGGAGGACAAATACCTTTTTCAAAAGACAGGTTGATGATAAATGACATTGGGGGTGAAATTTTCCTGGCTATTTCTTTTAGGGTTTCGGATGTAATGCAGTCGACTCCAGGCGCCTTGATATCGAAAAATGAGAAATCAAAAATAATACTCTTGAATATTTTAGCAATTATACATAGCCTGTGGCTCAGTGGCACCAGCGTCGATCTTGTGTCAACTGTTTCCACCTGGCGCGGGTTCGATTCCCGCAGCTGGTGAAAAATTTTTTCAAGGTCCCAAGAGTGGTTTCGGATCCCACTATAAAAGGTAAGGTCCCCGTGATCTTAACTCGTACAAGTTTTCATTAACTTCTGAGGGTTGGTCAAACAACTAAGAAAGCGGTTAAAAACAATTTTACAAAAACAATTTTACAAAATTGAAATAGGTCTGTAATTTTCAATAATATGTCTATCACCAGATTTGACTATTAGTGTGATATAGGCAGTTTTCCAGATCTGCGGAAAGTATCCTTCATGTAATGATTTGTTGTATAAAATGTGGAGAGGCTCTATGAGATGTAGAGAGCAATTTTCTGGAATATCTTCTGGACCAGTTCCTTTATCAGCTAGGTTATTGAGCTTTTTTATGATATCGTCCTGGCTGATGCTATATTTTGTGATGTTTGAGAGTGCAGTTTGAGAGTTGCAGTTCTATTTGAACATTAAGCTGTTCATATTTTCAACATTAGAGATATTTTCATCAAGAATTAATTCGTTGTTGTATTTTATGTCAGGAACTTCATTTGATTTTCTTTTGTCTTCAACGAATTGCCAAATGAGTTTCGGATTATTTACAACTATTTTCTTCAACTGTTTATATAGTTTTTGTAATCTTCGTCGCTGTGATATTTCGAGCGTTCTCTTAATAGTTTGAAGGTTAAATAATCGGGATGATTTTGAATTATTTTCCAACGCTATTTTTATTATGGATATGATTTACTGTAGTTTGGATATTTTGGAACGAATTCACATATCAATTTATTAATGATTGAGTAAAACATCCCAACTGCATTTTTGGTATCCAAATTTGAGAGTTCCCTATTTCAATCGATGTCGCAAAGAGTGCGGTTGATTGCTTTATTAAAATTATATTTATGTGGATTACCGTTTTCTGAAATAATAATTCTTATGATAATCAACCGACATTCGTTTAAAACCGTTTTCTTTCTCATGAAACTGGAAAATGAAGCATGTCACAATTTTGTTACATTAGCAGTTACAAAATAACCTACATAGTTCTATGGCCGATTTCTTGATACATCATTCACGTTCTTTAAAAAATATGATCATTGATATTAATATCCGGTGACAATTCCATCCGTTAACACATGTATTCCAAGAGCAATGTACAGGGTGACGCATCACGTGAGTCGATTCTGGCGCGGTCCCTCCAAGGCAGAAGAGAAAGCAGAATCCAGCTTTGTCACGAATCGTCGATAAATCACGCGGTTTTTCCTTTAAAGTCGGATTTGTTACCGAACACGTAACCTTCTGAATTGGGTTCTTGTTCCTAGTAACGATTCTCGAATCCATTTCGTAATAAGTTGGACGATTGTCGATAAAAGTCATTTTTCCAAGAGATCAGTGACGAACCTGACAGTCGATGTCAAGGAGGATGGCTCAAAACTTGAAACAATGGGTATAAAGATAATCAGGGTACGAAATCGGAGAATCACATTTTGTGTGTATTACTTGAAATTGTGAAAGTTTTTCATTGAACCTCAAAAATAAAATAGCGAATAAAGACATTTAGTCTAATCAACAAGTTCAAAAACGTGTTAAATAGATATAAAGCTCCTAAAAATATGAGCGATAGCTCATTCGATTCGGAATGACGCTAGAAAAATGTTTTTTAAGGGTTTATTAGCACGTAGAAAATTGCGATTGTTATTAACAAAATAAGATTAAAAAAAGAAGGTATTTCGTTTTTCGTTAATAATCTCTAAAATAATGATATTTAAGGAATTAGAAAAAGATCCTGAAAGAGGAGGAAATTTCCAATAACTCTATCTCTATTATTTATTATATTTTTTTAACGCTGAAAATAGGGCTCCGCGAGGTCGTTACGGCATAGGCGCACCGTCTAAAAACCCGTTATATCACCTAAAATAACTTTTTTATAGTATTAAATAACAATTTAAAAATTTGAATAAATTATGGTGTAATCTAGACACTTGAACGAAAAAAACCTCGGTAAAAAAAAATTTTCATGTCGATTTTTTTAAAAGTTACAACAGTGTTAGTTAACTAATTTTTTTCCAATCTGTTTTTATAAATTACGACATAAAAGTTTAAATAATTGGTCTATAAAATTTTCGCTTCGTGGAGCTCTTTTCATTTAGGTACTTAATAAAGCAATGCAAAAAAAAATTATTAAAATTCATTATTTTGTTAATTATAATTTTTTTGAATTAACAAAAAATTAAATTTCTAAAAAATGTTATCAAAAAAAATGTTTTCAATGATATCTTATTATTGCTGTTTTTGCATCTAATATAGGTATTAATTAACATTGGAAAAAAAATTGTACGTCATTTGTTAAGAAATTGTTTATAAAGAAACAGACTATTTTGATATTTTTAAAAATTTTTTTTGCCATCTCATTGCATAGGTAAAATTATGATTTAAAAAAAAAATCCCAAATAAATTTTTTTATTGTTTATAATCGTTTTTTTTTATTTAATTGTTTAAATAATCAGTTAAGAAATTATTTTATTCTTAAAAATCATCATTAACATTTTTAAAATTAAAAAATAATTTTTTTTAAAAAATTTTTTATTAAATTATAATTATTAATATTTATTACTGTAATACATAGTTGTTTTTGTTATTTTTTAAAGTTTTCGAAAAAAAAATAACGGTTAATATTATTTGTTTGTAACAAATTGTTAAGTTAATAAACAATGAAATTATTTATAAACAAAATATTTCTCTGTTAATTCATTGAAAAAGGTCATGATGATTTTTAAGAAAAAAATAATTTCTTGACTATTTATTTAAACAATTGAAATATAAAAAAATGATTATAAACAATAAAAAAAAATATTTAAGAATTTTTTTTTTTAAATCATAATTTTACCTATGCAATAAGATGGTAAACATTTTTTTTTTAAATCTCAAAATAGTCTGTTTATAAACATTTCTTAACAAATGACGTAAAAATTTGTTTTCCAATGTTGATTTTTTTTTTTTTTTTATGTTCTGGTTCCCACGAAAAGGGATATCCTGTAATGTTCAGAGAACATCGTGGGAACCTAGGGAAAGAAGGTAGGAGTTGGTGTTCTTCTTAAATTTCTGAAGGTTGTATGCCTCGGGGAACACCTCCCTAGGCAATGAGTTCCAAAGCCTCGCTGTTCGTTGGATGAACGAGTCTTTGGAAAGTGATGTTCTGCAGGTCTCCAAAGTGACCACGAAGGGGTGTGATGACTGAACTTGACGGGTTAATCTCGAAGAGACTGCCAAAGCAGGAACGATTGTTGATATTTCAGAAGAGCATCGCCCATGAAAATATCTATAAAATAGAGACAAATCGCCAACTTTTCTACGGTGTTCCAGACAAGTGAGCGAGTTTGTAAGCGAGGCATCACCGACGAGACGAATTGCCCTTTTTTGGACAGAATCCAATAGCCTCAGGATATGTTTAGGTGCCGCACTCCAAATATGAGAACAGTATTCCAGGACAGGTCGGATCTGTGCCTTATAGATCATAAGCAGCTGACTGGGGGTGAAATAGCTCTTGGCACGAAACAGAAAACCAAGTTTTGGGATGCACTTTGGCAATGGACCTCACGTGATTTTCCCAGGAAAGGTTATTGCTGATAGTAATACCAAGCATCGATATGGATGGCTTCAGTGGTATGGTTACTCCTGACAAAGTCATGTTAGGCACAGTGAGATCGGCTTTTCTAGAGAAAAGACATGCTTGTGTTTTGTTTGCATTGAATTCTACCAAGTTATTAGATCCCCATTCGAGAATTGTTGCTAAGTCCATATTTATATTATTAACATTTCTTCCTCGTTCATTTCTGGTTTCACGGGCTGATATAGGGGCCCTGGAGGAGAAAGCGGTATGGAGGGTACTATCATCGGCAAAGCTTGTACTGGACATGAAGTTGCTTTCAACAGGTCGTTGATGTGAAGTAGAAATAGTGTTGGTGCGAGAATGGATCCTTGCGGAAAACCAGCATTTATAAGTAGAGATGCAGATGAAAATCAAGCGACCACTAAATGGAGGGACCTGTTTGAGAGAAAACTAACAAGCAGAGAACAAAAGCTGAGGGGGCAAGCCATAAGACGGAAGCTAGGCGAGGAGTCCCTGGTGCAAACTCGATCGAACGCCTTGGAGATATCTAATGCCACAGCTAAAGTTTCTCCATACTTTCAATAGATAGCTGCCATATATGTGAGACGTAAGCGAGCAGGTCACCAGTTGATCTCTGATGGCGGAAGCCATATTGCCTATCGTTGACAATTCCTGAGTCTTCCAGATATTTCATGAGCTCGATGTTGATGGCTTTTCCATGACCTTGAAATAATAGATAGCAGTGCGATAGGTCTGTAGTTGCTAGGTAGGCCTTTTGCCTTTTAGGACTGGCTGTACTCTTGCAATTTTCCAATTGAACGGAAATACCCCAAATTGTAAGAGTGGTTGAACAACTTGCAAAGAACAGGTGTTAGTTCGGGGGCACATTTCTTGAGAACAATCGGCGGGATTCCGTCAGATCCACAGGCTTTGTTGGTGTTGAGACCCAGCAAAATCTTTCTGATAGTACGTTGGCGAAAGGTGATCTCGGGCATGTGACTGTCAATAGGTGTTATGTTCGGGGTTGTTTTCCGATGAATCCAGAGTGGAATTTCCAGCAAATAGGTGCGCAAAGATATTGGCTTTTTTCCTGGGCAGACGTTGCTAGTGTTCCATCTTCTTTGGTTAGTGGAGGAAATGAGCTGGAAGTGAAGTTTCTTCCCACAGCTTTGGCGAAAGACCAAAATGAACGGGATCCGTTAGACATTCAGCAAGTTTGATCTTATTTTGGCTTTGTGGGCATCTTTTGAGCATTCTATTGTCTCTTTACATATGCCTCTAGCCTCGACATATGCTGCTCTGGTCTCAGGGCCCGGATTTTTAGCCATCGATGGTATGCTGCCTGTTTGGAAGCCACAGCTCTAGAGCAGTTTCTGTTAAACCAGGTCTTATCGGATGATGTTCTTCTTTCGGTATTCGGTATGTAAGTTTGCACCCCCAACATGATGATTTCAGAAATTGTCTCAGCACTCGTGTTGGATCTACTGAAGAGAAACAAACTCTTCCATGGAAACGCTGAGAAAAAACATACGAAGACCTTCCCAGTCGGCCTAATTGTAATGCCACATGAGACGGTTGGTATTGTGCAGCTCGATGGTAAATGGAAAGAGCATGTTGTGGAGATGAGGGTGTGGTCAGAGATTCAAAGTGGGGCACAAACTTCTATTCTATACGGGTCAGGATTGGTGGTGAGGAAAAGATCTAGTGTATTGGCAGACTGGTTGTTGACATCAGGGATGCGGGTTGGTAGCTCGACCAGTTGTTCTAGACCATGAGTGATGGCGAAGGCCTCGGCTTGACGACCTGCATCATCTGTTTTGTTAGAGAATTTGAGCCAGGCAGCTTATGTACATTAAAGTCTCCCATGATTATGGTTTCAGCTGTTGGATGGTTCTCCTGAATGTAGTCCAGTTTGAGTGATAAAACTCAAAGAGGTCGTTATATGAAGGTTCATTAGGTGATAGGTAAAGGCAGCAGAGGAACTTAGTCAGTTTGGTATCAGATAGCTTGAACCACATCACATCAAAGTCTTTCGGTTCCAAACTCTCTTCACGCTGGCATGAAAGGTTAGCCTTGGCGTAAAGGCAGACTCCACCTTTGAACCTGAATCGAGAATGGAGTTCGTAACCAGGACAAAGCATATGGACCTTGTTGGTGGACGAGTTTACTTGTGTTTCTGTTAGAGCCAGAATATCCGGTTTTTCCGTCTGTAGGTGATGGTGGACGTCATTGATGTTCTTGTTGAGTCCGCGGATGTTGTGTCCCCTCGAGTACCTCTCGCCCGGAAATCCGAATGGAGAGGTATTTTACTTCCGGAGTGTTTTACTCTAGGAGACTTCATCATTATTACTATTCATCATTATTACTATTCGAAAATAAAGGAGGAATTGGGGAAAAGGAAAGAGGGAGGCCGGAAAGTATCGACCGAACACTGAAACATGGAATGGTCCATTTCACAGCACACAAAGTCGATATGGTGGTATTTCACCGGGCGATGAGACCATCTTCCACCTACGGTTATCCTTTTAGTCGCCTCTTACGACAGGCAGGATTTACCATGGGGCTATTCTAAAGCCGACCCCATACGACTTACTTGGAAATTACAAAGATTGAATGGAAAATAAAACATGTTGTACCCGATGACAAGCAGAAGCTCAAATTATTCAGTAGAATAAATAAGAGTGGTCTGAATTCAAAAATCAAGTTGGCTTATCGTATGTGGGATCTTTATGAATTACCCTCATTGCGTAGCACATCTTCAGACATATGGGCAATAAAAACGACCAACACTTTGGAAACACCTCGCTTCATAATTATTGGTTTTCAAAGTACCACTGCATCCGAAAACAGAACACTGGATATGACAAAATTCATAAATGCAGACATTAATAACATCCGAGTGTATTTGAACTCTGAAGTCTACCCATATGAGCGTTGGAACCTGGACTTTGATAAAAAACTATTCTCTTCAGCTTACTACCTTAATACCTATATTAGATGCAAAAATATAAGATATTATAAAAATATATATAACATTTTTTTGAAATTTCATTTTTGTTAATTTAAAAAAATTAAGAGCTCCACGAAGCGAAAATTTTATAGACCAATTATTTAAACTTTTATGTCGTAATTTATAAAAACAGATTGGAAAAAAATTAGTTAACTAACACTGTTGTAACTTTTTAAAAAATCGACATGAAATTTTTTTTTACCGAGGTTTTTTTCGTTCAAGTGTCTAGATTACACCATAATTTATTCAAATTTTTAAATTGTTATTTAATACTATAAAAAAATTATTTTAGGTGATATAACGGCTTTTTAGACGGTGCGCCTATGCCGTAACGACCTCGCGGAGCCCTATTTTCAGCGTTAAAAAAAAATTATAAATAATAGAGATAGAGTTATTGGAAATTTCCTCCTCTTTCAGGATCTTTTTTCATAATTCCTTAAATATCATTATTTTAGAAATTATTAACGAAAAACAAAATACCTTCTTTTTTTAATCTTATTTTGTTAATAACAATCGCAATTTTTTTCGTGCTAATAAACCCTTAAAAATAATTTTTCTAGACTTCATTCCGAATCGAATGAGCTATCGCTCATATTTTTAGGAGCTTTATATCTATTTAACGCGTTTTTGAACTTGTTTATTAGACTAATTACATTTATTTGGACTATTAAGTAGTCATTCTGGGATTTCTGGAACCGAAGAGGTCGACAAACTAGCCAAAGAATCTGTAGTTGATGGAAAATATCCCAACTAAAATATTTTGAATAGACGTAGGTAAACTAAAAACATTTCACCACGATTTTCACTTTACAAAACCCAGGTGTTTCGCTATACTATAGCTTTTTCAAGTGGAGATAAACGAAATTATAATTACTGGGGTTTGATAAAAATAATAGGAGTAGGTATACCATAAGGCGGAAATAATAGTCAGTGACGTCAGTCACTGCATAGTCGTGCTTGCGGGATTATTGGGTTATTGGTGCATTGCATTATTGTTTCCGCCACTGGAATTTCCTTCTCTCTTCCCTTGCCTCTCTTGGGCACCCTAAAGCTGAGAATGAGTCACTGACTATAATTTCCGTCTTATGGTATAGTCAGTTGGATATTAGGTAATTAAGTAATTATTGGACGAAATAATATTCAATTTCTAGTAAACATATTTAAAAGGGACGAATTATTCAAATTTAATAAGTATTATGAATTCTTCTCTTTGTTAATCTCTAAGCTTTCTAGGAGATTGAGTTTTCGACCTTTCTTTTCTACATGCAAAGTTCAAAATTATTAGCGAAGCAATGCTTTTCAGTCAGGAGATGGTTAGCGAAAGTTGAATTAGATTTGCCCTTAATAAAACTGTTTCTAGGTTCAGATATGCGTTGTTTGAAAATTCTACCTGTTTGCCTTGTTTGTTTGGATGAGTGGAAGTACTATTGTAATAACTGTTTACTAAGGTTTATGGAAAATTTAAAAATCGTGTTTATTGTTTATTTTCGTTATGGTCAAATCTAAGTAGTTTTTCGAATCATTAATTTCAATTTCTTTTCTAAATTGGATTGAGCGATGAATGCAATTAATGAAGTCAAAGAATGTATTTAATTGTCTATTAGTTCCTACAAAGCAACATAAGATGTCGTCTACATATCTATACCAGTATAAGAAGTTTTTTATCAACGGGTTGTTATGAATTTTACTTTCGAGATTATCCATGAAAATTTCCGCTAGTAACGGGCTCAAAGGATTAACCATTATTAACCCTTTACTAGAAGAATAAAAATTATTAATAAATTGGAAATAATTTGGTGTTAAACAAACTGTAAGTAAATTATTTCCAATTTAATAATAATTTTTATTCTTCTAGTTAAGGGCTGATAATGGGTGATCCTTTAAGCCCGTTACTAGCGGAAATTTTCATGGATAATCTCGAAAGTAAAATTCATAACAACCCGTTGATAAAAAACTTCTCATACTGGTATAGATATGTAGACATCCTATGTTGCTTTGTAGGAACTGATAGACAATTAAATACAATACAATTAACAAAATTTATAAAGATATAGTGAATAATATGACCAGGTGGTTGATGATGTTTCACCTGTTAAGTATTTCACCAATAATAAAAATCAAGTAAAGTAGAACCAGAAATCTAAGAAGGTCGTAAATCAATATTAGCCGACGACCCTCATTATTACCTATAGTTCGAAATATAGATAAGCAATAAAAGATTCCCAGGTCCGGATTAAAATATCTCATGAAATAGTTTGGCATTTTAATAATAGTGAGCTCTCCATTATTTTTGGCTTTTGTTGACAGTTTTGTATTTAAATTTATTTGATAATAAAAAATCTCGTAAGGTTGATTTAGAACCCTTGGTAAGGATATGTTTAAATGTATGTAAATAATAAAATTTACTTACTGGCCACCAGACTTTCAGTACTTACTAATGGGCTATTAACGAGATTATAGCGATAATGGTCTATTTACGGTTACAAAATAAATTTCCTACCAGATTTGGAAAACAAGACTGTTTTGAGAACTAACCGCTTTCCAATTTCAGAAATAAAAGGAGGAAAGTTAAACAACATTTAGTCATTACCTACCTAATATTCCGTTGTGTCAGTTGTGTCTATTCGATTTTTGTGTCGTGAAAAATGTGTCGTCCATGGGTTCATCCTGAAGCTAGTACTTCAATACACGATATTCCAAACAAAAGTTGGGTAGACTCATCTGACTTGTGCCAAACTAATGCGCCGTCTAATAAAGGAAAACGCATTACGATAATTCACGCAGGAACCGAAAATGGTTTTATACTAAATGTGTTGACTTTATCGGCAAAGAATATTAAGGACTCTTTAGTCGATTATCATGATGATACTACAGCCGAATTATTTGAAGACTGGTTCCAAAATAAACTCATACCAAATATTCCACCCAACAGTATTATCGTCATCAGTCGAAGACTAGATAAAGCACCATGTTCAAATGACACCAAAGCCACTATACAAGAATATATATTAAATAATGATATGTACTATGAGGAAAAGTACACAACAAACAGTTACTAGAAGTTTTACGCAGTTATTCGATAAAAAAGAAATATGTTTGTGATTCATTGGCTGAAAGCTTGGGACATACGGTGCTCGGACTTCCTCCTTATCACTGTATGTTTAACCCAATTGAACATATATGGCATCAGCTTAAGTCAGCAGTTCGAAGAAATAATACTTCAACCTTAAGTTCAACTGTGGTAGCTCTTATTCAAACAGAAGCTGCCAACATTCCTGATAGCAGCTGGGCCAAGTGTTTTTCCCATATAAAAAAGGTGGAAAAGTCATATATGGATATGGAAAAATTCCCAAAGAAAAGTTTATTATCAATTTGGATGACGACAGTGAAACTGATCTTCGTGAAACTGAACTTTTTATAAAGTATAAAGTTTGACATTTTACATTAGATATATCATATATTATTATATAATATAATTATATATATATATATATATTATTATCATATATTATATATAAATAAACAATTCTCAATTATATTCAGCGATTTTTCTTAATAATTTAACCCAATATCATTATACCTACCTATAAAACAAAATTCAGTGGCTAGGGCAGGTACAACTCTGCGTAGAATCCACCGCCTGCTGATAACTCAAGTGGTTGGTGATTTACGACCTTCTTAGATTTCTGGTTCTACCATACCATGCTATGATTATGAAACTGCAGTCATAGCCCGTAACAGGGATATGGCTCATACATCGTTTAAAAATTCTCTGATCAATGAAGAAAAAATCATACTTTGGGAAAGTTACAAAAATTTAAGGAATCAGGTGGTCAATTTACTGAAAAATAAAAAATATGAATATTTTGAAAATGCCATCGACCATTGTTCTGATTCTAAAAATATGTGGAAAACCTTGAATTCATTGATAAAACCTAACAATGAAATGTTACCAACATAAATTATTTTTCAAATGCAGGGTAGAAACACTATAGTTAAATTAGATACGGACAAAGCTGACTTGTTCAACTCGTTTTTTGTCAACAGTATAACAGAAATAAAATCTAGCATACCCAGTGTGAATAACTGGTCATCTACAGATCTTCCGCAAATTGAGTGTAGAATGAGTGAATTTATGAATTTAACAATGAGGGACTTATTTCTACACTGGATAATAAATCTAGGTGTGATATAATGAATAATAAAAACTTGAAATCTGTATTCCCAGTTATGGGTCATTTAATACTAAATTTTATTAACACTTCCCTGGCTACTGGTGTATTTTCTGATTAACTTAAATTGAGTACTATCGTACCAATTCCTAAAATTAACAATAATAATGAAGCATTGGAAAAAATACTTGAAACTGCAGCCTATATTCAGATTTGTGAATATATAGAAAATAACAAAATGTCGATGCCTTATCAGTCTGGTTTTTGTGCAAAACACTCATGTGAAACAGTAAGTAAATGGAAATTATTAATTGATAACAATAAATACAGAATAGCGGTATTCCTAGACTTCAAAAGAGCCTTTGAAACCATTGATATTGATTTACTATTAAAAAAACTCAAATATTATGGGATATCGGAAATTACAGGTGGTTTCAAAGTTATCTTATTAAAAGGCTTCAAAGACCAGAGAAAATGGTGTACTCTCCGGTGAACTTCTGGTGACCTCAGGAGGGCAGTGTTCTCGGACCACTATTATTTATACTGTATCTTAATGACATCAACTACATCCAAGAACGTGAATTTTTAAATGTATTCGCAGATGACACACTCATTGCTTCAAGTGATTATAATTTGGAAAATGCTGTCGTTAAAATCAATCGTTCACTTGAAAACATTTCACAATTCCACAATTCCTAAATATCAACAAACTTAAACTGAATAGGTATATAAAAAAAAAGCCATAATAATCACAACTAAGCATAAATATAATCAAATTGATAAAACAACCCTTAATATTCAAATCAATAATGAAAGAATAATGATTGTCGAGGACATTAAATATTTAGGCTTTATATTAGATAATAACCTAAGCCTCAAAAAACATTTTCAATATATCTATAACAAAATTTCAAAAAAACTATTTTTTTTCAGTCGGGTCCGCAGTAAGCTTAGCCCTAATACATCAATAACAGTCTATAGATCAATTATACAACCTCCCTTTGATAACTGTGCAAGTTTACTAGCCTTGCTAGATTCTAACTGTACCGATTTGCTACAAAAACGCATACCCCTGTTTGCGTTCTATATTGAATGTAGTAGATATACGCCTATTAACACAATGCTTTCTACATTGAATTGGCTCTCTGTTAAAAATAGACTGTTTCTGTTTTCGATGATATTCATCTATACAATTTTATCAGGAAATGCACTCAAGTACTTTGATCAATTTATAACATTTAATTATGAGATTCACAATTATCACTCGCACGAAGACTTAATGATCTTCATGTCCTAAGAACCAACTACTCACATGTTAAAAAATCACTGTTTCATAATGGTTTGGTTAAATTTAATGATCTTCCATGTGATATTAAGAATGTTAATAGTGTTCAACATTCCAAAAACGATTAATAGAATTCATGAAATCAAACCAAACAATACTTTTAGCGTATATTATATTATTACATCTAATCTTTATTGCTGTTTACTTTAAATTATTCATATATACAACTAATTTTTAAGTTATATTTATTCATATTATTTTTTTATATGTTGCTAATTATTGTAAATTATTATTCCATACAATTTGTCTTAAATTTTTTGAAAGCGGGCCACCTCTCTAAAACTGTTATTTATTATCCGATTCGGAAGTTTTTTTTTTCAGTAGATAGAGCATCAATAGTTCTAGTTAAATGCCATAAATTCGAAATAAAAATACAAATTTCACGGCCTACTTCGAATTTTTTTCAAGGTCAAAAATCCAAAAAACATACTAGCGATTTTTTTTAATAAAATTTGACGACGCCACTGGATTTGTGATGCTTAAATGGGTGTGACCAAAATTTCACGATAAAATTTTTTTTAACAGAAATATGGCATAAGTAAAATTTATCATATCAAAATATTTCGAATAGTCTCATATAAATCACAATTTGTTAAAAATATCGTTTAAAATGCTTTTTCAGGTCGTTAGCAATCGAGTTTGTAAACAGCAGTTATTCAAAATGGCGTCAAATTATGTTTCTTCCAAACGTAACTCCATAGTATAGGAGATAGTTATGTCCATCAGAACACTGCAGTTTTTTGCCAACGAAATTAAATGTACATCTTTACATCAAATAGTAATCACTATTCAATAATCAATAATAACCAATATTGATAACATAAATGAACTACAACAAAAGAATGGATTGAAATGAGAGTACCTACATATTAATTTTCGTACTTTTCAACAAATCCCGATTTAATTCGATACATTTATTCTACCATTTTCTAATGCTAACTAATTAACCATAAGATTCGATCAACATTCGATCATTGGTTTGGGGTAATATCTGTGCAAGCCTGTCTTATTCTTTCACGCAGTTCCTCTTTGGTGGTTGATAGTTATTCCAATTATCAATGTTGGTTTCATTCAAACATGCTTGGGATACGACATTTCAAAAATATTATTTTTATTACGAGGCTTTGTTACTTTAGTTGCTATAGAGATGACAAGTCATCAGAACAATAGACGTAAAGACACAAATTTTTCAGTGTTAATAGTGAAGTTTATAACTCCTCAAGTACCTACACTGATAAAGAAGTATGGCTGATAATTTGACTTTGCAGGAGAAAATTGAAATAGTAAGACTTCGTGGTAACAACGACAGATCCGAAAGGGAAGTGTAGAATTTTCAATAACATACATCCGGAGCGTCGAAATATTAGCAGAGCTACAGTTGGCCGAATAAACCAAATTTTCAATCAGTATAGAGCTGTTTGTAAACATATTCTGAAAAATATTGTACAAAGACAGACGAAATAATTCTGAACGAATTCGAAATTATTTTAATAATAATCCGAAAACAAGTGTGAGAATTGCAAGTTTGGACATTAACTTACCGCGTGAAATAATAAGGAGAAATCTTAGGAAATATAATAAGATGAAGCCCTTTAAACCAAAGTTTCTTCACACCTTAGAAGAAGGCGATAATGAAAAGAGGATGGAGTATAGTTTATGGGCTCAAGGAGAATATCTAAATAACAGGAATTTTCTGAAAAAATTTTGTTCAATGACGAGGCAACATTCACAACCAATGGAACAGTTAATTCTCAAAATACAAGGTATTGGACGGAAGAAAATCCACATTGGATAATAAATTGCAGAAGACAGTACTCACAAAAAATAAATGTTTGGTTTGGAATATTACATACCAAAATAATTGGTCCCTTTTTTATTGAGAGCAATAATGGTCAAAAAAATTTGATTTTTTTGAAAAACTTCCACTGGCAGAAGAGGCTCATCTTCTATTTCAATTAGATGGCTGTTCCATCCACAATAGCAGGATTGTGAGAGATTGGTTGGAAGAAAATTTTCCTAGTCGGTGGATAGGGCGAAATAGTGCATTGATCGAGTTTCCCCCCAGATCCCCGGACTTAACTCCATTGGATTTTTTTTATGGGGCTTCGTTAAAGAAAAAGTTTACAAAACTCACGAAACGAGCAAAGAGAAACTGCGTGAAAGAATAGGACAGGCTTGCAGAGATATCACCCCAAACCAATGATCGAATGTTATGGTTAACATTAGAAAACGATACGATAAATGTGTCGAATTAAATGGAGATTCGGTTGAACAGTCCGAAATTTAATGTGTAGGCACTGTCATGTCAATACATTCTTTTGTAGTAGTTCATTTATGTTATTAATATTGGTAATTATATTATTGGATGTAAAGATGTGCATTTCTATTCTTTGACAACAAACTGCAGTGTTCTAAGAGACATAACATATCCCACATAGAGTTGTTATGTTCTGAAGGAGTATTTTAAACCATATTATTTACAAAATTGTGATTTATATGACAACTATTTGAATTATTTCGATATTGATATGAATATTTTACTTATGCTATATTTCTGTTAAAAAAAATTATCGTGAAATTTTGGTCACACCCATTTGAAAGCATCACAAATCCAGTGGCGTCGTCAAATTTTATTAAAAAAATCGCTAGTATGTTTTTGGATTTTGACCTTGAAAACAATTTGAAGGCCGTGAAATTTTTATTTTTATTTCGAATTTATGGCATTCAACTAGAACTATTGATGCTTTATCGAAAAATTCTGAATCGGATAATAAATAACAGTTTTAGAGAGGTGGCCCGCTTTCAAATGGGTCACTCTGTATATTGTAATAATTCTGATATTATTTCCTTAATCTGTTTACCTTAATTTGTTTATATTATGATTCCTATTTAAATAAACATTTACTTCATTAATGGCATTCATCGCTCAATCAAATTTACAAAAGAAATTGAAATGAATGATTCGATAAACTTCTTAGATTTGACCTTAACGAAAACAAACAATAAACAGGATTTTTCAGTTTTCCACAAACCTTCATATAAATATATTACAATACTTCTACTCATCCCTACCAACACAAAGTAGCCGCATATAATAGTATGATCCACAGCCTAGTGAATGTTCCTCTGTCAGAAGAGAATTTCAATAAAGAATTAAATATAATTAAACAAATTGCAGCCAATCATGGATATAACTCAAGTTTACTTGACAGCATTCTATCGAAAAAAACTCTATAAAAAGGCAATTCCGGAAGTTTATCCAACCGATTCAAATACAACGACAAATTTCAGGGTTATTACTTATTTCGGCAAACCTTCAGAGAAAATTTCTAATTATTCAAAACATAAAGATATTAATATTGCTTACAGAACAAATAATACTTTGGGAAAATTTATTAAAAACAACAAAGATCGAATTGAAGAGACCGACAAATTTACATAGGACAAACAGTAAGAACTTTCAAACAACGCTTATCTGAGCATAGACACAGTTTTATTAAGGCAAATATAATTCAACGTTCTCTAACCATCTCCTGACTGAAAAGCATTGCTTTGCTAATGACTTTGAACTTTTGCATGTAGAAGAGAAAGGTAAAAAACTCAATCTCCTAGAAAGCTTAGAGATTAACAAAGAGAAGAATTCATAATACTTATTAAATTACCAGATTAATTTGAATAATTCGCCCCTTTTAAATCTGTTTACTAGAAATTGAATAATCTCTCGTTCGTCCAATAATCACTTAATTTCCTAATATTCAACTGACTTCCTGCTCCTATTATTTATATCAAACCCCAGTAATTATAATTTAGTTTATCTCCACTAAGCTATAGTAGGTATAGTGAAACACGTGTCGTGGGTTTCGTAATCCAATTTTTTGTGAAAATCTTAGTGAAGTGTTTTTAGTTTACTTTAATTATGGATTTTCATCGAGTATCGGCAGCGTATATTCAAAATTAGAAAATATTAGTTCTGTGTTCTAGTGAATAATATCCAGTGAAATTATATTTTTATTGAGATAATTTAGGATTTGACGAACATTTATTGCAATATTTCTCCGTACAGGGCCGGATTAAAAGGTGTGGAGGCCCTGGGGCAACAAAGGAGTGGAGGCCCCTAATTATTTTTCAAACAAGTTTTTTTTCTTTTTATTTATTGCGGAACAAATCAAATTATTTCGACACGAGCATATGTAGGTATAATAAAATACAAGAAATAAATTAAATTAAAGAGCAGGAGAAAATCATTCTCAATGCTAAGAAAAGAAAACATGAATTCGGTCAAATCCAGCATCCGGAGAAAATCATTCTCAATGCTAAGAAGCGATAACTTTGATAGGCGGCTTTGTCTCATCGTAATTCGCCTATTTTTTTCATTTTGGAAAATGAGCGCTTTCCAGTGCAATTTGACATCATCACATTCTCAGTTGTAATATCACAAGAGAGTGAAAATAATTCGACAGATTTTCGAAAACTTGTTGCCAGGCAATAGACAAGAGAGACCAACTGGCTCGAGTGGCTATTGCCAACAAGTTTGAGAAAGAGATCTAGATAATTATTTTCTACTATATCGAACTCTCGTGTGGTATTCTTTAGATTATTTTTTTATGTTACGATCATAAACACATTTCCTTGCAAAATTATATAATGTACTAAACCGGTTTTGATTCATTTCACACTTTTCATGCGAATTGATGACAGACGTCAAATTAAAAATATAGGTTGTCAGACAATAAAAACAAAATACCTCAAATTATTCCCGCGACAATTTTCTAGGTAGAATATTCCCACTATTGATTGGCCAAAACGTATATGAATTATTTGAATTGAACGTTTCCATTGGTTTCTAGCAATGTCAAAAAATAATCACTGTAATTTCAATGTTTGAGAATGTAGCTCTGAAATTTTGGTTTTCAAGAATTTGACAGTAGAACATCTTAAGATAGATAGATAGTCCTTTTCAGAAGGATTTACATTTGTTGCGGAATGTCATCCTTCTCTTAGGCTCACACTTTCAGATTTCGGGGATTTCTCTGTTACAAGCGCGCCACTCAGCGGACACTTGTCAACGCCAATAAATAGGAAAAACAGGTGTAGACGGGCAAAGTGTTTGTAGAATCGGCAGAAAAATAGTCAACAGAATTTGAACTTTTGTTCTATTATGGAATGCGCACATGGCTCTTATAAATAATTTGTTGCAATCATATTCATAAATTGAAATATTATTTTCTTTTGCTTATGATTATTGAATTTCATTGTGTATCTAGATCGCTTGTGTCATTCGAAGAATACATCGACAGAAAATCCTTCATTTAATAAAAAAAATGTATATTTTTTTTAAATTCAATTGTTCTTGTTTTTACAGCTAATTTTGATACGTTATAATATTTTGTATAATAGTATGATGTTTTACTTGGTGATTGTTTCTCGCATATACACATGATTCATCAGATCGAAGATTAATATTAACCATGGATTTTGACAAGAATACAAAACATGTTTTTGGATGTTTAAAACGAAAAATGAGAGGAAAAAGTGGGAGAACTGCTCTTTCGTTGTCAGATTTTTATATAGAATTTTGCATATTCTTCGGTATTTGTTAGGAAATTTTACCTAAAAATTTATATTGTGGAGGCCCCTCTCTTGTGGAGGCCCCGGGGCTGCAGCCCCGTTTGCCCCTCTCTTAATCCGGCTCTGTCTCCGTATTGTGAAAAATAGTTTTGTGCTGATTGGGAGCTCTACAAGAAAGGTTTTCAAGAAGTTTTGTTCCCTTAATGATACAGTTATAAACTTAGCTATTATCTTCATTTTTTACCAACCTAGTTTCATATACCTCTGGATATCTTTTGTTGATCCCAATTTCCTGGTGTTGTTGCATGCAACCAACGTCTGAGCACAAAATTTGACAGCAATGCAAACTTTTGATCCAAAACGTTCAATAAAGTCTGTTACGCTGAAAATGTACCAGTCCACTTGCATGTATTCAAACAATGAATAATCCCAACCTACCCCTAGCGTATTGGGAGTGGGCATTCAAATGACTCACCCTCTCACCACCATATTGTCCATTAGTGGCTAATAACAACAAAACATTCTTTGATTTTTTATATCGGGTGATGATAATCGAAGACAACGGTTTTTTAATTCATGAAAATGATTCAAAAGTAGGTGGTCGTCCCCATTATCAATAGCTTCTCTTGCATTTATGCATTTCCTGACAGATGTGGCTCATTTGTCATTTTAGTTTGAATGATGCTACTTTGCCCCCTGGGGAGTTCAAAAATACTCACCATCCCGAAAATATGTTGATTTTTACTCCGAAATGGGTGCACTTTGAAAAACGTCAAACACCAACAATATATCACAAATAAACAACAATGATCGTCCGTTTACCACAGCTTAACTCTAATGTTATGTAAATATCGCGACGATCCGAAAGGGTATCAAGTTACGGAACGATACTCGCGCGATGAAAAAGTACTGTTGCTTTGCTCGTGTTGATCGTCTTTTGTTTTAGGTGCGCGACAGAATACGCGCTGCACTCTCGGTATCTCCTGCAACCTGCAGCTCGCGATTGCGAATTATTTTGATAGCGCGGTATCGTGTTTGCGTCGACGCTTTCATCGGTACAGTGTTGCCAATTCAGAATTGAATAGGTCTGGGAAACAGGTAAAACGGTAAAACCCTTATTACACTATGCCTTTTTCGTATCTAGTTTTGTGCTTATTTTCATGGCTATTTGTTGGCTAAATTTCCCCAAATAACTGGCACTATTACACCGCGCCTTTTTGATGATTGTTTCAGGCGCTAATTTCAGAGCTGCAAACCTAAGAAAAATTGACATTTACCTTAAATGATTAATAAAGCAGTAAAAAAAAAGTAATTTAGTATACCTGGACTATTTGTTTTAACTTTTTCCTTACCTGGTACAAGATTTTTTCTTCTTTTCTGTCATACTGAACAAAACGAAAACTATGTCAAGTCCAATAGATAATTACTGTTTTGGCAAACCTGACATTTCCACAAACGTCCTTGAAATCCCCACGATTCAGGCGAAAAAAATAGAACCAGTCCTATTTATTTTCACGCCTAAAACAATCAACAAAATAGCCTCGCGCGCATGCGTATTTGTTTAAGATTTCAGCCACCGGCAGTCAGGCAGACAAATAGGCACGAAAAAGGCATAGTGTAATAAGGATTTAACAAATATATTATGACTCTTTATTGAGGAAAATCTTGCGTTGTTTCTTGTTGAAAGTAATGTTTCTTCTTGAAAGTCAGCAAACTTACCATAATCGAAAATTATAAGGGTTGGCATTGCGCCAAGAAGGTTTTACATTCCTTGCTCCTAAACTAAATAATAATAACAGTTTTTTTATTGGTGCCCCTTTTTACCCATTTAAAGCACGCCTCAGCGTGTTTAAATCGAACTTTAAAAAACGCGCATTTTTTAAAGGTAACCATGACAACATCAACAAATCGAGAAACGTGAAGTCTAAATGACAAATTTTTGATTATTGATCTGTCAGGAGTACCTTGTAACGTCAAATAAAATATTATCACAATTCGTTCATTTATATGTGCTCCTCCCCATTTGATGAACTTTTCATATTCTTTTTTATATATATCACTGGATTTTCGCGGTATTAACCGCGATTCTGCCTCACTATTCAAAAAATCGATATTAGAATCATTCATTTTTGAGCTCTGGTGACAACAAATATTGATCTTTGGTAACAAATTGCAAATGAATGTTTTTCTCATTTCCATGACAACGAAAGGTATACTGATGTCACATCACGAATTCAACCTTCTTGCATTATTAGTTCTTATTTCTATTTTTTGTAGTAATAATACCAGTATATATGATTTCAAAGTGCACCAATAAAAAAAAATAACGTAAAGTATTCGTGGATAACTGGTCTTAAAAACACTTGCTCTATTTCGAGCACTCCGGCTGCGCCGTCGTGCTCGAAAAATCGCGCGTGTTTTAAAGCCCTTTTTATCCACTTATACTTTAATATACTATATTGTATCTAAAAGAATTGTATGTGGCAAAGTTTTGAACTTTGCCATTTTCTAATTTTTGACAGATGTCAGTTGGAGAAATAATTTTGACTGTTCTGGATACCGTTTTTCGAGGGCTTTCAAATGACATATTGCAAGTCGAGTTCCGTGCGCTATAGTTTCTGTCATTTTTTAACCGACGAAACCAAAAAGGAGGAGGTTCTCTATTCGACGCGTATATTTTTTTTATGTCCCGCACAACTTTTTACAGAGCGGTTCGATTCCGATGATTCTTTTTTCATTGGATAGGGTGTACTTCGAAGTTGGTCCCATTTGAATTTGAAGAAAAAATCCATCCCTAAGGGTAGCAAAATGAAGGATATTGATAGTTCACCCTCTGAATTTTGGTCCGTTAGCCGATTCTATCAGGCATAACTTTGTAGTGGGTTTTCCGATTTGGATGATTCTTTTTTTATTAGAAATAAGGGTATACCTCATAGTTGATCATATTCCAATTTGGAATTAAATGATCCACCCCTAGGGGATGATTGATTTTTCACTTGTGAACTTTGGCACACATATATGTAGTTGACATCCGTCAAAATGATTACATTCTATGAAAGGATGGAATTATATACAAAGTGATGAAATCAACTAACCAGAACTTTCAAAATTGATTTATATTATATAACAATAATAGTTAAAATAGAAAATCATATTATTTAATAGTTAATAGTTGAAGTAAGCTAGGTAAGTAAGTATTTTGGAAGTAATCAAAAATTAAGTAGGTAGTAATTAGTAGATTTCAGCAACAAAAATTGAAAAATAAAAACTTTTTAACAAAAAATTAAACCGACGAAAAAATCAACTGAAAAGCAAAAAATAAAATAAACCTTCTTAGTCTAAATGATAATTGAGCTCCTAAACTGATGTGAGTAACTGATTTTGAGTCGGCGCCAAACAAACTAGCAATTGAATTAGGTAAAGCGTAAAATGATGGCAGCGAGATGCACGGCTGCGTTTTGATTACTTCTTTCAAAGTAATATAATGATCTTCGATAATTGTTTGTTTGGCGCCGACTCAAAATCAGTTACTCACATTAGTTTAGGAGCTCAATTATCATTTAGAGTAAGAAGGTTTATTTTATTTTTTGCTTTTCAGTTGATTTTTTCGTCGGTTCAATTTTTTGTTAAAAAGTTTTTGTTATTTATAAATTTCCAAAATTAATAAAATATGAGGAATTGAGTAAATATTGTCACAATTTTTTTCATTGATATTTCACATTATTATCAATTTTCTGACTGACAAAGGCATTTTACAAGGTTTTTTAAAAAATACGCAATTTGTTTATAAAATATTTCTAAACAAATAGATAAAAAACAAACTTTGATTGACATTATATTTTTTTTAATCATAAACTCTTAACAACCTAATAAAAAAAAACCTTTTTGAAAAAAATGTTTATAAATATTTATAAACAAATAACGTATTTTTTTCAAAAACCTAAAATGCCTTTGTCAGACATAAAACTGATGATAATGTGAAATATCAATGAAAAAATCTTGGAGCCGAAAACCTCCACATTCCAATTTTGAATAGAATCGGACCATAATCACAAAGATTGTCCGCCATATTGGAGCCGCCATTTTAATTTCATGAATTTTGACAAAAAAATCATAATCTTCGACCCTGAATATCCCCACATACTAATTTTGAATCGAATCGGACCATAATTACAAAATCGTCGCATCTTGGAGCCGCATGTGAATATATGAATTTTGACAAAAAATTCATAATCTCTGACCCCGAAAACCCCCATATACCAACTTTGAATAGAATCGGACCATAAATCACAGAATTTCGTCCGCCAGCTTGGAGCCGCCATTTATTTATTTAGACCAAAACCAATCATAATTTTCGACCCCGAAAACCCCCATATACCAACTTTGAATCGAATCGAACCATAAACACAAATTTAGTCCGCCATCTTGGAGCCGCCATTTTTTTTCATTCTCTTACCAAAAAATTATGCATTGACACCGGAATTATGAACAGCTGCCAAATTTCAAGGTAATCGGACGACGGGAAGTGAGTCAAATTTAACTTGTAAGATTTGATTACAAACCCACAAACATCGGGACAGGTGAAACTAAATAAAAGCTTGTAATAAAATGATAAACCTCCTGAACCTTGGATCGTTTTACAAATAGAAAGGACTGGCTTTTTCTCTGATGAATAATGGAATATGTAAATGTGTTAATATATATGTATGTGTTTAAATGTATAATTCCGTTTTAACTATTACTTATATTTCACTTGACCGGCCCTCCTAGAGGTCAAGTAATGTAATCGAGATATTGACGGAAATATCCATTTTGAGGTCCTCCCAGACAATTGAGACCATTTCCAGAGTGAAGTCTGTCTGTCTGTCTGTGTGTGTCTGTAATCTTCCACGATAACTACCGAGCTGAAATTTGGTATGAAGATACAGTTTCTGCCCCGAATGCGACTGTTAGTTTTTGACTCTCATCTGTCAAACGGAAGTGTCACTATTAAAAAAAAATATATATACGCGTCGAATAGAGAACCTCCTCCTTTTTGGTTTCGTCGGTTGAAAATTGAGTTGTATTTCCTAATTTTTTGTGGCAGAAATCTACTAATTACTATTTACTCAAGCAACAATTAAAAGGTATCCATTATGTTGTAGTGTTATCAGAACTACATATTGCCAAGTTTCAAGAGAATCGGTTCACACGTGGAAAATCAATCATCCCCCATTTTTCTACCCTTAGGGGTGTTAAATTATTTTTGAAAATTCTGGTTAGTTGATTTCATCACTTTGTATATAATTCCATCCTTTCATAGAATGTAATTACTGTGACGGATGTAGGAGGATCTGTCAATGTCAACTACATATGTGTGCCACTGTTCACAAGTGAAAAATCAATCATCCTCTATTTTTCTACCCATAGGGGTGGATCATTTCATTTCAAATTGGAATATGATCAACTATGAGGTATACCCTATCTAATAGAAAAGGAATCATCCAAATCGGACAACTCACTACAAAGTTATGCCTAATCGGTTAACGGACCAAAATTCAGAGGGTGAACGATAAATATCCTCCATTTTGCTACCCTTAGGGATGGATTTTTTCCATCAAATTCAAATGGGACCAACTTCGATGTATACCCTATCCAATGAAAAAAGAATAATCGGAATCGAACTGCTCTGAGAAAAGTTATGCGTGATCATACATAAAAAAAAATATATACGCGTCGACTAGAGAACCTCCTCCTTTTTGGTTTCGTCGGTTAAAAATAATCAACTTTCAAACAATGTAATAGCATGATATTATTGAGTATACATGTAAAATGTGCTCCAGGAAGCAAAAAAAATATGGATTCATTCTGTGAACAATTATTCGGTTTTTAATAAAATCGGCGGTTCCAAAAATAGTATATTAAAGTATAAGTGGATAAAAATGGCTTTTAAACACGCGCGAAATTTTAAGAACCAGAAGAAATTTTAAGACCAGTTATCCACGAATACTTTACGCTATTTTTATTATTGGTGCACTTTGAAATCATATATACTGGTATTATTACTACAATAAAAACTTTTTAACAAAAAATTAAACCGACGAAATACGAGACTGAAAAGTAAAAAATAAAATAAACCTTCTTAGTCTCAATAACTAAGCTCCTAAACTAATGTAAGTAACTAATTTTGAGTCGGCGCCAAACAATCAACGAAGATCATTAAATGATTTCAAAAAAATTATTAGAATGTCACCGCGCAACTCGATGCCATCATTTTACGCCTTACCTAATTCATTTGCTTGTTTGTTTGGCGCCGACTCAAAATTAGTTACCTACATTAGTTTAGGAGCTTAGTTATTGAGACTAAGAAGGTTTATTTTATTTTTTACTTTTCAGTTCCGTATTTCGTCGGTTTCATTTTTTGTTAAAAAGTTTTTATTTTTCAATTTTTTGTGGCTGAAATCTACTAATTACTACCCACTTGTTTTTTTATTACTTCCAAAATACTTACCCACCTTACTTCAACTATTACCAGTTATAATAATAATAATAATAATAATAATAATGTTTATTCAGTAAATTCAGTTACAGAAATATGATATGGTTTAGAATAAACATGGAAAAACCACAGAAGCTGTATTGCAAATACAGCTTGTATGTGGCTTGAAATTGCATTATAATTTGTTTGATACTCATGATAAGGTGAATTATGTCAAAATCTGGAAATTATCTCAGGTTCAGGGAGTTAGGTCATAATGGGGTTCATCGTCTGAATCGGGTTGTGTTACATAATAGAATTAATATACATATGACGGTACATAATTATAAAAAACACATGTTATAATACTAAGTCTAATTCATGGGACATGCGAAATAATTTGTTCAGACATTCCATTCCTTCAAATCAATTCATCCTGTTATTTACTATGTCATGAATTATTGATCTTGGTGCATTTTGTAACCATTTTGTGATCATTTTTTTGAAAGTTAAGTAATTGGTTTCTATTTTTATATTATTTGGTATGATATTGAAGATTTTGGGACCTAGAAAATCGAAGCTACGCTGTCGGACATTCTTATCGCATTTCGGTACAATAATATTGGATCTGTTTCTTGTTTGAATAATATGATTATGTACTTTTACTATTTGTTCTAATATGTTTTTTTTTTGTTCTGGTTAGTTTATTCCATTACTTTGTATATCATTCCATCCTCTCACATAATATAATGATTGTGACGAATGTGAAAAAAATAATGACAGTAGCGATCTGTCATTGTCAACTACATATGTGTGTGCCAATGTTCACAAGTGAAAAATCAATTATCCCCTATTTTTCTACCCGTAAGGGTGGATAATTTCATTCAACATCCAAATATGCGGTATACCCTATTATTGAAAAGAGAATCATCCAAATCGAAGAACCCAGTATAAAGTTATGCCTGATAGAATCGGTTAACGGACCAGAATTCAGGGGGTGAGTGATCAATATGCTTCATTTTGCTACCCTTAGGGAATGATTTTATTTTTTAAATTCAAATGGGACCAACTTCGAAGTAGGTACACCCTATCCACTGAAAAAAGAATTATCGGAATCGGACGTCTCAGTAAAAAGTTATGCGTGATCATACATAAAAAAAATTATAAAAAAAATATACGCGTCGACTAAAAAACCTCCTCCTTCTTGGTTTCGTCGGTTAAAAAATAGAAATAAGAACTAATAATGCAAAATGGTTGAATTCGTGATGTGACATCAGTATACCTTTCGTTGTCATGGAAATGAGAAAAACAGATATTCATTTGCAATTTGTTATCAAAGATCAATATTTGTTGTCACCAGAGCTCAAAAATGAATTATTCTAATATCGATTTTTTGAATAGTGAGGCAGAATCGCGGTTTATACCGTGAAAATCCAGTGATATATATAAAAAAGAATATGAAAAGTTCATCAAATGGATGGAGGAGCATGAGGTATCACATATAAATGAACGAGTTGTTAGTAATATTTTATTTGGCGTTACACGGTACTCCTGTCAGATCAATAATCAAAAATTTGTCATTTAGACTTCACGTTTCTCGATTTGTTGATGTTGCCATGGTAACTTTGAAAAACGCGCGTTTTTTTTCAGTTCGATTCAAACACGCTGTAAAAAAAGGCACCAATAAAAAAAAATTACTTTATTAACAATAGCCTCACATCATCAAAATTCAATGAAAACATTATTTTCCAACGAAATTACCTTCTTTCAAGTGTTCAGCTGATACTATTTTTTTTAATTATTTTTTTCAAATCTTGTGACACTATCATATTTCCCTTGATAAAAAAGTGTCTTTATATTTTAAATACATTGCTGTTAGTGTTAGAACGAAGTTTTTCTTCGTTGAAGAGATTGAAAACTTGGCTGCGATCAACGATGCAACAGGAGCGGTTGGTTGGATTAGGTCTACTTCATGTTCATAGAGATGTGTAAATAGATGTTCTAAATGTTATTGAAAGATTTGCAAATAAGAAACACAGGAGGCTGGATTTCATTTCGTGATTTTTATTTTGACGAAAGAAATCTTTGTTTTTGTACCTACTTATAAGTATATGTATATATTTTTTAATTTTATTACATTTTGTATTTGTGTTTGAATTTGAATTAAAAAGAACTCATGTTTTTTGTACCGATAAGTAGAGGTATATAACTTTTTACTCCCCCCTCCCCCCAAGAAAAATTGCTAGATACGCCACTCTTCCGGATGAACGTACATTTAAAAAAAGATGGGAAATAAAAAATTATTGAGTTTTATCAGATCATGCATATTTTCAAGATTGAATCAACGACATACGAGAAGTATTTTCTGCCTTGAATCCACATTCAATGTTCTGTGAATTTGGGGTTTTCGTGAAACTGGTTATTTTGAGGAGACTTGGCAACGCTGTCTCGAAACCTCCGCGACTGCGTGTATACGTGAATGTGCTGTCGATAAACATTCACTGGCTCGGAAAATATGTGGAACATAATTATTTTTTATTTCACCTTGTCCAATAACTATTTCATAAAGCAATCCCCAATTATGTTTGTTGGATAACTTATTACGAGTTAGTATACTGTGATGTTTCCAATGCAGGAACCCATTATTGACTAGTTAGAACATAACAAATATGTATATTTTGGAGGAAAGTTTCGTTTACGATGTTGTTTTCTGTCTAGTGGATATGAAATGAATATATGGCTTAATTGAACTAACTAAAAGGATTAAATCCTAGATGATATGAATGTTTTTAGTAAAGCTATGAGTAATAATATACATAATCTCAGATCCAGGTGGAGTTGAATATTTTTTCATCAACTCAATGCGAAGGATTAGGCCTCCGGTAAGTGCTATAAATATGAATTTTTATCACGATAATAAAACAAGCACCAGGAAATTTGAATTATCAGCTGCTACTGAAGATTATCATGTTTATCTGAACTGAAATCGAATGTATCTCTGATCTGATAGAATTACTTTAGATGTCATCGTTTCAGCCGACTTACTATTATTCATATCATCACAGATTTAATCAAATTATTGAACATTTTTCGAGAATCATGGAAAATAGTAAATGCGTTTCTACTACATCAAAAAACGCTCCTCGAGAGTCTATAAAACTGAGTCATGCATGATGAGGTGGTCGTGCTACTGTAGAAAAAATTCAAATCAACCCTCATTTAGGGGTTGTTTATTATTGTGATTTTTCGAAAAACTTTGCTAACCGGGAATATCCAATAAATATATTTCATTGAAACGCTGGAATATCATTGAAAAAAACATACTTTTTCATATCAGCCCCCTCATAAAGGTAGTTAATATCAGTGATTTTTCGAAAAATGGCTATATTTCAATGAAACATTGGAATATTATTGAAAAACCAAACTTTTTGTGCCATTATAGAAAACAAAACATATTAGCCCCCTCATAAGAGTAGTTTAAACTTGTGATTTTTTTAAAAACTTTGCTGACCACCATCTCTATTTACCATACCTCTATTTACAAATTCCGATAGTAATTTTTTCATCGGCAGTCATGGATAAGCAAACTAAAAAAAAATCTTTTAGTATGCTAGTTATTCATAACGTTAAGAATGCTCTAGAAGATGGAAAAAATAATAGAAACAGCATGTAGTATCGGTATTTTCTATGAAAATACATGTAGGCCAAGTTTTCTTGGAAAAATCACACCTATAAAATACCCTTATGAGGGGGCTGATATGAATTTTTCTCTGGTGGCACAAGAGGTTTTTTTTTCAATCATATTCCAGTGTTTTAATGAAATATAGCCATTGGATACCCCAGGTCAGCAAAGTTTTTCAAAAAATCACAAGTATAAACTACCGTTATGAGAGGGCTGACATAAATTTTTTTCTATGGTGGTGCAAAGAGTATGTTTTTCCAATTTTTTCTTCGGATACCCCCGCTCAGCAAAGTTTTTCGAAAAAGTATAAACAACCCTCCTGAGGGAGCTGATATATTTTTTTTTTCTTGTGGCATGAAGCCATTCCTTTATAGATGTCAACTTTGCATTATAATCTCCACAATCGCATTATAAGTCTCAAATCAACGGACTATTCTATTCTGGTCAGCAAAGTACTTTTTCCCGTTCCTCGACGTTTGATTTCTAAACTTCCTTTCGGTGTTTTCAAAATTATTTCAGTAGCTAATACATAAACAAATAGTTGAATACTGTCAGATTTCAGAAAGTCCTCTGCTTAAGCATTTTTAGATTACGTAAGGCTTTTGATATCTTAACCATTGGTTACTGTTTGCTAAACTAAAAATAGTTTTCTGGACAATTCTTTCAAAGCTACTGGCAATAGATTCGGCACGAAACCTAGTATTGATCATATACAGTATCGGAAACAATTTATCTGGGGTATAGACAGAAATCTACACGAGCAACAAGGAACGCAATGATATGATAATACCACATAAACAAGAGAGACGCACTGCTGTGCGCCCCTCCTGTTACCCCACCCGACGCATTAACTGACCACGTGGCAATGCGACACAGCGCACAGCGACTCGACTCATTCTTGCCGAGCCGTGGTTGCGAAAACAAAAGACCGTGACAATTATTACCTTTTGAAACATGCCGCCTATTTACACAACCGCAGAGAAAGTACAGATCGTTAAGTGGTACTTTGGGGGTAATTCTGTACAAGATACTAGAAATCTATTCATAGTGGCTTTTGCAGATAGACCTGTACCTACGGAAGCGACTGTCCTTTCAATTATTAATAAATTTCAGAATTTTGGGTGTTTGGCAGAAATAATTGTTTTTCTGTTAGAAATAAGTTTTTTGTTTTATTGTCTTACAGAAATATCGTTTGCTTTTGTTTATGTTTAAGAATTTTCTTTTGTTTTCGCGGCCACCACGGCAACAAAGATATTTTGATCTACCTGTCGTCCGACAGATTAAATTGAATCATTGATTCAGTTTAATTTGTTAAAATTATCTGATGTGAAATTATCGTCAATAATTCTTGTTCATTGCAGCGCACACATTCTCCCGACTGCTGCTGGTATGATACTGACGTCCTGAGCTGACCGCCCCTGACTCTCCTACCTCTGTGTCGTGACGTCGATATCCCTTCCTCGAGCGAGTCGAGGAGAAATTGTAATGCTCTCTCAACATATAGCAAGCTATTCTTTACGCTCTCATGAAACCATCATACCCAAGATAAATACTTTCCGACACTGTATAGTGATTTGACGTCAAGCGATCAGCTTATTGCAACCTCAAACTTACTAATAATTTTTCCAAAGTACTCGATACTAAGTAGGCAACAGCAGGCAAATATTGACTGTCTAGTTCTCAGCCATTTCAACTTTGCAAATATTGTTTATTTTCCTTGCACAACAAAACATGATCAAAACCGTATACAGATTATACAAAATGCGTGTGCAAGAATAAGAAAACGAAATACTATATCTCACAAAATAAAGGCTACCAGAACGATCAAGCAGAAGTGGCCCCTGCACTTGAGTTGTTATTGTCATGATGTCATTCAATAAAGAGTACCAATCTACTTATTCAATAAACTAATATTGAGAGAGGACGTTCATTCAATACCAGATATCGATCTCGCCGAATCCCACCAAAACACCATACATCTCTTTTCGAAAGCTCATACTCTACAACTAGTCTACTCGACAAGTTGAAAATGGTCTAAAATAGAGATACTGCTCTTAAAATTATGTGTGATAGCTCATTGGATCCGGAATAACGCCTAGAAAAATGTGCCAAAAGCGTGTATTAGCACTTAAAAAATTGCAAAAGTTATAAACAATTGAAGATGAAAAAAAAATGGCATTTCGTTTTTTGCCAATATTTCATAAACTATTGATATTTAAGAAATTTCAAAAAAAGATTCTGAAAGAGGAGGAAATTTACAATGAAAAATTTAACGCTGAAATGGGTCTCCGAGCCACATTTTTAGTGCGGAGCGTCAAAAGCGAGTACGACATATTAATTAATTTATTTAAGGTATTAAATATAGTTTTTTTTATTTGAAAAAATTATGGTGTATTCGAAACACTATATATAATTCATTCCCGTTGGAAATTTTACTTAAAGTAGATTTTCCAACAAGTTAAACGATTGTTAACTAACAAAATTTTCTCGAACTTCTGTCTTAATTGTAAATAAAAAAAATGTTTAAACAATTGTTGTAAAAAATTTTCGCTTCGTAGAGCCTTTCTCATATACATACTCAACAAGATCACGCCATGAAAATTAAAAAAATATTCATACTTTGTTTATAATAATTTTTTTTTCTTAATCATCATATCATCGTTTTTTTATTAATACAAGTTATAAATTATTTGAAAAAAAAAAATTCCCGCTATTTGTTGATACATATTTTATAAACAAATTGATTGTTTCAATATTTTTGAAATTTTTTTTTCACAACTTCATCATATTACAAAAATTATAATTTTTGAAAAAAATTTTTTTCCTTAATAACAATTTTTAATTGTTTATAATCGTTTTTTTATATTTCTATTGTTTAAATAATTAGTTGAGGATTTTTTTTTCTTAAAATCATAATTGACAGTCCTCTATGAAGTAACAAAAAAAATTGTTTTTAATCAACAATTCCATTGTTTATCAACTTACCAATTTGTTATAAAAAATTTTTTACTTTGTTAGATTTTTTTTCTGAAACTTCTTAAGTTAACAAAAACAACCCTATATAACAAAGTATAGAAAACAAATTTTCCCAATTTTTCCCAATTCCAATTCCCAAAATACAATAAAAAATTGGAAAAATTTGTTTTCTATAATTTCTTTTATAATGGTAAGTTTTTGTGAATTTTAAAGTTTAAAAAAAAATTAACAAAGTTAAAAAAAAATTTATAAAAATTGGTAAGTTAAAAAAATGGAATTTTAAAAAAAAAATTTTTTTTTACCCATAGAGGACTGTCAATTATGATTTTTAAAAAAAAAATTTTAAAAATATAAAAAAAAACGATTATAAACAATTAAAAATTGTTATTAAGGATTTTTTTTTTCAAAAATCATAATATTTGTAATATAATGGAGTTGTAAAAAAAAATTTTCAAAAAATATTGAAAGAATCAATTTGTTTACAAAAAAATTATCAACAAATAGCGGGAAATTTTTGTTTTGCAAATCAATTTATATCTTGTGTTGATAAAAACACTATAATATGATGATTAGGAAAAATTTTTTTTTTAACAACATTACTTGGATGTTTTTGTTTTTGTTCAAGTACAAAAATTATTATATAAACAAAGTATGAATATTTTTTCAACTTTTATTGCGCGATCTTGTTGAGTATGTATATAAGAAAGGCTCTACGGAGCAAAACATTTTTACGACAATTATTTAAACATTTTTTTTCATTTACAATTAAGACAGAAGTTCGAGAAAATTTTGTTAGTTTAACTTGTTAAAAAATCAACTTTAAGTAAAATTACCAACGGGAATACATTATTTATAGTGTTCCAAATACGCCATAATTTTTTCAAATTAAAAAAAATATATTTAATAACTTAAATAAATTAATCAATGTGTCGTACTCGCTTTTGACGCCGCGCGCGCAACCTAAAAATGTCGCTCGGAGACCCATTTTCAGCGTTAAATTAAAATTATAAATAACGGAGATAGAGTTCTGGGAGCTGGAAGTTTTTTATTGGAAATTTTCTCCTCTTTCAGAATATCATTTTGAAATTTCTTAAATATTGATAGTTTATGAAATATTGGTAAAAAACAAAATGCCATTTTTTTTTCATTTTCAATTGTTTATAACTTTTGCAATTTTTTATGTGCTAATACACGTTTTTGGCACATTCTTCAAGGCGTTATTCCGGATGCAATGAGCTATCACACATAAATTTAAGAGCAGTATCTCTATTTTAGACCATTTTCAACTTGTCGAGTAGACTAAACGCCGGTACTGAATATTATGAACAGAATGAATTTCAAATAATCACTTAGAAATCGTATATTGGAAGGAAGATTCAATATTCAATAATTATTTCAGCGCCAAATGAGAAAAATTTAATAATTAAAAGAAGCCACATTTTTTTAAGAATGTTGTTTCCAATTTCTCGCCCTATTTCCTTCGTTGTAACAATTTTTTTTTCTATGGTCATTCAGCGATTTACATTTTTTAATATTTTATGATTTCGTTCAACCAGCTCCTATATTCGATGATTATTGATCGTTATAACTTATGAAGATATTGCGAACATAATATTGGTTAGTTATAGGGTTGAATGCAAGTGCAGTAACCAATATTTTCGGATAGGGGCGACTGAATTACGCCCTTTCATACTAATGATATACAGTTAGTTGTCTCAGCTTATTAACCGACGAAAAAAAGGAGGAGGTTCTCTAGTCGACGCCTATACTTTTTTTTATGTATGACCACGCATAACTTTTCACAGAGTACGATTACGATGATTCTTTCTTCATTGGATAGGGTATACCCCGAAGTTGGTCCCATTTAGATTTCAAGAAAAAATGTCACCCTTAAGAGTAGAAAAATAGGGGATAATTATCGTTCACCCACTGAATTTTTACCCGTTAACCGATTCTACCACTCATAACTTTGTACTGGATTATCCTATTTAGATGATTCTCTCTTTATTGGATAGGGTATACTTCAGAGTTGGGCATATTTGAATTTGAGAAGGAATAATCCACCCCTAAGGGTAGAAAAATAGGGGATGTTTGATTTTTCATCGGTGAACCGATTCTGTTGAAACTTGGCATATGTAAGTAGTTCTGATGACACTACATCATAATGGATAACTGGAGTCAATTGAGTAGGTAGTTGTTAGTGGATTTTGGCCACCAAAAATAAAAAAATAAAAACTTTTTAACAAAAAATTAAACCGACGAAAAAATCAACTGAAAAGCAAAAAATAAAATGAGCTTTCTTAGTCGTAATAATAACTGAGCTCCTAAATTAATGTGAGAAACTAATTTTGAGTCGGCTCCAAACAAGCAACGAAGATCATGAAATTTCTTTAAAAAAATTATCAAAACGCCGCCGTGCATCCCGCTGATATCATTTTACGCTTTACCTAATTCAGTTGCTAGTTTGTTTGGCGCCGACTCAAAATGTGTTACTCACATTAGCTTAGGAGCTCAGTTATTATTACGACTAAGAAAGTTTATTTTATTTTTTGCTTTTTAGTTTCTTTTTTCGTCGGATAATTTTTTTGTTAAAAAAGTTTTTTTCTTTAAATTGTTAGATTCGCAAATGTACGAATGAAGACATGTTGTTATTATTATTGGCAACCAAACTTCTGAAGCCAAAGTTTTGTGTAAAGGAGTTCCTCAAAGCTCTAATATCGGGCCGCTGTTATTTATTATCTATATCTTGGATAGTGGTAAATATCCGATGACCTGAAGTGTGGACCACCAATATACTGAAGCTGTCCAATTTTAAATTGGACAACATCTCAATGCCTGTTTGGATGCCATACATGAATACTTTCTTAAAAATGGTCCTACAATGTTCTTGGGTTCTATTTCGCAAAGAGCAATAAGAAAAATCATAGTGGTTAAGAATGTGAGAACTTGAGGTTGATAAGATTCAGATCGCATGTTAGTAAAGTGGTCCAAAAAGCAAACAAGTCACTCAGATATTGATGAACATGATTATGCAAAAAAAAATTTTAACAAAAAATTAAACCGACGAAATACGGAACTGAAAAGTAAAAAATAAAATAAACCCTCTTAGTCTCAGTAACTAAGCTCCTAAACTAATGTAAGTAACTAATTTTGGGTCGGCGCCAAACAAACAAGCAAATGAATTAGGTAAGGCGTAAAATGATGGCATCGAGTTGCGCGGTGACATTCTGATAATTTTTTTGAAGTAATTTAATGATGTTCGTTGATTGTTTGTTTGGCGCCGACTCAAAATTAGTTACTTACATTAGTTTAGGAGCTTAGTTACTGAGACTAAGAAGGTTTATTTTATTTTTTACTTTTCAGTTTCGTATTTTGTCGGTTTAATTTTTTACTAATTACTACCTACTTGTTTTTTAATTACTTCCAAAATACTTACTTACCCAGCTTACTTCAACTATTACCAGTTAAATAATATGATTATCTACTTTTACTATTTGTTGTAATATAAATTATTTTTGTTGTTCTGGTTAGTTTATTTCATTACTTTGTATATCATTCCATCCTCTCATAGGATATAATGGTTTTGACGGATGTGGAACAGAAATAATGTCAGTAGCGATCTGTCATTGTCAACTACGTATGTATGTGCCAATGTTCACTTGTGAAAAATCAATTATCCCCTATTTTTCTACCCGTAAGGGTATATAATTCCATTCGAAATCTAAATATAAGGTATACCCTATCTATTAAAGAAAGAATCATCCAAATCGAAGAACCCAGTACAAAGTTATGCCTGATAGAATCGGTTAACGGACCAGAATTCAGAGGGTGAGTGATCAATATCCTTCATGTTGCTACCCTTAGGGGTGGATTTCATCTTTTAAATTCAAATGGGACCACCTTCGAAGTACACCCTATCCACTGAAGAAAGAGTTATCGGAATCGGACGCCTCAGTAAAAAGTTATGCGTGATCATACATAAAAAAAATTATGGAAAAAAAAATACGGGTCGACTAGAGAACCTCCTCCTTTTTGGTTTCGTCGGTTAAAAAAGTACAAAAAGAGCTACATATGATACATTCGATGTGCTATTGAAAGAGGTATTGTAAGAAGTATAAAACTAGTAATACGAAGAGTTGAAGAGGTTATAAAATATTTCTTTCAGCAATATCTGAACAGTTAAGTAGAGCTAAATCAAATGAAAATAATGGTGTATGAATTACATGAATTAAAAAAAAAAATTATTAATATATCAAGTTTTTATTATATTTATTAACTGAAAAGTAAAATAAAAGTTCGTCGTATAAGATTTTTACGTCGCTTATATATCCATATCAAATTGCAAGAAGTTTCCTACATGAGTTGTAATCATAGAAAAAATATAGTGTAAAATCGTTTCATCAGTTGTCAAAATAAAATTGTCCTCCTGTTCGTTTGTATGTTAGGAGTGATTTTCAATGGAATTTACACCATTTATCAAGACGTTTTGTTGATCACTTGTTATACAAATATTAATAAACGCGAACTCCTCAATATCGTCTTCGTTATCAGAAGGTTAATTAAACCAAACAGTAGGTAGGGCGGAGTGGTGATATATCATTCATTATAATAGCTATCCTCGCAATGATTTTTTTTTTCAAGAAATGAACTGGAAATGAAAAGACAAAGGCTTATAAATGTGATTGACACAAAGTGACCTAATATTCGTACATTACCATTATAGAAACAATGGCCATTGAATCAAATTTAAATTCCGATTACCAGAAGCTGAAGATTAGTCTTCAAAGCATTAATATCAATAACACAGGTCCTCGACAGAAAAGCTGTTTGAATTTCAACTAATTTCCACGTATTTTGGTGTGCTGAATTGGAACAAAAATTTAAAAAAATCCTAGACGTCAGGATCTAACACAAAATGCAAAATGAAAATTTATTTTTTCATTAAACATACATACTTAAATAAAATATTTTTTTTAACTATTATTCTTATTGGTGTAATATTCACTAACTTTCTTTTCGAACATTGATAGACTTGGGTTACAAATGATGAAGAACCACTTTTTTATGTTTTGATTTAATACATTGTTTATTTTTGTAAAGGATTTCTGTTTTTTTAGTTGATTAGATTCGAGTAGTGATTTTGTATGTTCTGAAGAAAAGTGTTCTTTGTCGAAAAAAATCAAACGTTTTGTTAGTTTTAAGTATTTTTATTTTGTTACTTGTACGAGAATGAGCATATTTTTTGTGTTTTGTAAAAAATTTAGTTTTTACAAATTTTCAGTTATTTCGCGTTGGTGATTTTATAGAAAATAAATTATTATTAGTCATTGATATGTTTGGAGTTGTCTATACACAATAATTAGTTAAAAAAAATGCGACTTTCATCAGGGCCACTGGCAATATTTCCGTGACACTGCCGGTGACTCTTGAAAGAGTCGAACAAAAAAATTGGGGCAAATTAAAAAAAAACAACGGTAAAAGTTGGTTTTGAGATTTGTTACTTGCGTTAGCACGAAAATTATAAAATTTTGTCAACGCTTCAACGCTTTTCCCCGTTTCGGGAAAGAAGGTTTGTGCCTCTTTTAGGGCATCAACAACGGTAAGATTTGTTTGTTGGGATGGGTTTATTATACCACAATTGCTGCCGAAGTTCGATTTCATTTTTTATGTTCGGTAAATCATAAAATTGGGTGATAGTTCTGCAAGTTTTAACAATAGACTATAGCAGCGCGGACGGAATACTTGGAATGGAAAATGGAATTAATGAATTCATTCGAGTTTCGACGTGAGGAAATGATCGGTCGAGCAAATCACTGAGTGGACTTTGGTTGCTTTGCATTTGCCTACATTTTTTTGAATGGAAATAAAAGAAATTCGTAATGAACAATAGAAATTATTGTTCGTTTTTTATCAAACCGGATATCGAAAAAACGACATATAAGTTGAGATCGAGGAAAAAGCCACTGCAAAATTCCACCAGGATGTTGAGAAAAGTATTCCCAAGCTTTTCCAATATATTTTACACAATTGGTAGAAGATCGGCCTATAGAATTGGACATCGTTTGAGAATTTCCCTGGTTCGATATCGATATACAAGACCAATTTCTGTCGACCCTATATCCTCATACGCACTTTCATTTTGCTGCATATCTTCATTCATTTGTCACATAGGTTAAGATAATAAGCAGTATTTCTTATGAATTTTATTCACTTGGAGAAGATAAGTGAACAGAGAGGATGCGCATTTGTTTATCTAGATAAAATATTTGCAGATCATATTCGACTACGCTATGTAAAGTCTGATCAGAGAAAAATAATCAATACACACAATTGACAGATCCGTTTAAAATGTCATATGGTCATATCAGAAAATAAATAAAAGTGGGATAAATAATTAAGCTAAAAAATAACTAATAAAAACACTTTTTAAAGACAAGCTTTTATTTAAGCCGTGTACTAAAACGTATAAAATGAGTTCAAATTATCGCTGACAATGATTTGATTATTTTTTGTTGAATTATTTGGTTTCAAAAACTTCTCGCGTGAAGTGTTCATAAAAGTAATTAGCAATTAATTTGATTGGTCAGTGATTGGTTGGTAAGTAAGAACTTGTCAAAGTATTCATGAAAGTAGGTACCAATTAATTTCTGTTATCTTCTGTCGTATATTGAATAACAACTCAATAACTAATAAAATATATATTCAGTTACTTGTATGACAATTCTGATATTAACTGACAAATCTATCAAAATACAGGGAGTTCTAACATCTCCCACTTTTCAAATGTTCCACATTGAAATCTTCTAATTTTTTTGGTAAACGAGTTTCTCGTCTTGGTTCTTGAATTGGAAAGTCCTCAGTAAGACCAACTGATTCCTCTGATTTCTCATCAGGCTGATTCTGATTTCTCCTTCCCTCTTCTTGGAAACAACCATGTTCTTGGAGGGGATGTGGTGGTTCATCCAAATTTAACTCAACCGATTCCCTCAAAGAAGTTACATCGAACGTATCCAATAGAATATTAATTGGTATTAGTTCCCTTTCATTTGGAATATCATCCTTGCTTGGTACCAATAACTCTAGGTTTGAGTTGATTTGCATGGGATCGGATTAATTTATGATCTCCCTCAAGGAACACGTTGTACATAACATTTCCACGGCGTTCAATGATTTTACCTGGGACCCACTTTTCTTTGTTGAGTGAGAATAGGTTTTCGCAAAAACTGGTTGACCAACCTCAAAATTTCGTTTCTTTGCTCCATATTTCTTATTGAATTGGTGTTCCATTCTTGAGTTGCCAGCATTGTTCTCTTTGGAATAAGGTAGGACTAAGTCCATAATTGATCTTGTTTTTCTTCCAAACATCAATTCTGCAGGTGATTTTCCCTCTGGAGTCGAACGATATGTCTGAAGAAATGTAGTTATAATCTCATACGTAGTTTCTTCTCCGCTCATTTTTTTTAGAGCGCGTTTCAAAGTATCTACAAAGTGTTCTGCCAAACCATTTGATTGGGAATGGTAAACTGGTGTACGGATATGATCAATTCCGTTGACTTGACAGAAATCTTTAAACAGTGAACTGGTAAATTGTGTACCATTATCTGTAACTATGGTTCTTGGAAGTCCAAAAATTGTAAATAATCCCTTTAGTTTCTTGATGGTAGCCGTAGCAGTGGTTGTCTCCATCTTGAAAACTTCTGGCCATTTGGCATAAGCATCCACTATGATGAGAAAACTGGATCCATTCACAGGACCGGCAAAATCCATATGTAACCAAGTCCAGGGTTCACTTCGTATTGGCCAAGATGCCAGTTCCGTTTTCAAAGGTGATTTTGAAGCTTGCAGGCAGGACCTACATTGATAGATGAAATTTTCGATTTATTTATCTAACCCAGGCCAATAAACATAACTCCTCGCTAACGCCTTCATTCTATCTCTTCCAGGATGTCCTTTATGTAGCTGTTTTGAATCCTTTTCCGAAAAAGGGGGAACCCCAAAGAGTATACAATTTTCTGATATAGATAGAGATTCTCTTCTATTATGGAACTGTCGAATATCTGGTTGTCTATTTCTTGAGGTCAACTGTAGGAAATATTGTGTGATACTTTTTTTTAGAACGGCGTCCTTTGGAGTCTCTCTCGCTATCATTTCAGCTGTTATTGGAAAATAATTCGTAGCTGCCTCGATAATTTGCTTGACTGTATTTTCTCTATATATATATATATATATATATATATATATATATATATAGAGCTGCAATGACAAATTCTTCATCGGGCTTCGATTCGCGATCCATGAGTCTTGATAAAACATATGCAGGTCCAAATGCCAAAGATGATGTGTATTCGATATTGAAATCATATGAGAGCAAACTCAGGGCCCATCTTTGTATACGATTTGCAATGTACACAGGAATGCCTTTTTTCGATCCAAAAATTGACAGAAGGGGTTTGTGATCTGTGTAACTTTTCTTTTGTGAAATTTGGTTACGGCAAAAATGAGTGCAAGGCCTTCTTTTTCTATTCGACTGTATTTCTGTTCCGCCGTTCTGTTAAAGAACGAGAAGCGTGACAAATTGCTTTTATACTTCCATTGGGAAATTTGTGCAGAATACACGCTCCAAGGCCATAACTGACGCATCAACTGCTACAATAATGGGTAATTCTGGTTTATAATGAGTGAGTAATAAATCAGAAGACAACACAGCCTTCAGTTTCTCAAATGCTTTTTGGTATTTATCTGACCAATTCCATTTGGTGTCTTTCTTAAAAAATTTGCCATAATAATTAATGGCACCCAAAAATTATCGAAGTGTTGTGAGATCATTGGGTGGTGGCGTTTGTGAAATCGCTGTGATTCTTGATGGATCAGGTCTGATTCCATTTTTGTCTAGAATATGACCCAAATATTTTATTTGTGACATGAAAAACTTGCATTTCTCAATTTTCAGGCGGAAACCATAATCCTCAATTCGTTTCAGAACTTTAAAAATATTTTGATTATGTTCCATCTCGGTTCTACCAGAAACGATGATATCATCTAGATAAGGGGCGACCATATTCAAACCCGCTAACATAGTATCCATTAACTGCTGAAAAGCTCCTGGAGTAATCTTGACTCCAAAAGAAATTTGAACAAGTAGAGCCCTCTGTGTGTTGAAATTGTCAGAAGTTTCTTGGATTCATCGTCAACTTCGACTTGTAGATAAGCATCAGATAAGTAGAGGTTGCTGAATATAACTCCATTTGAAATTTTCGAAAAAATATCCTCTGGAACTGGCAATGGATAACAATGTGATTCTATGACATCATTCAGGCCTGTTGAGTAATCGGCACAAATACAAATTTTTCCATTCAGTTTGCGAACTACTACAATTGGTGCTGCCCAATCAGAAAAATTAATAGGTGTAATTGCTCACTCTCTCTCTAATCGGTCCAATTCCTCCTCAACTAATTGTCTAACATTATATGCTACTGGTCGTTTCGGTCGGTAAATAGGTTTGGCACCGGGTTTTGTATGTATTTTCACTTCTGATTTGGTGCAGTGTCCCAAACCATCCTGGGAAACCTTTGAAAAAGTGCCTTTTAAGTATTCCAAACTTATTTTTGATGGTGTCTGGGAAGATGAATCAATTTTCTTGCAGATCTAATTAATTGGAATGTCCCATAATCCAAATTCCTCGATCCAGTCGATTCCCAATATATTCAACTCCCTAATTGATGTCACGAAACAAGTCTTCTCTACTGGTGAATGATCACCCAGTATCACCTGACAGTTTATTCTCCCAAGTAAATTCACCTCTTGTCTGGAAGCGTTGAACGCAATTTCCTGGGTTTGAATTATTTCTGGTTGGCCAATTGTTTTCCATACGTTTACATCAATTATTGTGATATCTGACGCGGTGTCAAACTGAAGTGATGTTTGTACACCATTGATGACCAAACTAACGAATTTTCGGGAAGAAGTTATTTGGTTGATGAATATATTTTTCGTATTTTTATTTTGACCTTTATTCTTCTTGAACCCCTTACTGTTTTTGTTTTGATAAGTTTCTGCCGTTTTATCTGTGGAACAGGAACAATAGCCTTCTTTATGTCCAATTTTGTGTTTAGAGAAACTGCAATCCTTCTTGAAATTCATCTCCCGCATTGCCAACAAGGTGTTCTGGGTTTGTCGAAACTGCTTTGATGTTTCTTTTCCTTGTTGGAAAATGCGTGAACTCTGGTACTAGTTCTGGGTTCAACGAGAGCTGTATCTTCCTTCAAACTCGACATTCGAAGACATTCATCCACTGAATATTCTAAAGAAATGTCGTCTTTTTCATATTTGTCAATTTTTGATAAAAGACGTTGTAATGTCAGAATATTTGGAAGATTTCAATCCAATTATAAACATGAGACATTTGAATTGATTCTCGTTCAGCTTCTTCAGTTGGAAAGCTAATGTTTGTTCACAATACCAGCATCTGATGAAAAATCGTCGGATTCGATTTTTTTCAGCTGTAGACACTTGTATCGAGTACTAAATATAGATGATTGTTTTCCAAAAATGTTCTTGAGAATCTTTATAGTTTCTTCGAACCTTTCACCTTTCATGTGCAATAGTATTGAGATTTCGTAGTAAAAGTCGAACTCTGGCTGCATCATCCAACTTGTTTCCATAGAGGACAAACAGATCGTCGTATCTCTTATACCAAGATTCGAATGTGATATTGTTTTCCGGATCTGGTACAAATTCAACTATGTTTCTGGCCAGTGATTCGATGATGCACTCAGTGTTTCCAGATTTTGATTCTGGTAACTTGTCAGTGTTTACCTTCAGAGTAAGCATTTCCAGAATTTTGTTCTGCTGTTCCAACAACTTCACGAACACCTCAGAATCCATAATCCTTCGTCGCCAACTGTTATCTTCTGTCGTATATTGAATAAGGACTCAATAACTAATCAAATATATATTCAGTACTTGTATGAAAATTCTGATATTAACTGACAAATCTATCAAAGTGCGCATTGTTTTTACTAATACAGGAGTTCTAACAATAGTTCGCCTTAATCTGTTCATTTCTAATAGAGCATTGTTTTTCAACCATTCTCCTCAACCGAAATAGAAGAGATTTTAGCTGCAATGAAAAATAAAAAATCAACGGGCATAGATGAGGTGCCGGGATCCCTTCCGAAAAAGTGCTCCGCTGTTATCGCACCTTTGTTGGCTGAGATACTAAACTCGAATTAGGTCAGTTTCCTTCTAGACTAAAACTGTCTGTAGTTTCACCTATACATAAGCAAGACGATCGGCTCTCAATGCTCAACTACAGACCCATCGTCTTACTCAGTATATTTTCAAAAGTTATAGAGAAGGGTATTTGCAAAAGAATCAATAGTTTTCTTATAAAATACAATATACTGAACCAAAACCAGCCCGGATTCAGAGAAAACTACTCAACCGAAACGGCAACAACATCTTTTGTACAACTTATTAATGACAAGATGGATAAAAATGAATTTATTGTTGGACTGTTTTTTGACCTCTCGCGTGCCTTCGACAGCCTCAATTTTGATTTTATATTGTCAAAATGATCAGCAATAGGATTCCGAGGCAATATACTTGATTGGATCCAGTCATTCTTACAAGGGCGAAAACTCATTGTAAAGGTAAATAATGAAATTTCAGACGATTACCCGGTTAATTCGGGAATACCTCAAGGAAGTGTGCTCGGTCCTCTGATTTTTTTATTGTTCATCAATGACTTACCTGACCACATAAGTTACGGTGAAGTCTTCATGTATGCAGACGACACATCTATAATCGTGTCTAGCATAGACGAAGATGAAGTGATATCTAAAACAAAAAAGGTCCTCCACGAGTTCGATGAATGGTGTCACAAAAATCGCCTGATGATGAACCACTCAAAGACAACACTACTCAGATTTCACAGACCCATAATCACCCAAAATATCATATTTAGACAACACAGTTTGCTATTCAGTACCAAATGCAATTTCTTGGGCACGGTCCTAGATGAAACTCTCAGCTGGGACGAATTAACAGCATTCGCTCTAAACTAAATACACAATACTTTGCCATAAACAACCTGAAAAGCTGCCTGAACGAAGATGGGCTAACCGCTGTCTATTATGCCCTCGTCTAATCGGCCATTAGTTACATCTTAGTCTATGGGCTAGCTACTTCCAGTAACAGAGTTTTTTTGGCACAAAAAAGAATAATCCGTTCTATGTTCAGACTAGCCTAGCGTGAGTCCTGCCGAGAGGTGTTCAGAACAAAGCAATTATTAACTTTCACAGGTATTTATTAATATAAACTAGTAACATATATTTACAAGAATAAAAATAACTTTGAACTTAATAGCGATATCCATGGCTACCAAACAAAACAAAAAAATCAATTCAGATTGCAAAAGGTGAGATACTCAAGTAATAAAAAATCACATAGACTACTCTGGTATGCAGTACTTCAACATTTTACCAAACAATTTGAAAAATATAACAAGCCTGGCCAGATTCAAGAATAGTCTTAAGTCGTTTTTGATCACGAATACATTTTATAATGATTTGTTGAAAATATAAACAGGATGTTCATAAAATCAGATGTGGAATCATCTGCGACTGAAAGATAAACTTTAGTCACTATCTTCCATCGTCAAGATAACCTCTTGTGGGGTTTATTAAAGGGAAAACATTCTAATTAGAATCAGTTAGTGAAGTATTTTTTGTGAATTAAAAATAACTTCATTTAATCGTGGATTTTTCAATTCACAGAAAAATCTTTCTATCAATATTCAATTGAGAATGTTTCCCTTTTCAACATTTTATAATATTCAGGAGTTTTCCTCTCTCTGCAATATGAACTGAGACGAGCTGACAAATTCTTTTTTATCCTGTGAAAATTCATGTATTTTAAGCATTTACTATTTATTTGTAAAATTCCTTCCTTTTTTAATTTTTTAAGGTTTTTAATGGTTTTAATTTAATTTTTATGACTTGTCAATCCGATGTAAATTGGTGATTTTATGATCAATAAAACTGTCTGTCTGTTATTACGAAGTCTCTTCCCTGTAGGTTTTGAGCTGGAAGAAATCATGATCTCCGACCCCAAAAACTCCTACACACCAATTTTGAATAGAATCTGACTATGATCACAAAACTCGTCCGCCATCCTGAAGTCGTCATCTTGAATTTATAATTTTGACAAAAAATAATAATCTCCGAACCCGAAAACCCCCACATACCAATTTTGAATCGAAATCGGACCTCAAATCCTCCATCTTGGGGCCGCACATCTTAAATTGAATAAATTTCGACAAAAAATTCATAATCTCCGACCGCGAAAACCGCCGCATACCAATTTTGAATCGAATCGGACCATATTCACAAACCTCGTCCTCCATCTTGGGGCCGCCATCTTGAATTTATGGATTATGACAAACATTTCATAATTTCCGACACCGAAAACCCCCACATACCAATTACGAATCAAATCGGACCATAATTTCAAATCTCGTCCGCCATTTTGGAGCCGCCATTTCTGTTTTTTCTCTAACAAAAATTCCATAATGCATTGTCACCGGAATTATGAACACCTGCCAAATTTCAATTAATCGGACGACTAGAAGTTGGTCAAAATTCACTTGCAAGATTTGACCCAAACTAACAAACGAACGAACTAACTAACAAGTGAAACTAAATTAAAGGTTTTATTTGAAATGCAGTAAAAAGGACAAGAAACTTTTTTCTAGTAGGTTCCCAAAAAGTTAACTCCTATAATTATCTTTCTGTTGAAGATTATCTCGGATTTTATTGCCATCAGTTGCACACTATACTCTTTTTCTCCTCGTAATCGAATAAACTATAAGCCTAGAGTCACGGTTTTTTTTATACAAAACGGGTTTGTGCTCTATAAAAACAAGTTGAACATCCTAAACTTTTTCCTCCATAAAAAATCAAGCCAAATGAACGGGATCAAATTCCAAAGGCGATAATCCTCTGCAAACAGTGATTGCCGCAACTTATCAATTTTATTAACATATTGTGAACACCATCGAAAAGACCTTGGATTCCGCAGTAGTTGATCCGATCACAAGTTCAGTGAACAATGTCGACGAAACCGGGCAGTGCGGTGTTGAACATGGAGAAGGAAAAAGTAGCGTATTTCGTGGGTGTAGATGTCGGTACTGGTAGTGTGAGGGCAGCTTTAGTCACGGAATTCGGGGAGATAATCAGCTCCACCGTGAAAGAAACCAAAACCTGGAATATCCAGACCGATTTCTACGAACAATCCACCGATAATATATGGAGCGCTGTAGTGAGCTGCGTCAAGGTAATCTTACGAACAGTGTATGATTGATATGAAATCACCATAAGCGTAGATGTGCGGATTACGGCCATCTCTCCGAGGGGTCCATACCACACTTTTGTTAACATTTTGTTAACATAGGTAAAAGACTTTTCTTACGTGTTTTTGCCTCCTGAACACGAATACGGAAAAATGCCGATTCCGAGTTAGAACACGTTTTACTTTTTTATAACCTAATTTTCAAGCAACGTTTTCTCCCACAAAAATCACTCAAAATGCACTCTGAATATGGGGAAAATACTTTCCTTATGTGTTTTTGCCTCCTGAAGACGAATCCGGAAGAAAAATGCGGCGGTCTCATACCGTTCCCGAGTTACAGCACTTTTTCAAAAAAACATTAACCCATTTTCAAGCACCGTTTCTCACACAAAAATCACTCAAAATGCCTCCTTCTTTTTACCAGCATGAACAATACACCCTAAATCACTTATTTTGGCACAACTTTGAACAAAATATCGTCGTTTTTATCGAAAAAAATCCTCTTTCTTACACAGTTCCAAATCAACAATTGACATTGACATAAGACATTTAGTAACTTTGCCTTATTTTTCATGTTGGTAATAAATGAATCACCGCCCACAACAATTGCACACATAAATGCTCACATTTGAATTCGAAAAGTTGGCGGTGATTCACTTATCACCAACATGAGAAATAAGGCAAAGTTACTAAATCTCTTCTGTCAAAGGAACGAATATTATTTATTTGGAACTGTGTAAGAAGAAGGATTTTTTTCGATAAAAACGACGATATTTTGTGCAAAGTTGTGCCGAAAATAAGTGATTTAGGGTGTATTGTTTATGCTGGTAAAAAGAGTGTGATTTTTGTGCGAGAAAACGGTGCTTGAAAATGAAGTTTTTTTTTTGAAAAAGTGCTGTAACTCGGGAACGATGACCCCCATTTTCTTCCGGATTCGTGTTCAGGAGGCAAAAACACGTAAGAAAAGTATTTTCCCCATATTCAGAGTGCATGTGTGGTGTAACTAGATATTTACCGCCTCTTTTTACCAGCATAAACAATAAATCCTAAATCACTTATTTCCGTCACAACTTCGCACAAAATATTGCCGGTTTTATCGAAAAAATCCTCCTTCTTAAACAGTTACAAATAAACAAACTTCACACATCTGACAGATGACATTTAGTAACTTTCCCTTCTTTGCATGTTGGTAATAACAAATAAATCACCGCCAACTTTTCGAATTCAAATATGACTAAATGTGCTATTGTTTTTGGGAACCATTTTGTCATTTATAATATTTGATTGTAAACAATTATTGTTTTTTTTAAATGTTGTCAATTTGTCGAATTTTCCAATATCAACATTTTGCCTTATCTTCATTGTAGCTTTTATCATTGGGAAACGAGACCAGAGGATATTGGGCTTTATAATTTTGGTTAGATCCAAAAAATATGCCAGCAAAACCACTTCTTTGTAGCTTTTGACACCCTTTTAGTCCAGTTAAGAAAATGGTTAAATTGCTTCTAGAATGCTTTCGGGTATTTCTTCATCTGAAGATTCCATTTTTATTGTATGAAAAACGAGAAAAACGAGATAAGATCTTGCAAAATGTTAAAGGACGCGATTTTGACAAACGTCTAGGTTTTGACTTTGGCAAACAATTGGCTCCATGGCAACGAATATGAAACATATGTTGTCAAAGCTCTAATGGATGGTCTTAAAAGTTTCAAATAGATTGTATGGTTCGGAGAATAAATTAAAAAGTTATAATTTTTTTATGAAAAAATTAGGAGAAAGTTTCCGAAATTTTATAATTATATTAACATGTTAGAATAAGGCGAGTCCAAAATATCGCCATTTTAGCGAAAAATTTTATATAGCGCTTTTGAAAATACTTTCGCGCGTAGAAAAAATTATAATCATTATACAGGATACCAGTTCGTGCGCCAAAATGAACATCTTGATTATGAAGAGTGTTTCTTAATAACATGCTAATAGTTAAGGAGGAGGATAATTTCTTCCAGCTTCTCCAAATATCAAAACTGCTTCAAATTTATCGTCTAAACTATGAGCCATGATCACACTTTTCATAAAAGGATTTAGGCGCTCAACGGACTATTTGACAGTTAGCAGTTCAGTTTGACAGTAAACAAGATGTTATCGCGACAACGCTTTTTTCCAATGCAAACTTGATTGAAAGCAACATTAGTGTTTTTGGTTGGGTTTGAAATGACCAAAATGTCACTTTTCAAACGTTAATATTTCGAAAACAATTGAATTTAGGAGTAAAGTGTATTGGAGAAAACTGTTGAGAATTATGAGCAGATTTCTAAAATGGAATAATATGCGGGGTGTTCTATTTAAAAAATGTATTGAAGATGGCGCTCAGCCGCCATTTTAAAACTTTTAGCTGTGATTTTTTCATTCTCCTATTTGAGCCCTCCAAATTTCCTTGCGATATACCAGGTGGTTCAAAAATTATTAGGGGGGGGGGCGGACTTTAGACGAGCACTGTATGCATTACATGTATGGGCTTGCTGATGGAAACGCACTGGAAACCAGGCGGTTGTACGAAGACCGCTTTCCGAATAGAAATATTCCGGATGCACGAACATTCTCAAACATTCATAGAAGTTTGTGCGAAAAGGGAAGTTTTGGACCAATCATCTAAGAGTACAGCGTACTGCAAGAACACCAGAAATTGAGGTAGCGGTTTTGAATTCAATTGAGAAATATCCCAGATTAAGTAAACGAAAAATTGGGAACAATTTGAATATCTCACATAATCTTGTTTGGAAAATTCTCCATGACTTGTTATTATATTCCTACCATATTCAACGGGTAACGATTGATACTCCCTCGCGACTTTCCATTGCGGATGAACTTTTGCCTATGGTTTCTTCAAAGAGTGTATGAAAATCCATTATTTGTTACTGAAAATTTATTCACCGATGAAGCCAAATTTTTCAGAAACGCCACCAAAACTTTCACAATAATCATTTTTGGGCTGAAGAAAATCCACATGCAATCTTGGAATCCCGTCACCATGAGCAGTTTTGCGTTAACGGGTCGGCTGGAATATGCCGTGATTATTTAAATGGGCCCTATTTTGTTCATGCGAGGTTGAATGGGCATAATTACCGGCAGTTTCTTGAAGAAGAATTGCCAGCTCTGATGAAAGATGTCCCCAGTAAGAAATCAAGTGTGGTTTATGCACGACGGGGCGTCAGCGCACTTCAGTGGTCTAGCGAGATGCAAATAAATGAATTTTTATGCGGAAACCGTACGTCAAACGAAAAAAAAATCTAATTTGCTCAGAAAGGAATAAGAATTCCAAAAGTTATTTTTTACTTCAAGAAAAAGCAGCGGCGTATCGCTTTTTTCTTCAAAATGATTCAGAGCAAATCCCGCACCAACGCCACTGGCGAGAACAAAAAATAAATTTTGTTATATTGACTCATACCATTAAGTTTAGCGACATCTAGTTTTCACCACTCAATTTGTCACATTTAAGAATGGTATGGCAACACTAGATTAAAAATAATTTTTGTGACGCAAGCCTGACGCGCAACTTCAAACCTACAAAATTACCGTTTGAAGAGGTGTGGAAGCTTTTGTTGCTGTAGCCGTTTAAAATCTGATTCATATGCTTTCTTTAGCATATAAGGTAAAAGCACCATATTCCGACGTATGCTGAATCGAGCCCTAATCCCGCCCTATTTCATAAGGCAAACTTTGTCAGTCAATTTCTTTAAACTGGCAACGAATATCTGAACGCGATCAAATGTATCCGTTACAGAATTTTTTAGATTGCGCAACAGCACCAAAGTGGTGGGATAAGCCACTCTCGTTTGGATCTAGTTTGCATTTAATTCCGACTGGGTCTGTCTGTTGTCACAGTGAGTGAAAAAACGTCTCCATTTTGGTAAGTAGATCGATTGAAGTGATTAAAAATATCTCGAAAATTAAAAGTTTTGTTCACCCAAGCGGGTTGCATTTTTCTTTTATGTCAAGGAAATGGTTTTAAAAATAATTTTTTATTGGTTTTGGTTTATTATTTTGACACAAACTTTAACAAATACGTTCAAAAAAATACGTTGGAATAAGGGCCCGTTTTTGTTACCAGAGCTAATGTCGCCGTAATACGTCAAAATAAGGATTCTCTCCTGTTGTATTCAAATCAAATTTTAAAACTTATTTGAACTGCAATTGGAAAAAAAAAAATTAAACTGTAAATTAGGCCTTAATATATGCTAGGAGCAAAATACGTCGTATAGATTTCTCACTAGAAAACTAAGTTTTTTATGTCAAAAGAATGTGTCCCAAGAGGATTTTTTTTAATAATAGCTGTACCCACAACAAATTTTTGAATGTTCAATAAAACTAAAAAAAAACTCTTCTAAAGTGAAAACATTCTTAATTTAGGTAAAAAGTAAGTTTAAAATTTTATTGTTATTTGTTTTTTTTTCAAAATAATTATTGACACAAATCTGACAGAACCTTAAAAATACGTCGGCATAAGCATCCGCTTTTTATGGTCCAGGAGGTAATTCCGCCTTAAATGGGCTCATATACCTAGATGAGTAAGTAATGTTTGAAATATTTTGATTTTAAAATATTTTGTTTGATTGTATATTGGGCCTTTGTATGCCTAAATGAATGAATAGATAAATGAATGAATGAATGAATGAATGAATGAATGAATGAATGAATGAATGAATGAATGAATGAATGAATGAATGAATGAAAGAACGAACGAACAAAGGAACGAATGAACGAATGAACGAATGAACGAATGAACAAGTGAACAACTGAATAAATGAATAAATAAATATTTTGATACTTAAGTACTTCTTTTTTTTTATTTTCAGCAAAATGGCACCTACAAAAGAAGTAGACCAAGAACAAATAAACCAAGAACAACCGCAAGCAGAAGAAACACAAATTGATAGAGAACATGAGAACGTAGCGACCGGAAAAGAACAGTTAGAAGAAAAATCAGAAGATATTACAATGAATTCAGACAAAGCAAAAGACGAACAAGTAGAAAGTGAATGCGGTTATTAAAAATATGATTACGTGATTATTATATATGAAAATAAATATTTTCCTGGACAAGTTATTGACAGAGACAAAACCAAATTTTTTATTAAGGCCATGGAACGAATTGGGATACATTGGAGATGGCCAACTATTGAGGATGTCATCTGGTACGAAGAAGATGAAATTGTTTCTCGTATAAGTGCTCCTCGTCTTATAAATAAGAGAGGATTTTACTCTGTTCCTGAGATAAAAGATATGGACTAAAAGTCCAATATTCTTCTCAATGAAATACTTAGGTACACATTTCCAGTACTTATTACTTAAATACTTTTAAGTTGTTACAAATTTGTGTTTTTTTTATAATAAAAGGATTATTTTTGAATGTTGTAATATCTTTATTACTTTAAGAAATATATCGTTCTGCATATTTTCCTCGTATTTAATGTTTTTTTGTGTTAATTACAACCATATTTTAAATAAAAAAAATAAAAAATAAAATGTGTCGGAATTAGGGACCTCTTAGGTCGGAATTAGGGTCAAAGTCAAAAATTTACGTCGGAAATAGGAGATTTTGACATTTAAAAAAAATATATACATTAACCAAAAAAGACATTATATTATGTAAAAAAAATATATGCCTATATTTCAGAACATATCATTTCACTTCCTAAAAATGCCAAGCATGATATAACTAAATCTGTTTTTCTAATATTTGAACTCAAACTCAAAAAACTCGGCGGAATATTGTGCTTTTACCTTATTTTTTAAATCCATATTATTTTTATAAAAATAATTAAATAATGGTGCCCAAAAACAATTGCAAACACAAACGAAGAGAAAATGTATACTCATGTATACGGTGATTTATTTGTTATTACCAACATGCAGAAAGGTACTAAATTTCATCTGTCAGATGTGTGAAGTATGTTTGTAACTTTTTAAGAAGGAGGATTTTTTCGATAAAACCGTCAATATTTTGTGCGAAGTTGGGCCGAAAATAAGTGATTTAGGGTTTATTGTTTATGGTAGTAAAACGGAGGCATTTTGAGTGATTTTTGTGCGAGAAAACGGTGCTTGAAAATTATTATAGGTCATAAAAAAGTCAAAAGTGTTCTAATTCGGAAACGGTATGAGACCGCCGCATTTTTCTTCCGGTTAAGTGTTCAGGAAGCAAAAAAAGTAAGAAAAGTCTTTTACCTATATTCAGGGAGCATGAGCGGACTAACTTAACATTTACCACATCAAGGGGTGTTTTGTTTTAATTGCGAACAACTCAGTTCTTTTAAAATATCATAAAACACTGCCTGATTTTTGAGTAATAAAAGAGAAACAAGGATTCTAGTTATTTATTGACGCCATTTGTAACTCCAAGAACAATGTTTCCTATCTACAATGGAATACATTGTTAAGTCAACTAATTTATTTTTTACATTTACATTGTTAGTTTAGAGATTATACTCATTTCAAGGGAGCTTCATGTTATATTATTAATTCATACTCTTTCATTTGTCTATTGAACTCGAAATATTTATGTTAGTGTTATCCACAAGAGTTGTCCAGAGATGTCTAAACTTCATGAAATAAAAGTAATTTTTTTTCCACACTGGATTTATGACCTTTTCAATTTTGGGAATAACATTCAAATTTCACATACATCTAAGGAAAGCACTTCGTCTATTTGTCATGAAAAAAGTTCTAAAACGAAAAAGAAGGCCAGTCCATATTTTATACTTATATTACTTTTCAGAGTGTGATCAAAGATGTGAATCCCGAAAAAATTAGAGGTATTGGATTCGATGCCACCTGTTCCGTTGCCTGTTTTGACAAATCTGGCCAACCTTTGTCTGTGAGCCCCACAGGTAAAACTTATATTTTAATCAATCTGTAATAATACCAAACATAAAGATGTGTCAAAGTAAAAACATTATCCAATACTGCTCTCAAAAATTGGCCCGCCGGCATTTGTTGACTTGAAATACATTGTGTTTTCTATCTCTTTTCATCACAAACAGTTGGTTTCAAAAGATAAAAGGTTCGTTTCTTGAAAATATGAACAGGATGTTCATAAAATCAGATGTGGAATCATCTGCGACTGAAAGATAAACTTTAGTCACTATCTTCCATCGTCAAGATAACCTCTTGTAGGGTATTCATGTTGAAAAGGGAAACATTCTATATTTGTCGTGATCAGTTTCCAATGCTCCTTTCACAAATATTCCAGGTAACAACGAGCAAAATATAATACTCTGGTTGGACCACAGAGCCGTGGGGGAAGCCGAAGAAATAAATTCCACGAATCACCCAGTGCTGCAGTATGTAGGAGGAAAAATATCGCCAGAAATGGAAACACCGAAGTTACTTTGGCTCAAGAGGAACTTAAGAAAGGAATGTTGGGATAAGGCCGGATATTTTTTCGACCTACCCGATTTTTTGACCTGGAGAGCTACTGATAATGATTCAAGGTTTGATTTAGGTATTAGGTGTCCCTATGTCTCTGTAACTTTCTTGGATTTTGTACTAGTAGCTTTTCAACTCGCAACAGTAGATCTAGTACTACATTCACATACTTAAAATCACTAAGATGAAAATGCCTTGAAGAAACCCAAAACAGAAAATCGCAACGCATTCTAACAATATCCATCTAAAACTATCAGTGGCAGTCTAATGGTGCCTTGATATAATAAAGATTAAGTTACTTTTTAACCGACGAAACCAAAAAGGAGGAGGTTCTCTAGTCGACCCGTATATATTTTTTTTCATAATTTTTTTTTTGTATGATCACGCATAACTTTTTACTGAGGCGTCCGATTTCGATAATTTTTCAGTGGATAGGGTGTACTTCGAAGGTGGTCCCATTTGAATTTAAAAGATGAAATCCACCCCTAAGGGTAGCAAAATGAAGGATATTGATCACTCACCCTCTGAATTCTGGCCCGTTAACCGATTCTATCAGGCATAACTTTGTACTGGGTTCTTCGATTTGGATGATTCTTTCTTTAATAGATAGGGTATACCTTATATTTAGATTTCGAATGGAATTATATACCCTTACGGGTAGGAAAATAGGGGATAATTGATTTTTCAATTATGAACATTGGCACACACATACCTAGTTGACAATGACAGATCGCTACTGACATTATTTCTGTTCCACATCCGTTAAAACAATTATATTCTATGAGAGGATGGAATTATATACAAAGTAATGAAATGAACTAACCAGAACAACAAAAATAATTCATATTACAACAAATAGTAAAAGTAGATAATCATATTATTTAACTGGTAATAGTTGAAGTAAGGTGGGTAAGTATTTTGGAAGTAATCAAAAAACAAGTAGGTAGTAATTAGTATATTTTAGCCATAAAAAATTGAAAATAAATCTTTTTAACGACGAAAGAACTGAAAAGTAAAATAAAATAAACCTTCTCAGTCTCAGTAACTAAGCTCCTAAACTAATGTAAGTAACTAATTTTGAGTCGGCGCCAAACAAACAATCAACGAACATCATTAAATTAATTCAAAAAAAAATATCAGAATGTCACCGCGCAACTCGATGCCATCATTTCACGCCTTATCTAATTCATTTGCTTGTTTGTTTGGCGCCGACTCAAAATTAGTTACTTACATTAGTTTAGGAGCTTAGTTACTGAGACTAAGAAGGTTTATTTTATTTTTTACTTTTCAGTTCCGTATTTCGTCGGTTTAATTATTTGTTAAAAAGTTTTTAGCTTGTGCTCCCGTTGATTACAATATTGAAAGATTAATAATGGTAAATACTTCAAGTCAAGAGTTTTTTATCTAGTGAGTGACGATTTGATTGTCACCAACCAAATAGTGTCAAGCGCATCGCAAGTACTTAAAATATAAAATCTGTGAATATTATGAATTTTTAATGGGATTTTTTAATTTTTCACAAGCCAAGCGATTTTAATTTTTTCTCTCTTCTAATCTTGGAACAGTAGTAATATATTACGTAACAAGAGTTATAAGAAGCATATCACGCATGACTAGAAAAATGTATTCTAGAATTGCCTCACAACTCGAATTGTGTACTATACTTTTTCTACGACCATTCATTCCCATCAAAAATTAAGATTACATAAAGTGAACATTGCTTTTGATGAATCAATTGAATTACTACAAAGATAATTTAACTACAATATGTTTCTATTTGTAGATAATTCCAATTGAACTTGTTAATACTTAATTATTATATTTTACTTTTGATTGTAATAGTTATTAATTGTAACTGTGCAGTTATTAAAAACAAGGGTAGGTTTATGTGTAAAAATCGAAACTAGATTTGAACCCAAACGAAACCATTATTCGTATATTCTTGTAAGTGGATTATATCTTGTTTGAATTTAATATAATTTTGTTTCGATTGTTCGAAGAAAGAAAGTGTAAAAGCCATAATATTTGTACCTACCACAACAATAACCATTGCAATTTTATTCTGAAAAAATCTAAATTCCTAGCTTTTCTGATATGAGTTCATAGTTTTTATAGTATTTATAAATACCCGTTAATGTTCAGTTATGTTTTATGAATGGATACAATTCTGTTCGTAAAGTGTTGCCATGACGACACTTTACGGACAAGTCCGTAAAAGTAGCATTTTACGGATGTTTTTTCAATTCCCAAAGTTGCCGTTTTGGGGAGCGTATACAAAAAAAGTCGCATCGTTTGTGTTTGGCGCAGAAACAACAGCAGAATTATCGAATTCAGATACTTTTAGGAATTTTTTTGTTGTTCCTACTGTAGACAAAACGGATTTTTTCCAGTACTTCGATAATAGCAGGATCTTCTTTCGTTCAATATAATTACATTAAAAAAGCTATCGCATGTTTACAACCTCCTGAAAACAAAAAAAAGGCTGCTGTTAAAAAATAATACAAAAGTTACTGACAAGTTTTATAAATTCCCCAAAATTACGTGAATAAATAAATATGAATATGAATAATCAATTCCTAGTTGTAAGTTCCCAAAATTACGTGAATAAATAAATATGAATATGAATATTGGAATTTACTCGATTTTTGATGTATTGATGTATATTTGCATATTTCCATCACAAACAAACAGGGATTTTCCCAATAAAAAAATCTATAAAATGTCCTGATTCTCTCGATTTCAATAATATTATTCCCATTACTATCGATTCGTTTATTTTTATATTTTTACCTATCGCAGCTGCACAATCCAAACAGGAAAAGTTTTGAATGGCATCTTCTTTATCGACTGTCATTTCCACACGTAATTTTTAACGAAAAAAGGTATTATTATTTTGTGTGATTAATATCTGTAATAGTCTACTCGACAAGTTGAAAATGGTCTAAAATAGAGATACTGCTCTTAAAATTATGTGTGATAGCTCATTGGATCCGGAATAACGCCTAGAAAAATGTGTCAAAAGCGTGTATTAGCATATAAAAAATTGCAAAAGTTATAAACAATTAAAAAAATGGCATTTCGTTTTTTGCCAATATTTCATAAACTATTAATATTTAAGAAATTTCAAAAAACGATTCTGAAAGAGGAGGAAATTTCCAATAAAAAACTCCCAGCTCCCGGTACTCTATCTCCATTATTTATAATTTTAATTTAACGCTGAAAATGGGTCTCCGAGCGACATTTTTAGGTTGCGCGCGCGGCGTCAAAAGCGAGTACGGCACATTAATTAATTTATTTGAGGTATTAAATATTTTTTTTTAAACTTGAAAAAATTATGGTGTATTCGGAACACTATAAATAATTTATTCCCGTTGGAAATTTCAGTTGAAGTTAATTTTTCAACAAGTTAAACGATTGTTAACTAACAAAATTTTCTCGAACTTATGTCTTAATTGTAAATGAAAAAAAATGTTTAAATAATTTTAAAAATTTTTCGCTCCGTAGAGCCTTTCTTATATACATACTCAACAAGATCACGCCATGAAAGTTAAAAAAATATTCATACTTTGTTTATAATAATTTTTGTACTTGAACAAAAACTAAAAAATCCGAGTAATGTTGTTAAATTTTTTTTTTTCTTAATCATCATAGTATCGTTTTTTTATTGATACAAGATATGAATTTTTTAAAAAAATTCATTTTTTATATTAAAATAATTTAAAAACCTTAAAATTTTATTTTTTTTTAAATTTCTATTGTTTAAATAATTAGTTAAGAATTTTTTTTTTTCTAAAATCATAATTGACAGTCCTCTATAAAGTAACAAAAAAAATGTTTTTTTTATCAACAATTTCATTGTTTATTAACTTACCAATTTGTTATAAACAACCTAAAAATGTCGCTCGGAGACCCATTTTCAGCGTTAAATTGAAATTATAAATCTTTCAGGGTACTTTTTTCTAGTTTCTAAAATTAATTTAAATTGGAAAAATTTTAATTTTTTATGTGCTAATACACGCTTTTGGCACATTTTTCTAGGTGTTTTCCGGATCCAATGAGCTATCACACATAATTTTAAGAGCAGTATCTCTATTTTAGACCATTTTCAACTTGTCGAGTAGACTATAATAAAAGTGGTTTTATACTGATTTTCCACATCATGTCTCAATCTAATTGTCTATGTATTGCCTTGTTTTGGTAAAGGTACTGCCGATTTTGTTGGAGGTGCATTTTCCATTTACGAAATTCAGAAAAAAACGCAAGTCTGAATATCTTGTTCTGGAGGACGTAGATTGGTGTAGTACTTACAAATCGGGTAAAAGGTCTCGGAAACGACAAATAAACGTTGGATTTTGGTTTTTGAATCGTGTTCAGGCTTCAACTTGCATAACTCCTGCTTTCTACAAGCACATCTGATACCGAAAATTAAAACTACCTGGAATGAAAAACTATCAATACCTGCCATATTAGTACCTTTGTAAGCAAATATCTGCTATCTGTGGCGTTTTGAAGAAAAACATAGATTTCATTTGTTGTCAACGTATTGGATTTCTTACTGTTTTAACCATCTGATTTCCTTTTCAGCAGAGCCAACAGTTTAGGATAAGTCGCAATGTTAATTTCATCATGGTTTATGTTTATCGTTGACCGTTGACCTTAACATCGAATAAATTGATGAAAGTGACGAAGGCTTCATTTCTTTCGACAGTTCTTCAAAGTAGGTTAATATAACGTTTTCAGAAATGAATTTATTTTGTACTTCAGCTTCCAGACCATGAATTTTTTCGTATCTTTCACGAGATTTTGCTGGTAGCAAATTAGGTAAACGTTACAGTTTTTGCTTATTATAGGGGGATGGATATGGCTCTTCAGCCTCTCCGTACTGCGACATATAAGGTCTTTTGCCTCCAAGATTCCGTTGTGAGGCATTTCTGCCTCTTCAACCAGTTCAGCATCCTCCCATGGTTCGATGTCCTTGATGGTGCTTTTCAGCCACTGCATGGTGGTTTTATAGGCACACATCAAGGCCATCCAGCCTGGTCTGTTGTGCGAGCTACGAAATTTTCTTTGTGGCATCCTTTTTTCCCGACTCGATGATTTTATCCAGGATTATCTCCCCTACAGACTCTATCTGCTCCATTGCTGCGAGGACCTCTGGAAAGTTTTTTGGCAGAATGCCCACGGTTACGCCTCCAGTAACTTGACTGAAGGAAGATTTGGTTAGCATTGAGGCATTGCTGCCTCTTTCTGCTTCTTTCGCTCTCTTTTTCGGCTAACCGTCAGGAGTCTTTTCCTTAGACCGGACCCTTTTAAGTCCTTTGCCAGAGGTTGACTCCTTCTTTACCGGTTCAACCGATTTGATCCTGGCCTCCTGTGCATGTAGGCCTTTTTTGTGAGTTATTTAAACCTCTTTCTGGTAGGGCCGCTGAACCTGATCTTATCGATTTGAGGGCTTTTAAGGATTTCCAGATTTAAGCAGGACAGTTTCATTTTCAGGATTTCCTGTAGGCTGCTACCTATGTCCATGAGGATTCCGTCGAAACAGGGCGAGGAAAACTGGGGAGTTTTCCTCGCCCTGTTTCTTCTCTGTTGTTATCCATCCAAATTGAAACAATATTTCACACTATACGGTTTCAAACAGTTCGTTACATTTTATACCAGGGTCACAGAACGTAGTGCAAATACGATTGATCTGGTATTTTCTAATAACTATGATGTGGAAGTACATAAAGTAAATAATAAAATTACTGACCATGAAACTTTAACATTACGCATACAACAACATGAATATAATATTACCCAGGAATACTATCAATTTAGAAAAATTAACTACCACAATTTTATGTCAAATATAAAAGAAACCCTCCATAATGAATATCCTCAACAAACCAGAAAAGTCATAAAATCAAAAGAATGGTTTAACGAAACCGCCGAAATGGCTATATCCGATCGTAACTATGCTTATAACAGATTCATAATCTCCAAGTCTAAAGATGATTGGTTGTCATATACTAAAAAAAAAGAAATAATAGTGTTATGGTAATTCGTAATCTCAATCATATTTTGAAAATAAAATTGATAATGTCAAAAATAACTCACAATTACTATGGAGAACCTTAAAATCTTCAATAAAAACAAAACCATCCAATCAAATAACAACTATTTTCAAAAATAATGTTGAGATATACGAAAACATAGAAAATGAATTCAATGACTATTTTATTTCGAGTATTGAACAAATTGTCAGCAACCTAACGAGTGTTGCATTTATTATAAGAGAGGCCTCCTATTTTGAGAATCGAGCGGTAAACCCAAATAAAAGACTTGATCACTTCGAAAAACTTTCACTTGGAGAACTCAAAAACATTATCTTTGAGCAACAGAACAAATTTTCACAAGATGAAATAGATTTTAAATTCATAAAAAATACTCTTGATGTCATTGGTTATCCTCTCTTACACTGTATTAACACCTCTTTACAACTCGGAGAATTTCCCGATAATTTGAAAACCTCAGTTGTAATTCCAGTACCAAAGATAACCAGCACTAAGAATATTGAGGAACATAGACCTATTAACACTTTACCTTGTTTGGAAAAAATATTAGAGTTGTCAACCTATAAACAATTCACAGCATATCTTGATACTCAAAAACTACTTAACCAAGACCAGTCAGGCTTTCGAAGCGGTTTCTCGTGTGAAACAGCATTGCAAAAAGTAGTGAATGACTTCAAATATGCTATGGACGAAGGTATTGTAGCGGTGTTCTTAGACTTACGTCGTGCATTCGAAGTTATAGATAGAGCAATCTTATTAAAAAAACTTAAATATTACTTTTGGAGTAAATGCATCCTCATAAATGGTTTGAGTCTGTTTTAACTGGAGTACCACAAGGAAGTGTATTGGGCGCCATACTTTCCATGTTTTATTAATGACATATTTGATCTGGATTTGGGCGAATGTAAAATACACCTATTCGTACATGATACCGTCGTCTACATTATGAGTGATAATATTAATTACTTAATAGGAAAACTAAACCAACACCTTAAAAAAATTCACGACTGGTTTAATAATAATAAGATCGTTGTCAACGTAAATAATGTAAATACATGATAATCAAAGAGAAACGAAAAATGCAAGAAGTAATTGATTGCAATGTTCAATTTGACGGAAGAGATCTAGAACGTGTGAGCCATATTAAATATCTAGGTATAATTATTGATGAAAAACATACCTTTAGTGAGCACATTGATTATCTTTCAAAGAAAATACTAAAAAAATAGGATTTGCATATAGGATTAGCAAAACAGTAACTCAATACACTAAACAATTAATATATAATAGTATAATAAAACCCCATTTCGATTATGTTCTTCTATACTCTTTATGTGCAATGAATCAGATATTCATAAGCTACAGATTCTGCAAAATAGATGTATGAGATTCTTACTAAATACCAACAGATATGAAAATGTAAACAGAATGCAAATAAAGCTAAATTGGCTGTCAATTAAAAATTCAATTAAGGTTCGTACAATGATTTTCATTTACAAACTTATAAACAATATGTTACCAGAATATTTGTCTACAAATCTCCAGTTCCGCAATGAAATACATTCTACTATATATATATACCAAAAAAAAACCACATAAACGTTCGTCAAACCAATCTGATGTGCACGAAAAAAAGTATCTTTGATGCTGGAATCGTAATCTATAATAACCTACCCGATTTTATTAAACTGTCTCGTAATATCAATATTTTTAAAAGTAGTATCCGTCAATATATATTAAACGATCAATTTCAGTAATTAAACGTCGCATTCTATAGTGCGATCTAGGCTATTCTTGTTCTCAGAATTGTTTAGGTATAGGGATTTCTCTGTACTTTTTAAAACTATGTTATACATGCTCTGATGCTAATAAGCTATATTTTAATTAATTAACAATTAGCGTTTTACGTTTCTACTAATGTTTGTTTATTGATGTCTCTTATCTATTGTATTTTATCTATACTAACCTACCTCATCTCTGTATCTTTGTGATAAAACGATATTGCATTAGCAATGCTAAATAAATAAATAAATAAAAAACAAATATGGTCCAACGAGGAGTAAGGGAACGACGGTCACCTGCAACAGAGCCCCGCATGCCGCAGGAAGGCAAGTGAAACCGGGGGGCACAACTAGTCCATCCACTATAGCCACTCGTAGTTCTCTTCTACTCGGCCGGCTGGTTAAGGCAAGTCCCTACTCATTGCTAGCGGTTGCTGGCTTCGAGTGTGGTTAATACCAGGCAGGTTTCCACAGAGAGTTCCAGCTCTCCGGCTCGTCAGATCTGCTCTGGATATGTCATCCAGTCGCCCCCCGACCCACCGGAGAACAGGTTTTCCTCCACGCTGTGGTTCATGGTATCTTTGTTAGGGTGAAGTTCTGTTAGAAAATAGCAGGACCACAGGTGATCCTTTATTTCCATATCCAGCGGTGCTACGCGGAAGTGTACCCATCATGCCCGAACCTGCATGCATGCGGTAAACAACTAGCTAAGCAGTGAGGTAATGGCCAAAAGTAACCAACCACTCCGCTTTTTCCACTATATCGGCGGCGTGCGCATTTCATCTTTGCTCCTACTGGGCATTTTTGACAACAATTTCATTTATTATTAGGAATTTCCTCTTCAAAAGGTCTTTGCAAAAACTGATAACTGATCACGACAAAATTATGAATCGACAAAATATTTGGATCTTCTTTCACAATAATTGTTAAGTGTAGTCTTACGTCAATTTGGTAAATTTGGTAAATCCGTTCCAAGGATGCGAATGTTAGTTCTGCATGATTGGCCCCAAGCTGCTGAGGCATCACTTTGTTTTTGAGCGAAAGCTTGCTATTTTTATTGATTAAATGATACAATCGGGTAATTTTCTTCTTAACTTTGGAATTGATCATTTCAATGTGTGGCCTCCAGGTGAGCCGACGATCTATAGTTACACCAAGATACTTGACTTGCGACGACCATTGTATCTCTCTTCCTGAGACAATCACAATACTCTCCGGGTCACGCTTATTACGCCCCAAAGAAATCGCCTGCTTTTGTCAGGATTCACCTTTACTTTCCACCTCAAGTACCACTCCTGGAGGTCAATCATTGCATTCTTCAAATAAACAACCCCCAATTGGAGGTCCATTGTCCAGTAAAGCTGTATCTTCAGCATACAAGGAGACCTTTACATTTTCGCTCCTTGGTATGTCACAGGTGAAAAGAATGTATGGCATAGGTGATAGTATATCCCCCTGAGGGACACCGGTTACAATCTTCCTCATTTCCGAAAAAGATTGTTCCACCTTTATTTGAAATGTCCTGCCTAAGAGCAAATACTTTATCCATTTTATCAGGCCCGGAGGTAGTTGGACATCGAATCAGTCTTTGTAATAAGCCTTCGTGCCAGACTCTATCAAAAGCCTTGCTTATGTCTAATAAAAGAAGGAGAGCACATTCACCGTTATTCAATGCGGAAATCGGATTTTCGACTAGTCTCAGGTCCTGAAGTTTCCGTAGAATGCTGCTTTCGGAATCCAAACTGCTCATCTGGTAGGACATTTCTGTCCTAAAATTCTTCCTCAAGCCTCTGCAGTACGATTTTTTCAGCCAGTTTGGCTGAACCGCAGAGCAGACTAATCGACCGATGATTTTGGGGGAAAGTCGGATTCTGTCCTTTTTTCGGAATCATTACTACAATGGCATGCCTCCACCTTTGAGGGAATCTCCTAAGGCGAATGGAATTATTTATTATATTCAAAAGTGATTTCACCTGGTTGTCAGGAAACTTTCTGATGATGAAATTAGAAACCTACAACTAGGCGTTTTTTGGGATTTAATCCCTTTATATATGCCTTAAGTTCTTCCAACGAAGTTGGACGAATGACATCGCGGTCAGGTTATCTTAAAGTTCTACGAACTCGACTCTCCAACAAAATATGATCCAGATCATCGTCTGGACCTTTATTCAGCTAGTCTGCAAAAGCTTGAGCTTTGGACTCAAGAGTCATAGCACATTCCGCGCTTATCATGGATCGGAGAGAGGTCGGTCTTTTTAGTTTTCAAATTTCTGAATAGTTTCCAAAGCTGATTGTTATTTTCTAAATTTTCTAAAGTTTGGCTAAATCGTTAGTTCCTAAATTCAACAACAGATTCTTTAACTTCCTGATCAGTTGATTTTCCGGTCTCTGTCTCCTTGGAACAGACTTCTTTGGAATGCCCTTCGAGCTCTATTTCTTTCGCTTGTGAGATTTTTAATTCTCTTAGGGAATTCATCATAATAATCTGGAGCCGTTTTCTGAAGGAAGAGTCCTCTAGTGCATTTTTTATATGAGTTCGTAACGTGCTATGAATCAACAAAATGTTATCGGCTACGCGGCCTGCTATTCGTTTCCTCGGCAACTTCTGAAGGCGCTATCCTATTGGTTGCACGTCGTGCGATTTACTTTACAAATGCTACAGTATTGGTTGTTGATCGTGCGCGTTCTGTTTACGGTAAAGTTAAATCGTACAGTTTTATGTCGCGCAATTTGCGAGTTATACAAATTTCATCTTTCACTATAGGGGGAGTAGAAAAAATAACATTTTGAACTTTTCAGGTCATCATGTTCACTCGTCTGCAAATGGACTTACGAAATGTCGGTAGACGGGACCGAAAGCTGGAACAAATCTTATTTCGAAGAGATCGGCTTGGAGGATCTGGCCGAAGATAACTGGAAGAAAATAGGCTCATTGGTTCTACCTCCCGGCTCTCCTGTCGGTAGGGGGTTATGTCAAAGGGCCGCTAAAGAGATGGGGTTGTTGGTGGGCACACCTGTCGGGGCTTCAATGATCGATGCCCATGCTGGAGGATTGGGGCTGATCGGGTGCAGGGTGCCGGGAGTTGATCCAGAATTTCATACCAGAGTAGGTGAGGACGTTTATTTTTTCATGTCATTGATCACCATAATACGCCAAATAAGGAGATAATGTAGGGGAAATTATGAAAAAGTTAATAGTAAAAATGCCTGCCTGAATCGCGTTTTTCATTATACTGCCCCTCACACTAACTGAACAATTGGATAAGTCCAATAAGGATTGAAGTAATATAAATAAAATACAGTGTATGACAAACAGAAAATATAGAGAAAAAAATAAAAATATGAGCGTGACGATATAAATTTATAAAAATTCAATCACAAATAAAATAACAGACCAAAATCACGGATGACAAACGTAAGAAGAACTTTATTTCCAAATAGGCAAGCCTAATATAAGCGTAATTAATATACTTTATCTACACATAATGCATAGAAATAAAAAATAAATTTAATAAAATAAATTTAAAAACAAATTTCAACAAAAATAAAGAAAATAACAAAAAAAATAAACTATAAAATAACATAAACTATATCGCACAAATTCCCTGTATAATTTTACATATTTTACATATTCATTCAAAAACAAAGCCTTAGCTATTAATATATTTTAAGTATAAATTGTTGTTTGTTTTTCAATTCAGTTTGTCGTTATAAATGTTATCAAGTCCCTGTTGAACATACGGATAGAAGTAGAATTTTTTATATTATTTGGCAGTTTATTAAAACTATCCAGACCCTTGAAAAATAATGAGTTCATACTGCTTCGTGAATTTGTCCTAGGGATGTGAAAATTGGTGTTCGATCGTAAGTAATAACTAATGAAGTGGATAGCGTCTGTAATTAAATATCAATGAAAATAGTTTGTGGCATTCAGACGAGAAAATGAAAACTAGAACTGAAAAATAATCGGCCAGGATTTGAACACCTGGGACCTTTCGATTTCTAGTCGAACGCTCTGCCAACTGAGCCACCCAGTCCTTGTTCGAAACCGGCGATTCACACTTTTAAATTTAGTTCTGTGTTAGTAACGAAGATGATGAGGGTTAATGTGATGCATGAAAACATTCACGCATACACACCTAATGAAATTATATTGGTCTGTCCTGGTCAATCATATACAAGGTGTCCCTGGACTTCCACTTTTCCTTCCGGGAAATGTATAGATGGGGTCAAAATATCACCTGTACTTCATATAACTTTTGTTCCTAAAAGCCTTTCGTTACCAAGTTACGGGCCTTCAAAGTTACAAAATGAAAAATGTTTTTCTTTGATAACTTTCAAAGTGAATATTCAAAATCATCTAAATTTTGGTGATTGACTAAACAAATGAATTCCTTCGATGAGCTTTCCATGCAGGAGTCAGTTGTTTTGCTACAAAGTCAGGAACGGACTACCCCCGATGGTCCACACCCCAAAACTTTGAAATGACTGGGATTTGTCAATATGTTTTAACAAAACAAGGTTACCTGGACAATTTCCTGAATAAAAGTACTCGTGTGGAAAATCGATCGGAGCAACGATTTTTGATAAAAATGCATTTTTGTTCGACGACATCCAACCTGAGATGTCTACCATTATTCGAAAAGATTAATTTGTAATGAAAATAGAAATGATAGGTACAATGGCCACGTTTATACCGTATGAGAATTTGGTAACCTTACCAATTTTATGTGACCAAATTCAAACCAAATGTTTTAGTAATCGTTTATTATATATCAGGCTCAGTCATTTTTTATTTTATTTGTTCAGCAGTTTTTGTAAAACCCCTACTCAACAATTCTTCTTCTAGGCTCTTGTAAATGTCAAGGTGTTGAAATTTTTTGCCATCCATACTATTTTTTATGGCTATTTTTTATAGGAGGTTCTGAACTCAGCAACTCATTTTATATAAAAAATACTAACAAAAATATATAAAACAATTTCCGAGGTAATGATGCGGAAACTAAGGTTAGAATCACAAAAATATTTTCACAACACTCTCTCGCTCTCTTTTTTATGGCTATTGTTTCCATTCGGTTCATTCAGCCAGTGCGATAACCACGACAGAACGCTTAGCAATCTTTCAAACCAAAATTTACAGTCACGGTTGGTAAAACTTATCATACTGTTTACACCATCTTAGTCAACTTAGTATTATAGTCTGGTACACAACAAATTTCGGTACCAAACCAAGCTAGTTACTTGACCAAGGGCACAGTTTATACCACACTGACTAACAGAATTGGTTGGAATATAATCATTAGTCAGCATACCAAGACATGGTATAAACGTGGCCATTATTCATAACGAATTTTTATCATGCAAACACGTTTACTTTACAAAACTCATGGTGTAAATAATAAATCGCAAGCCTCAAGAGCAAACAGAAATGCAAAATCCGCTACAAAAACCTATTCATGTGCAGCCGTTTTTGTAGTTTATTCGTTTGCCTTCTATTAGTTATATCTTCCGAAGTGCGTTTTTCAGCTAAATTTATCTTCGGGTTAAAGATTTTCTCCCATGAAATTATACTTATCAGTGAAACTCCTCAACATTTAAGCTGTGAATACGAATTTGCAACATCCAAATGTTGAGTTTCATGAGATTCAGATAACACAACACGAAACGTGCTCATTCCACGCGTACATACAATATATGGACTGAATTCGATATTTCATAGTGGAGTAGCTTGTTAGTTCAAAAACACTACGAATCTACATAACTTGATATTTCATTTGAAAAAATATCTACATTGTGAATGAAACTTTCAACTAGGTACTGTACTTTTTGTTTACGACTTTATTTTAGCATATTTTGTATTATCCCTGTTATAAATGTTGTTGAATTAACGTTAGCATTAGTATTTCTACTGTGAAAATTTTTCATTTCAAATAATGGTGGACGATCGGGTTTGATGTCGTCGAGTAAAACTGCATTTTTATTAAGAATCGTTGCTTCGATCAACTTTCCACACGAGTACTTTTATTCAGAAAATTGTCTACGTAACCATATTCTGTTGAAAACTATTGAAAAATTATCATTTCAAAGTTTTGGGGTGTGGACCATCGGGGGTAGTCCGTTCCTGACTTTGTAGCAAAACAACTGACTCCTGCATGAAAGTTCATCGAAGGAATTCATTTGTTTAGTCAATCACCAAAATTTAGATGATTTTGAATATTCACTTTAAAGTTATCAAAGAAAAACATTTTTCATTTTGTAACTTTGAGGGCCCGTAACTTGGTAACGGAGGCTTTTAGGAACAAAAGTTATATGAAGTACTGGTGATATTTTGACCCCATCTATACATTCCCGAGAGGAAAAGAGGAAGTCCAGGGACACCCTGTATAGGATTATCGACCAACTTCAAACCCGAAATTTTCAAGTGTTCATGACTCAAGCCAAGAGCGTTCGACTAGAAATCGAAAGGTCCCAGGTTCGAATCCTGGCCGATCCACATTTTTATTTTTCAGTTCTAGTTTTCATTTTCTCGTCAGAATACCACAAACTATTTTCATTGGTAAGTAATAACATTGGAATAACTTTTGTGAAGGGCCAAGATATGGTGGAAACAGTTGAATTATTAAGAAAGTTTGGGTATCAATTTATGTCTGATTTTCAAAATAACTCGAGATTGTGCATCTTGGATTGGAGAGAATGAACTCTTTCAATGTTTTCTTGAATATTTGTAATGTCTTTTATATTTTCTGGTATGATATTGTATAGTTTGGGTGCGAAAAAGGAGTATGATCTTTATAATCAGAAGAATAAATTCCATATCATCTACCATTTTTAGGTTTGATTTGTGGGACTTCAACATGCCACATGGCGGTGTCGAAAGAAGCCACCTTCACCCCAGGGATTTGGGGGCCTTATAAAAACGCTATGATACCAGGAATGTGGTTGAACGAAGGAGGGCAAAGCGCAACAGGAAAACTCATTGATCACGTTATTGATTCTCATCCTGCCACTCCGGAAATCAGGAAAAAATTGGGAAACATGTAGGTTTATTGACAATTACTTAGAAAGAAATCACTTACGACCAGACATAATTTGTGTAGTACTTGAGAAAATTACTTTCATTTTAACCTAATTTAGAAAAACTGAAAATTTTAAAAAATTTTTTTACAAATTCAAAAAATTAGACTAAACCTTTGTAATGCTTATTAAACCTTTACCTTTCAGGCATATACAGGAATATCTGAGCAACATTTTGAAAGAATTGACGGTAAAGCAAAATCTGAAATCGGTGGCTTTTCTAACCAAAGATTTACACGTTTGGCCTGATTTTCACGGTAACAGATCTCCTATAGCCGATCCAAGCCTGAAGGGAATTGTAAGTACTATGAGAGTTTTTGTAGTTGCCAATATATCTAAATATTTATAATTCTTGTAGATTTGCGGTTTGACTCTTGCAGTTGATGAAGTGAGCCTGGCGTTACTTTACCTTGCCACAGTTCAAGCACTGTCTGTGAGTATCGAAGAGTAATTGACATTGAAAATCAGTTTGGAAAATCAATTGAAATTTGCATGTGTATATGTTGTCTCAATGCCACCACAATCCACAATAAATCGTTTTCAAAGCAAGATGTAGGTCTGATAGGGGCGTGAGTCGGCAGGAATAATAGAAGTGCGCATTTTGCATAACTTTTCAGATGAATTAGGAAACTTTTTGAAATACGAAACAAACAATACCATAGGACTTTTCTCAATTGAATATAATGTTTTTTCTAATGAGTAGTTAGATAGAAAAAAGTACTAGCTCATAGAGGACAATAATAGTATTAAACCTAAATGGCCTCGATATATCGAAATCTAACCAACAAACACAATTACATCTCAGATATTTCTCGGCAATGTCACAATGTTATAGTTCATCCATTATCAATCGCAGAAGCATAAAAAACAAGTTTGCCAGTCTTGAGGCGCAATCCTTTGAGCAGCAGAGACGGTGATAACTAATTTTATTTAGATATTTAAATATTTTAAAAATACGTTAAAACAAAAAAAATAGCCATAAACGGGGAAGTATGTATTAAAAGGCAATCGGATCATCATAATTTCATGTTTCCATGGTCGAAAAAAAGACATTTTTTCCAACAAAACACATCACAACTATAGAATATTTTAAAACCCATTTCGATCCCAGACCCGAGACGCTACTGGCTTTCATTTACTCAGACCTCCTGAAACTGGTGATTTATAAGTCTCAACGTATTGAGACACCTACAAGCATTATCATTGGCTTGCGGTCACTCAAACAGCTGTCACTCAAACCTACGTGACTATCGGCTCTTTTGATCTACCGTTCGCCGACGGAGAATGTTTACGAGTAGTACACATTATTTTTCGTTCCGTTTCTTCGCATATACGCTCGTGTTAGCGATAAGTGAGTTTTTGATTTGCTCCCTATAGAAACAGCTTCTGCAATTGAAAATGGTTAAACTATAACTTGCGATATCTCATTTCAAATCGCCGCGATATTATTTTGTACCACTCATGATTCATGCCAGCGACAATTTTGGGATTTAACAGATTTTATTTCAATGTCGCGGGGTCATATATATCGCTTGACATGGATTTTATTTACATAATTATACATAATAAGCAGCATCTCACAATATTAGTAACCTTCCACTGCGATAGTGAAAATAGTTCGTTTCTGTGCCATCTAGTATAGGATCCGGTTATAATAATAATAATTTTATTTCATAAAATTTCCAAATACAATAGAATAAGACATAAAAAACATAATATGAAAATTTGAAATAACCGTGAAAATAGCTTGTGTGATTAGTTAGTTTAATAACATTCAGAAGAAATTAGCTATGTACAAAAGTAATGTGAATAAACACAGACAACCACAAGGGAACGAATCCGCGCGCGTGCTACAATATCTTTTATTTATTGCATCGATCTTATAAATACAAAACTAATAAAATTATTTTCAAAACATGTTCACACATGTTTAGGTACATATATATCTTAAGAAACTGTAACTATAACTAGAACTATGATGTTGAATTGATTGGAGCTAGAATATAACACTTGTTCTATTTGTGGATAAAAAGTTTTGTAGTGTGATCAAGGGAATGGTGAAAAGCCAAGTTTTAATTTTATTCTTAAACATTTGGAACGAATTTATTTTTTTGAATTCCCACGGTAGCTCATTTAAAAGTTTCGGCTCCTAAAACATTTTTGTACTATTCTTTTTTCTGCTGTGGGTATTCAACATTGATTCTATAGCTTGTTTTGTAAGAGTGTTGAATGTGTACCAAGGAACGATTTATTTTTGTACTGCCTTAAAAGGATGGTTTCAGCATACAGTTAGTAAACATTCATCGATGCCGTTTCTTGGTAAAGCCTATCAGATTGATACTTCCTCGGTTTTTTGTAGATCATTTTGAGGATGCACTTTTGGATTTTTTGCAGGTTATTGATCAGTGTTGCTGAGGCGGCACCCTATATGCTATGCATGAGTCCTTAGGAAATGTGACTTTCGACCAAACATACAATATTTAGTATTAATTATGTCAGAGATATTCTTGAATCTATATAACATGAATCTCCATTTTTTTATTATATAACTGGAAATTGGGAGTCTATGTACCTATATAAACAGATGTTTGTTTTATCAAAAAGGATTCTCTTTTTACATGGTTGCCGTAATCACATGGTATATTGAGTTCATTATATGGTGGTTGATTTGAAGAGTATGACGTGAAAGGCAAGAAAGGGTGTTTTCGAAATTGATCGTCAATATTCTATTTTTGAAAAAATTTATAACATTCCGAAAGTTGACCTCAATGATGTTTTTAAGTGTTGCCCAGTCAGGTGCTTTGTAAAAACTCAGCACTTCTCCGCAAAAGTTGAAAGGAACTGGCCCCACAACAGTTTCTTGAGGAATAACTGCTCCTAGTTCCATTGATATTCACGCATTGTTTTCGGTTGCAAAGATAACTTTGGAACAATTCCTGGGTAACTTCTCATCGGATTCCAATGTTTTCAAGCACTGGCATTAATTTAGCATGGAGGAATGAAATCAACCTATTTTGTAATATTTTTCCGAAAACTTTCCCAATTCTCGATATTAATGAAATAAACCAGTAATCTGTAACTTCAAGTTTATCACCATTTTTGAAAAAGGGCTTTACCTCGGCAATTTCAGGATGTCTGGAAATTTACATCATACATACACTGCTTATTATATAAACTAATGGAGGTAACATTTCTTCGTGATGTCTTTAAGAATTTCAGATTTATTTCGGGAGATTTTTCCAATCCATTATTATTGGCTTGACCTTGTCTCGTTCGTCCCCGATGTAAAAATTGTATTACCATTTTTTCAAAACAAACCTTCGAATTTTCGGCCATTTTTTTTTTCAATTTCAGTGAAGTGGTTATAAAAAATGTAGATTTTTTCATTGGGATTATTTGTTCTCCCATCCGAACTTTTCACTTCCACTATGTCAATTTTACGTTTTTTAGAAATGTCAGTAATATGTTCCCTTAATTTTTAATTGGCCTTTTATTAATCTCTATTTTATTATTAAAGTAGTCACTTTGCTTTCTTTATTAGATGATTCACTTTGTTGCCATAATTTCGAAATTGTTACTTGTTGTGTTCAGTGGAATCAATTTTAATTTTGTATAGCCTATTTTTTCATTGGTGGATTTCACTATTACGGCAGTTACCAGCATTTCCTTTTCATTTCATGTTTTGATTTCTACTTGTGTTGTTGAATTTTCCATTTAGTTTTTGATATTTTTTATTAAGTTAGTACATACGTCAACGTCATTTTCAGAATAAATATCTAAACAATTTCTCTGTTCGATTTTTTCTTTAAATTTCTTTCTATTCAATACATGTCTGAATCTTTTTGGTTTTTGTTTAAGTATTTCAGGCGTGTAAAGTGATTCCTAACGTCTGTTATTCGAGGACTACAGGAATGTTATAATATAACATGTCATTGGTTTTAATAATAATAATAATAAAGCGGCTTTATTCATCATTTTAGTTAAAAATAAAATAAAGGTACAGAGTGGCAAGGAATAATACACAGAGTTAAAAATGATGAAAGGCGAAGTGTCAGCAAGAGCTGTTTTTCACGTTAACCATGAAGAAAAAATAAAATAAAATAATAATAAAAATAAAATAATAATAAAAACTCTAAATTTATATATAAAATTTGAAATGAAGATAGATCAATGAGTTACCTAATTGAACAACAATGGAAAAACATAGTAAATTCAACAAGAACATCCAAAATTGGGTAGCAGTCATCAACGTCTTAAAGAGAACTGAGTATCTCTTAGTAAAAGTTTCAGCCTTTTTTTGAAATTGGATAGCGTGTAAGACCTAAAATCATTGGGTAGCTGATTGTACAATTTGGCGGCATTATATGAATAACTTCTGGTAAAGATTGCAGAGGAGTAAGTGCCTATTGCGTGTTCTGAAGTTGTTTATAGACGAAAACATGTTTAGCCTTTCGAACAAATATTTTGGAGCTTTGGCTTCAAGTATTTTGTGTGTGAATGAGAGTATGTGAAGAGTCCGAATATCGTCCAACCTCAGCCAGCCAGAGTCTTCCAGTGCAGCACTAATATGGTCAAATTGGCGGATACCGTAGGAGAATCGTATACAAGAGTTTTGTATTCTCTGAAGGCGATTTTGGTCGTATCTAAGGAGGGCAGGTCCATAGATACTATCACAGTAAGACAACTTTGACGTAATCAAGGTTTCACATAAGGTGAGCTTCAGGTGCTTTCTAAGCACCTGAAGCTCACCTAATGTGATTTCTATTTGGAAATAATTGCCTTAGTACATTGTAAGATGCTTGACATAGATGGCTAACGTGTTTTGAGAATCTTAGAGGGGTGTCAATCCATAGTCCCAGATTTTTGCCTTCATTAACTTTAGGGATTATATCGTTTCCAATATTAATTTTCAGTTCATCACGAACTTCCTCCAATTTCTATGCGCAGCCAAAAAGCATAGCCTTTGACTTCTTAGAACTCAAACGTAAGTTATGAGCTGTGGAAAAGTCATATAAGTTATTCAAATCATTATTCATATAATTTTGAGCAGCGGTGAGATTAAGACTAGTGAAAGAAATATAGACTTGGGTATCATCGGCGTAGTGATGTATTCTTGCATTTTCAATGATTTCATAAAAATCGGAAATATATATGGAGGAGAGAAGAGGTCCTAAAATAGAACCCTGGGGAACACCGAAATCCACATTCAACAAATCTGACTCGATGCCATCCAAAACAACGCGTTGGGTATGATTGGTTAGATAGTTAAATATGAGATCTACGGCCCCGTTAGAAAAACCAAAGTATCTGAGCTTGGAGCAGAGTAAGGAGTGGTCTGAGGTGTCGAATGCTTTGCTATAATCTAATAATACCAAACACGATGTTTGCCCTTGGTCCGCTGCCTTGAAAAGATCATCCGTGCAGTTCCGAAAGCCATATTGTACGGGGGTTATTATTTGATTGGCGTATATGAAATCTGTCATTTGGTCTTTGATGATCATTTCTAGGGTTTTGGAGAGGGAAGGCAGAATACTTATAGGTCTCAAGTCAGAAAGATCGGTAGGGAGATTACATTTGGGCAGAGCGAAAATCAGTGCATGTTTCCATTCAGAAGGGAAGGTACTCGAGTTCAATGCGGAATTTAAAATGAAGGTAAGATGTTCAATCAAGTGTGATAGTACCAACTGAAGCATCCTCAGGGAGGTTTGATCAGTTCCAAACGCTTTTAATATTATTTAGATATTTTTTAACAGTTTCGGGAGATACATTACTGAAAGAGAAATCAGTTTCGTTTCTAACATTATTATATTTATCAAGAAGAGATAATTGTAAGTCAGATTTGTCAGTATGAATGATGCAATTGAATTGACGATTTATTTCTGTTATATATTAGCATTTATTTATATCCACTCTGTATACACACACTTGTGAGAGTGTCCAACATAAAAACTCTTGTTTTTATGTAGCGGCCGATATCGAGCGTACCGGCCTGTATCGGGCAGTATTGAATAAATGATCTTCAAGTTAAGAGTTATTTGATTGATTCGACTATTGTTCATAGTAACAAATAGTACAATTTCGTTTTTCAGTTGATCAGGGATGCTAGGTTTCGACTTTTGCCGAAGAATATCAAGCGACCTGAGAGTGTTGTAGATCTCTTTTGAATTTTTCCTTTTCAAGACGTGTTCGAGATATGCCTTTTTTCCCGGCGTATGGCTCCTGTAGTATAATTCCTCAATTCAGTATAACTTTCCCAAGATGCAATGGTTCTCAAGGATGTGTACTTGCTATATGCTTTATTTCTGAGTTTAATCATTATTTATATATATATATATATATATATATATATATATATATATATATATATATATATATATATATAAAAATCCCGGCAAGATTTTTAACTACCTATTATATCGCAAAAGTTTCATCTACCAGACATCACCAATGTTACATCTTGTAGACATCACAATAATTACACCCTTTAGTACATCAAAGCGATGTAAAAAGAGTGATATCGCAATGGCACCTCTCTGTGACATCTCCGAGATATCATAGCGCAAATGGTTTGCTGCGTTATATATCTATTAACTTCGTAACACTGGATGTGGACCAATATTCGTGTGAGGCTCTACTATAACGCATTATTTTTGTTTCAGTATGGCACCCGCCATATACTAGACACCCTCAAGAAATCCGGCTACCAAAACATCAAATCGACCTTAATTTGCGGGGGCCTCAGCAAAAATCCCATTTTTACGGAAAGCCAAGCTGACGTCTGCGATCTACCTGTAGTGTGCCCCGACGAAGTAGAGTCCGTTCTGCTGGGCGCCGCCATTCTAGGGGCTTGCGGTGCCGGTCATTTTAGAGACATGAAGACCGCTATCCAAACGATGGGGGGAAAAGGAAGAGTCGTAGAGCCCAATAAAGATGTTATTGAATACCATAATAGGAAATATGAAGTGTTTTTGAAAATGTACGAAAATCAAGTGGAGTATAGGAATATTATGAATCAAATATAAATTGCAATATAAGTAGTTCTTCCTCTTTTAATATTTCCACAGTTCCACAAATAGTCTAAGAGCCGGTGGGAGGTCGACCTTCACCGATCTGATAACTCGATGAGACCTTTTTTTAATCAAATATAATTTATAAACAAATATGCCTATGATAACTTGCCTAACGAAAAGTGTTCATAGCTATTTTTAATTGAATTAATTTTAATCCATTTTCTTTCATCACCTTCACTCTTTTGATAACCGAATGAGTTTCATCTCAACTGATAGTTTTTAACACTCAGAATATGCCTAGGTAGGCTTGCCTACTCATTTCTGTGCATGGCTACCTGGCAAGCAGATGTGAACAGGTAAGTCAATATAGGTAACTACACCGATCTGTTAACCAATCGAAATTGATATCATAGGTAAGATCATTTAATTACAAAACCAATCGTATAGGCTTGCCTGCAAAAAATCGTACATAAAATATTATTGCCAAGCTATAAAGTCTTAGAATTTTAGCTATTTGATAGGTGCGAGAGAGAAAGTAGAGCGTCCGAGGTCCGTGTGATAGAACAGGACACAACATAGCAGCTGCACGCTACCTGACCGTTTAATGTATCCGAGTGCGCATGCTCGTGTACATGTGAGTGACAGTGGCAGCATTTATTTACACTCGACAGTAATTTTGAACTCTAATTTATTATAACTCTAATTCCGATCACAATTTTTGTATTATTTCACACTATATATACTTACAGCCATGAAATAATCAAAAATAAATAATTTAATATATTAATAAAAAATAAAAATTCAACATTTTTTTTTTCATTTTAAAGCTAAATTATAAAATTTAATGATAAAAAAATCTATATTTTTTATTTAAATTTGAATAAAGAATAATTTATTTATTATTTAAAATCAAATAAATGCCGTAAAGCGGGAAAGAATAAGTGTTACTTTCAAAATTTTAGTATAATAAATTAAAAAAATCATCAATATAGAAAAAAAAAATTTAATACATTTATGTTGTTAAAAGCGTTCATTACAAAGCATATAAAAGAGTTCAAAATTACTGTCGAGTGTAAATAAATGCTGTCACTGTCACTCACATGTACACGAGCATGGGCACTCGGATACATTCAACGGTCAGGTAGCGTGCAGCTGCTATGTTGTGTCCTGTTCTATCACACGGACCTCGGACGCTCTACTTTCTCTCTCGCACTTATCAAATAGCTAAAATTCTAAAACTTTATAGCTTGGCAATCATATTTTATGTACGATTTTTTGCAGGCAAGCCTATACGATTGGTTTTGTAATTAAATTATCTTACCTATGATATCAATTTCGATTGGTTAACAGATCGGTGTAGTTACCTATATTGACTTACCTGTTCACATCTGCTTGCCAGGTAGCCATGCGCAGAAATAAGTAGGCAAGCCTACCTAGGCATATTCTGTGTGTTAAAAACTATCAGTTGAGGTGAAACTCATTCGGTTATCAAAAGAGTGAAGGTGATGAATGAAAATTGATTAAAATTAATTCAATTAAAAATAGCTATGAGCACTTTTCGATAAGCAAGTTATCATGGGCATAATTGTTTTTAAATTATATTTGATAAAAAATATGTCTCATCGAGTTATCAGATCGGTGAAGGTCGACCTCCCACGGTCTCCTCTACTAAAATAACAGTTCTACAAATAACATAATATTATGAATTAGTTTTAAATATTTACTCTGAATCTTTGTGAGGGATATGGAGATGGTAAAATTGGAACAAAACTGTTGAGTTTTATTGTTTTTGGTTTCTCAAAACAATCACTAAATATATGAAAAAACGGAAAGCACTTAATTATTGCCTTGAAAAAGAAAACAACAGTACAATGATCATAGATAGTAATAGGCTGGTGGTCTTATCGGCATCGTTTGAGCTAAAGGTGTTCCAATATTCAATGATGCAAAAAAAAGTTATTCCATATCAATTTTTGGAATTCAATATTTGTAACCTCTTCGTCGTCACCAGTTACAGGACCTTCTCTTAACTTAACTAGGCCTTTTCTCGACTCGTTACGCGCAAGCGCATCCGCCATGTTAAAAAGCGGGTAATATGAAAATTTCGGGCATTTTCAGTAAATATGGCTGGACAACACGCTACTTTTACCTCTTAAGGTTATAGCACAAACTATTACATTAACAGTTAAATGGATCACAAGTAGCTGAGAAAATTCTTCTTTTTTTACACAACTGATGGGATGTTCCGTTGTTGGATATGTATATGTATTATGTCCGATTTTATAATTTTTTATTATTGTGTACAAGGAAAGCAACCCCAAATATAACATTGTTTTACCTTTTTTCGGATCTTTTGTCATTTTAGGCAATATTTTATCTAAATTCTGCCTATATAAACATTCCAGAATTCCATTTTGATATATACTTTCTTGTTTTCTTTTAAATAGGTTGAGTGTAAGAGCAGTCACTGACTGAACTCCGCCTTAATAAAGACACTTTATTATTATAATAATACTCCAGAGTCCTGAAGATGAAAAAATAAATGTTTCGAAACGTCGACTAGTTGAAATTTCATTTTCTTCAACATTTTCAACACGTGAAAATATATAACTCTCTCACCAGAATTTAAAGAATATCAAAGAATACTATTTATTCAAAAATAATTTAAAAAATATTTTCTAAATTGAACCCAAAATTATTATTTACTTTTTCTTCATATTTGATAATTTTTTATCACTTTTCAACAATTTTATTCCTTCATGACATATTAATCTATCATATGTATTTTCTAAATTCAATAATCCCTATAAACTGTACGAGTTTCTTGGGCATCAATAAATTAATAAAATAATTCATTTTTCGTGGGGAAACTTGCTTTAATCCTACAAACAGCAATTTGAATTCGAATGCCATATTCCTAGACAATTAAAAAGGCATTCGACAGGCCTTGAAGGCATTCTCTATAAATTATTCCATATTCAGTTACCAAAGTGGATCATTCAGTTGGTGAAAAGTTTCCTAAATGAAAGAACAATGAGAGTCAACAATGTATATTCTGAAGAATTATCTGCCTCAAGGTTCAACATCCCCCCTACTATTCAATATATTCTGTTTTGATTGTCAATGGCATAATCCTAAAATGGAGGTTAATCTTCTTACATTTTACAATATATGCTGATGTCACTGCACTATTAGTCTTCCAGCAAAAAATATTAACTAAAGCCAATGATGAGCTGCAAAGGATGACCACATACAATCCCAAGTAGCGTTTTTAATGGATGGAGCGTAGCGGCCACGATTCTGGAATACTTTGAGGTGTTTGACCACAACCACTGCCATGTGATATACACGGATCTATCACGCGGCGGCTACCAAAATAATAGGGAACACTTTTTTGGTGGCCGCTACGTTCCTGGATCTCAGATAGCCACATTCCAACCACGTTGTGGTCCTGGCAAAGACGTGGATATGTAGTGGCCGACACTACACACATTAAACAACTGATTCCGTTCATTTCTCTAAAGCCGGTGTCTCACGGCGCGAGACTTGACGAGCTCGGCTTGGAGATTATCGAGTCTCGCGTCGTGAGACCGGTCACTCACGTAGGATCGAGTCTTGGCAAGCCTAAGCTCGAGGTGGCCCATGAAATGTCGGTAATTCGACAATCATCAAAGGCGCGTGGCTCGACCAGCTGGCTTGTTGAGCAGTCTCACGGCGCGAGGGTGCCTGTCGACAGTGTCAGTTACGACGGGGGAGCGGTTATTCAGAGAGACAGTTTGGTGGCGGCAGAGTATTGTGTATTAACATAAAGTGAAATTCAGAAGCAATAATTAAATTCTTAGATTTATATGGGACCCAATCACAAAAAATAATATATAATAATACGCTGCTATCCATTGTAAACTAAATAACTACTGCACTGGACAATACCTGCCTTCTTTGGCTCGTGTACCATTCTCAAGGCACTGATACAAATTATACACGCCGTGAGACCGATCAGGCTCGAGATTGCACAAGCCTCTCATTCCTGTGCTCCAAGCACAATCCTCCAAGCCAACCTCGCCAAGTCCCGCGCGTGAGACACCGGCTTAATAATGACGACCCAGCATATTCCTGTAAATATAGCGGCTTCTGGAGAATATAACTTTAAAGTGACAGGAACTTCAAATATACCACTCTAAAGTTCCTCTCATCATAAAGTGGAACTATAACTTATCAACTTTTCCACCACCAGAAAGTGGCGCCCACGTCGCAGGCCCATGACTCACCACTTCAGTTATATCCTAAAAATTATAACCTCGAAATTGCGGGTACATGTCCATTCATTTGTTAAAAAAGGGCATGTAGCAAGTATGGTGGATTTATGCAGCTCCAATTATAGACCAATTATCAAGTTTATCATTCAACAAGTAATGAAAATGATGGCATTTATGCAAACAGAATTAACAATTAAGGTATGATTATTAAGCAGGCGCACAATCCGATCTATTTAAATGAACCTTTTTACACAAAATCATGAAAACGCATAACCCATTTCATTTTGAATAAATATAATTCAAGTAACAGGTAAAACGAACTTTTTGTAAGTGCGAATTTACACGATCCAATAAATTGGTCAATTTTGTGACCTTGAATTTTATTGATAGGTGTAAACAGAAAGTTGTCGTCAATTTGAACTTGACCAATAAATTGATGAGTTTAGAATCGGTTCTAATGTTTCATCAATTTTCAGTGACAATTTGCAGCAACTATTTACGCGATTTCACATACCCTACCCTAACCGCGAGAAAAATGATTGTGCGAAAAAAAACATAATTTACGTTGCATGACATTCGCAGCAATGTGCATTGCTGAATATAAAAGACAGAGATGTAGAAGATGGTGGATTAGAGCTTGGATTGAGAAAAGAGGGGAAGGAAACTTGACATTAGTTAACGAAAAATTCCTGAGTGCAGATCCTAATCAATTCAAACGATATTTAAGAATGTATCAGAGTCAATTCAATAAGCTATTGAATAATATTCGGAACTTTTCCTATAGTTGAACCATTTCTTGTCAGTATGTTGGTATTCCTGAGTAAAAATTGTTGCCAAAATTGACCAATAAATTGTCAGGTGTAAATATAACCCATATTGGTCAATTTTATTGTTGGGATTCGCCTCCTAACCACGGTCGAGGACTGTTGGCGCTCTTAGGTTAGGAGTCAAGTAAATGTGAATGTCCTGCCGTCATTGAACTCAATACTACGTAACTGGAAAGGCCCCGCGTGCTTTGACGAAATGAACAGCTGTGTGCCAGGGGCAACTGAGAGAGAGAAAGGACGATGTTTAGTATTTGTTTCTTTGTCCGCCTCGAAAGCTTGAACGTAATTTTTTATCCAATTTGTTTACCTGTGCCGTTTTACCTCTAATAAAAGTCTTTTTACCTTGTGTATTCCTATTAAGAGTGCAAATAAAGGTGTTTTGTGGTGATAAAATTATTAAGACAAATACATTTTATTGTTTTTCTAGTTTAATTGTGGTCAATAATGGTTCTAAACTATGTGGCCTATGGATGTAATGTGGTAGACAATGCAAGGAGCAAGATTTCTTTTCACGCGTAAGTTTTTATTAAAATCTTAAAATTATAAAATAACACAGCAATTAACCATTTTGCAAATATTCATATTTTTTAACCCAAACATCCTGTGGTACAAGAATTTCGGTCTGAAAAATGTCATGAATTTCAGTTAATTAGAAAAATTATTCAATTTTTATAAAATGCAGAATGCCTCATCACTCAAAGTTAGTGAACTTACAGTTACATGGTAAAGAGTCTTCAATCAGACACAAAATGACTAAAATAGTATTGTTCAAAAACTGTTGACGAACATGAAATTGTTCATGTATACTTTATTTTTAATTATTTTATTTTTAAAATTTATGGTTTTATATTGTCGATTGTAGAAAATTATTTGTATGCAACATTGGTGTAAAGCACCTTTTTTCCCTCATCTGATTGTTTCGTGCATCAAAATTCACATTCGTAAAAAAGGTTCACTTTACACGCATATTGCATACAAATATTGTATGGTATTATTTTGTGTAAATAACCATTGTCTGTCGTTTTAATTTTTGATTGTTTCTTTTATTCATTACCAATTATGTTATGTATTAAGTTTTTAAAATAATGCTTTTTGGAAATGAATAAGACTGAATAACCCGAGGTGCAAGTTTGATTTTCTAATTTAACCCTACAGTAATGCAAACATTTGACATTTTTATTCCTATTTTGGCTTAAATATTGGTTAGAATATCCCAGCCTTTTTTTATATATTAAAATAAAACCTTTTTTCAAATTACTTTGCCAAAAAAACCAATTTTAACTAGGCGCGGCACATTTTCTGTATTTGACCCAACGAGTAAGAGAGAGATAGCGATACTAAACCACTGTGGGTTGCATAATTCAGCTATTTGCCTCAGGCCCTTGCCATTGCGCGTCCTTTCCAGTTACGTAGTATTGAGTTCAATGCCTGCCGTAGACAAACGTGCATTGTAAAAATATCAGTATTTATGTGTAGTGAACTAAATGTTTGTGAAGAGAACAGGTTCCTTCTTCTCTACGCCAGTAACCAGGCTGGATGACAACGGATTTGTCGGAAGAAGGGGTCTTTAATTGTATAATCAAAGGATATTTAAAACATCATATTGCCAATTAACGTGCATTTTATTGGATAGCCGTTCCACGTGCATCGAAAAATCATACATTTTATGTTGTGAAAGTATTGGGCATTCGTGGTATCACTTCGAGTGAGACTATCCCGGTGCCCCCCGAAGGGAAATCGAAGTCGAGAGAATACGTTCTTAGGTGATGTGGATTTCCGTCAGCTGGCTGATTATCTGGAATGGATAGGGCCATGAAAAAAAAGCAAGCAAGCAATTTTATTGTTCAATTTTATTGGATCATGTCACAATAAAATAATATGAGAAAAGTTAGATTAGTTTTCTTCATCGCGCAAACCAATCCACAGTCATTTCAAAATCAAGAAAAATTGTCTATGGAAAACGCATAACCCATTTCATTTTGAATAATTCACGTAACAGGTAAAACAAAAACTGTTCGAAAGCCACAATAAAATAATTCTAGAAAAGTTAGGTTAGCTTTCGTCATCGCGCGGACCAATCCACGGTCACTTATTGATGGTGAAATTTAAAGGTAATTGTAACTTTGTAGTGATTTTGATTAAATACAAACTGTGGCAATCACTTATGGAGGTAGCGAGAACGTGGCAACCATCACCACATATCACAATCAGTGCCTGCCACATTGAAGGTTTGATGGAAGTTCTAAAGCGTCACCGAAACTATCACACTCTATTGAAAGTGATTGTGACTTCAAAGTGATATTTGAGTGGTACAGGATGGTTACCGCAACAGTTATTTACAACTTTCAAGTTAAAACCGTTGAGGTGATTCTGCTCAGTGGCCATAATGTTTCAGACACCTCAAATGACACTAATAAGTTATAGAACTGTGGAGTGGCTACCACAGATGGGTATTACATGACTACAACCATGCAAATATAAAATTTTAGTTATTCTTACTGTATAGTGGTGATTACATAATAACCACCGAGTCGAAGTTGCAGTATCAGTTCCCATCACTATGATGCTGCTTGAGAACATGGCTCAACAAATGAAGGCTGATGTTAGCAAACCCACTGAAAACTCAGTACCTTATCTTCAATCACACCCCATCCATAACCTCCCCCACAATAACCCTACTGAACCATCAAATATCTCCACAAAATATCTAGAGATATGGATAACAAGCTAAATTTCAATCAACACAAAAAACTAGTTGAACGTAGAACTAAAAAAGGGCAAAGCACTTCCGTGCTATAACCTGCCAAAATCAAGGCATCACCACCTTCGATTGAATATGGACACCCCCTTTTCGTCATCTGTAGAAAACCGGCACTGAAACATCATCTCTCACACTACCCACTCCACAACCCAACAAATGCTCTACAACAAAACGATGGTGCGACCAATCCAAGACCGGATGAAAATACTAACCAAGCAATTTGCATCAAAATTCCACATCAATTTAATGGAACCATTACTTTTATATCGTACAATCATCCAGCCCAGGTGTAAATTACCACAGAGGACAGTATTAGAAACACTTCAAGATTTAAATAACGTCTAAATGTTTTTTGGGGAGGTATCGGAATATCGTTTTCCATATTTTAGGTTTTATCTTTCCCTGGAAGTAAATAAATAATAGTTTGAAAAAACTAAAAAACACGCTTTTATAGAAAACCAAACTAAAAAAAATATAAAATAAATTTTAATAAATTTGAAATAAGAATAGTGTAAAAAAATTTAATAAATTTAAATTCATAATAATGTAAATAAGAAAAAAAATTATTTTATTTAAAAAAAAGGTGGGTGCTTAATCTTAATCTTAAAAAGCACCCCACGCTTTTTTTTAAATAAAAAATTGTTTTTTCTTATTCACATTATTATTAATTTATATTTATTAAATTTTTTTACACTATTCTTAATTCAAATTTATTGAAATTTATTTTTTATTTTTTCAGTTTGGTTTTCTATAAAAGCGTATTTTTTAGTTTTTTAAACTATTATTTATTTATTTTTTAGTTCGGTTTTTTTATAAAAAGCGTGTTTTTTAGTTTTTTTATACTATTATTTATTTTCTACTTTTTAGTTTGGTTTATTTATAAAACCGTGTTTTTTAATTTTTTTTAAACTATTATATGTTCTAATCTACTATTAATTCCGTGATTACATAGTAACTGTAATTATTTTCCAAATCATTAATGTGTACAGCTGTATTAATAGTCAAATCTCGATTTTAGAAGTCATTCAAAGATTTTAACGTTGTCAATATATACAGTGAGCCGCCATCTTGAATTTTTCAATTTTCACGAAAGAATCATAATGATCGACTCCAAAAACCCCCACATACCAATTTTGAATAGAATCGGACCATAATCACAAAACTCGTCCACCATTTTGGAGCCGCCATCTTGAATTTTGCAATTTTCACGAAATAATCATAATATTTGACTCCAAAAACCCCCACATACCAATTTTGAATAGAATCGGACCATAATCACAAAACTCGTCCACCATTTTGGAGCCGCCATTTTGTTTTTTTTTACACAAAAAAAAGAATCATAATCTCCGACCACGAAAACACTCGGATACCAATTTTGAAGCGAATCGGACCATAATCACAAATCTCGTCCGCAATATTGGAGCCGCCATTTTGTTTTTTTTTACACAAAAATTTCTTAATGCATTGTCACCGGAATTATGTACACCTGCCAAATTTCAAATCATTCGGGCGTCTGGAAGTGGGTCAAAATCGCACCCAAAGGAGTCGGTTACAAACATACAGTGAAGCTAATATAAAGCGTGTAAAAATGTTAATTATCTGTTCTAAGAAGGGCAAATTTAGTAATTTGCCCTTCTTAGAACAGATAATTAACAATGTTTACTTCCAAGGGGAGAAAACCCCCAAAATATGGAAAACAATACTTCAAGATTTATCTGAAAAAGCCAAATGGTTTTTTTAGAAGAGTAACTTTTCAACACTTGTAAATTGTAGGGAAAAAAACTTTACAACTGGCTGAATGACTCAGGTTGATGGCCATTTAATTATATTTATATTTTTTATTCGTATAATCAATCTTTTATCATTATTATTATTGCTTTAATCCATCATTTTCTGCCTGGAAATACTTATGAATAAAAGTATGGAGTAAAGAAAAGCCCCTAATCAATTTTTGAGAAACATCGTTTAATAAACACGTGAAGATACAGGTACATTAACAATTACTATTTCAAGGTTAAATAATAAGTAGTAAATACATTAAATAATCACATAAGAATAACCCTTCATAGTGGAGATCACAAAAAAGCAGACAGTTACAAATAACGGATAACAATAAAGTTTCACATTTCTGAACCGTCGTAATAATAAAATGTTGTGATCAATATTGAAGGGAGCCACTTAATCTAAATTAATCTAAATAAAGCACTGGGCCAAAAATTGTTATACGCCAATACCAGTGATTTGAGTAGACATAAGATAATTTCCATATTGTATTAAAAATATAAAATTGAAAAAACTTATCGAATATAACTAAATACCTAATTAATGTGTAAATTTTTTTAGATTTTTTTTTTATCATTTACAAGGTTAGTTACAAAAAATATGTTCAACTAAATTCTAAAAAAGAAATGATTTAAAACAAACAGCAGTTTGTCGTCACTTGTAATGCTAGTAGATTTGATGATTAGTATAAATAACCCAAACTCCAGGATCATAAAAATATAAACATCTCGCATCTTTCTGGTTTCATACTACAAATATTGCTACAATTCATTTCTAGTTTAAAATTGGCTGTAATAAAAAACCATTAATAAACCAACTTGAAAATTGTGCAAATTCTCATTTCCTATATACAGTGCGACCCATTTAAAATGGAACCACCCCTGTAGAATACGCATTTTTCAATCAATCTCAAAAAAAATATTAATATTAAGCATCAAAAACTGTATCTTTCACAAATTTTCATAACTTTAGTTTGATTTCCAAAGCACTCTATGGTTTTTTTCTTTGTCAAAAACGGCAAAGTTTATTAGGAAATTTTTTGTTTTCAAATTTGACTACACCACTGGATTTGTAGTCGCTACAAATAAATCCATCAAATTTCATGAAAATATTGGTTAACAACGAAGTTACAGCAACTTTAATTTTGGAAACAAAGTATTTGATTATAATTTTTATTTAGATTATAGACATATTTAAAATCTGGCAACACTGCCGATACAAAGTAGAACACCAGTGAATTTGTACAGCGAAAATCCGAAGTCAATCGCTCACATTACCATACTTTCAGAAGTTATAACTGTAGAATGGAATGAGCTATTGACTTCGGATTTTCGCTGTACATGTTCTACTTTGTATCGGCGGTGTTGCCAGATTTTAAATATGTCTATAATCTAAATAAAAATTATAATCAATTACTTTGTTTCCAAAATTAAAGTTGTTGTAACTTCGTTATTAACCAATATTTTTTCATGAAATTTTCATGGTTTTCATTTATATATAAGGACACCAGTGGTGTAGTCAGATTTCAAAACAAAAATTGACTAATAAACTTTTGCCGTTTTTGACAAAGAAAAAAGAAACCATAGACTGCCTTGGAAATGAAACTAAAGTTATGAAAATGTGTGTCAAGATAGTTTTTGATGCTTAATATTAAAAAAAATATATTTTTTTGAGAATGATTGAAAAATGTGTATTCTACAGGGGTGGTTCCATTTTAAATGGGTCACACTGTATATAACTAAAATCTACAGAAAATCAAAAAAGTAAATCAGCAAAAATAAAGACAAGTGCCATTATAATATGTTTTTTTTTTCTAATAGCTTCATCCTTGTCAGTACACAGGTATTAATATATTAATGGCAATAAACACAAGATAAATATTTAAATAGGTCGTTCCATTTGAAAAATCCGATAATATACAAAAAAAAAAACATCAAACGAATGGTGTGAAGGTGGTATGTTGTAGAAAGAACTGGTAATAACAGCAGAAACATTTTTGGAAAATTTGTATGATACATTTAGGTTCGAAAAATTCTGCATATAGACCCCATATGTACATTTTTACAAATACCAAAAGGATGTATCCAAATATTGCTGGTCATTACTTTAAAAACAAAATATTTCCAAAGTTGAAAAAAGTTTGTATAATTTGATTCGAGTATCGAGCTTTTTTCACTAGACATATCTGTATTTTCCCGAAACTGTGCACAAAAGAATTGTTCCCCATTACAATAACAAGAAATATTACCCATCAGCATGAAAGAGATTTAGAACCTTCATGCCACTATACATCAATTGATGAAAATATCCTTCCGAAGAAATTATATTAAAATTATAATACAGCTTCTATCACAAAATATAATTTTTCTTCGTGAAATCCCATGGTCACCTGAAATATCGATAAATTTTCTTATCGATATATACGAATATTTCTTGGGAGATATATACACTCAATTCATTTTTATATACAGAGGTAATTTGCAGAGAAAACCATTTGAATGACTCATTTCCTTTTTTTAATTTTTATATATTCTCGGATCTAAATCCTTTAGGAGAATAGAGTGTTTTTGTGCGTTTTTACTGTGAAGTGAGGGGAGACATTCCGACTTGACGAGGATCGGTAGGAGCGGTCGTTTCAAGATTCTTCAGTAACTGTGACAACCAGTGTGTTGTCGACTTATCTTCCTGAAGACAAACATTGAAGGTATTGTCTCTCAGCTGATCTGGAAGACACTGCCTCAGAGCTTCTCTTGCTCTGCGGAACAAATTCACATAGATAGACCATACTGGGGTAGAAGAAACGTTTCCCTTTGTTGGGGAGGGGAAGGCATCTTACATTAGGGATCGTCCATTAATCACGTGAGGCTCAAAAGGGGGGAGTTCGTAAAAAATCTCGAAATTTCACAAAGGGGGAGAGGGCGTGTATTTAATTTTTCGTTGGAAGAGCCAGTTATTCTCTTCGATGTATTCTTCCAGAACGCTTCGTGATACCTCCGTACCCGATTTTGCAGTCCATAGTATTCTGTAGCCTCAAGAGCATGATGGTAAGGCGTTTGTCACATTTCTTCTGCGTCCGTCTCTTGGAATTACCCCAATGCATGAGGGCTTTGACAAATTGCCTTAGGACCTTTATTGCCCTAGCGTGAAGAAGGATCGTCAGCAGCTTGTGGGAAAGACGTGCTAGCGGTGTGAACTGCACTTCTGTACGAAGAAGAAAGTTAAGGCACAAGCAACCTAATGATCCGTGCAATAATAGTCCAGAGATGCACAATGTTCGTCCTTCACGCGACGATCGATCGGTAGAGATTATCTGCGTAGTGCGCAAAAATGATGACGCCGAGTGGCTTGATGAGTCCGACGTTGATTTTCAACAAAGCACAGTGCCAACAGCTGACTTGCAACATGCTTATCAACTTGTTAGTATTGAAGAAAGTCTAGCTATTCCTTGGTCCGAGGACAATGTCAATTAAATATGTTCATGTACCAGTACAATTATATGTTTTTCACATGATTACACCTTTCCTTTATTATTTTTATGCCAGTCAAAAACAACCTGCAACCTTAATGTCTGTCTGGACATTTCTATCACCGTCCTTAACTTTTCAGAATTAAATTAGATTATACCTGTATTTGAAGATAATATTCTGAATTTTTTTAAGATACTTCGTACTAAAAAAATACACGTGATTTTGGGTAGGGGAGGGGGGTTAGTCTTGAACCTCACTATGTATCACCAGGGGGGCGGAGGGTTAAAAAGTTGCTAAAAACATCACGTGATTAATGGACGACCCCTTACAATAAGGGGAGAAAATTTAAAAACTTTGCTAACATTACTGAAACAGGTCATCAAATTTACATTACAACTTCCTATTGTTTCTATGAAAATTTACTGCAGAAACACAATTTTTCGAGTGATGGCATCATTTATATATATACAGGGTGACCCAGGGTTAAATTTTGAGAAAAAATCTCAAAATTTTGAGAAAAAAAGGCAAAATTTTGAGAATTCAATAAAAATTATACTGGTAGGATGGCGCCAATACGCCGTCGTATCTAAACAATCATATCTCGCATAATATTGTGACTCGTAGTATAACAAACAAATAGCTGAAAGTACCTAACTCTAATAAAAATGTACATACAAGATTTGCTTGCCATCTAGCCTGAAAGACTTACAAATTGATTACCTTCAAGTATTAGGAATATTAGCAACTACAAAAAGTTTTCACTGCAATGTGAGAGGTTTAAAAATGAGAACTATTTTTCATTTATAAAACTAATTGATTAATTTACCTTATTTTATATTTAAAATTATTTAATATAGTATAGGAAAGATATTATCAAACTTGTTGAATCTTAAAAAAAAACTATGTTAATTACGTGCAGCACAAAACAAGTGTTAAATCACTTAGGGGCATATTTATAGGAAATAATATAGTATAGGTATATCACCAGCGACGGGAATTTTTAACAGTATGTAATATTTTCAAAACTCTAAGAATATTAAGTATATTTTATATTAGGTATATAAAGAAACATATGTGAATTTAATGTTAAATTTAGTAAGAACTGTCGCTGATATACAATGAATATATGATAGAATTAGGCATTTGTATGATTTTAATTTTTTTATAAATAGCGTAGAAATAAATAAATAAGAGTACTCAAATTTAATTTTCAAAAAAATAAACAACTGGTTCCCCGAAAACAAAGAGTTTGCAAATGAAGGAAAAACTAAGGTAGTTCTTTTTACAACTAGGAACTCTGGTCAGGAAGTGCCTAGTCATATTACATTAATAAATACATAAATAAAAAACTTAGTTTTTTCTAAAAACTTTGACACCATGTATCTCTAAAACGAAGCAAGTTAGGACACATGGAAAAAAAAACTTATTTTTACCTAAAAAACCGATCCTAAACATTTGGCGGTTTAACCCTGGGTCACCCTGTATATTCAAATTAGAAAATATATATAGGAAAATCATATTTGTGTTTAAGAAATTACATTCAAACTGAAAATAAACCATTTTTTATTATTTACAACCTTTCTACTATGCTGATAAATAACCATGACTTTCTCAGGAATATTTTACTGAAATATTATAACAGAAAATATATGAATATGTTGATTTTTTTTTTTATTTTCAGTTTTTTTAGTGTAATGTTGTTTTGATATTTTCAAAAAGGTTCATTCTTTTAATAATTAATGCATATTTATTATTTATATTATAATCGAGAATAGTACCTTATTTTTTGAAATAGCCAAATTTTATGTATGGCCATTGATTTTCGGAAATTACTGAGATACATCAGTCTTCAAGCAATGTAAGAGAACAAAAATTCCATTTTTTAGACTGAAACTGAATTAAGTATTTTTATTCATTGGGATATTAGACTGGTTCACAAGTGCCATTTTGTTCCAAACCTGGAGGTGGTCACTACCGAAAATTATGATTTAGGGCGCATTCGATTCGAAATGGCGTCTAAAAAAATATTTAGCTAGAAAATTGGGGCAGGCAAAAATTGCAATTAAGTAAAAAACAAATATATGGTTCGGTTTTTTGAAAATATCTCAAAAACTATTTGAAATATCAGAAATTTGAAAAAAGATCCTTAAAGAGCTGGAAATTTCCAAAAAGAAAGTCCTACCTCCCGGAACTGTGTCGGCAATATTTATAATTTTAATTTAGCGGCGAAAAAATGGCTGAAAACGCGCGGCTTAGCTCCCGTGAGCACCGACCGAATCTGACACCAGAACAATAAAAAATATTTTTACAGAGTAAATATTAATATTAAGGAATGAAAAAATTTAGGTATTATCTAGACATATCAATAAACAATAAATAATGCGTCAGCAAAAAATTTTTACTTCTATTTTTCAATTAATTATGCGTTTGTTAATTAAAAAAATTTAATTGTTGAATGTTATTATAAAAACCCTGATAATTGTTGAACTAAAAACCTAGAATCTTTTTTACTTCTTGGAGCTGTTCCTCAAAGGCTTTAAAAAAGATTCCCGTTGGAAAAATCGAAAAATTTTGATTTTTTTATTTTTATTTACAATCGAGGGTATAAAAAAATTAAAAACGTATATAAAACAATTATGGAAAGTTTTTTTTTCTATCATTTCTATTAATTTGTTTTCTTATTGCTAAAAGCAATATAAAAATAAATTTTTGAAATTTTTAACTTATTATTTAAAAAATTGTTATAAACAAATGCATTGATTATTAGATTTAAATATTTTTTTTTTGGGAATCTAGTCATTGATAAAAATAGTAATTTTCAAGAAAAAAATCATTTTTTAAATAAAAAAATTTATTGCTTAAAAACGCACTTGCTAAATAACATATTTTTTTTTGTTAAACATGAATATTAAGAAACCATTTTTTAATCATTATTTATTACGTTCTCTCATATTATGAAAAAAACATTTTTTTATAAACAAATGAATTTTTGCGCTATATTTTTTTATATTACTAAAAAAATACTGAAAACAACCATGTGTCGTTTTTTATTGGAAACATTTTTTTTCTATTTTTTATATAATTTCGAAAAAAATTGTGCACTTTGACTTGTCGCTTCCTTTCTGTTTTTCTTCATTGCTAATAAAATAACTTATAAACTATTGAAGATACGACAAGAACACTTCAAGTCTTTTTTATTGTACATTGATCAATGAACAATTTTTACCAAAGCTCTAACTCAATTGTTTATTAACTTTTTTAATATTATTTATATAATTCCCTTGAAATAATTTTTTTTTACTTATCAATTCAAATATCTCATAAACTTAAAAAAAAAAACTTCAAGTCTTTTTTATTCTTCGATAGTTAATAAACAAATTGAGCTTTTAAACGAAGCTCGTAACTCAATTATTTAAAACTTTTCGGCTATATTATTTATGAATATACATCAACAAAAATTTGTTTCGGCTGGAAATGTATATTATTTATAATAATATTATTCTTCTATTTCCACTTTCTTCTTATTTTTCCTGTTATAAACAATGCAATGAATTTCATGTATTTTTCCATAGACTTTGTACTTTTCACGCTCATTACTTGATATTAGAGTAATTTGGCTACCATTAAAATCTCATTTAAACTGTGCATAATGTTCGAATGTTAACTGATAATATTAATTTGATTTTAAGGAGCTTTTTTCTTACTTCTATTCTTAATACTTTACAATTTTCAAATGTCCTTTGAATTCGGGTTTCAACCTATTGAAATAGTTCTTTGTTAAGTTGTAGAAACATCTGCTCTAGGATTTGAAGGGTCTAGCCCCTTTTCCTTATAACTGACCTAAAAATCACTTAAATAGCCGAAAAGTCTTCAGTATTTAGTCGACAGTCAAACAATGCACAACATTTTTCGAAATAATATAAAAAATAGAAAAAAAATGTTTCCCATAAAAAACGACACATGGTTGTTTTCAGTATTTTTTTTAGTATTTAAAAAAAATATAGCGCAAAAATTCATTTGTTATAGAAAATTATTTGTTTAATAAATAAAATGAAAAGTAAACAATTTTTTTTTTCATAATATGAGAGAATGTGATAAATAATGATTAAAAAAAAATGGTTTCTTAATATTCATATTTAACAAACAAAAAATTTTAATTAGCAAGAAGTAAAAAAAAATCTAGGTTTTTAGTTCAACAATTATCAGGGTTTTTATAATAACTTTCAACAAGTAAAATTTTTTAATTAACAAAGGCATAATTAATTGAAAAATAGAGGAAACATGTTTTTGCCGACGGATTATTGTTTATTGATATGTGGAAAAAAAATACTCACCTTGGATTATCTGAAAGACGTAGATAACACCTGACAACATGCTTCAGTAGCCTAGCAGAGGGTTCTTTGGCCAGTGATATAACCATTTTGCCCTAAAAATAAAAAATTGTATTTGCAAGAAACAGCATTAAATATTTTAAGCAAAGTTTTATGATAAAAAAGGGAAACTATAACTAATTTGAACTTGGTGCATTATTCAAGGACATAATAAGCTATGAGCTGGATTCTTTCATCAAAAAAATATGTATTACTGTTGTTTTATTTCAAAAGAAAACTTCACGAAAAGTACTGAAAAATGTCTATTATTTTAACAAAATCTGATTTTGTGACCTTAGTTCCATTATTCTAGTGATTTGATATGAATATGGAGTGACCTATGTGTTCTTGTTGGATAGAATTTAGCAACGTTATATTTGCAGTTTATTATACATATTTTATGAACACATTGTATTATATGTAGGTGTATAAATGTTGACAATTGTTAATGTCAGATTGAATAATATATATTCTGAAGTTCAGTCAGAAGTAATTTCTTGCTACCAAATAACTAAAATAACCAACAGGTTATGGGCCCAGGCCATTTCTAGTTGCGAAATAATATATTGTATTGATATACCACTTACAATGGCATCAACATTCGCACACATCGAAAAATTGTGTAAAGAAAATTTCGATACCTGGGATACAGATGGAAGCAATCCTAATCAAAATGATCATTGGTCGTATGTGAATGGTGAATTGAAAGAACCAGTGGACCAAGAAGAGAAACAAATTTGGAAGAAAATAGATCAAAAAGCGAAAGCTGACATTATTTTGGCAATGCAATCGTCAGAACTTTGTATTATCAAAAACTGTTCCACATCAAATGAAGTCTGAGAAAAATTGAAACAAACATACAAATCTCAGGGACCGGCCAGAAAAGCAACGTTATTGAAACAATTGCTTTTCACAAAAATGAAAGGTGATACTATGACAGATCATCTGAATAATTTTTTCAATGTAGTCGACCAACTGAGAGAAATAAGAATCAATGTTGAAGATGACCTCCTATCCATATTGATGTTATATTCCATTCCCAATACATATGAAAATTTTCGATGTGCGATTGAAACAAGAGACGAATTACCTAAGCCCGAGATGTTAAAGATTAAACTAATTGACGAATTCAATTCAAGAAAAAAATCCGACAAACAAGAGGCAACACAAAAAGTTCTATACACGAAATTCACTAGTAAGTGGTGTAAACAAAATCGAAATCATGACCAGAAGAGCAAGGAGAATTACAAAAGCAACAGCAATGAAGAAAATAAAAAGTTTTTCCCTTTCAAGTGTAACTACTGCCGTAAATATGGACATAAAAGTTCAGATTGTAGATTGAAAGTTAAAAATGAAAGACACGAAGCATCTAAGGCAGAAGGAATTTCTGAAGCAGATGAAGAATTGTTCATGATTTCGGAAGGTACAAATATAATAGAAGAAAATTGGATGGAGTACAATACAAGAAATGAATAGTGCTTAGATAGCGGTGCAACATCACATATGTGCAATGACAAATCGAAATTTACAAATTTTCATACGTTGAATAATCAAAAGGTTTGTCTGGCTATCAATAAAACAACAAATATTCTTGGAACAGGAACTGTCAAGATAACAGTAGATAATGGACCATCAAGAAGAACCATAAATTTGGAAAACACTATTTGTACCTGAACTGAAAACAAATTCAATTTCAATTTCGAAAGCAACATCTAGAGGAAAGATTTCAAAGTTTTTGAAAAATCATGCTGAAATTATTAACGAAAATGGTGAAATTGTCTTGAAAGCTGAAAAAAGAGGTGAACTATATCATAGTCAGCAAGTTGAAGAATACGTGTCTGTAGCGGAATCATCGAACCTCAGTGGAATTCAAAAATGCCATTATCGTTTTGGCCACCTCAACGAAAAGCAACTGAAAACTATCAATTCGAAAAACTTGGTAGCAGGTATGGAATTCAATCCTTCGGAAAACTTGAATGAATGTGAAATTTGCATCAAAAGTAAGCAAGTAACGTGTCCATTTCCTACATCATACTCAAAAACGGAAGGTGTATTAGATCTGATACACTCTGACATCTGTGGACCTATGAAAAATCTGTCTTTGGGGGTTGCAAGGTATTTTGCTACTTTTATAGATGATAAATCCAGAATTGTACAGATATATTTTCTGAAGTCAAAAGATGAGGTGAAAGAAGCATTTTTAAAATTCTAAAATTAATCAGAAACAGAGACTGGGAGAAAAATAAAAACCTTGAGAACAGATAATGGTTTGGAGTACTGTGGAAGAGTGTTCGGAAAAATTTTGGAAGAAAATGGAATAAAAAGAGAATATTCAACAGTTTACACGCCTCAGCAAAACGGTGTAGCTGACCGAATGAACCGTACCCTCGTTGAAATGGCTCGATGCATGCTAGAACAATCGAAATTATCGAAAAATTTCTGGGCAGAAGCTGTATCAACTGCAGCGTATATCAGGAATCGATGCCCTACTCGAAGTTTGGAAAATAGCATCACACCTTATGAAATTTGGAATAAGAGAAAGCCAGTTGTAGCCCACTTCAAAATTTTCGGCTCTAAAGCATTTACATTGATTAAATCTCCGAAAACGAAATTTGAACCAAGATCAAAGAAATGCACATTTATAGGATATTCAACAGAATCAAAAGCCTATCGTTTGTGGGATCCGGAAGACAAGAAAGTTATAGTTAGTAGAGATGTTAAATTCATTGAAACCGGAAGATAATAAATCAGACTGAAAAAGGAGACATATTCTGAAGAAAGAGTACAAAGATGATACTATATCAAGGAGAAAAACGATAAACAGCGAAGAAAAAGATAACGAAAACATCGATGATATAGAAGTATCAGAAGAAATAGAAATTAATAGGCCAGAAACATCTGTAAAGAGAGGACGCGGTAGACCGAAGATATTGAGAGATGGTTCGAAAGGCAGGCCAAGGAAAATATATAATATGGTTGAAAGTATGGAAGAAGTAAAAATGATATCCAAAGAAATAGATAATCCTACTCTCGAAGAAGCTTTGAATGGGGAAAATTCCAGAGAATGGAAAAATGCGATGAATGAGGAATTTCAGGCCCTGGTGAAAAGTAGAGCATGGACTTTAGTTGGGAAACCTGAAAATCGGAAAATTATAGGATGCAAATGGGTTTTAAGAACAAAATATAAAGCAGATGGAACTATAGAGCGTAGAAAAGCACGTCTAGTTGCAAAAGGGTACGCACAGCAGCCAGGGGTGGATTTTCATGAAACGAGTTCACCAGTGACACGACAGAGCTCTATAAGAATCCTTCTTTCTTTGTCAGTCGAGTTGAAACTTACCCTGTATCAAATGGATATTGTTATGGCATATATCAATGGAGAGCTTGAAGAAGATATTTTCATGTATCAAGCTGAATTATTCATACAACCAGGTTCAGAGGAGAAGGTTTATCATTTAAACAAATCCATTTATGGTTTGAAACAGTCGGGAAGACAATGGTACAAGAAACTAGACCACTATCTTCAAACTGTCATAGGACTAAAACCTTTGGGAAGCGATAAATGCGTATATATTTTGAAACAACATGACACTATTCTGATAATTGCAGTATATGTTGACGATTTGATTGTTGCAATAAATGACTTCAACAGTTATAGAAAATTAAAAGAAGATTTGGGTAGAGAATTTCAGATAAAGGATCTGGGATATCTACATTATTGTCTTGGGATTGAATTTAATCAGAGTAAAACTTTGAATTCAATCGTTATTTCACAGAAGAAATATACCATAGACATTTTGAAAAAATTCAACATGATGGAATGTAAAGCAGTTTCTACTCCAATGGATGTTAACACTAAACTGACAAAAGATATGAACCCCAAAACCGATGAAGAAAAGATGGAAATGATGCAAATACCATATCGCCAAGCTATTGGGTCTCTATTGTACCGTACCTAGCAACTAGCACAAGACCTGACATATCTTTTTCTGTCAGCGCATCTTAGCCAATTTAATAATGATCCAGGAACAGCACATTGGTGTGCGTGAAAAGACGGTTGCGATATCTGAAGGAACTCAAGATTTTAATCTGACATTCGAAAGTCTGAAAAATCATTGCATGGACTTGTTGACGCTGATTGGGGAGGAGATCTGAATGACAGACGATCTTACAGCGGCCTTATTCTTTATTTTATCCAGATTGTCCAATTAGTTGGAAAGCAAGAAAGCAAAAATGTGTTTCTCTCGAAGTACCGAAGCAGAATATGTTGCTGTATCTGATAGCAAACCAAGGAAGCTGTTTACCTCGAACTTTTACGGAGCTAGAATTTCCTATAGAATTTGATGAACCAACAATACTCTACTGCATAATCAGGGAGCACAAAAGTTGATTCATAATCCTGTTTACCACTCGCACTGAAACATATAGACATTCGCTACCATTATATCAGAGAAGTTTTCAATCGGAAGGAAATAGAAGTTCTTTATATACCAACGCAAGACATGATTGCAGATATTTTCACGAAATCCCTTTTAGCAGTCCTACTCTAACTAAGCATTTGAAAACTTTAGGCATAATAAGGCAATCCACGCTGAGAGGGGGTGTTGGATAGAATTTAGCAACGTTATATTTGCAGTTTATTATACATATTTTATGAACACATTGTATTATATGTAGGTGTATAAATGTTGACAATTGTTAATGTCAGATTGAATAATATATATTCTGAAGTTCAGTCAGAAGTAATTTCTTGCTACCAAATAACTAAAATAACCAACAGTTCTCTTCAATAAATTCAGTGTCGGATAGCTAATTGAAAACATAAATTAGTAGCACTAAATATAATTAAGAGAGTGATAATTACCAGAATCATTGCCACATGACTAAACCTATCATAAGTCTGGCAAATGTATGACAAACCACTGTCATCAAGTAGGATCTTCTGCAGAATGAAAGTTGCCACTGTTTTGCTCAATTCTGATCCTGATTCCATGATCCTTAGACATAGTGGTATTATTTCCGTTGTCAACAAGAAAGTAATAACTTCCTGTTCATCAGTCTACGAAAAAATTAAGCATTGTTTAAACAATGTTGATGTTTATACCAATATGTTGTCCAGTCTCTTACCTTTACTAGTGCACCAATAACTCCAAGGCTAGTTAATCTCAAATATTCAAATGGCCTCGTTTTCGAAGATGTGTGGAGAAATGGGTACAAAAATAAGGGTACATGTGCTAGGAGAAATTGTGATCGAGTTTCTGGGTGTGATGCTACACATTGCAAAAGCGCCAAAGCATTGCAAACTCTGAAAAGTAAAATAGGTCAGCAACGGGTTGGAGAGATGAGTAGTTTCAGATTATAGCTTCTCAACAATAAGATAATTCAGTGGACAATAATTATAATAATAATAAATGTCTTTATTTCCACAGTCCAAGAATATTGAAGGACAATTATAAAAAAAGATAGGGAGGAAATCTCAAGAGGAAGTTCACCAATTGATGACCAAAGTGGTAGTGCATCAATTGTTGTAGTAAAATTTTATATTATTTTGCCTACCTAACCTAAGCCTATCTAATCTAAACCTAAACTTTTTGAGTCACATTATTCCCTTATTTAACACTGTTTATTCACGCTCAAAAACGATAGAAAAGAAAGCCAGAAAGGGGTATAATTAGTGGCAATTGTTCAGTAAATGTGTTATCGAGTTCTTTTTTCAATTTGAACATATTATATTGTCTTAATTCAAGAGGTATCCCATTGTATAGTGTAAGCTCCTTCCAAAGAAGGAGGTTCTGTGCAGGACATGTCAGTATATTTTTATTCCTCATGTTAATATTGTGGATATCGCTTCTGTATTTTAATTTCTCAAAAAGGTAAGTTGCACTTTCATACAATAGAATTATGTGACTCAGACACAAGGCATGGAACCTGAATCTTTTTCTCAATGAAAGCCACTTCAACTCATACATTTTGTAGGACACATGATCATATTTTCTGATGCCACATATGAATCTAATGCAGGAGTTCTGAACACATTTTACTCTATGAAGAAAAAACTAGCCTAAGAATAATTTATTTTGCAGTCAGATAATGTTAGTCGAGACTGCTGGAAACTTATTGACTATCATAGAAATAAATCTAAAAATAGGACATTTGCCTATGACATCACTCCAAACGATTTTAACAACTATTTTACCTCGATTCATCATCGATTCTTTCACATGTATGTATGTACACGACACAAATAGATCTGTTTCTCCATGCATGTAATTTTTTTTACTCCAGTGACTAGGGATGAAATAATGACAGCTTTGGATAGCTTAAAAAATGTGTACAGACATATATGGCCTGAATAAAAATATTATCACTCAAATATTTGTCAGTTTAGTAGATATTTTAATAGTACTTTATAACTTATGTATCTCAGAAGGGACTGATGCATGTATCTCAGAAGGGACTGATGCATTAAAAGTTACCAAAGTACTATAGTACTTGCATAAAAATGGCAATCGTAACAACACTGTGAACTACCGACCCATATCAATCATACCAATCATACATTTTTTTTTTGAACGTTTCCTGAATAACCGACTAGTAATTTTCTTAGAAAAAAATAAAATACTACACTGTAATCAGTATGGCTTTAGGAAAAAATGTAATACCACACAAGCTATTCGAGAGATTGTGGGGGACATAGTCGGCGGTCTGGAGGAAGGACGTGTGGTGTCTCTAACACTATGCGACCTTTCAAAAGCCTTTGATTGTGTCTCACACAATCTTCTACTAGAAAAACTTCACAAGTGTGGCATACGGGATAAAACCTTAAGCCTATTTCAATCCTATCTATCAGATAGAAAACAGTCTGTCGCTTTCAACAATACCCTCTCAGACTACAATATTATTGAACATGGAGTTCCCCAAGGCTCTATATTAGGCCCTACACTTTTTTTAATCTACCTGAATGACCTATTTCATTATTCATATCCTACCAAATGTATTTGCTTTGCAGACGATACATCAGTAATAAACTCATCTATAAATCTGAATGAATTAAAAACTGAAATTTTAAATAGCATGTCAAAACTCCAGAAGTGGTTCAGAATTAACAATATGAAACTAAATGAAAATAAAAATCAAAATATAATTTTCAGTTCTGATACAACACAAAGTACTGGTAATAATGTAAAGCTACTTGGAATTACTTTTGACGATAAATTAAATTGGTCTGCACACATAGACTCTACGAGTAAAAAGCTCTCCAGCACCATATTTGTAAAACGCAACTTGAAAATGCTGAAAGGGGAAACATTCTCAATTGAATATTGATAGAAATATTTTTCTGTGAATTGAAAAATCTACGATTAAAATGAAGTTATTTTTTGTGAATGTCTAACAGAAAACAAGTACTTCTACGGCTAAAGCCACGCTGGACATTGAACTACATCTGATAGATATTCTGAAAAGGCCCTAACTCAAAAGGAAAAAATCTGAAATTGAAAATTTGCATTTTCATTCAGAGAGTCATTTGATTTTCTATTCCAGTCTTAATCAAGGACTCATAAAGATGAATGAGGCAAAAAAGAATGTTTTCCAAAAGAGAGTACTCACCAGAAATCATTCGTAACATTGACGGAGGAGAGACATCGCATTCACTAGGTCTTCAATACATTTTTGTCGACGAAAATCTATTTCACGCTTCCACGATCATCAGGAAGACCGGAAGAAATGGGAAACACATTTTCAAGAAGCAATCTCACTTTGCAAAGATGAAAAAAGTTAGAATCATTTCTTTTGGAGAGACACTTTGAAATTCGTGTTTTCTGACATTAAAACCTGTCATGGGGTATGATAGATTGATTTGTTGAAAATGTAAACAGGATGTTCATACAATCAGATGTGGAATCATCTGCGACTGAAAGATAAACCTCAGTCACTATCTTCCATCGCAAGATAACCTCTTGTGGGGTATTCATGTTGAAAGGGGAAACATTCTCAATTGAATATTGATAGAAATATTTTTCTGTGAATTGAAAAATCTACAATTAAAATGAAGTTATTTTTTGTGAATGTCTAACAGAAAACAAGTACTTCTACGGCTAAAGCCACGCTGGACATTGAACTACATCTGATAGATATTCTGAAAAGGCCCTAACTCAAAAGAAAAAATCTGAAATTGAAAATTTGCATTTTCATTCAGATAGTCATTTGATTTTCTATTCCAGTCTTAATCAAGGACTCATAAAGATGAATGAGGCAAAAAAGAATGTTTTCCAAAAGAGAGTACTCACCAGAAATCATTCGTAACTTTGACGGAGGAGAGACATCGCATTCACTAGGTCTTTCAGTCGCAGATGATTCCACATCTGATTGTATGAACATCCTGTTTATATTTTCAACAAATCAATTGAAAATGCTATTCTCAATTGATACTTTAAAAACTTGCTACTATGCACTATTCCATAGCCACATAAGTTATGGAATAACCGTTTGGGGTAACTCATACAGTGCAAACAGAATATTCAAACTCCAGAAACGAGTAATAAGGATTATGGTAGGTGCTAGCTCCAGGGAACACTGTAAGCCAATAATCATAAAACAAAAAATTATGGCATTACCGTCACTCTATATCTATGAAACTCTGCTCGAAATTCATAGAAACAAGGAACACTTCAAATTGAACTCACAATTTCACGATCAAAATACAAGATCTTGTAATTCTTTCAGACCAGAAAGATTCAAATACGCTATTTGTAAGAAAAATACTGTAGATGAAAACTATATAACCATCTAACAGAAAACTTCAAACAACTAACAGAGATTAAATTCAAAAGGGCTCTGAAAAACCATATCGTACTAAACTGCTTTTACTCTGAAACAGAATACCTAAGTAATGTAGAAACTGAAAAAATTTGAGTTATGTTCTTTTTTTTTGTAGAGAAGCCATGAAAAATGGTGGTGTTGCACTATATGAAAATACTGTCTGTACTCTAAAATGTGATACTTTAAACTTAGATAGGTTTTGTGTGGAGCACGTTTTTGAATGCTGCGGCATTGTTTTACCGCTTGTGAAATTTGCAATTATATGTATTTATCGTCCACCTGATGGAGATATGGACTTATTTCTGAATCTGCTAAATGGCCTATTGCTCCATACAACTGAAAATAATCTAAATGTTATTATTGGGGGCGATTTTAATGTAGATTTAAATGTGGACAGTGCTAAGCTACGGCGAGTGAATGATATTTTGGGATGTTTTGCCATGAAAAGAACTGTCATGGAACAGACAAGAGTAACCTCTGCGACTAGTTCCTGTATAGATAATTTTCTAGTGAGCAAGCATCTTAATTATTACGAGTCATCAAACATAAATCTGTCTGTCAGACCATTATGCACATGTGGCATGTACAGGGAAATCTGAATTTTGGGGACACAAAGTGTACCAATATGTCCATTTTTCATAGAGATTTTTCAGAAACAAACACTTCAAAATTCTTAGAGTTAATGGAGAATGAAGACTGGGCAGATCTTACTGAGGAAACATGCCCAAATGCAGCCTATGAAATATTTCATAGAACATTAATGTATTATGTTGAAGTAGCTTTCCCTATGAGGAAAATGAAAGTAGGAGGAAACCCAAAGACTAAATTGTCACCTGAACTGATGGATTAGAAAAAAAACTTGTTATTCACTATAACAACTTTCAAATACAGATGAAATTTTCAGAGAACAAGACAGAGACAAGTAACGGAAACCTATAGGAAAAAACTTAGGGAACACAGGAGAAACATTATAGATCAGATAGTCTCTAGCTCTAGCAATAAAACTAAAACAACATGGAAATGTATAAATGAAATTAAAAAAAATGCAGTGTTAGCTCAGAAATCACTATTCCAGAAGATGGGAGTAAATTTAATAGTTATTTCACACAAGATCAGTTGAGAGACAATGTTGACTACGACTTCATGTTAAGATGTGTCGATATGTGTGCAAACTCCTTATATATAGCACCAGTTACTGAGGCTGATGTTACAACTTTAATAAGATCTCTGAAAAGTTCTAATGCTAGCGGTTTTGACTACATTTCGAATAACATTTAAAAAAAATGTCATGCACAATTAAGCTATCCCCTGACATATATCATCAATATATCAGTGGAAAATGGTATTTAACCTGATAGACTGAAGCTAGCACTAATCAATCCAATATATATAAAAAAATGACCCACACCAAATAGAGAACAGGGCAATCAGTCTCCTATCCAGCATAGGTAAAATTTTTGAATTGAACATGAAGAAACAACTATTGTCTTTTTTAAATAAAAATCAAATGCTCTCTCCACATCAACACGGTTTTACTTCGGGTAAGAGCACGGAAACTGCACTCAACGCTTTTCAAGACCAGATAGTAACAGCTCTTGATAGCAAAATTCAAATTTGTGGTCTTTTTGTTGATTTTTCACGAGCTTTTGACGTGTCAACCATGAACTGTTATTATAAAAAATGGAAAGGTATGGAATAAGAGGAATGGCATTGAAGTTGTTGCGCTTTTACTTATGAAATAGACACCAGTGTGTTGTTATGCAAAACACACAAAGCCCTCCTCTAGGCATTAAACAGGGTGTACCTCAAGGTTCCATATTGGGCCCCCTTCTATTTCTCGTTTATGCAAAGGATCTCATTAACTTTTTACAAAATCTGTCAACGTTCCAGGTAATATCTTATGCCGACGACACGGACATTATAGTAACACAAAAGGATTTTGAAAGTCTTGTGGAGACAACTGAAACTGCCTATAAAAATGTTATTTTGTGGTCGAAAAAAAAAACACCTAACTCTAAATGTTCAAAAAACAATATTAATGAAGTTCTCTCTTAGTAGTCAACCTGATACCCTCTCTATCATTAAAAATGATGACATAAGAGTAGATGCTTCAGAAACAACTAAATTACTTGGGGTTAATATTGATAATAAATGGAGCTGGGAACCACATATTGATAGTCTCTGTGCAAAACTGCATAATAATTGTTATGCCTTGAGATTCATGTCCAATCACTGTAGCAAATCGATATTGTTAAGCCTATAGTATGCCAACATCAACAGCCATTTGCGGTATGGGATACTCAACTCTGGTACGTCTGCTTCATGGGAAAGAGTTTTCGTTTTACAGAAAATGGCAATTACGATAGTGGATGGTCTAGATTGGAGGGTGTCATGTAGAGACAGTTTTGAACGCTTAAACATTTTAACTGTAGCAGGCCTGTATGTATATGAGCTGTGTATTTTTGTCTATCAAAACAGAGATAAGTTTTCTTGTAGTGGAGAAAATCATCTGCATGAAACAAGATCTAGAAATCTGCTTGTTCCAGGCCCATACCGCACAAAAAAGTTTCAGAAAAGTCACCTGTTTCTTGGCTGCAAAGTATACAATAAATTAGATCAGAGTATTAAAACTGCCCCTAATATAAATATATTCAAGAAATCATTGAAAACCCATCTGACAAATAAGAATATTTACACTGTTGAAGAATTTCTTTCATAACTCTGGTGTATAATCGAAATGTGTCTGTTTTATATCAATATCTCTATAGTTATATTTTATATATTTTTTATGTCTACATTTATTTTATATTCTAGACTTTTCTTTGTTATTGTACCACTGTACTTTTCAACAAATGAAATAAATTATATTATTATTATTATGTTCAGCAAATTTTGTTCTTCTGCTCATCCTTTTTCCCAAAAAATTACATTAAAAAATCTCTTGAAATGAATAAACATTTTGAACGTATTTTCCAATGGTCACCTTCATTTTCTATGAAAGCGTTTCCATATAAAATGCTTATGTATAGTCTTCAATATAATATGTGAGAATTTTATCAAGATAGGACATATATTTGCTCACTTATTGAATTTTTTTCGACGCCATTCAATATTTTGGTACAACTTGGCAAATCATTGTCGACTAATTTGCCCACCCATCCGGCCGGCGATGTACTAGTAACTAATGATTACATTAAGAGCATGTAACTCATGCCTACGATTTATTAATCACACTACTCCAAAACTTTTAAGAGCGCAAAGGGTTAATAATTATAGATTTTTTGCATTTAATATTAGCAACGTTGTCTAGATTATTATTCAAAGAAACTGCTGCTTTATTCAAATCACCTAAAGGGAACTATTAGTAAAGTTGAAAATAAACACCCTTACGTATTTTTCCAAAATCCCAAAAAAAAGTTTCCCAACTGGCTTGGTAGATTGAAGGGCCCCAAAGGAACCCTTTTTACACCAGATGACACATTTCAAAAGAACGGGATGTTTAATCCCCCCAACCCCAACACTTTGGGGCTTTCATCTGTGAGGTAAGAGCGAAGGTTTCTCCAAAACAGCACTTGATTTCAAAAATGGTTAGCAGGTATTGTGTCAACGGTATCAAGGCTTCTAAAAAGTCAAGCATAATCAAGGCTGTACATTCGAATTACGATTGTATAATGATCATCTTTAATAAATTTTTGGGGGAATTTTCGGGCCTAATTTTCTCCAAATTTTGATTTTGAAAAACCCCCAAAAATACTAATAGGTTCAAACTCAGAGATTTTGGGAGATTTATAAATTTTTAAATGGCTTTTTTTCCAAAAATTTAAAGGGATGATATTCACATTTAAAAAAAAGGGAACGATATGGTGGAAAAAAGGGACAACAAATAAAAATTAATGACGTTGGGGTCTTTTAAATTTTTTTTTGTGATTATAGAATTGAGAAAAAAAAAACCTAAGGTTTTTTGGGGGTTGCCCCCTGCAGGTTTTGCATTAGTAGTTTGATTATTGAAAAAAGAAGTAGATGATCGGGAAGGTTCAAGGGAGACCTATGAACAGAAACAGGGATAAAATTTTTTGGGGTGGCAGTGCTCAAAGAAAAGGAGAACCTTGGAGGCAGTTTCCATCAACATTTCAAATTTATGAAATGTCCAAAGAGATGTCCCATCATTTACCCAATTGGAAAAATGTTTTCGTTTCCCGTATTTTTAGCATAATTGTAAGTTTCCCCAAAGTTGGGTTTTTCCCAAGGTCACATTTTTCATAAAACATAATATTGTTGTATAAATAGTGCCTTTTGGGTTAATAACAGGTTAAACTTTGGGATTTTAAATATATATTTAAGAAAATTTTAAAAAAAGGATGTTGACAAAAATGCCCCCTTAACACACCCCAGAGAGGACAGTTATTTTTAAAAAAATTTTGAATCTAGGGGAATATATTCCCCATTGGATTGATGTGCTGTAAAAAGTTGGGGGGTTTTAAGGGGGTTTTGTTGATAATCCCGAAATAGAGCGGGGTTGTTGTTCCAAAACCCGTTCCACAGCATGGGAGCTTGGGATCGGGAAACCCAAATTTCTTTTTTTTTTTTTACAAATAAAAAATGTTATTTTTTTATATTAAATTATTTATAAAGGCATCCCTTTAGTTCAAGTAGAGCATTTTTCTTTTTTTCGGGTTTTATTAGTTCCAAAATCCACAAATAAACCTTTTCCCTTTCTAAAGTTTGATTTGCTGGGCTTTTTTTTTTTTTTGGTTTTAAAAAAACCGGAAAACCCCCTTTTTTTTAAAAAAAAATTTTTTTTTTTTTTTTTTTTTAAAACCAAAGAAAAAAAAAAAAATTTTTAAAAAAAAAAAAAAAAAAAAAAAAAAAAAAATTAAAAAAAAACAAACCAAAAAAAAAACCCCCCCAAAAAAAATTAAAAAAATTTTTTTTTTTTTTTTTTCCCCCCCCCCCCCAAAGGGGCCCCCTTTTTTTTCCCGGGTTTTTATTTTTAAAATTTTGGGGAAAATTTTTTTCCTTAAAAATTTCCCCAAATTTTGGGAAAAAAGGGGGAAAAAAAAAAAAAAAAAAAAAAAAAAAAAATTTTTAAAAAATTTTTTAAAAAAAAATTTTTTTTTTGCCAAAAAATTTTTTTTAAAAAAATGTTAAAGGGGGGGGAAACCCCCAAAAAAATTTTTGGGGGCCCCAAAAAAAAGGGAAAATTTTTAAAAAAAGGGGGGGGAATTTCAAAAATTTTTTAAAAAGTTAAAAAAGGGAAAAATTTTTAAAAAAAGAAAAAGGGGGTTTCCCCCAAAAAATTTTTAAAAAATTTTTTTTTAAATTTTTTTTAAAATTTTTTTTTTTTCCCCCAAAAATTTTTTTTTTTTTTGGGTTTTTTTTCCTTTATAAAACCCCCGGGGGGGTTTAAACCCTTTTAAAATTTTTTTTAAAAAAAAAAAAACCCTTTTTTAAAAATTTTTTTAAAAAACCCCCCTATTAAATTTAATTTTTTTTAAAAATTTTTGGGGGTTTTTTTTTTGGGAAAAAATTAAAAAAAATTTTTTTTTTGGGGTTTTTTAAAAAAATAAATTTTTTTCCCCAAAAAAAAAAAAAAAAAAAAAATTTAAAATGGTTTTTAAAAATGATTTTTTAAAAATTTTTTTTTTTTAAAAAAAACCCCGGTTTTTTTTTAAAAAAAAACCCCCAAAAAAATTTTTTTTTTTTGGGGGGAAAGGGGGGAAAAAAATTTAAAAAAAAAACCCCGGGGCCCCGGGGTTTTTTTTTTTAAAAAAAAAATTTTTTTTTTTAAAAAAAAATTTTTTTTTAAATTTTCCTTTTTTTTTTAAACCAAAATTTTTTTTTTCCCCCTTTTTAAAAAACCTTTTTTTTTTAAAAAATTTTAAAAACCCCTTTTCTTTTGGGGGGAAAAAATTTTTAAAAAAAAATTTTTTTTTTGGGGGGAAAAAAAAAAAACTTTAAAAAAAACCAAATTTTTAAATTTTTTTTTCCGGGGGAAAAAATTTTGGGGTTTTTTCCAAAAAATTAAAAAATTTTTTAAAAAAAAAAAAAATTTTTTTTGGGGTTTTTTTTTTTTTAAAAAATAAAATTTAAAAATTTATTTTTTTAAAAAAAAAAAAAAAAAAAATTTTTTAAAAAAAAAAATTTTGAAACCTTTTTTTAAAAAAATAGTTTTTTTTAAAATTTTGGAAAAACCCCCAAAAAAAATTTTTGGGGGAAAAATTTTTTTAAAAAAAAATTTTTTTGGGGGGGGGAAAAAACCTTTTTTTTAAACCCCCAAAAAACCCTTTTTCCCAAATTTTTCCCCCCCCAAAAAAAAAAAACCCCTTTAAAAAGGGGGGAAAAAAAGAATTTTTCCCCCAAAAAAAATTTTTTTTTAAAAAAATTTTTTTAAAAAATTTCCTTTTAAAAATTTTTTTTAAAAAAAAACCCCCAAAAAACCCCCTAAAAAAATTTTAAAAAAATTTTTTTTTAAAAAAAAAAAAAAAATTTTTTTTAAAAAAAAAAATTTTTAAATTTTTGAAAAAAAAAAATTTTTTTTTAAAAATTAAAAAAACCCCCGGGAAATTTTTTTCCCCAAAAAAAAGGGGGGGTTTTTTTTTGGAAAAAAAACCCCCAAAAAAAAACAAAATGAAAAAAAAAAAAAAATTTTTTCCCCCAAAAAAAAATTTTTTTTTTTAAAAAAAAAAATTTTTTTTTTTTTTTTTTTAAAAAAAAAAAAGGGAAAAAAAAAAAATTTTTTAAAAAAAGGTTTGGAAACATCCCGGAAAAGGAACGCTGGAAGCCGCACACCTCTCTCGCTTTGAAAAAAAGGTACTTTAGATTGGGGAACGCGGATCGCGGAAATGAAAATTTTTCCCGCTGGATTTATAATTAGACGGGCTGAAAAAGTAAAGCACCAAAAAAAGATCAACTATATAATTTATGTACTCTTGTTTATGAATTAACGTAAACGCATGATGTAACGTAAGTGAAACGGACTGAAACGGAAGAGTTGGCCAACTTCCATTTTTTACACTACGTTTCTTGCGTCCGGCCAATAAAAATAAAGAATTATATGTGATGTTTTTTACAAGACGTAATTATTCATTAAATACTGGAACAGTCATTCACGTATACTCAAAAAATGGATCTGGATCAGCAGTCTTCATCTTTAAAAAATTATTGTAGGCATTCTCTACTTTTCTATTACGGTTTATGGGTCTTGTTTTGTAACGTCTTAGTCGCATAATTATTGTTCTTCGAGTTTGTCGACACTTTTCCAATGCTACTGCACACAACAACAGTCCCACGGCACCAAGAAGCATACCTTCATGTATTTCATAATCCATTGTGACACAGAAAACGAAGCATAGATACATATTTAGAATATAATACAAATCCAAACCAACACAGGCTGTTTATGATTAGTATAATGTGTAGGTTATGTTGAATATCACTATCACTTCTACTCATGCGCAAAAACTCCGTTCCGTCGATTTATAAATTCAATAATATTTTACAGTCCGTTTGTTACGTATACAGTGCGTCTACGTTTACAGTCCGTCTAACTATAAATCCAGCTTTATAATTTTTCCGCTATAAATAAAAATGCTTTCTCCACTATGCGGAACTGCGAAATCAGATGTTTGGCGCTAACTATCATCAAACGTTTGAAAAGTTAACTTCTAATTAATTAAATACCGATCTCCATCCATGATGAAGTCTAATAAATTGAAATTAGTCATTGGAGCTATGTGCCTCAAATTAGTCAAAAGGAAAAACAGGACTCGAAGAACAAGAGAAGTGCATAAAAAAAAATTGTTGATCTACAAATTATACTTGCTGAAAAAAACAATGAGGAATAAGAGAAGATTTTGGGTTCGAGAGATTTTTACTGATGACATGAGAATGAAGCAAGGAGAAAGCAATAATCTATTTGAGGAAATGAGGCTCCATGACTGATAAATTTTTCAATTATATGCGTATGTCGCCTCAGATATTCGAGGAACTATTATGTATTGTAGGGCCGAATATCAATAAAAAGAATACAACTTTCAGAGAATCAATAACAGCTTCAACTCGTTTACAAATAACTAACCTTGCCGTTTACTTTTAGGTTTGCTGAATACTTCCGCCATATATAACTCTTGTCTCTTGCTTATGCTTCCGCCAGAAAAAGTTTACTGAAATTTAACAATTTACGCCGGAATGACCTTGAGATTGAATTCCAACGTTTCCATTGGCCTAAAATTAAAATTTGACATTTCCGCGATCCGCGTTCCTCCTAGTCTGAAAGTAGCCTTATTTGTTTATTTTGCTTCCTCTCGGCGCATTCAGGACATCCCTCCTTGCAGAAAATCCGTTCGCATCTAGCCTCTAACCAGCGTAGACCATAGAATTATTGTAACCAATTCTATGGTGTCTTACTTAGAAGCCGCACACTTGCATGCTTGTTTTTAATGGCCTATCTACTACGCATAATATGTCAGTCTCGGGGATAATATAATTATATCCAAAGAGAGTAAATGTTATCTGAGAAGGAGGTACTAATAAGCTCTATCCAATCAGAATCTTGTAGTACAGCTGGCCCACGTAACATACAGAGTGGTCCAATATACATTCAAGAGCAGATATGTCAACGTCAACTTAACCTATAACTCTCAGATCCGACACTGTCCAGAGAAAATGGTGGCCATGACATGTCTAAGCAGGAGTCGGGTCGCTGTGGCCCATGTCACTACGAGCGCACCTCTCCCGCCACACGGTCCCGCACCTGGCATAGGAGAGCGGATGAGTGTTGGCCAGTGGCTGTGGATTGGGGGTAAATTGGGGGTTGGCCCACCTGGGAAACGTGTTCCATGACGTAATCCTGGCGGCGTCGGTAGACGCCCACAAAATGAAACCAGACCAAAGGACTTTGGGGGGTCAATTGGGGGAGGAATGTATATAACGGTCGTTGGTGGGTTAGAGGGGGCGCTGACGGCGGTGGAGGTTTGGGGGCGGATTGGGATTGATTCCAGGGGGGGCGTAAGTCGCTGAAACAATGGCGCGTGGATAGGTGTGGTGGTCCATGGTTTGGGCCGGGAAATTGGGGTTGCCCCACCGTGGCTTTGGCCTATGGGAAAATTTTATCAGAGGGCTAAATTACCAGAAATATAGAATTATATATTTTGTATACAGGGGGGGACCAAAAGCCCATGTTCCGATTCAGCTGAGTTTTTAACGAAAAAGTGAATGATGCTTGGGGCCATTTTGGCACCAAAAAATGATTAAAAAAAAAAAAATCTAGTTTTGTCCATCATAGGAGTGAGGTGCAAAAAGAAAAGGGGAACACCCTAAATTTAAAATTTATCAAGCTCCGCCCCCCAACTTTATCGTAGAAAAAAATAAATCGCCAGATAGCCTTAAATTTTAAATAAAAAAAACCAATCTAATTGTGATCACGGGGTTGGAACTATACCCAAATCCCCCAAAACCCAGGGAAAGAAGGACCATTGATTTGGGTGCGAAAGGGGGAAATTTCTGTCAATGGATTGGAAACAAAAAAGACGAGAATGGCGCGATTGGTTTGAAACGACGAAACGAAGGTTCAAAAAAAGAAAAACACCGTATAAAAACCAAAAAAAACGAGAAGGGGTATCAAAAAAGAAAAAAACGACAAAAAAAAAAACGACAAAAAAGACGAGAATCGTATCGAAAACGACAAAAAAGACGAGAAGTTTTAAAAAAGACGAAAACGACGAAAAAGGGGGGAAAACGAAAACGACGAAAGGGGGGAAGAAAAGAAAAAGAAAATGGCGAAAGGGAAAACGACGAAAACGACGAAACGAAAACGGCGATCGAAAACGAGAAAACGAAAACGACGAGTTTTTCGAAAACAAAAAAAAGAAATTTGGGGGCGAAAAGACAAACGACAAAAGGGGGTTGAAAACGACAAAAAAGACGGGAAAACGAAAAAGGCAAAAAGGAAAAAAAACGATTTGAAAAAACGAAAAAACGAAAACGAGAAAACGACGAAAAAATGGCGTATCGAAAAAAACGAAAAGGGGGGAAAAAGACGAAAGAATGTTGGGGTCGAAAACGCGAAAACGACAAAACGACGATAAAACGACAAAAAGACGAAAACAAAAGAAAAGGACAAAACCCTTTTTTAAAACCCCGGAAAAAAAGGTGCGCGAGCGTAAAAGGAAGGCCCTGTTTTTTCCCCTTTTTGACGGGCCCCTTTTTTCGACAGTTTTAAAACACATAAAATTTTCCCCGCCAGACGCACGAAGACAACCAAATTTCAAAAAAAAAATGTTTTAAATCAAAATTTCGTCTTAAAAATTTCCCGGAAAAAAAAGCCCCTAACAAAAATTTTTCCCGGGAACAAAGGGAGGGAAAAGAATAAAACCTGCGCATTTTGAGAAGAAAACCCCCTACGCATTTTGCTGAAAAAGAAAATCAACAAAACCCCAATTGGGGCAAAGGGGTCATTTTCCCCGGGTTTTAGGTATCAAAATTTCCCGCCGACCGTTTAAACACGGGCGAGTTCGGGCGCCGTTAAAAATTTTTTAAAAACTTTTGGAAAAAAAAGGAAGTTCAGAAAAAACAGAAGTTTTGGGGTTTTATTTTCGAGAGAAAAGGGGATGGATTTTTTAAGGAGGAAAAAATTAAAAGGGGGGGAATTTCAAAAAGGGTTTTTTTCCCCCCTTTTGTTACGAAGAAATTGTTAAATTTTTGGATTTGGGGCGAGGGAAAAGTTTTTAAAACCCAAAGGAACCGCACCGAAAGGGAAAGGTTTTCCGGTAAAAAATGTAAAACACCCCTCGGTTCATAAAAGAAAAATGGCCGGTATCTTCCGGCCCCCCTTCCCCTTTCGACAAAAAGAATTTGGGTTTATTTTTTAGATTTGTCATGGGAAAAAACCTGAGGCCCCTTTTCCGGGGAACATTTTGGAAAAAGAGGGGGCGGGGTGGGGTTTTTAAGGAAATTTTTTAAAGGCCGAATAAATGAAGGAAAAAATCAAATTTGGCTTTAAAAAAATTAAAAGAAAAAAAGCCCCCCGGGGGCAAGGAAAAAATTAAAACCCCTCAAAACCAAACCAAAAGGGGCCGTTTTTGAGGGGGAAACGGTGTCAAAAAAATTAAACCCGCTGGGTTTTTCGTTTTCCGAGCTTTGGGAATCCCCCCGGGGGAAAACAAAATTAAAATTAACCAAAAAAAAATAGGGTTGGGGTTTACGCGAAGCCAAAAAACGGGAAAAATTTTTTGGCCCCCCCCAACCCCAAAACCCCCCGGGTTTTAGTCGCCCCCCAACCGCCATTTGACCGATATCAACCACGTTTTCCCTTTTTTTTAAAAATTGTTCTTTTACCCCGGGAAAAACCCAACAGAAAAACCCCCCTTTAAAAAGACCTTCCCGGGGGAAACGAATTCCCCAAAAAACCAAAAGGGAAAGTGAAACCGAACAAAAAACCAACCCAAAAAAGACCGGGGAAAACCGGGATACCGAGGGGTTTTATTTTTTAATAAAACCCCCCCAAACCAACCCCCAAAATGGGAACATAATCGTACCCTCCCAAAGCACGATGACCTAAAAATTCCCTCCAAATTAGGGGGCCCCGAAAATTTTTGAGGGCCAAAAACCCCTTCGCCCTTTTTAATTAGGGGGAAATGGGAAATCAGGAGAAAAAAAGCATACTTTTAAAGGGGCCGCGATGGGGTTTTAATCCATTTTTTTTTTCCAAGTTTCGATGACTTTTCAAACCCCCGTTCCGTGGTAAAGGGAAACCCGAAGTTTGTGCAGAAAAGACCCAAAACAGACCGGCGAAGGGGCCAATTTGGAAAAAAACCCCGAGGAATTCCCCATACAAAAAATTTTACAGAATTCCGGGGGTAAAAGGGGAGGTTTAAAAGCGGGAAAAAAGGGCACCCAAATTTTTTCGAATACGATTTTTTCCAAAAGGGAAACCCCTTTAACCCCGTTTTTTCGAAAAAAAATTTTTCCCGCGGGGGTTGGAAAAAGGGCGTTTTTCCCTTCAGCGAATTTTTAAAATACGCATATTTTTAAATTGTAAAATATAAAAATTTTTTGGAAAAATTTTTTAAAAGGCCCGGTAAAAATCTCGGTTTCCATGGGAACAAGAAATAAAACCCCCCTTTTGGTCGCGTAAGAAAAAAATTAGGCCCAAAACCTTTAAAATGCCAACCCGAAAAAATTTTTCAAGGGCCAAAAACCAAAAAAAAAGCCCAACAAACAGGAACATCAGCAAAGGCCCCTCATCAAAAACCCCAATTTAAAACAAAAAAACACGCCAACCAAGTCTATCCCAGAAAAATATCCAGTTTAACCCCAATTTTTAAACCCCTTTACAGGGGAAAACCCGGGGAACGGGAAAAACCCCAAAACCCCTATTGCTCAGGGGGTAAAAAATTTTTTAATATTTATCGGGGAAAGAAATAGGCTTCTTAACTTCCCCTTTTTCATCTCGATTTTTCGAACGCTTAAGACGTTCAAAAACCCGGATAACCCCCAAAAACCAAAAAAAACCCTTTTCCCCTCCCCCCCATCAAATTCAATACCACTCCATTTTGGGGCAAAAAGAATTTCCGGGCCCAAAAATTTTTTTGCCGGGGGGACGACACTTTTTTTTTTCCCCGAGAAACAAGGGGTGGAAGGGGGGAAAAATTGGTCGAAACCCCCACCAGATAAAATTTTAATTTTGGTTTAACAGTTTGGGAAATATTTCCAAAATAAAAATTTTCCCTTTATGAAAAAATTTTGGGTTGGTAATTTTAACCAAAATTGGGCCCCACCAAGGGGGTTCCCCAACCGACCCAAAGGGTATAATCCCGAACCTTCGGAAAAAAAAGGGGAGTCGTCCGCCAAAGGGGGTCCAAAAAACCCCAATTTTTTCCAACCAACCTGGGGGGGGTTTCACAAAGATGGGGCCAGGCCCCAAAATCCTCACCGATTGCCGTTGGGAGACGAAAAAAAATTAATGAATTTGAACAAAAAAAATGGAAAAAGAATTAAGGACCCCTTTGATTTTTTTCCATTTCAACAGTATCAATAGATTCCTTTTTAAAAGACGGTTAACCCCATCGGGCTTTTTCAATTCGGACATCCAACATCCACGTTAAAAACACGGGGTTGTCGGTCGACATAAACCTTTTTGGGGGGAAAAGGGTGATCTTTAAAATTTTTAAAATTTTTTTTTAAACCCGGGGAATTCGAAATGAGGGGAGAGAAATTTTACATCGGCCCCGTAAAAAGACAGTTGGTGACCCGGCCAAATTGGGGTTACGAGTTCCCCTGCGTTTTAAAGCGGGAATTGGGAAAATGAATTGTCTTTGGGGCCCTTTCCCCGGATGGTCGGGTTTTGGGGGGAACGGGACCGCGCCACCGCGGCCTGTTCCCCCCCCCCGTACGCCAAAAACCCGTCAAGGGGAAAACCAAACGCCCCCCGAAGCATAATTCCCCCCACCAATCCCCCTCGCCAACGTTGCCACCCGCCCTTTTTTCCCCTTTTTTGAAAAGCCTTTAAAATTGGGGCCACCCCGCTCGTTAGATGGCGGATGACCCCAAAAACCCTTCAACCGGCTGATGATGCCAAAAAATTTTCTTCCGATCAATTTTCCTTCCCTTTTTGGGACCAAAAAAAGAATTTGTAATGTGTGGGGTTTAAATTTTTACAAACTCTGTTCCAGGGGAAAATAGTTTGTTTGGGGATGATGACGACACCGGATGAAACCCTGAATATTTGGGGTGAAATCCATAATTGTTGAAAAGCCTCTAAATTTCGATGAATTAATAACCCCCCTTTTTAACGGGGTTTTTTACCCGGGGAAAAGGAAAAAAATAAAAACCCGGTTCCTTTTTCCCCCTTTTTTTATTTTCCAAAAAAGGGGGCCTTTTTATTGCCCATTTCAAGATCTGCCCCAAAAACGAAACCTGGGACCCCCAAGCCTTTTAAAGAGGCCATGCACACCTTCAGTCTTTTGTGGGGCCCCTTTGGGGGTTTGGGCAAAAAGGGTTTTTGGGTTTGCTTTTTCCCTAACATCAACAGGGGGAATTTTTGCATACCTTTCCAACAGAGGTTCGAGGTTATGTATACCCATTTTTGGGGCGAGTTTTGTTGGTTGGTTTTTTTGGGGTGTTGGGTTGGGGAAATTTGGGGGAAAAAAAAAGATGTAAACCCCAAAATATTCATTTTATCATATACAGATATAATTTTCGATAGTAGAGCCCCCAAAAATTTGAAAAAACCCTTTCGGGGGGGTATATCAAATAAATTCCTTTTTAAGGCCCCCCCCATTTTTGGGGGAATTTTATCCCGGTAAATGACCCCCGACAAAAAAATAAAAAATTTCCCCCGATGTATCTGAAAGCCTTTTGGGCCCTTTTGGAACCCCTAAAGGACACGCCCTCTCTTTTTTTGAATGTTTTTGGGGGATTTTGGGGTGGATGAAAAATTGACTTTAACCCCGAAAAATTTTCCCCCCGTGTTTTTCTTTGGGAAAACAGCATTGATTCCGACGACTTTTGTAGCTATCTTTCCGGGGGGGTTTGGGGGAAAGATGCCCGTAGAATGTATTTGAAGAGTCATCAATGGTTTTTATATTTCCTTCCGCTTTCTGATAAATACGTGAAATCGGTAGTTTCTTTATTTCCGATGGAAGATAATCGATGAGTAATTCGGGTTCAGTGGGGATTCGCATATCATTCAAATCGAGTTTCCAGAGATATTTTCCATGTCCAATGTATAAGCGGTGATTGGGAAATTCCGGAGCCGCTGCCAAAAATATAAAATCTGGATATTTCACTTCACATAGATTCTTGGTTAGCGTGTAGTGTTTGTTTTGTTGTGGGGTACTTTTTGTTGTTGTGGAGGTACTCTTCGCTGATGTTATGTTTGTTGTAGCTTTTCACACAGATAAAAGGGATACATAATTGCCTCTTCGATTACACTGTGACCCAGGCCTAGAGTGTGTCCTATTTCGTGTGTTAACACCATAAGTAAGATTCAAACCCTGTATATCGTCTGAGCTAAAGGTCTGACCTTATTCTGATAAAATGGATACATAATTGCCTCTTCGATTACACTGTGACCCAGGCCTAGAGTGTGTCCTATTTCATGTGTTAACACCATAAGTAAATTCTTCTGACCTCCTGACATACCGTTGTCCATTCCGTAGTACCAATTCTCCTCCAAATCAATATGAATTTCTCTACATGTATCTCCTAGTGGATAATATGCATGTGCTAAAACACCGCTGGAACCCCCAAGAGGAAAGAGACACTTACTTCTCCCATACAATCTGCACGAAATGTGTGTTTTTGTCTCGAAAAGTCAGGGTTATGTCGGGTTTCGGTTGTGTGAAACGTACGTATTCAAATGTGAATGCGGAGTTATTTTCCCACATACTAAAAGCCTCCTTCATTACACGTAAGATTCTATCATCATTTGCATATAGAGTACCATCGAATTTGGTTTTTCTTCTCCATTTTTCTGCTAAGCTATTCACTGCTGTTTTGAACCCGGTCTCGCACAACTTCAATTTCAACATTCATTCACCATCAAAGCTGTAGAAAAATCGATGAGACTAGCATTACTCATGTATTCATAACGTTGTAAGTATGCTTTCATCTCCTGCATATTTGTGATATTCACACATGTTACTGAGGTAACGAACAGCAACAAGAGCACTTCAGTCATCACCATTTTAAACACTAATACATTTTTTGTCCATGGACTCGAATATTTATTGAACCTTTTGATATGAACTCTACGCATGCGTGCTTTTTTTACCAGAGATTGAATTGAGCTGATTATGTATACCCATATTTGGGTTGAGTTGTGTTGGTTGGGTTGGGTCTCTCTCGTACCACTACGATAAATGTCGTACAATCTCACTCAGTGATCAGTCTTCCATTATGCAGTCGTGATTTATGATGTAGTTCTTTTCAATTTCGAGTTTCACATTCACTGTGGATGACTTTAGGAATTCCGATCTCCTCGAACAGTCTATGACGAAAACAAGGGATTGTCTCTGTTCAGTTTTTCAAGATGCATGAGCAAATTTCGAAATTGTAAAAACCTGCAATACATCGTGATTCATATGAAATATCGTAAGTCGAAATAGTTCAGTTGGAAGGGCGATAAACTGAAGATCTGGCGGTTCCTGGTTCGAACCCAGGCTTCGATATTTCCGTTTTTTGTTCAACTTCGCATGAAATACATGCAGACTTTTCATATTCCTGTTCTTCAGTCAAGGTTGTCTTGTTAGAGTACTCGCACCCTTTTGTATCTCACCCCATAACGAAGTTAGCTCCTAGTGCCCTTTTGTCATCGGAAAATACGCAATTATGATTCTTGGCATTGAGACGAATCCATTGACACCGAAATTTCCCTTATCGCATCGAAATCAGTTGTCACTTCCGGTTTATGAGATTTTGATGGTTTTGGACTCTGTTCGATGTGGCCTATCCGAATTGAGCATTCGTTTTCTTCTATCTCTATTTTCAACAGACCGGAAGTGCTTCTTTTTCGATGATTCGGATACATCCGAAACGTCGACATTACTGTTTTAACTCGACGACAAGTGCCATTCATGTTGAATTCACCCAATAGCATGTCTACCCTACGCTCCGCCTCCAATATGGCCGTCTACACCCCACTGACCAATAATACGTTACCCACAATGACCGCTGACCTGGACATCAGCGCCCCCAGTGACACCAGTGGCTAAATCATAACGTAGTGGGTTAGAATGCCTTTTTCAATGTCGAAAAGGCCCAGGACGCTGGATTCGTCATTGAAAGAGATACAGCAATGTGCGGCTGAACAAACTTCATTTATTTCTGAGTTGAATCGAATTCTAATATATTCCGAATTTCATTTCATATGGCAGTGAACACCGGAAATAACACTTCTTATCAGAAAGTGCGGATTCCTCATTGTTTATAATAACTTTCCTTATCATCGACCACAGGAAATAGCTTCCGGCCATACTGATAACGCTCGGTCACGTATGCATGATGGTTGGGAGGGAAAAACGTTTTCAATGGCAAACGCGTCAGTTATTTATCACCGCTTCAACCGACTCTCCGTGTACTCCGTGTACTCGTGCTCTTCATCAACACTTTTCGTGTCTGGTTCATCTATCGAAAAGTAAGTACATTTTCTCATTCTTCAGTGCTTTATTCTCCAGTGTGTTCTATTTTTTTCTATTCGAAACTGATTGTTTCAATGTCGCTGTGAACTCAACAGAAAATTCGCTGGTAAAATCACCCACTTCCCTGCACTCTGAATCTATGATGATATATCAGTCCAGCAAGTTTTATATTTCGATACCTATATAACTTGTAGACCTGATCACAGTTTAATTTCCAAAAGTACATAGCTTCTAGAGTACTCCTATGTTGATTCCTAACGTTTTGACGCGATTACATCAGAACGGATCCATAATACGTATAGAACATTGAATTTCCTCTTCTCAGAGTATGCGCACGAGGTTGTGCTCCCAATTATAACGAAGTTCGCTCCTCCTGCCCTTTGACAACGGAAAATGTTTAATTATGTATCTTGACATCGGTACGAATCCAATGATACCAAAATTATCGAAATCGAATTTTGAATATTTGACGGTCGTGGGTTCGAAACCTCAATTTTAACATTTTTTGTTTTTGATGAATTTGGACTGTCTTCGATGCGTCTAATACGACTTGAGTATTGGTTTTGATATTTCATGTAATTTAAGGCTATCTGAGAAAAAACATGGCCACCTGTCATCGAAGAGAAAAAAAACATGGCCACCTGTCTATCTTTACGCTCCGCACACTCTCATTTCTCGTCGTTTTCGTCGTTTTCGATACGCCATTCTCGTCGTTTTCGTCGTTTTCGTCGTTTTCGATACGTCATTTTCGTCGTTTTCGTCGTTTTCGTCGTTTTCGTACGTCTTCTCGTCTTTTCGTCGTTTTCGTCGTTTTCGATACGCCATTCTCGTCGTTTTCGTCGTTTTCGTCGTTTTCGTCGTTTTCGTCGTTTTCGTTTTCGATCGCATTCTCGTCGTTTTCGTCGTTTTCGTCGTTTTCGATACGTCATTCTCGTCGTTTTCGTCGTTTTCGTCGTTTTCGATACGCCATTCTCGTCGTTTTCGTCGTTTTCGTCGTTTTCGATACGCCATTCTCGTCGTTTTCGTCGTTTTCGTCGTTTTCGATACGCCATTCTCGTCGTTTCCGTCGTTTTCGTCGTTTTCGATACGCCATTCCCGTCGGTTTCGTCGTTTTCGATACGCCATTCTCGTCGTTTTCGTCGTTTTCGATACGCCATTCTCGTCGTTTTCGTCGGTTTCGTCGTTTTCGATACGCCATTCTCGTCGTTTTCGATACGTCATTCTCGTCGTTTTCGTCGTTTTCGAAACCAATACTGCGCCATTCTCGTCGTTTTCGATACCAATACTGCGGCATTCTCGTCGTTTTCGATGGACCAAAGCCACGGTCCAACCCTCACATGTCCCTCTGGGTGAGCGTCACGGTTGACCAACTCAACCCAACACAGCCCAACTCAACCCAAATACGGCCGTTTGCACCCCACTAGCTGGATCAACCCCCTACTTTCGGTCTTTGAAGGAAGTTTCTGGCCATGGGCCACCGGAAAAAGCTTCGCGCGACGCAAGACATATTTACCAGGAGCGATTTTCTAATCGAGTACTGCTTTCAGCTCCATTATTTACCAGTCTCCACCGTCATTTGGCTGAAATCGTTTAATTCCGCATGATATACATACAAACTTTTCATATCCACGTTCTCTAGTCAAAGTTGTCTTGTTAGAGTACTCGCACCCTTCTGTATCTCACCCCATAACGAAGTTAGCTCTTAGTGCCCTTTTGTCATCGGAAAATACGCAATTATGATTCTTGGCATCGTGACGAATCCATTGACACCGAAATTTCCCTTATCGCATCGAAATCAGTGGTCACTTCCGGTTCATGAGATTTTGGTGGATTTGGGTATAGTTCCATGCCGTGATCACGAATTAGATATTGGTTTTGTTATTTCAAGTTATTTAAGGCTATCAAATGGCGATTTATTGTTCTACGATAAAGTTGGAGGGCGGAGCTTGATGAATTTAGATTATATGGGTGTTCTCCTTTCATTTGACACCTCACTCGCTATGATAGGACGGAAACTAGATTTTTTATTTTTTTAATCGATTTTTGAGTGCCAAAATGGCTCAAGTACATCGATTCACATTGCCTCGTTGAAACTCAGCTGAATCGGAGACATCGACTTTTTTGGTCCACCCTGTATACAAAACGTATATGAATTCATATATTTCATGGTAATTTGAGCCACTCTGTATGACCCCAAATTTTCCCATAGGCCAAAGCCACGGTGGGGCAACCCCCAATTTCCCACGGTCCAAAGCCATGGACCACCACACCTATGCCACGCGCCATTGTTTCAGCGACGTACGCACCCACTAGCAGAATCAATCCCCGAATCCGCCACCAAACCTCCACCGCCGTCAGCGGCCACCCCGTCATGAACCCACCAACGACCGTTGAAGTATACATTCCGTCACCAATTGACCCGCCAACGATGCCTTGAAGTCTGACGTTGTCATTTTGACCTTTGACGTCTACCGACGCCGCCAGGATTACGTCATGGAACACGTTTCCCAGGTGGGCCAACCCCCAATTTACCCCCAATCCACAGCCACTGGCCAACACTCATCCGCTCTCCTATGCCAGGTGCGGGACCGTGTGGCGGGAGTAACCGATGACCCGACTGCTTGTCTATATGACTATGACTCACAAATGATCTTTCATTTCTTTCTATTAGTGTCACCATTGTCCTATGGGGAATGGATTCTCCTACTCAGATAACGTTTATTCTCTTTGGATTATACCCACATCTTCAATTCCCCTTCGGTGGACAAACTGGATTGTCTCACTCTAGTGATACCACGAATGACCGGAACTTTTACAATGAATATTTAACTTTGCGATGCACGTACACCAGCTGTACAATAACTATCATTGACTTGACTTTCTGGCCACATGTTTCCCCTCTGTCTCCCACGATAACCGGCAGTCGAGTCCCAGAAACGGCCGCACATTGAACACTCGCACAAGTTGCCAAAAACATACAAAAGTTTTCCTCTCCAATGGCAATTGTTTGACTTTGGTATTATGGAAAATCGCCAATTTGATATACCAATTCAATTACTTTCATTTATAGAGATTTTGTGTCTGAAAATGTGAACAGTTGATAGCGCAAAACAAATTTTGTGAAAAAAAGATTGAATAAGAGAATACACAACTCAATAACTACTGATAACAACGGAAGTCAAGCACCAAGAGAAAGAAGTGGCGTTCTTCTGCGTTAAGGTTCAAATGGCATCGTGAACAGATGATAGTCGATAATGCACGAAAGTACGAATCATATTGGGACAGGCACCAACACTCGATATATAGACATAAAATTCCCTATCAATATAATTTTTTTATATATTAAAATATAAATATTTTGGGACTAAAAATGAATGATCCAGCATGATATTCAGTGTGTGATTCTCTACACAACCCTGATGGAATTATTACTATTGAAGAGGTTGAAGTTTTTGAAGCTGGCAACTTGTGTGTGACTCCCCTGTTTTGCCAAAGAGAATAAACTATAATCTGACAAGGAGACCTCATTCCTCATAAGGCAATGATGGCACCGATAGAAAGAGACGTGAGCGTGCGTGTCATAGCAGTCTTCCACATGAGTCTCATGCCCTCAGCATTTGAGCTTAATTATTTCTGATTGACTAGAGCTGATCGAGGTCTCCTGTCATATTGTTCATTCTCTTTGCTATTGTGCAAGCTCAAGCTTCACACTTGGTTGAAATGCAAGGCAGATTCAAAGAGTGTAAACGTTATCTGAATAGGAGGTCCCATTTGAATTTAAAAGATGAAATCCACAACTCAATAACTACTGATAACAACGGAAGTCAAGCACCAAGAGAAAGAAGTGGCGTTCTTCTGCGTTAAGGTTCAAATGGCATCGTGAACAGATGATAGTCGATAATGCACGAAAGTACGAATCATATTGGGACAGGCACCAACACTCGATATATAGACATAAAATTCCCTATCAATATAATTTTTTTATATATTAAAATATAAATACTTTGGGACTAAAAATGAATGATCCAGCATGATATTCAGTGTGTGATTCTCTACACAACCCTGATGGAATTATTACTATTGAAGAGGTTGAAGTTTTTGAAGCTGGCAACTTGTGTGTGACTCCCCTGTTTTGCCAAAGAGAATAAACTATAATCTGACAAGGAGACCTCATTCCTCATAAGGCAATGATGGCACCGATAGAAAGAGACGTAAGCGTGCGTGTCATAGCAGTCTTCCACATGAGTCTCATGCCCTCAGCATTTGAGCTGAATTATTTCTGATTGACTAGAGCTGATCGAGGTCTCCTGTCATATTGTTCATTCTCTTTGCTATTGTGCAAGCTCAAGCTTCACACTTGGTTGAAATGCAAGGCAGATTCAAAGAGTGTAAACGTTATCTGAATAGGAGGTCCCATTTGAATTTAAAAGATGAAATCCACCCCTAAGGGTGGCAAAATGAAGGATATTGATCACTCACCCTCTGAATTCTGGTCCGTTAACCGATTCTATCAGGCATAACTTTGTACTGGGTTCTTCGATTTGGATGATTTTTTTTATTAGATAGGGTATACCTCATAGTTGATCATATTTGGATTTCGAAAGGAATTATCCACCCTTACGGGTAGAAAAATAGGGGATAATTGATTTTTCCCTTGTGAACATTGGCACACATATGTAGTTGACAATGACAGATCGCTAATGTCATTATTTTTGTTCTCCTATATCCGTCACAATCATTTTATTCTATGTGAGGATGGAATGATATACAAAGTAATAAAATAAACTAACCAGAACAACAAAAATAATTTATATTACAACAAATAGTAAAAGTAGATAATCATATTTAACTGGTAATAGTTGAAGTAAGGTGGATAAATAAGTGGTTTGCAAGTAATCAAAAAACAAGTAGGTAGTAATTAGTAGATTTCAGCCACAAAAAATTGAAGAATAAAAACTTTTTAACAAAAAATTAAACCGACGGAACCGAAAAGTAAAAAATAAAATAATCCTTCATAGTCTCAATAACTAAGCTCCTAAACTAATGTAAGTAACTAATTTTGAGTCGGCGCCAAACGAACAATCAACGAAGATCATTAAATTACTTCAAAAAAATTATCAGAATGTCACCGCGCAACTCGATACCATCATTTTAGGCCTTACCTAATTCATTTGCTTGTTTGTTTGGCGCCGACTCAAAATTAGTTACTTACATTCGTTTAGGAGCTTAGTTATTGAGACTAAGAAGGTTTATTTTATTTTTTACTTTTCAGTTCCGTATTTTGTCGGTTTAATTTTTTGTTAAAAAGTTTTTTGTAACTTTCCAATCATTTCAAAAACGTGCCCGTTATTATTCCGGGAAGCTGTTTCCCGAAAGTTCAGTTATTTTTCGAAATTTGGCGCCGTCACTAAGAACAACAAGAATCTAGCTGTGTGAGTTTTCCTCATCGATCACGGCGTCACCCAAAGAGAGTAAACGTTATCTGAGTAGGAGAGTCAATTGACACTTATAGAAAGAGATGAAAGATCATTTGTGAGTCATATAATGTCATGGCCACCCAAAGAGAGTACACGTTATCTGAATAGGAGGTACTAATAAGCTCTAACCAATCAGAATCTTGTAGCATTAACGTGTCATAGTGACGTACATGGACATGAGTACAGGTGGCCCGCGTAACATACGGAGTGGTCCAATATACAATCAAGAGACTGTGACTCTCAGATACCAGAGTGCAGAGTCCGCTAATGCGCCACTGTCCAGAGAGAGTGGTGGTCATGACATGTCCATATACGTCACTATGACTCACAAATGATCTTTCATCTCTTTCTATTAGTGTCACCATTGTCTGATGAGGAATAGTATCTCTTACTCAGATAACGTTTACTCTCTTTGATGGCCACCATTCTCTCTGGACAGTGGCGGACTAGCGCACTTCGCACTCTGGTATCTGATTAGGGCCACTTGCACCGTAGTAGTAAACAATGGTTTAAGTCCTAAACTAAGTTTTAAGTATATTATTATCTTGCACCTTGTCGTAAACCTCGTTTAGTAGTCTTAACTAGCTGTTAAATTGAATCCCCAAAATTCTAGGGATTAAATAAGAGTTTAATAGTAAACTTTGAAACTTAACCATACATTTTAAGTAAGTGATGGTAATTTTGTTTATAAGAATCATGGATTTAGAATTGGAAGAAGACATTTTCCTAGAAGACTATTTAGATATCATAGAAATAATAGAATTTGGCTTTCCTAGCCGTATTTATGAAAGGTTAAATTATTTTCAAGATATGAATGAATTAACTTTTTTCAAAAGGTTCAGACTATTGAAAGGGACAGTCCTTCAACTTATAGAAATAATAGAAGATCAACTAGAATACCCCCACGAAGACTTGTAAGTATCTAGTGTACAATGATTATTTTTTAGTCAGTGTTGAAGAAAACTGTGAAAATAAATACAATAATTGTTTTTATAGAAACAATAGTGTTTCACCAATAAATCAGCTGCTAACAACCCTAAGATTTTATGCAAGGTCAGGGCATTTGGCTGCTGTAGCAGACTTTATGGAGATGCAACAACTAGTCGAGTAGTAAAACGAGTTTCTATAATTTTGGCACAGCTCTATGGAAACATTGTAAAAATGCCAACACCTGAAGAAAGACTTCGAGTTCAAACGGAATTTTATGACAGAGCTTCATTTCTTCGAGTAATCGGTGTTGTTGATGGCACTCATAAAAATCCAGTCACCAGGTAAATTACTCTGTTCTTCCCTTTCTACCAATACTATATATGTGGTAATTAAGTTTGTGTATCATAACGTGTAGATTTGATAATTAATACCTATTACATATAAAAATAGTGAACAAACATTTAAAAAAATATTTGTGTTAACCCAAGATATAATGATTAATTTGTAGGTGATGATGCTGAAGTGTATAGGAATAGAAAAGGATATTTTTCTATAAATACCCAAGTTATATGTGATGCCTCTCTAAGATTTTTGGATGTTGTTGGAAGATGGCCAGGTTCCATCCATGATAATACCATTTTTAATAATTGCAGAATTCAGCGTAAATTTGAACAAGGATCTTTTCCAAACTGTGTGCTACTAGGTAAATACTTCATATTCTAATGAAAATATCACATTAAAAAACATTCTGTCTGATTTTTGTATACACTTAAGAAAAATACTGTCCTACAACTTTATATGAAACTACTCCTCTGCTTTTAATACTAAAGGTGAGGGGACATCCATATAATAAAGCCTGGTCCATTAATTAATATGACATGTGTTGGCACTGTCAACATGAATTATACAATGGATCTACCTGTTCTGTCATATTTATAAATTATTTTGCAAAACTACAAATTTATTTATTTTATTTCAGGTGAGAGTGGAAAACCGTTAACACCTCAGTTGGTCTCTGAACATTCCCCGGAGATAAAGAATTAAATTTTCTTGGTACTTTCTCCCATGTATTTATTTTATCTTGGTTGGTGACCGCATCCCTTTTTTTATTCTCCACTATTTAAGTTTATATTTTGCAACAAGTGTAAACAAACATGTTTTTTCATTTATCGTGAAATTGCATGAGCGATTTCTGGACATTTTCTGTTTGTCTGAAATTCCTAAAACTGAAATAAGCTTAATACATAGTTGTGAAAAAACTAATATTGACAAAGTTATTAAAAACTAGGTTAGACTAAGCCATGTGAAGATAGTCACTAGTACCAACTTATAGGAAAATAACCAGAAAGGTGGTTTAATATTAATCTAGTTCAGTTGAACGACGCTTCAAGCCAAACAGTTAATCTAAGATTTAATAAATTAATCGTGGTTTTCTTAACAGACGTTTAACACTAATATGGTGCAAGTGGCCCTAAGATGTCTAGATCTAAGAGTTACAGGCTCTTGAATATATATTGGACCACTCTGTATGTTACATGGACCACCTATACTCATGTCCATGTACGTCACTATGACGGGTTAATGCTACAAAATTCTAATTGGCTAGAGCTTATTAGTACCTCCTATTCAGATAATGTTTACTCTCTTTGGGCGTCACCTACTAAGAGTGCGTTCCACTAAGCGCTCACAACGATCTAAATGTTCCTTCAGCCGTTCCACATGACGACCACGGTCGTTATGGTCGTGGCGAAAACGTCACTGATGACGTCATTATTTTCGCTCACGCCGAGCACACAACGACCCATCTGAACAGCTGGGTCGAGGTGGAAGTTTTGAGAAATTCGGCGCAATTTTCAAAAGTTGATAATGGCGACAGAAAAAATCACCTTATATGTCTCGGAGAGAAATATTTTAGTGGAAACTTATGTTTCTCCCGCAGATGCTCAACGTGCGACCACAGGTAAATATTCTTTATCTGAATAACGATCAATTACACTTTCATAATTACGAAAACTTAGGCTATAGTTTTCGCTTCTCACGATCGCGATTTGGTAAAATTGCATTTCACTCTCCATCGGAACTAGAAGTAGTTTCTGAAGCATTATTACGCTGCATCAACAAATATCCAACTAAAAGACATTTTGATTATATTTAAAAGTTCATTATTAAAATATAAATAAATTAAAACGTAACCTCTTCAAGCTTCTGACTTATTTTCGAGCCATTTGTAATGTTTACATGAAAGGTAAACGCTCCAGTCCATTCCACTTGAGTTTTCGATTGCAACGCTCGCAAGCAAGTGGAACGGGAAAAACCGAGGTCGTGAGCGTGATCGTTGTGAGCGCTTAGTGGAATGCACACAATGTATAGCTATTAACGTAACCTGCGGTCTGATTCCGTGTACCGTAGAATTCCATAAACGACAGTTATGTCTGCGTCACACCCATCAATTCAATCGTAATTCCATCTCACTCATTCGATGGTAAAGTGGAATTCTACGGTACACGGAATCCCACCGCTGCTCCGCATTCAAGTCAAGTTGTATTATTGAGTGCGAAGCGACATGTATCAAATTTCTCAGAAATGTCGGTCGGTAGAACCACATACACAAAGTATGTATGGATTTTGGGTGCAACTAACCAGACTGCTATTCAAAAATGAAAATATTGCTATGAATTGGGAATTCAAATTATCTAACAGCTACCAAGATGGGGCAATAAATCTGTTGAGTTTCTGAAGGTAACTTCCAATTTCCAACAGAGTTGGTTTCGTGCACATTTGACAGATGGTCGACATTTGTTGGAGGTAAAACAACCTCACATTTCCGCTTTGTTTAGCTTGTTAAAAGAACGTTTATTCGAAATGTTTACTGTTTTCATTGTCTTTCTAGTGAAATATTGTGACAATGGACCTGACAAAATATCATTCCATGTTCACCGAGAACGGTATAATGAGAAAAAAAACTTGCATTTCACAAAGCACAATATGAAGACATGATCATCTACGAATTAAACACTGACATATATAATCCAACTACTGAATCCTTTTTGAAATTGGTAAAAATGTTCAACTCTCCAACATAAACAAATCGGAAAAGTGAGGTTGTTTTACCCATAATGTCGACAATCTGTCAAATGTGCACGATAATACGAAGTGAAGAGGTGTATCGTATACTGCGGTTTCCTAATCTTAGATGACACTGAGGAACTAACGATGTCATTTATTTCTTTGGAAAATGATTCATTCTGGAAATATGAGAATAATGATTATGGAAGGTAGAGGCATTGTATAAAGAGTATAGGATCTTTATACAAGAGTGAAGGATCTTTAGACAAAAGCTGTGTTACACAAAGTGTCCCTAAAAGAGTATTAAATTAAGATGACGTTACTGTACCCGAAGACATAGATACATGTCATTTTATAAATTAGAGGATTCAAATACTTTTATCAACTACCCTAGTACATTCAAATTTTACTACTTTCGCTCAGCTGACTTCAGTTTATCTAAATCCATGAAATTCAGACCTCACACTATAGTACATGAGCGCCATTCTGGCCACTTTATGAAACGTTATTCAATGCATTTTGGTGTCCACTTCTTGAGTTAAATTAAAACGTATCTACCTACTTAATTCATATACAGTGCTCTACAGCTTATGTCTACTTATACTATTGGTTCATAGGTGGCAGAAACAGTACGATTCAATTTAGATGACTAAAATATTTGCATTTCTTGTGAAAATTCCAGCTGATTGCGGATTGCAGGCATCCTGTTCAGAAAAAGAGATTCTGACAGTAATTGCACTGATGCGATATCATTGACACCACCTGTGTATTTAATTTGGCAGATACATACAATTTCGCATGATAAATGGTGTCAAAATTGACATTGGCCAACCAACACAGGAGAATTGTTCCCATATTATGAAACGCCTTCGTCAACCTTAGGCTGCCTGCACAACTGCACACGGATACGGAATACAAACACGTAACTTGAAACTTTCAACCGTTTGTAAAATTTGAATAATTCTCAATCTTTGTACTATGAGCTCACAACGAATTTAACAGCGGCAACTGGCAGATTCGAATACAAATGATAATTAAGTGGACTGCACTATCTACCTGCCATCGTCTGTACTCCGTTTCCTAATGTGAGAGAGTAATCCGTATTCCATAGGCGTACGAGGTTAAATCTAAAGTTGATGTCATTGGATAGCTTATGAAAACCTAATCTAGGAATGTGCAAATAGGTATAGTTCATCATGAATGAAACATATCTAGAATCTTCCGGAGAACCCAAAAATGCAATAATATAATGGGTGTCCCATTAGAAAAATACAAAAGTTTATATCATAACTTTTTAATGCGACGTTCAATTGTTTTTCTATTTACACTTCCTGGCGGTTCAGAAAAAATGCTACAACTTTCCTAATTTAACCATTCTTCTAGCTCTTCAAATAAGGAGGATATCTATTGGTCCAGATAAAACCAATAGCCCTGTAAAGTTGGTTCAAAGATCTTTTTTTTTTTTTTTTTTTTTTTTTTTACACTATTCAACAGATACAAGATCCAATTACAGAATAGGAATATACAGTATGAACTATTAGCTATATACGTTATTCATCTAATTTTATTTAAAAAAATTTTTCATCTTATTATATGTATTGCACATCTTATAAACAGGTGCATTCAATTTAACATTGGTGTGACAAAGTGGAAGGTAGAAAGTAATGTTTCTCCGAGATGTGAGTCTAGGAATATGAAACTTCAATATATCCAAAATGCAGCTGCAGTCCAAATTGTTGTGAATAAGGTTGAAAAGGAATATAACATGTGACCTATTTCGACGAGATTCAAGTGAATCGATTGAAAATCTGGAAATTAGTTGTTCATGTGGATAACCTACGTCTGGGTAGTTGCCATCAAGTTTGAAACATAGATACTTCAAAAATTTTCGTTGGATATTTTCTAAATTAGATATATATACCTGATAATATGGTGCCCAAACAATTGATGCATACTCTGAATTTGATCTAACAAATGTAAAATATAATTGAAGAAGAGTTTTCTCATTCCTTCCAAAATCTTTTGAAACTCTGATTATGAATCCTAATGATCTATAAGTTTTTTTGGTGACTAGTTCGATATGTTTTGCGAAAGAGAGTTTTTGTCGAATGTTACTCCTAGATCTTTGAAAGTGTCGGGTCTTTTCAATACGACATTGTCCAGTTTATAACTGTGAAGAATTGGATTCCGCTTGGCGGTGAAAGACATAACCTGGCATTTAGAAACATTTAGGAATAAGCTATTCTCGATGCACCAGAGATTGAGGCGATCCAGATTATTTTGGAGAAGAGTACAGTCTTCTGTGGTGTTAATTTCATGGTATATCTTAAGATCATCGGCATACAGTAAGTGAGCGACGGAGAGAGTAGCTACAATGTCATTGATAAACATTATGAAAAATAAAGGCCCGAGGTTAGACCCTTGGGGACACCTGACGTGGGAGGACTTCAATAGACTTTTGACCATGGAAACTGACATACTGCTTACGATTATGAAGGTAGGATTGAAATAAAGATGTGAGATTAGGGTAAGTCCGAAATTCGACAGTTTGTGAAGAAGAATTCCATGATCAAGCCTATCGAAGGCCTTCGAGAAATCCGTATAAATTATATCACATTGAGAGCTCCCATCGATAGTATCAGATAATTGCTCCGTGATACAAATTAAATTTGTTATCGTTGACCTTCCTTTGAAAACCATGTTGACTAGGGTGATTTGATTCTTTACATGCGTATAAATGTCATCATAAAGTAGGATCTCAAAGGTTTTCGAGAAATTATTAATAATTACTATAGGGCGGTAGTTGCAAATGTCTGATTTGGCCCCCTTCTTGTAGACCGGTATGATTTTAGATTCTTTCCATAGTGTAGGAAATGTATTAGTTGAAAGACATAAATTGAATAATGTACGAAGGGGGTTCACGAAGGCAGCTGCACAATCTCGTAAAACAAAGGAGGGAATATTGTCAGGTCCACTAGTTAATTTGGGTTTTAATTTTTTCAATGAGACTAAGACTTGCTCTTCAGTCACTTCATTTATTACCAACGAAGTATGATTATTGAATGAGTCAGGAAAAGTGATATTGTTGGGAATTGCATAAGACTGCTGAAAAAATTGGGCAAATGCATTAGAGATGTCTTGCGACTCAGATAGGGTTTGTTGGTTGAAGTTGAAGCTAGATGGTGAGGTGGCATTCCTTTTTTTGAAGTTCATGTAATTCCATAATGCCGAGGGGTTAGAGGTGAAATTTTCCTCTACATAGATAATATGATCACGATGGAGTTTCATAATGTTCGACTTGATATCTCTCCTCAATCTTTTGAATTTATCGAGATCATTATCATCACCAGAATTTCTGAACCTTTTCCAAAATCTATGTTTAAGACGTATGTCGCTGATTAGGGCTGAGTTATACCATGGTGGATAACTGCGAGTAGTTCTGATCCTTTTTGGCACATTCAGCTCCACAATAGAGTTAACTTTTTCATAAAAGGCACCGCAAGCAGTATTTGGATCTGAATATTGATCCATAAAGGACCAGTCGCATTCAAGGAAGTCCTTATAAAGATTTGGAAAGTCAGCTTTTCTGAAATTGCGAACTGAGGTATGGAAAGCATTATTTCGATTTTTATTTCATTTATTTGAAGGAAAGATTACAACACAAGAACAATTCGTTAGAACAAGGTCAAGAATTCTGTTGTTAGCATTCCTAACATCATTTGATTGTTCAAAGTCCAAGAAGGAACAGAAATTTTGAAGAGCATGTGTAGTTGGAGTGAATGTATCTTTTAGTTTATCATCTAAGTAACTGGGAATGTTGAAATCTCCAATAATCAGAACTTCCGAGTGAAACAAATAATCTAGTGAAGAAAAGGCTTCAAATACTGAATTGTAATATTCAGTTGAATAATTTGGCGGAATATATATAACAAAAACGTATAGGTACTGATGATAATAGAATATTTTCACGCCAACTATGTCAATGTGATGTAAATCCTTGAATGCGCTATCACTTAAATTGAGATTGGTTGCACTGACCTGAGAATTAACTGCCAACATAACTCCCCGCCCCGAAAACAGTTCAGGGCTTGAAAGTTACGGTCAGATCTGAAAATGTTGAATGTGTCCTTAGAGATTTCATTATCCAGAACATTTGATCCCAGCCATGTCTCACTGAGAGCTACCAGGTCATAGCAGCAAGTATTCAGGTTATCATATAGTTCATTCAGTTTAGTATTCAGACCTCTAACATTTTGATAGTAAATGGAAATTTCATTAATTTTGATGGACTTTGTAAACTGATTTGTCAAAGAAGTGGATTCATTATTAGGTAACATGTCTGAAATTAGTTGCTATTGACCGTTTAGGCCCAGATCTAATTTTAATTTGTTCACCATATTTGAGTATGACTGGCAATTCTGATGGTCCCAGGCCCCATGATCAACCGGAAAGTTAGATTTTTTGATTCATTAAGTTTGAGCAGTTGGTGCATTTGAGAATATTGGAATCACATACATTTTTTCATGTTGCCCTCCGCAGTTCGGACATGATAAGATAAGTTTACAGGTAGTTTTAGAATGATTGAAACCATTGCATCTAAAACATCGTGAGATTTCAATGGCGTCATAGACCTTGCAGAGGTCTAGACCGACTAATAAGTAACCATTATTGAGTACATTAGAATAAGTTGACGAATTCAGCTGAAGAGTGGCCTGATATACATTTTTATTAGATTTTATTGGACCAAATTTTACTATTTTACAGTTTGAATTAGAGCCTATAATATCATCATTTTGTTTTAGTATGAGTTTCAAAAGGGTATCACTATCAATGTTTTCTGAAATTCCAACAATACGAACACGGGGGTGTAATCCTCTCGATTCCTTTATTTCATAAGTTGCCGAGAGTTTTTCTTGAGCCTTTTCTCTGAAGATATCAGTTTCCTCCTGAGTTTTACAGCTTACCATAAGTCCACCGTCTCTGATATGCTTGATTTTGCTAATGCTGAAGTTTGAATCAGTCATATTTAAATTATGCATAATATCAGATTTAGTTTGATTGTTTTCTTGGGATATTTTGGGTTTGACAAGGATTGCTGTGTGTGAGCTATTGCTAAGTACAGATGAGTAGGATGTTTTCATATTTGGTTTTGGGTTTATTTTCATATTTAAGATATTATCCTCAGCTTTTTTTCTCATCTCGATATCTAGAGTTGAAAGATTTTCATCTGCTTTTTTCAAGATGTCAGTCTTCATATCGGAAAAGAGGTTTTTTAGCTCATCAATAAATTGACTCACCTTGTTTTGAAAAATATCACGAAGTCTTCCTTCATCAAAGAGGTCATTAAATTTCTCACAGTTTTTGCATTTCCAAAAAACGCCAGGTGTCTTTTTCATCTGTGCTAATAAATCTACGGATATTCCCACACATTCCGAATGGAATTTATTCTTGCAAAAACCACTACAAGAAATCGGGTTTTTTCTGGTAACTTCTTTAGAACACGCACCACACGACATTTGAATGCCGGAAAGTGTTTATGTAGCTGATGAAGTTATACAATGCCACTTGGAAAACTTTTTCATACCACTGTACAGGCCGTTTTCTTATGAAGATTTTAATATAAGTTTGAAGGCAAAATTGTGTAAATATACGAACTAAAAACACTAACAACTGAGGAGCCGATTCACACCGACTTCAGCATTGAAGATTCAGATTCAGGACCATTTGTACCATTAGTGACTGTGATCGGCCCCTTACAATGGACAACGCTTAAGTATGCTCTGTAATTTCCTGTTCCAGGTACAATAAAATTATAAATTTACCATCACCTACCTGATTATAATTTCCTTACTTCAAAAGTTTTTTTTTAACAAATAATATTATGTAGATATAAATCTGTTCCTGCGATAAGAGATAACAATATGGTCGGATTTGTTTGACAAATGGAGGGTTTTCCTAAGAAAACGATTATAAACTTACCTACCTGTGCCTCAGTGTTCAAAAAATTTGAAATGTTTAGTTACTTTCCGGCAAAGAAAATGGCTAGTGTTTCTGAATTTGTTGCTGAGAAACTGATTAGTAAAAGTGCGCTTTCTAAAAATGAGAAAATTATTATTCTCAATGTGTTTACCGGTGGTCGCCACCAAAACTCAGCATTCCGAGTTACAAAAATGGTTGAAATATGTTCGAATATGACTGGAATCGGACAGTCAACAATATAACGACTTGAGCACGAGAATAAACTTGGCCCCATCAGGTCACCAAAGAGAAGTACAGGAAGAAAAGAATCTGTAATAAATGAGGATGAAAAGACTGCCATCAGAAGAATCATACACTAATTTTACTTAAAAAAAGAAGGATGATTTCATACCACCCATGGGTAGGAAGAAAGTGTGGAAAACTTTGAAGGAAATGAATATTCGTTATGAAAAAATTCAAAACAGAAAATCACTTTTACTAGAGAAAGGCGAAATCATCTGCTAGCGACGACGATATTTAAGGGCAGTAGACAGTTTCGAAGGTAAAACAGGAATATCTATTATATGGACGAAACTTGGTTAAATGAAGTATGCCATTGTTACAATAAGGCATGATAAAAATATAAAATGCGCGAGGTAATCTTTCATGGAAGGATGGTCCACTGGAATTAAAGCACCCTCGGGAAAAGGTGAAAGATTAATAATTACTCACATTGGTAGCAAAAATGGATTTGTCGTTGGTGGTTTACTAGCATTTCAATCAAGACGGACTGGAGACTATCGTGAAGACCTGAACGCTGATGTTTTTGAAGAATATTTTCAGCAAATGCTAGATCTTATTCTTCCTGGGTCTGTTATAGTCATGGATAATGCCAGCTACCACTCGAGAAAATCCAAAAAAATACGAATAATAATAATTATAATAATAATATTTATTCAGTAAGATCATTATGATTTTATAATATAATAATAATGTTTATTTACTGAGTTACGATCTAACAAATGATTCTATGCATATACAAAATTGTAAATAAACAATGGCATCACGGCAGGGCCGGATTAAAAGGTGTGGAGCCCTGGGGCAACAAAGGAGTGGAGGCCCCTAATTATTTTTCAAACAAGTTTTTTATTTTTTATTTATTGCTGAACAATTCAAATTATTTCGACACGAGCATATGTAGGTATAATAAAATACAAGAAATAAATTAAATTACAGCGTAAACAAAGGGATTCTTGCGAGCTTTTTGCGACGAAAAATCATTGATGATTTCGGTCAAATCCAGCATCCGGAGAAAATCATTCCCAATGCTAAGAAGCGATAACTTTGATAGACGGCTTTGTCTCATCGTAATTCGCCTATTTTTTTCATTTTGGAAAATGAGCGCTTTCCAGTGCAATTTGACATCCTCACATTCTCAGTTGTAATATCACAAGAGAGTGAAAATAATTCGACAGATTTTCGAAAACTTGTTGCCAAGCAATAGACAAGAGAGACCAACTGGCTCGAGTGGCTATTGCCAACAGGTTTGAGAAAGAAATCTAGATAATTATTTTCTACTATATCGAACTCTCGTGTGGTATTCTTTAGATCATTTTCTGATGTTACGATCATAAACACATTTCCTTGCAAAATTATATAATGTACTAAACCGGTTTTGATTCATTTCACACTTTTCATGCGAATTGATGACAGACGTCAAATTAAAAATATAGGTTGTCAGACAATAAAAACAAAATACCTCAAATTATTCCCGCGACAATTTTCTAGGTAGAATATTCCCACTATTGATTGGCCAAAACGTATATGAATTATTTGAATTGAACGTTTCCATTGGTTTCTAGCAATGTCAAAAAATAATCACTGTAATTTCAATGTTTGAGAATGTAGCTCTGAACTTTTGGTTTTCAAGAATTTGATAGTAGAACATCTTAGATAGATATATAGATAGTCCTTTTCAGAAGGATTTACATTTGTTGCGGAATGTCATCCTTTTTACTTTCAGCCTCACACTTTCAGATTTCGGGGATTTCTCTGTTACAAGCGCGCCACTCAGCGGACACTTGTCAACGCCAATAAATAGGAAAAACAGGTATAGACGGGCAAAGTGTTTGTAGAATCGGCAGAAAAATAGTCAACAAATTTGAACTTTTGTTTTATTATGGAATGCGCACAGGGCTCTTATAAATAATTTGATGCAATCATATTCATAAATTGAAATATTATTTTGTTTTGCTTATGATTATTGAATTTCATTGTGTATCTAGATCGCTTGTGTCATTCGAAGAATACATCGACAGAAAATCCTTCATTTAATAAAAAAAAATGTATATATTTTTTTATTCAATTGTCCTTGTTTTTACAGCTAATTTCGATACGATATAATATTTTGTATAATAGTATGATGTTTTACTTGGTGATTGTTTCTCGCATATACACATGATTCATCAGATCGAAGATTAATATCAACCATGGATTTTGATAAGAATACGAAACATGTTTTTGAATGTTCAAAACGAAATATGAGAGGAAAAAGTGGGAGAACTGCTCTTTCGTTGTCAGATTTTATATATATAATTTTGCATATCCTTCGGTATTTGTTAGGAAATTCTACCAAATAATTTATATTGTGGAGGCCCCTCTCTTGTGGAGGCCCCGGGGCTGCAGCCCCGTTTGTCCCCCTCTTAATCCGGCTCTGCATCACGGAAGCAAATACTCGCAAGTACCTACCTGTCGAATGTGATGTGGCCCTAATCTAAAACATATAATAATTATTATTATTATACCAAAGATATAACAAACGTGCTGAAAGTATTCCAAATGAATGAAATTTACACTATTGTAAAAATACTTTATTACTTTTATTTAACTTCACATTTGTATGTATGTTTAGTTCAAATCCTGCAAGTGAATTTTGACCCACTTCTAGTTGTCCGATTAACGTGAAATTTGGCAGGTGTTCGTGATTCCGGTGACAAGGCATTATGGAGATAATGCTAGAAATAAAAGAAAATGGCTGCTCCAATTTTTTGGCAAAATTCATAAATTCAAGTGGCGGCTCAATATGGCGACAAGTTTTGTGGTTATACCCGATTCCAATAAAAATTGGTTTTGGGGATTTTTAGGGTCGAAGATCATGATGTTTCTGTCAAAATTCATGAATTAAAGATGGCGGCTCCAAGATGGCGACGTGTTTTGTTATTATTCAATTCAACATTGCTATGTGGGTCGGAGATTATCAATTTTTGTCAGAATTCAATAAGATGACGGATTTCATGAATGACTAAAAATAATTGAATAAAAATGCACTAAAAAGGAAAAAAGCTTTTGAATCTGCTACTCACAGAATAACCTAGGTCAAACAATTAAAAAATTATTTTTTCCTTTTCAGTTCATTTGAATAAAAGCTTGTCTTGAAAAATGTCCGTCAACTTTGGAGGTTTCCTGTACTAGTCAGCGATCTCTGACTAAATCGGATGTTTTTCCTAAGTTATAGATTCCTCTTCAAATTGGGAATTTTTGTCAAAGTCAGGCATTTTTGTATAAACAGGTGTTATAAGATCATGCATCATGATATAGCAGTATGATATGCATGATATAGCAGCGATAGGTTTTTCATATAAATGTAATAGTAATTTTTGTTAAACTTTTTGTGTACTATTCAAACATATTTTTGAATTTATTCCTACACGTTTCTAATTAATTTTTTTGTTTCCTGTTTGTAATTCTATTTATTTTTATTGATTTAGGCAACATATTCAAAATGTTGGACTTAGCTATCTGCAGTTTCTGTTCTGATTCTTTTTGGGACTTGAATATATTGATATTTTCCTCTTGTGTGATATGGATGTTCTAAGGGTGATAATCTTATTTTGTGTTTTTTATTCCAAGCAACTTTTTCATATAATATAATTGTCTTACGTACTTATCTACATGACACCACTTTCTGCAAATAAATCTTCAGTTGGGTAAGTGCGTTCTTTACCTAATATTATTTGTAATATTTTACGTTCACGATATTCATTCATTCAGCCCACCCCATCCTTTGTCCGGGTTAATTTCAATCTTAAGGAATTATAGGTTTGAACACTCTTCGTAGGACATCGAATTGATGATACGACACTTTGGTTATTTGCATTGAAATTGTTGTTTCTTTCCCGATGACAATAGTTTCAAAATGATCTGGATACTTGATACATCTAAGAAATAAATTTAATATTATTTGTCTATTTCTTCGGTGAATTTGATCGTGGGATCCTTCTCATTGATATAACTAAAAGAAGTTTATATTTTGAAAAGGGAAACATTCTCAATTGAATATTAAATATTGAATAGAAATATTTTTCTGTGAATTGAAAAATCCACGATAAAAAACAATACCCCACAAGAGGTTATCTCCACATCTGATTTTATGAACATCCTGTTCATATTTTCAAAACCAATGAAGAGTATATTTTTTCTGCGCCATGTGGCCAAATAGGTATAGTGGGGAATTAATTGCCATCCAAAAATTTAATCAATCAATCAATCATATAATTCACCATTTTTGATACACAAGGTATGTATGGTATGCCAGGTACAGAGTATGAGAGGTACAGAGTATGGGTAAATATATAATATTAGAATATACAGGTAAAAGGAAAAAAAGTCAAGAGTAAAAACATTCACATTTACAAGCACACATGTGTTTAGAAGAAGTACACAAAATATTGAATATTGCGGAACAATGCAATATTTAACTCTGAATAAAGTTATGAACCATATGGTTGAAATGAGTTTGTAAGGTTGTCAGTTAGGAATTCTTGGTGACTATTATAGCATCTATCTATGAGGAAGGTTTTAATTCTACCAAGAAAAATGTTATCACTTCTTACTCGTTCGACTCCATTTGGTAACTTATTATAGCAGGTGATAGCATTGTACTGGGGGGACTTTTTGAAATTCGACATTCTGTGTTGCGGTATTCGCAAAAGATATCCGTTTCGTGTGTTATGCTCATGTTCAGATCCAGTTTCCACAAATAAATCCATGTTTTGCCTCGCAAAAATTATACATTTGAATAGGTATATGGAAGGTGCTGTTAATATTTTTTTTCTCTGAAAATAGGCCGACAGCTCTCGCGAAAACCCATGTTGAACATGAGCCTTATTATACGTTTCTGACCTATAAAAACTCTTGCTCCACCCCAAGACAAGATATTTAAACTGATATGTGAGTAGACCATAGCATAATATATACTGAGTAGGCCAGGCTCATCCAGGCTGGGTTTCATCTGTCTTAGAGCATAATATGCTTTGTTTAATTGCGCACAAGTATGGTCCACTTGCTTTTCCCAATTCAAATTAGCATCTAGGTAGATTCCTAGGAATTTAACTTCATCTGACATTTTTAAATCGTCAATAGTGTAAGTCTCAACCATAGAGAAACTAAAAATAAAGAGAGTTGTCAAACCTGCAGTAAAAGTTGGCACCACGTTTAGACAGTGGCGACCATAGACAAATTAAAAATAAAGAGACTGTTTGAAACATTGGCGATCTTGACCACCAAGTTTTTGGTACGGCCAGTCGCGCATGGAGGCGCTGCCCGCAATAAACAGACGACTGACATGATAATTTTCCAATTTCGACATTTGTCAGAAAATGACAAACCACGTAAAAATTTCAGAATAATTCTACTGTTGTCATCGAAAAATTAATTATAGAAATTATACTATGGACTTGAATTATGAACCCAACGTCGAAAATGGAATGTTTTGTTATTCAAGTTGACGCTGAAATTCCTCGAAATATTCTTTCACAAGGTAAAATATAAGCTGCTTTTCACAAACTGATACTTATTTCCATCCATCAGTTGCAGAAATTTGTTCACAAACTGATACTTATTTCCGTCCATCAGTTTCCATTTCCTATCACCATTTGAGGAAGTACGAAGATTATCATCAAACTGGAGTATTTGTTAAGTATACCTAGTCGTTCTCCTTTGTGCTAATAAATGAACAAAATTATTGAAGGTTTGTTGTAAATGTAATTTGTTTTCATTTTGGTTGATTTGATGAAGACTGAAGAATATTTTTAATTTTGTTGTATTTCGGAGTTTTATTATTGTTTTGTCTATAGTTGTACCTTGTCCTAGATACAATAAAATGTGTTTTTATAGTGTTCAACTTATTATTCTTGTTTTATAAGATCTTTAATTTTGTTCTTGATATCATGAAATAAAGATTTACTTTGAAACTTTATTTTAACCACGAATGAACAAACAGATTCTACGATTCGATTACTGTATATATTTTATTAGTGATCGATTTGCCATTCCTGTATTTCATAGATACAACCATTCATATGGAATACAAGAATGGCAAATCGATCACTTATAAAATATAAACCATATCAATCATATAAAAGTAACACATTTGAAAAGCCCGCCTTATCCCAATCAGTTTTACCAACTGTACTTAGTTCGGCCAGTTGCGAGATATGTCGCCACTGTCTAAACGTGGTGCCAACTTTTACTGCAGGTTTGACAACTCTCTTTATTTTTAGTTTCTCTATGGTGGCGACATATCTCGCAACTGGCCGAACTAAGTACAGTTGGTAAAGCCGATTGAGATAAGGCGGGTTTTTCATCAACATAAATAAAAACAAATTACATTTACAACAAACCTTCAATAATTTTGTTAATTTATTAGAACAAAGGAGACCATGTACTTCGTACCTCCTCAAATGGTGATAGGAAATGAAAACTGATGGATGGAAATAACTACCAGTTTGTGAAAAAATTTCTGCAACTGATGTATGGAAATAAGTATCAGTTTGTGAAAAGCAGCTTATATTTTACCTTGTGAAAGAATATTTCGAGGAATTTCAGCGTCAACTCGAATAACAAAACATTCCATTTTCGACGTTGGGTTCATAATTCTCTCTTTATTTTTAATTTAGTTCGGCCAGTTGCGAGTTATGTCGCCACTATCTAAACGTGCTGCCAACTTTTTCTGCAGGTTTGACAACTCTCTTTATTTTTAGTTTCTCTATGGTCTCAACTGAGTTATTATTTCTGACATGAAATTTGACAGAAATTGATTTTGAGGTATTTAGTATGAGCTTATTTCTTTGACACCATACACTGAACTGATCGATAACGTTTTGAGAATTTCTGAGGAGTTGTTCAATATCGATAAAATTGTTTCCCAAATGAAAATAAGTTGTGTCTGAACATACATCCATTATGCTATTCGCTTTCAATTTGGATCGTAATGTAATGAGTGTATTATAATAGTTTTTGTTTTATTATTTCAAGGTACATTTGAAAATAAACGTATCACACCAAAACTCATCATAATGTCGTTTTAACAGAAATTTGTATTATGTAATTCATCAAAGAAATGTTGTGTATTTCCAATATTTTAATAATTCTTTATTTCCAATAGTCAAAAGATATTTTTCCGAATGGTGACAAGATGATCCAATAGAACTAACTCTTGGTCTCAATGAAATATTTAGTTTTCGAATACTTGGAAGCCGATACAAGTGATGTTTTTCTAACTTTCCTTTCAGTTTCTGACAAGGGATCTCTCTTTATTTCGGTGTGCTTAGATAAATCATTTACAACATCTAGTTCCCTCTAAAAGCAGGTAGAATTTCTATTCAATTATAATTTTTTAAAGTCAGGAATGGCTTATTTTTTCAGAGTAGAAATGTTAGAGATTATATTTTGTGTCTTATCCAGTATAATTTTATTTAGAATTCTGAATTCACTTGATAATTAGTGGAAGTTTTTCTGGTGCCCGCAACAGCTGCTATTATATGAACTGGAAATATCGTTAGATCTCATTTTCTAGATACATTATACTATTTTTCAAATGGAAAGTAACGATTTCCATAAATACCACTGGATACATTATATCATTACTTCATGATTTCATATGGCATTGTTGGTTGGGGAGGAATTTCACAGACTCACCTAGGAAACCTGCAAATAATCCAAAAAAGATTCATTAAAATAATATACAATAAACCAGGAACTTATTCTACCAGCCTACTTTTTGATATCCCTCAGTTGTACGTTATACGTTGAATATATTGATATACAGGGTGTTTCTTAAGTACGTGTAGAAGATTTAGGAGCATGTTGCTGACGTCAAAATAAGAAGAAAAGTTCCTATAAACGTTTGTCCGCAAGTGTCAAAGTTGAATTCTTATTATTATTTTTTGTGAATACATTTCAAAATAATTGTGATATTTGAGTAAAGTTTGGTATCTGGGAGTTTTTTTCAATGACAAAATCAAATTTGATGTTAGTTTCATTCGTGGGGGTGTCTTTTCAGTCATTTGAAATGTCATAACTTTTTTGTACGTACCAGTATCACGTTTTCTAGTGGAAAAATCGATTTTTCTAACATTTTTGTGTAAAAAATATATTCTTGGTAGAGGTTGCTGCCAGCAACTGTTTTCGAGTTATTGGGATTTGAAATAATCGATGCAAGTGATTTTGAATGACAAGATTTTTAAATTCAAAATTAATTTAGTTAAAGAAATTATTTTTCTATAATTTTATTTTAAAATCGGAATCGGGTGTTATTACAGTTTGATACTAATAATAATGATAGTAATTAGGACCAATTTAATACTAAAACAGTTGAGGGTAATAAATTAAGTAATTGTTCAAAATGGCCACCTTGCACCATTATGCATGCATGCATGTCGGCTCGTCGTCTCATGGATCCACAAACACGTTTCATTATACCTGGTGCATTTCGGATAGCGTCACATCCAGCAATGATTCGTTGACGAAGTTGTTCTTTGGTTTCTATTGGCACCGTATAAACTAGGGTCTTCAAGTGACCCCACAAAAAAAATCGATTGGATTTAAATCCGGGGACCTTGGAGGCCAGAATTGATTTGGAACTTCAGCGACTCGACCAATCCATCTGTTTCTAAATCGCTGATTTAAAAATTCACGAACTATTAAAGTAAAATGCGCTGGCCTCCATCATGCATAAACCATATTATTTGTCTAAGTAAAAGTGGAATGTCTTCAAGTAATTCAGGCAAAATATTGCATGAGGGTTTTCGTCACACCACACATGATTATTATAAAAGTTCATTATGGCGTTCTTTGAAAAATAATATCTCTGCAGTAAATTGAGGGTTTTGTGCAATTTTCTGCAGAATCCATTGACAAAATGTTACACGGGGAAGGAAATCTCGAGGCAACAATGCTTGGACACGTTGTGTATGTGACAAGGATACAACTGATTTTGTTTGAGAATGAACCAAACTAATTTGTGATGTACCTTCAGATTTTGCGCAATTTTTCTCGTGCTGGTCTGTGGATCTTCTTCGATTGCCTGAAGAACAGCTTCTTCAACTTCTGGTGTCCTAGTAGTCAACGGTCTGCCTGCCACTGGAGCTTTTTAAAGGATCCAGACTCCATAAGCCGCTGAAAAAGGTTTCTGAATGTCTGGTGATTCGGCGCTCGATGATTAGGGAATCTTTCATTATAAATGCGTCTATCCTCGTAGCAATTGCCATCGGCAAGACCGTATACGTGAATCATATTAGCCATTTCGCTATTATTCGTGTATGCTGCCATTTGAAAAAGATTGGAACACAAATACAGAAAATAACTTCACTGTCACAAGAACGGATTGAAATGGCAAGTACTCACCTGAATGTTATTTATTTAAATCGGAAAAGAGTCCAAAAAAACTATGTAACAAAAAACAAGAATCATGTTATGACTATATTCAAGTGTTGAATGTAGGAGACAATTGAATGAAAGAAGACAAATACATTGTCGTATCTTTTCCGATATTTACTACTTATAATTCAAACAGTTGCTCGCAGCGACCTCTACCAAGAATATATTTTTTACACAAAAATAAAGAAAAATTGACCTTTAATACCCATACGTATGACACTAGAAAAAAACATTGTTCCAAAACAATATATATTAAACGCGTAGAACAAATATTTTATCCCCACATATTCAGTGTTTTTTGCTCCTTTTAGCTTTAATTTAAGTTCATATTTGAGAGAGAGAGAGAGAGAGAGAGAGAGATAAATAATATACTTTATTGTCATAAGAGTAATCTAGTTTCACTCAATCTATAACGCAGTTTATATGTAAAAACAAAATGCATTTAAAAATAATCAATTTTCACTTAATACATAAAGTCAGTTTGTATATATAAGAATATATAAGTCGTACAAAATACTGGTAAAAATAAACAAGTTTGTCTTAACCCATAAACTAAATTCATATAAATATAAAAATAAAAATAAATAAAATATATAAGTCACATTGAAATATTCCCCAAATAAAATTTAAAATCCCATTATTGATTGGTTTTAAAAAAATTATCATTATAAAATGGTCTATCACTTAAAAAACATTTCACAGCCTTCCTGAAGCATTGTAAAGATTTTATTTCTATTATATTCTTTGGCAAATGGTTGAACATTTTACAACTATTATAGACAATGGAATCCTTTATGACTGACGTCATTGGTATTGGCAACTTAAATGTTGTTGGATTGCCTTGTCACATAATGGGTTGGCGAGGATTTAAATTTGTTAAACACACTGTTTCCATTATAAAGATAGAAATCACTGTTAGAATTCCATGAGGGGTAAAGAGTAATCTACAAGAGTCTCTACGTTTTGATTTGCACATATATCTTACGGCTCGTTTATGCAAAATTAAAATATTTTGCAGTAGATATCCACTACATACGCTCCAAAATGAAATTCCATATCTCAGGTGAAATTCCACCAGAGAAAAATAAACAGTCTTGGCTGCTGTTAAACCAAGTTCATTTGCGACTACTCTGACTGCATAACAACCAGAAGACACTTTGTTACATAAGGCATAAACATGGTCTTCAATTTTAGTTTTCTATCGATATGTACTCCTAAAAATTTTAAGCTGCTTTTGTTCTCAATGATGTCATTCCGAATGGGTAAATTGTCAAGTTCATTTCTGAAAGCTACTATATTAGTTTTCGAAATATTTAGAGATAGACGATTTGAATCACACCAACTCTTTACTTTCTTCATATCATTGGATATGATTTTAGTTAAATCATTTGCATTGTCCGATTGCCAAAAAATGGTAGTATCGTCTGCAAATAGTGTAAATTTTCCTGCGATATTTATACTTGTCAAATCGTTGACGTAGATGAGGAACAATGTTGGCCCTAGTATTGAACCTTGAGGCACACCATTATGTATTTTCCCAATTTCTGAGCGATGGTTTGTTTTCACCATCTGACTACGACCTGACAAATATGAGCTGAACAAGCTCAGTATCACTTGTATGTATATATGTTAAGTTCAAATCTTCCAAGTGAATTTTGACCCACTTCTAGTTTACGGCGACAATACATTACGGAATTTTTGTTATGAAAAAAAAAAACAAAATGGCGGCTCCAGAATGGCAGTAAGTTTTATGATTAAGGTTCGATTCTATTCAAAATTGGTATTTGGGGGTTTTCAGGGAGAGAGATCACGATCACGAATCCATATATTCAAGATGGCGGCTCCAATATGTCGTCGAGTTTTGAGGTTATAGACCGATTCCAATAATTCCAATGTGGGGGTTTTCGGGGTCGGAGATCATGATGTTTTTCTCAAAACTCATGAATTCAAAATGGCGACTGTTTTATTATTATGGCCCGATTCCATTCAAAATGAGTATGTGGGTTTTTTGGGGGTCGGAGATTATCAATTTTTGTCAGAATTCAATAAGATGACGGATTTTATAAATTACTAAAAAGAATTAAATAATAATTATAAAAAAAATTGCAGGACAAGCTTTTATGCAAATGCACTGAAAAGGAAATAATCATTTCACATTCAAAAGCTTGCCGCGAATATAAAATAGGTATTCTTTCGCGGTAAGATTTTGAATCTGCTACTCACAGAATAAGGTCAAACAATTTAAGATTTTTTTTCTTTTTCAGTGCATTTGTATAAAAACTTGTCTTACATTTTTTTTTTTAATTTTGTCACTGATAATATTACCTATATATTTTTATTAATTTTATTGTATTATTATTTTATTCTTAGTATAAAACAATTAAAGCTATAGAACTGATCGTAGATTAATAATTGAAAACGTTTTTTTTTCAATACATTGAGATTTCATATTCACTGGTTGTACACGTATAAAGTGCCCGAAAAACATGGCGGAAGTTGAGGCATGCGCACAAAAAAAAACTAGAATGAAAAGGCCCATTGTTTGTGCATATATGTTGATATAAGCACTGCTTGTGTTTATGCCCCACATCTTAATTCATGTTTTTCATGTATATGTAATCGTTCTACGTACATATAATCGTTATACATATACTTATATAGAAAAAAAAGAGAAATAATACAAATTCCTCATATTTAAATGAATTTTGTTCACTTCCATGGTTTCCAAGGTGTATTTCCTTTCTTCCTTGAAATTCATGATGAAACTAGAAGTATTTTTTTATTATTATTGTTAATTTGTTGTAAATATAAACAGGATGTTCATAAAATCAGATGTGGAATCATCTGCGATTGAAAGATAAACTTTAGTCACTATCTTCCATCGTCAAGATAACATCTTGTGGGGTATTCATGTTGAAAAGGGAAACATTCTCAATTGAATATTGATAGAAAGAACAGAAAACAACTACTTCCCCGGCTAAAGCCACGCTGGACATTGAACTACATCTGATAGATATTCCGAAAAAGCCCTAACTCAAAAGAAAACATCTGAAATTGAAAATTTGCATTTTCATTCAGATAGTTATTTGATTTTCTATTCCAGTCTTAATTAAGAACTCATAAAGATGAATGAGGCAAAGAAGAATGTTTTCCAAAAGAGAGTACTAACCAGAAATCAATCGTAACATTGACGCAGGAGAGACATCGCATTCACTAGGTCTTCAATACATTTTTGTCGACGAAAATCTATTTCACGCTTCCACGATCATCAGGAAGACCGGAAGAAATGGAAAACACATTTTCAAGAAGCAATCTCACTTTGCAAAGATGGAAAAAGTTAGAATCATTTCTTTTGGAGAGGCACTTTGAAATTAGTGTTTTCTGACATTAAAACCTGTCATGGGGTATGATAGATTGATTTGTTGAAAATATAAACAGGATGTTCATAAAATCAGATGTGGAATCATCTGCGACTGAAAGATAAACTTTAGTCACTATCTTCCATCGTCAAGATAACCTCTTGTGGGGTATTCATGTTGAAAAGGGAAACATTCTCAATTGAATATTGATATAAATATTTTTCTGTGAATTGAAAAATCCACGATAAAAATGAAGTTATTTTTTGTGAATGTCTAACAGAAAACAACTACTTCCCCGGCTAAAGCCACGCTGGACATTGAACTACATCTGATAGATATTCTGAAAAAGCCCTAACAATTGAGAATGTTTCCCTTTTCATTATTGTTAATATTATGCATTAGTTGAGACTAAATGCATTCATCAACAATCACTTATATTCCCAGTGAAATAATAATATCTCCCTGTTGACATGGCAAATTGTGTTTATTCAATCTACTCCCCTCAAATGACATAAAATAAGTGTTGTTCACTTGATCGATAACGAAAAAATAATATAGATTTTTTCTGACCCCACCCTGCATCCTCCGCCGAGCACCTGAACCATTGCGAGCCCACTCACAATTCGAATATTGATCGAGCAAACCCAGAAGGCGGGTAGTAGCCTACAACTCATAGGATCTAGAATAATAACTAAGTATATCCCTATTATTACTACAAACTTAAAATTACAGCCGTCACAATCCAATATAAATTAGTTATTTTTTACTTTCCCTCTCGTTTACTCCGTTTCACTTTCAACATGCGTACGGGCCAACAACCCGACCGGGGAGGAACAACCACTCACCCCTTGTCTTTTCCCCTCTGCTGCCACCACCCTGAGGTAGGGGCAGTAGAGGGGAGTGGCGGCCATTACGAAACGGGCGGGAAAACGTTGTCGTTCACCCCGGCGAGGCAACTGTAATTCGGGCTATCTTTGTAGCAAATGAATATGTTTTAGGCAACTTTAAAAAAGAGCTTCTGTTTTCGGCAGATATATATATATATATATATATATATATATATATATATATATTTTCTTCTTTAGTTTCTTGATTACATATATATTTTCTTCAATTTCTCGGAATACAGGTCTGATTCAGTCAATTCATATAATTTCTTTTAACGACGTTTCGACATGGTATTTGTCATCATCAGGTTAAAACACTAAAATTAAAAATATGGAATATGGAACCAAAGAAAGTAATCCAAGAGTAAAAGAGACCCCAATAGCATTAACAATAGAAATGATATAAAAAACTTAAGCCAGATTTATAACAACTTTTTTTACTTTGTTTATAGTAATAATAATGAAAACTGATCTTTACATGCTGCCAAAAAATACAGTCCGGCTCATATACTAGAACTCAATATAAACAATCCGGTGTACTTATGAAAAGGGTAAAAATGCATGAAAGATAAACAAACCATTCCCGATAACTTCGACTTCGAAGTCACACACCTACAATAGCGTTCGTACAATGCGAACGCAGAAATTCAAATAAAATAATTTGTAAGTGAATACTCATATATATTACCGATAATTTTATATTGTGTTAAATATCGTGTTATTTTGCGAACCATGTTTTTAAATAATTATTTTAGTGCATACAGTTTAATATTGTGTATAAGTTAAATATGTCTCAAACTCCATATTTTTAATTTTAGTGTTTTAACCTAATGATGACAAATACCATGTCGAAACGTCGTTAAAAGAAATTTTATGAATTGACTGAATCAGACCTGTATTCCGAGAAATTGAAGAAAATATATATATTGAGGCATATCTTACTTAACACAATATGAAAATGTACTAAAATAATTAATTAAAAACATTGAGTTCGAAATAACATGTTTTTTAATACAATATAAAAATATCTGTAATATATATGAGTATTCACTTACAAATTATTTCATTTAAATTTCTGCGTTTGCATCGTACGAACATTGTTGAAGGTGTGTGACTTCGATGTTATCGAAAATAATTTGTTTATCTTTCATGCTTTTTTACCCTCTTCATGAGTACACTGGCTTGTTTAGATTAAGTTAAGCTTGACTGTATTTTTATGGTACCATGTAAAGATCAGTTTTCATTATTACTAATATAGACAAAGTTAAAAAAGAATGTTATAAATCTGGCTTAAGTTTTTGATATCATTTCTATTGTTAATGCTATTGGGGTCTTTTAATAATAATAATAATATCATTTTTATTATTTCCATATGTGTGCGGTATGATAACATCGATAATGATAAATATGAAATATTAGGAAATAAAGTTCATTTTCTGCAAATCAGGCACTTGCAGAAGAAAATGTTCTTCCACTTAACTTAATATGTATCGTCACAAAGAATTTTCTTACTCTTGGATTCCTTTCTTTGGTCAAAATTCCAACGTTGTTAGTGTCAAACTTATGTTGATTTTCTTTTTCGTGTTTGGATAACGCTGTAATGTCAGTTTTTGAGTACTTTTTTTTGAAAATATTGTTTTGTTTGACCTATATAGGTACTTTGACAGTCTTAACATGATATTCTGTATACTGTATGAATTCGTTTGTTTTTTGGTAATTCTGGTTTTAATTTTGAATAAAGGTTTTTATTCGTATTTTGCAGTCTGTGTGATATAGTTATGTTGTGTTTTTCCATTGTTTTATTAATTTTATTCGATAGTTTGTCTATGTATAGTAAAGTTATGTATGTTGTTGTTTTCTTTTCTTCATTAGATATAATTTTTATTGTAGATCGCATGTATTCGTTTTTTTGTTGTTTTTTCTGGCTGGGGTAATTATTTTCTTTCAAAATATTCTTGATTATTTCTATTTTACTTTTTCTGAATTTTGGGTGACCAAGCTTTATAGCTCTGTCAGTTAAATTTTGAATTAAATTTATTTGTAACTAAGGGGTGCGTTTGAGAAATAGTTTGCATTTGGTTTTATAAACCAGTTTTTTGTTAAAATGTTTCCAGGAATGTTGTGCATTATTGTTGAATGGAGAAAGTTTATTTGTTTTTCTATTTCTTTTTTTATTGAAAATTTCAATCTGGGGTGATATTTATTAAATTTTTCTAGAATTTCATCAACTTTGTCAATAGGGATACAGGTTAAACAATCGTCTACATATCGTTTAAAGAATATTGGTTTGAATGTTAGTGATTTGATGATCTTTTCTTCAATATACTCCATAACCAGATTTGCTACTGTTGCAGCAATTGGAGATCCCATTGCAATTCCGAATATTTGTGAGTAGTATTTATTTTCATATTGAAAGTATGTTGAGGTTAAACATAGTTCAATTCCTTTCAAAAACTCTTCCAAGGTTAGTGTTGTGTGATTTTATATTTCATGCCATTTTTCTCTTATGATCTCTATCGCTAATTTTGTATCTATATTTGTATATAAAGAAACTATATCTAGAGAGATTATTATATGATTTTGTGGAACTGTGATATTGCGGATAAATTCCACAAATTTCCAGGAGTTTTTCACATAGTAATCATTTTTTCCAATAACATTTGAAAGAATTTCTGAGAGGAATTTTGATAAATTGTAAGTGGCAGATTGAATATTGCTGACAATAGGGCGAAGGGGAATTCCAGTTTTGTGTAATTTGGGCAACCCGTATATTGTTGGAGGTTGGGCGTTGTGTATATTGAGTTTGTTTTTTGTTACCTGATCTATAAGGGTTGACGAGAACCAATTATTTACTAATTTATTAACTTTCGCTTGAAGTTTTTCTGTGGGGTTGAATCTCTCTTTTCTATATGTGCTTTTATCCATTAGCAAATTTTCTAGTTTTTCTTTGTATTCAGATATTTGCATAATTACTGTTTTGTTAGTTTTATCAGCCCTGAGTATAAGTAATTCGGTATTTTCCTTTAAAAAGTTATATAAATATATATATATATATATATATATATATATATATATTTATATATATATATATATATATATATATATATATATTTATATATATATATATATATATATATATATATATATGTTTTTTCTTTGAGTTTTCTTGGGTTTCAGGTTCGTGGAAAAAGGATATTTCAGGAATACATTATTGTTTATTTAAAAAAGACGTTTCGTTCTGGGATTCTAGAACTTCTTCAGTTTTACATTCGTTTATGCAATTATGAATAGCATAATGGGTTTAATTTTTCATTTAAGTGTTAATGATCAACACTTGAACACTTGTTCAAATGGTCAATATGTTAATTAGGCTATTATTTTTTTGGGTATTTGTCCTTTTTTCAAAATAGTAATATTAACATATTGACCATTTGAACAAGTGTTTAAGTGTTGTATGAACTAATGAAAAATTAAACCCACTATGCTATTCAGAATTGCATAAACGAATGTAAAACTGAAGAAGTTCTGGAATCCCCGAACAAAACGTCTTTTTTAAATGAACAATAATGTATTCCTGAAATATTCTTTTTTTACGAACCTGAAACCCAAGAAAACTCAAAGAAAAACATAACTGAATGGTTCAAAAACCCACACATCTGCATATAATAATAAGTTTATTCGCATAAATATATAAATATATATTTTTTCTTTAGTTTCTTGACCACATATATATTTTCTTCAAATTCTCGGAATAAAGGTCTGATTCAGTCAATTCATATAATTTTCCTTAACGACGTTTCGACATGGTATTTGTCATCATCAGGTTAAAACAAAATTATTTTATTTGAGTTTTGCGTTCGCATTGAACGAAGGTTATTAAGGTTAAGGAAAATTATATGAATTGACTGAATCAGACCTTTATTCCGAGAATTTGAAGAAAATATAAATATATATATATATGGAGTTTGGTTGGGAAAAGGTCAATTAACTCTACTATTCACCCTTGTAATATTCACAATCCCTATTGTAGTGCCCTGAGGATGACTTTATAAAAGTTGAAACGTCGACAACAGATCCATAGTGGTTTCAGTTAATTGACCTTTTCCCAACCAAACTCCAAGCTATAATAACCAGTGAGGTCACAAAACACTATAAGATAAAAACATGGAGTTTTTTGACCTATCCTACTTAACACAATATTAAAATGTACTAAAACAATTAATTAAAAACATTGAGTTCGAAATATAACACGTAATTAACACAATATAAAAAATTTCTAAAATATATGAGTATTCACTTACAAATTATTTAATTTAAATTTCTGCGTTTGCATCGTACGAACGTTGTTTATCTTTCATGCTTTCTTACCCTCTTCATGAGTACACTGGATTGTTTAGATTGAGTTATAGTACATGGGCTTGACTGTATTTTTTGGCAGCATGTGAAGATCAGTTTTTATTATTACTACTATAATCGAAGTTAAAAAAGGTTGTTATAAATCTTGCTTAAGTTTTTGATATCATTTCTATTGTTAATGCTGTTGGGGTCTTTTTTAATATGTATCATTTCAAGGAATGTTCTTACTCTTGTATTCCTTTCTTTGGTCAAAATTTCAACGTTGTTAGTGCAAAACTTATGTTGATTTTATTTTTCGTGTTTAGATAAGGCTGTAGGTAATGTCAGTTTTTGAGTTTTTGTGGGCTTGTATTCGTTTTTGCAAATATTGTTTTGTTTGACCTCCTATATGGGTACTTTGACAGTCTTTACATGGTATTCTATATACTGTATGAGTTTGTTAGTTTTTTGGTATTTCTGGTTTTAATTTTGAATAAATGTTTTTGCAAATATTGTTTTGTTTGACCTCCTATATAGGTACTTCGACAGTCTTTACATGGTATTCCACAGTGCTTTTCAAAAGTCCCCTCCCCCCCTCTTATTTTTGGAACGATTATACATAAACAAGTGAAATTTGGAAACTGAATATTAAAGGTTGTAAACTCCCCTACTAGTGATGATAGATGACGAAATCGTCAAAGATGACGTCACAAGGCCATTGTGACCAATCATTTTAAATGAAACCCTACGGCAAGCGACACCTCTTTTAAAAGGTATCGAAAAAACCTATTCAATGATACCAATTTTGTTTGTGTTTATGGCAGTTTTGGCAACTCGCTTTTAAAAAACGCAAAGCTGTGATGAATTAAATCAGTTAATACTAAAATTCCAAATTCAAGCTCCACCTCTGGATAGTTGTCAAATAAGCTGACGTTTTTGTTAGTCTCCCTAATTCGACGTTTTTGTAATTGTCCAAGTTTTTATACATTTAATAATTTGTGTATTGTTGATCGAACGTTTAACTGTTTTAGCAGCTTTTGGTACTTTTAATTTTTTTGAACAGTTTAATAATTTGTTAAACTGTTGTGAGCCGAACGTTTTGAGTGCTTCAAGAAGCGAAATGGTACGTGCTTTAGGTGATAAAGTAGCAGCGATCCTAATTATTGGTGAAACTAGACAAAATATTCATGCAGCAGAACGCATTTTCAATGAGAGGTTTCCCGATCGCCCCGTTTCGAGGACTTATTTAAGGGAACTTCTTCGTAAGTTTGGAACAACGGGTAGTATTAATGATGCGAAACGATCTGGCAGACCACAAATTTCTGATGAGAAAAAAATTGATATACTGGCAGAAGTAATAGTTAATCCTACTTCTTCAACAACTCACGTTGCATCTACCTGTGAAGTCAGTCGAAGTACAGTACACAGGGTGTTGAAAAAAAAAACAAATTTCATCCATACAACTTAAAAATGGTTCATCAACTCTCAGACGACGACCCAGACCGAAGACTAGAATTTTGTGAAAATATGGAAACTAAAATTAACCAACAGCTAGACTATGTCAAAACAATTTGTTTTAGTGACGAAAGTACTTTCTATCTAAATGGAAATGTAAATCAACAGAATGTGAGGTATTGGAGTGACGCAAATCTTCACCTGTTTCGTGAAACACATACCCAATTTCCCCAGAAGGTGAATGTTTGGGCAGGTATCCTGGGAAACCACATCAATGGGCCTCTTTTTTTGAATACTAATTTAACTGGTGAGGTTTATCTGGAGCTGTTGCAAAACGCAATAGAACCGTTAATCCTTGAAATTTTGGAAGATAATCCAGATGAGTTCGGCAATTTGGAAATAACATTCCAACAGGATGGTGCTCCTCCACACTATTACGGTGCAGTAAGACGGTATTTGGGTGAGGAGTATCGTGGTAGATGGATTGGACGACGAGGTTCACCGGAATGGCCAGCTCGATCACCAGACCTCTCACCTTCGGATTTTTTTCCCTGGGGGTATCTTAAATCGAAGGTTTATGCCACTGAACCTGACAATATTGACGTTGTTGCAGAATGTGAGGCTGTTTCCGCAGACACATTTGCAAAAGTACGAGAAGAGTTTAAAAATAGGATATTTCACTGTCAGGAAGTAGATGGAGGTCACTCCGAGCAATTCTTTTAAGTAGATACTGATTCTTAAATCTGTAATTAATATCATACTTAATGGAATTTAAATTGTTATGTTTACTAAAGAGCCATTAAAACTGCCATAAACACAAACAAAATTAGTATCATTGAATAGGTTTTTTCGATACTTTTTAAAAGAGGTGTCGCTTGCCGTAGGGTTCCATTTAAAATTATTGGTCACAATGGCCTTGTGACTTCATCTTTGACGATTTCGTCATCTATCATCACTAGTAGGGAAGTTTACAACCTTTAATATTCAGTTTCCAAATTTCACTTGTTTATGTATAATCGTTCCAAGAATAAGAGGGGGGGAGGGGACTTTTGAGAAGCACTGTATATACTGTGTGAGTTTGTTAGTTTTTTTGTATTTCTGGTTTTAATTTTGAATAAATGTTTTTATTCGTATTCTGCAGTCGGTGTGATATAGTTATGTTGCGTTTTCCAATTGTTTTATTAATTTTATTCGATAGGTTGTCTATGTATGGTAAAGGTATTATGTTGTTGTTTTCCTTTCTTCATTAGATATAATTTTTATTGTAGATCGCATGTATTCGTTTTTTATTGCCTCTTCTGGCTGGTGTAATTATTTTCTTTGAAAATATTCTTGATTATTTCTATTTTACTTTTTCTGAATTTTGGGTGAGCAAGCTTTATACTTTATAATTTTGAATTAATTTTTTTTGTATTTAAGGGGTGCGTTTGAAAAATAGTTTGTGTAACGATTTGATGCATTTGGTTTAATAAACCAGTTTTTGAAAATATTTCCAGAATTGTCGTGTATTATTGTTGTGTAGAGAAAGTTTATTTATTTTTCAATTTTTTTTATTGTAAATTTCAATCTAGGGTGATATTTATAAAAAAAATTTAGAATTTCATCAACTTTGTCAGTAGGAATACATGTTGAACAATCGTCTACATATCGTTTGAAGAATATTGGTTTGAAAGTTAGTGATTTGATGATCTTTTCTTCAACACACTCCATAACCAGATTTGCTGTTGCAGCAATTGGAGATCCCATTGCAATTCCGAATATTTGTGAATAGTATTTATTTTCATATTGAAAGTATGTTGAGGTTAAACATAGTTCAATTCCTTTGAAAAACTCTTAAGCCAGATTTATAACAACCTTTTTTAACTTTGTTTATAGTAGTAATAATGAAAACTGATCTTTACATGCTGCCAAAAAAATACAGTCAAGCTCATATACTATAACTCAAACTAAATAACGAGTGGACTCATGAAGAGGGTAACTATTTCCGATAACATCGAAGTCACACACCTTCAACAACGTTCATACGATGCAAACGCAGAAATTTAATTAATATAATTTGTATGTACTCATATATATTACATATATTTTTATATTGTGTTAAATAACGTATTATATTTCGAACTCAATGTATTTAATTTATTATTTTCATTTCAATACTGTGTTAAGTTATTTGTCTCAAACTCCATGTTTTTAATTTTAGTGTTTTTAACCTGAAGATGGCAAATACTTTGTCGAAAGTTATGTTTTTCTTTGAGTTTTCTTGGGTTTCAGGTTCGTGGAAAAAGGATATTTCAGCAATACATTATTGTTTATTTAAAAAAGAGGTTTCGTTCTGGGATTCCAGAACTTCTTCAGATTTACATTTGTTTATGCAATTCTGAATAGCATAGTGTGTATAATTTTTCATTTGTTCATATAACACTTAAACAATTGTTCAAATGGTCAATATGTTAATTAGGTTATTATTTTTTGAAAAAGGCCTAAATACCCAAAAAAATAATAGCCTAATTAACATATTGACCATTTGAACAAGTGTTTAAGTGCTGTATGAACAATGTGGTCAAGAAACTAAAGAAAATATATGGATATCAAAATTGACAACAATGCAATAATAGTTCTTTTTTACATTACCGCCATCTGGTAACATCAGTTGGTACTAATCTAACAGTTGGCACCACTGTAATAATTTCCAAGTGACATCCGTCAGGTGTCGTTGGCTTGAATATGATTGCGGGAATTATTCCTAACCTGAGCTGTTTTTGGCGCCCATGTATTCAAAACGTATTCGTCCTGTGATTCAAATACATCCATTCTGGCGTTGAAACGATTACGTCATATATAAAACGATTCAAAACGTATTCATAGAGTTTTGAAACCAAGTCGAATTCAGTTTCAAAACATAATTCGTTGTTTTGTGATTGTCATAATATATAATAATACCTCAAATAAATCTTGGTAGTGGGACATTCCACTTTCACTAATAATGTGAGAGTTTTATTGTCTACCGACTTTCTAACAGAAAATTTCTTAGTTTAGGTTTGATTAATGAATCGTATTCGAAATTATACATTCTTGCGGTTCGTGATAATGATGACGTCACGTAGAGTCTTATTCAAATGCAAGATTGAATACGTTTTTAACCGACGAAACCAAAAAGGAGGAGGTTCTCTATTCGACGCGTATATTTTTATTTTTTTTATGTATGATCACGCATAACTTTCTACTGAGACGTCCGATTCCGATAATTATTTTTTCAGTGGATAGGGTGTACTTCGAAGTTGGTCTCATTCGGATTTAAATTATGAAATCCTTCCCTAAGGGTAGCAAAATAAAGGATATTAATCACTCACCCTCTGAATTCTGGTCCGTTAACCGATTCTATCAGGCATAACTTTGTACTGGGTTCTTCGATTTGGATGATTTTTTTTACTAGATAGGGTATACCTCATAGTTGATCATATTTTATTTTCGAATGAATTTACCACCCTTACGGGTAGAAAAATAGGGAATAATTGATTTTTCACTTGTGAACATTGGCACACATATGTAGTTGACAATGACAGATCGCTAATGTCATTATTTTTGTTCTCCTACATCCGTCACAATCATTATATTGTATGAGAGAATGGAATGATATACAAAGTAATGAAATAAACTAACCAGAACAATAAAAATAATTTATATTACAACAAATAGTAAAAGTAGATAATCATATTATTTAACTGGTAATAGTTGAAGTAAGGTTGGTAAGTAAGTATTTTGGAAGAAATCAAAAAACAATTTTGAATCGGCGCCAAACAAACAATCAACGAAGATCATCAAATTACTTCAAAAAAATTATCAGAATGTCACCACGCAACTCGATGCCATCATTTTACGCCTTATCTAATACATTTGCTTGTTTGTTTGGCGCTGACTCAAAATTAGTTACTTACATTAGTTTAGGAGCTTAGTTATTGAGACTAAGGTTTATTTTATTTTTTACTTTTTAGTTCCGTATTCACAAGAATACATTTGAATCTTATTGCCTTTGTCTTTTAAAAAATTTGCCACTCCATCAAAAAATAATTTATATTATATTAATATATCTAGTACGGAAACGCCCGTACAGTGATTGTCTTCTGCTCTTGGAAATACACACGGAACAGCTCGGTGTTTAGTTTTAAGATGTTGGGAAATGAAAATACAGAACATTCGATACTCTGGTATTAGTAACGGTCATACTTTTGTTTAATATGTCAGTAGATGTCATAGTGTTTTTATGTATTTAGTTTTCCAATATAAGTTGTTAAACTTGTCCCTATTTCATTGCCATTACCATTTGCTGTTGTCCTCGTTGCAATCCCAACAGGTTATGGGCCCAGGCTACGTAAAGCAAAAGATGTAATCTGGCAATAAAAAAATGCATTTCCAAGAATATTTGCGATATGAGTTTGAATAGTGGTTTGGTGCTTCAATTGAAAAACTCACTGGTCGGGAAAACTATAATACTTGGCTTTTGCAGTCCAAACCTATCTGGAACATGAGGAACTCTGGGAATGTGTTACTGGTTCAGAAAAAGATGGAAAGAAAGTAACAAAGGCTAAATCCAAAATAATTCTGCTGATCCCATCAACTACGTGCAAATTCAAGATGCATCTACTGCAAAAGATGTTTGGGATAAACTGAAGGCAACTTTTGAGGATTCTGGTTTAACAAGACGAGTTGGACTCTTACGAACTTTAATCACTCGAAAATTGTGATAACATCGAGGATTATGTGAATAAAATAATGAGTACTGCACATAAGCTTACTGAAATTTGGCTTGAGTATATCCGAAGAATGGATAAAAACCCTTTTGCTGGCAGGTTTACCGATGAATATAAGCCGATGATAATGGGAATCGAAAGTTCGGGCGTAACAATCACAGGAGACACTATTAAAACGAAATTGTTGCAGGACATTAAATGTACAAACTAAAAATGACAGTGCTTTTTATAGTAATAGATATTTCAAAGACAAAAAGTTTAAAGGCAAAGGTCCTAGGTGTTTCGAGTGTAATTCCTAGGTACATAAAGCAAATGATTGTTATTATAAAAATAGCAAAGCTTCCATAAAAAGGATGTTGGTTTTTGTGTGGGTATTGCAATTCCTAACACTGTGAACTCTTGAGAACTTTTACATTGACTCTGGAGCAAAAGCTCATATGACAATGCGTGAAGACTTACTTTTTAATGTGAGAGAAAAAAATTTGGGCAGAAGCTGTCGCAACATCGGTGTATATAATTAATCGATCCCCATGTAAGTCACTGGAGCTGCAGAAAAAGACCCCTGAACATATGTGGACAGGGAAGAAACCTAATTTGGAACACATTAGGATCTTTGGTTGTAAAGCAATGGTTCATATACCCAAAAATAATCGACACAAAGGGGATCCAAAGTCTAGAGAGATGATTTTTGTTGGTTATTGTGATGAAACAAAAGGATATCGTTTCATAAAACCGAACACCAACAAGCTAATTAAGAGCCGTGATGTACAGTTCATTGAAAATGCCATTCAAATGAACGAATCAAAAATTGATCAACAAACGTATATAGCTCTAGAAAAGAAAAGTACCCAAACAGTGGGGGAAATTTTTGACGAGACATCTGGAAACGAGCTCACTCAAATTGTATCAGAAGGAGGTAAAATTGATGAATGTGAATCATTTGAGTTCGAAGAAGTACTTCAGAATGGAAATATATCAAATTTGAGAAGATCTAAAAGAAATAGAAAAGAGAAGACTATGGACGATTATTTCCTTTATATGACTCAAACTTGTACTGAACAAAATGACCCTACAGATGTTGAAGAGGCAATGAGAGGACATGACTGTGATCATTGGTTGAAGTCAATGCAAGAAGAATATAATTCTTTGATTGAAAATGATACATGGACGCTCACCGATTTACCTCCTGGAAAGGAAACAATCAATTGCAAATGGGTCTTCAAAACCAAAAGAGATGAAACAGGAGAGATTATAAGATACAAATCTCGTCTGGTGGTCAAAGGAAAGAAAGGAATTGATTATGAAAAAACATTAAGTCCAGTTGTTTGATATAATTCCCTAAGATATTTGATATCGTTAGCAGCTGAATTTAATCTGGATATATCGAGCAGATGGATGCAGTCACAACTTTTTTGCAAGGGGACTTAGAAGAGGAAGTTTACTTGCAACCTCCAGAAGAGTTTCATGAAGGAAACAAAGTATATCGTTTGAATAAAGCAATTTATGGTTTCAAACAAGTCGTCAATGGAACAAAAAAACTCTGTATTGATAGAAATTGGTTTGAAACAATCTAAAAATGATCCATGTATATACTACAATATGAAAGATGAACTCATGTTGTTTGTAGCAGTTTATGTGGATGATTTGCTGATTTTTTCCAATGATGTGAGAACAACGAAAAATATAAAAGAAGAATTGAAGAAAAAATTCAAGATTAAGTACCTTGGAGAAGCAAAATATTGTATTGGACTTCGTATTACAAGAGATGAGGAAAGAGGTACCATATGTCTTGGTCAGGAAAATTACAATAATTCAATTTTAGAAAAATTCAAAATGGCAGACACCAGCAGATCCAAACCAGAAATTGACGAGAGATATGTCACCTAAGAATGAACAAGATACCGTACCAAGAAGCAGTTGGTAGTATTTTATACGTTTCACAAGGAACTAGGCCGGACATCACTTATGCTGTAAACACAGTCAATTCAACAAAAATTCTGGAAAAGCACATTGGTCAGCAGTCAAAATAATTCTGCCATATCTTAAAGGTACTGCGAACGCAAAATTGGTATTCACAAGAGACAGGGAATAATAGGATATCGTGACTCTGATTGGGCGAGTGATATGGACAACAGGCGATCATGCAGTGGATATGTATTTCTCAATCAAGGAGGACCAATTTCTTGGAATTCTAAGAGACAACATACCGTTGCGTTATCGACCACCGAAGCAGAGTATATGGCATTGTCTGCAGCTACGCAAGATGCTATTTGGTTGAGTCAATTCAAAATAGAATTTTGGCCAAACATATCCAAGCCGCCAGTCCTGATATATTGTGACTATAAGAGTGCATAAATCTTGCCACAAGTGATGGTTATCGTGCAAGGACCAAGCACATTGATATTCGTCATGATTTCGTAAGGCAGAAATTGGAAGATGGTTTCATTCATATTCAACATGTTGGAACAGAAGAAATGATTGCTGATATCTTAACCAAAGCTATATTCAAAAGCAAGCATGAAGTTTGTACGGAAAATATCAACATTGATATGTAACTGTATTTTAGTGGGAGTGTTGGGAAATGAAGATACAGTACCCCCAGTGTGACATTCGATACTCTGGTATTAGTAACGGTCATACTTTTGTTTAATATGTCAGTAGATGTCATAGAGTTTTTATGTATTTAGTTTTCCAATATAAGTTGTTAAACTTGTCCCTATTTCATTGCGAAGGGCTCGGTGTTTAGTTTTAAGAGCCAGCAAAAGACAGAGACAATATTCAAATTAATTCTCCTGCACATCGAGTACTGTTATCTGATTGGTTGCTAATTAGGATCTCTCATTCACCAGCCGATCAGAAAACACTAGTAGAATCTAACAATATTCAAAATTAATTCTCCTGCACATCGAGTACTGTTATCTGATTGGTTGCTAATTAGGATCTCTCATTCACCAGCCGATCAGAAAACACTAGTAGAATCTAACAAACTTCCGTTCAAATTAATTCTCCTGCACATCGAGTACTGTTATCTGATTAGTTGCTAATTAGGATCTTTCATTCACCAGCCGATCAGAAAACACTAGTAGAATCTAACAAACTTTCGTTCAAATTAATTCTCCTGCACATCGAGTACTGTTATCTGATTGGTTGCTAATTAGGATCTTTCATTCACCAGCCGATCAGAAAACACTAGTAGAATCTAACAAACTGTCGTTCAAATTAATTCTCCTGCACATCGAGTACTGTTATCTGATTGGTTGCTAATTAGGATCTTCCATTCACCAGCCGATCAGAAAAAACTAGTAGAATCTAACAAACTTTCGTTCAAATTAATTCTCCTGCACATCGAGTACTGTTATCTGATTGGTTGCTAATTAGGATCTTTCATTCACCAGCCGATCAGAAAACACTAGTAGAATCTAACAAACTTTCGTTCAAATTAATTCTCCTGCACATCGAGTACTGTTATCTGATTGGTTGCTAATTAGGATCTTTCATTCACCAGCCGATCAGAAAACACTAGTAGAATCTAACAAACTTTCGTTCAAATTAATTCTCCTGCACATCGAGTACTGTTATCTGATTGGTTGCTAATTAGGATCTTCCATTCACCAGCCGATCAGAAAACACTAGTAGAATCTAACAAACGTTCGTTCAAATTAATTCTCCTGCACATCGAGTACTGTTATCTGATTGGTTGCTAATTAGGATCTTTCATTCACCAGCCGATCAGAAAACACTAGTAGAATCTAACAAACTTCCGTTCAAATTAATTCTCCTGCACATCGAGTACTGTTATCTGATTGGTTGCTAATTAGGATCTTTCATTCACCAGCCGATCAGAAAACACTAGTAGAATCTAACAAACTTTCGTTCGTAGACAGCTTTGTAAACCGTGCATGCGAGAATCTTGCTTGGCAACAATATTCAGTTCACGTGTTCTGAATGTCTGAATCACTTATTCAATTGCGAATGTTTCCCCTTTCAATACTGTTTGTGTAGTTTGTTTCTATGATAATTATGATAAGTGCCTCAAAGCAGAGCATGGAGTCAACTAGTTCTGACTTCATCAACAGTTTGGATATAACAAGGTTGGTTGTTTTTTTCACTTTGAAATTGAATATCTATCTCAGGTAGCCTGCAATGTGCACATTCACCACACAATCAGTTCAACATTCTTCATTATTCAAATTGCATTCGGCAATTGCCAAAGATTTCCTCTGATTAAGTCACCTGAAATTAGGTGAAATTAGGCGGGTGGCACTACCCAAAATTTTGTCGATTTTTGTTCAGATTTTTCACCACTGTAGTTTGTTATAAAATGGTATTATACATTCGTCATTTATGGGTGTGCAAGAAGTTAGATTACACCCTGTATACCTCCTTCTCTTTCGATATTTCCTTCTGGTATCAATTGGAGTTGTTCATATATTTCGCGTTGCATAATATGTCCGAAGTAGGCTGTTTTTTATAAATTATAATAAATGTTCTTGGCGAAAATTCTATAAAAAATTGTTCAATAGTGGTTTACGGAATATTCGTACGTACAATCACTTTTCGAATCCGTTCAGCGGTAAAACACTATCAAAAAACTTCTTTCCATGTCATAAAAAGCATTCCTTGCATAATTTGAAGGATACATTCATTTTTTTTTATTCATTTGATAAAAATGGGTGATAACAACATAATTGTTCAGTCTGAACAGTTTGGCCAATCTTGATAATAAACCAATTTCGGAGAAGAAAATTATATCAGAATCTTGTTTTGTTTTGCATTTATTTCTGTGGAATAATCAAGCTTGTGTGTTAGATTTGGGCTACAAAAAATTGTTTAATAATAATGATGTTCATTGAGTGTAGCGTTCCATCATCAAATGCAGTTTTTTATGTCAATTTAATTTCAGTTGTTGAGTTCAACACGAAATAACTTACTAAGGCAATGATTTTATCAGAATCCATTTTTTTTGGTGAATATCTAATAATTTATGCAAAAATACTGTCATTTAAAATAATTTGCGTTATGCAAAATATTGAATATGCCTTAGGAAACGATAATCCATATATATCGGCAGCAAGGCTTTTGGCAAAATTAATCATGCTCCTTTGATATGAAAGCTGGATCTGTTATGTGTAACCGGAAACATCCTCAAATGGTTTCATTCCTATATCAGAACGAGTTGTCGACAAGTTAAGAATAGTTCACTTGAGAAACGACGTTGTTCTCACAACCGCAGGTGTCCTTCAAGACTCATATCGAGGCCCCTTACTATTCAATATAAGTTAATGGTATCGCTACTCTACTGTGAAAAATTTTAGAATCATCTTGGTCTCGAAATTAATATTCTGTACGTAGCATCCTCAGCTTCTGTACATTGATATGGAACCCAGTTTACAGGATCTACATAGATAAATAAAAGGATATTCAGAACAAGTTCGATAGTGTCAAGAAAACTTATATGGAATAGAAAAAGTTGCAATTTGAAAATATGTGTTAAGGTTAAATTCATTTTACGATTTTGATATTGTGAAGACTTTGATTGGAGAATCGTAGATATGAGTTTTTTTTTGATAAATAGATTTTTGTTTTTGTTATTTTTATTTCCGTCCTATAAAAAATACACATTGAATGTTTCTGAGGTTATTTTATGTTTCTGGACTATGCTACATTTAATTCATGTAATACTTATTTTATTTACTAATTGAGTGATAACAAAAATATCTACTATATAATTGGTAATGTTCACTACACTTCAAACTCATCACTTTCCTGCACTCAGTAAATAATTAAAAAAACTTCAACCAATGCTTGCTTGCTCGTTTTTCATGGCTCTATCTTTACAGATAATTAGCCTCACCCCAGAACGTATTCTGTAGGCTTGGGGGGCAAACGGGACTGTCTCACTCGAAGTAATACCACGAATGCACAATACTTTCACAGCAAACAATTTTAACTCTGCCATGCACGTGGAACGGCTGTACAAAAACTAACATTAAATTGACTTCCTGACCGCGTGGTCCCCCGACACCATAGAGAAACTAAAAATAAAGAGAGTTGTCAAACCTGCAGTAAAAGTTGGCACCACGTTTAGACAGTGGCGACATATCTCGCAACTGGCCGAACTAAGTTGGTAAAACAGATTTATTCAGTTACCGATTGAGATAGGGCGGGTTTTTTAAATGTGTTTCTTTTATGTGGTTGATATGGAATATAATTTATAAGTGATCGATTTGCCATTCCTGTATTTCATATGAATGGTTGTATCATATGAAATACAGGAATGGCAAATCGATCACTTATGAAATATATACAGTACTCGATTCGTAGAATCTCTTAGTTCGTTCGTGGTTGAAATAAAGTTTCAAAATGAATCTTTGTTTCATAATATCAAGAACAAAATTAAAGTTCTTATAAAACAATAAAAATAAGTTGAACACTATAAAAAACACATTTTGTTGTATCTAGGACAAGGTACAACTACAGACAAAACAATAATAAAACTCTGAAAAACAACAAAATTAAAAATATTCTTCAGCCTTATAAATCAACCAAAAAAAAAAAATTACATTTACATCAAACGTTCAATAATTTTGTTCATTTATTAGCACAAAGGAAAACGAGTAGATATAACAAATACTCCAGTTTGATGATAATCTTCGTACTTCCTCAAATGGTGATAGGAAATGGAAACTGACAGATGGAAATAAGTATCAGTTTGCGAAAACATTTCTGCAACTGATGGATGGAAATAAGTATCAGTTTGTAAAAAGCAGCTTATATTTCACCTCGTAAAAAAATATTTCCAGGAATTTCAGCGTGAACTCGAAACATTCTAATTTCGATGTTGGGTTCCTAATTCAAGTCCATATAGTATAATTTCTATCATTAATTAATGACAATAACAGTAGAAGAATTATTCTGAAATTATTGCGTGGTTTGTCATAATAAAAAAACATTTGTAACAATGAACTACTATTTTCTGACAAATGTCGAAATTGGAAAATTATAATGTCATCACGTCTGTCGATTGCGGGCAGCGCCTCTATGCGCGACTGGCCGTACCAAAAACTTGGTGGTCAAGACGCTAATGTTTCAGTCTCTTTATTTTTAACTTGTCTATGCCCGACACCAGGAAGTCGAATCCTTCAACCAACGCTTCACAGTGTTCCATATTCCATATGCCATACAGTCCAGTGTTGTTCTGCGACGTTTATCAGGTGTACCACACTAAATGGTCAAATTGTAACAATGTAACATGGCGGGAATTTTAAAATGAAAGCAAATTAAAATGAGAGAATAGGTCATTTGGACATTGGTTTTTATTATATTGAGTGTTTCATCTGCTTATAAGAATCTTGTTTCTGTCCTATGTAAAATAGGAGGTATTGGTATTCAAATTGAGGAATACAACATGAAATAAATAGTTGAAAGTGAGAGGTCGAAAAATATAAATATTGTAATATTTTATTCACATGAAATTTTTAACTTTTTGTTATGTGAAATGATCAAGTTATTAAAAAAATTGCCAAGAACCATTATGAAACTGGACAATAAATGTATATTCAATATCTGGGATAAATCTCTCAAGGCGAACTATGTTATGTCTAGAAAGAACATCCACACGTTAACATTTTTTTGACTTCGCCAATACCTCTCAGTAGGCATACAAAGAAATGCCACAGAAGAACAAATACAATACTTCCAATATCCTTTAAAATCCTCTTTGGGAAGTGCATATTGCATGTTTGTGCTTGTAGGGATGTTTCTTTTATGTAGTTTTGGTAACGCATATATATTTTAGGATGTAGGGCATTGTTTATTTATAATTCATTTGCAAGTTTTTTTTGGGATCAATCCTTTTTCTTCCCATCGTTTAATCAAATTATTATTTTTTGTTTGGAACCTGTTTGTAGGATTTGTATTTGTCTCTTCATATGTATTTTTGTCTTGTAACAATGTTTCCAGTTTTTGCCAAAGCGGTCGTGGCTGCGTGCTCCTCCAGCGCTGCACTTCAGAGTCGCCGCCTCACATTTTCGCATGCCAGCAAAAAAATTCTGCAGCTTACAATTTTTATTTTAAAGAAAATATTTATTTCTTTTTGTGAGTGGCACCATTAGTTATTTGTTAAATAATTAATTTACTTTACGATTGGTAACTTTTTATATGTTGTACCCAACTAATGTAAAAAGTTACCACCATCCCCCAACTTCTAAGAGCTAAAATCTAATATTACTTTACTAGTATACGTAGAGCGTCAGGTGAGCACTGAACTTACCTATCAACTGTTCTCTCGTATTCTATAACTCTTTAACATTCAAATATGATATTTTCGATCCAATATAACGTACATCAAAAGATAAACTTATATTTCTATTCTACACAAGAATTTTAAGCAGGAACTCATTTATAAAAATGGACATTCCGTCAATTTACTAAAAAACGTAATATTTTCGTATTTGAAAAAATTTACAAAAACAAAAAAAATATTTTACGCTGCGTAAACCTTGTTTGAGGTCCCAATATATATATATATATATATATATTGGTTAGGTAAACTAATTTTTTTTCTAAATAAATGTTTACAAAGTTTATTTAACAAAAAATTTCAAGGATTTTGGAGCAACATTTGTTTATTTTTGAATTTTTGACAAAATTTTATTGTTAATTTAATTTTTTTAATGAAACCAATCAAACCTTTTTGAAGTACAGATTATAAGCTTCAGAAAGTACTATTGAAAAATCTTGATATCACATTTTGAACTAGAGTTTTTGTTTTTAAAGCATGGCCTAAAAATTCAAATTTGTAATTTTTTAAATTATTCAATATTTTGACCACTGTATTTTTTGAAATAAAGTTTTAAGATTTTTTCCATTTGCACACCTTCTCAAGTGTCATTTTGAGAGTAAACTGTACAAGTTTCAGATGTTCATCTTGAAAATTTAAGGAATGGCAAATCTTTAATTGATTTTATTGAAAATACTACTTTGACGTAACTTCATATATGTACTATTCCTATTCATATTTTTTTTGTTTGTAATCTTAATTTGTTGGAGTTTATGTCGGAGTAACATTATCAAAGTCATTTCTGATTGAATTATCTAGGAAAATATTAACCAATCAACATGTTTTTGATGAAGAAAAACAATTATTGTGTATTAATATCTTTCATGCTAGTTTGTGGTAGGCTGTTCAGTACACCACTGATCAACGCATAAAATATACACGAAATTTGGAACTAAAAAGAAACGTAGCCTTTTTTCATTGTTCCCGGTAGAAACACACTGATATATCGATACTTACATTATACATAATTGACAGTAACCCAAAACAGTGTGTATTATTGTCAAGTCATCTGTTATCATTTCAGTCAGTGAAAATGGATTATTCATTTGAAGAATATACAGATATGCATTTCGTTTATGGTGAAACTGGGGAAAATGCAAGAGCCACTGTTGAATTATCAACAAAGATATCAAAACAGACATCATCCACATTTCACTACTTTTATAGCTGCGCATCGACGATTGAAGGAAACGGGGTCCTTTAAATTCAGTAAACACCATTGTGGTGCGAATAGAACAAGAAGAGATAATGTTACGGAAGAACAAATTCTTGAACGATTAGCAGCAGACCCTTCTACCAGCACTCGGGCTATTTCGTATACGTTACAAGTGTCACAATCAACAGTCGGGTAGCACGTGAACAACTATTGTATCCATTTCGCCTACAGACGGTGATGGCCCTGGATGCTGGTGATTATGGCCCTCGTAGATTTTTTTGTGAATTGTTTTTGAGGATGTATGAAGGAGCCAATGACTTTCCCAGATATGTTCTATTCACGGATGAGGCATGTTTCACAAGATATGGATATTTCAATAGTAGGAACAGCCATTCATGGGATGAACAAAATCCGCATGGAATGTTTTTTCTTTTTCTGTGCCCATTCTGACTGGCTGTTACATTGTTACATTTCCTCGTGTAATTGGTGCAATTATTTTATTATTATTATTATGGGAGATAGTACCCCCTTCCCTGTAGACAAGCTTTGGTAGCTCAGAATCTGATCACAGTGCTGATGCGAAGTAGCGATTTCCAGGCATGTCCCAGATCCAGATGCATATTTATTTACTGATTCCCCTGCCTTCGATTTATCGACTCACGGATTTTTCATGATTTGGTTTAAAATTGGTATGATGAGTTTTTTTTATATCAACTGATGCAAACATATTAAAATATTTCAGAACAGCCCTCGTATAATGTAACAGGCGATCAATTTTACCGTGGAATAATCACAATTTGGAACAAAATCATAAACTTGTATAACTCGACCAGTACAGCTTGGCAGGCGGAGATTCTGGAAAGGACTGAAACAGGACATTCTTGTTAAAAAGGATGGAAACATTCTTCAACTCATCCGAATGCGGTACAATACAGTGTAGGCGAAAGGTATTCGCGTACCAAATACGTAGAATAAGTATTAATATGTATTAATTATTCATCTCATTATGTTTTTATAACGTGAGTGTAACTGAATGGTCATTGAACACAAATTTTGTTAAGAACAAAAGAAGTTATTAGGATATTCTTCTTCATACTACTTTAATTCATAATGAAGCTATTTTCTAGTAATCATTTAGATATACATTAAATAGCCTGATGATAAGGGTCATAAATCCTAATTCCACTAGGGTTACACTTTAATTAATATTTTACATTTACCTGGAATATAAAAATCTGAAAAATGAAGAAATTGGTTACCTATATATCAGAACCCAATGAAAACATAACTACAACTACCGATCTACAAGTTACCGATGATATTTTCAAGCTTGTCACAATAATGATACACTAGATTACTCCCTTCTCTTGAAAAAACTTACTTACTTCGGGGTCGATGCAACTGAAATATCATTTTTCAAACAATTAATGTGTAATCGACGTCAAATAGTATAACAAATAACTCATATTTCAAACTTCCAGACCATTGAAAAGGGTGTTCCCTCAGGTAGAATCTTAGGGCCCCTACTTTTTCCGATATATACTTCTGACTACGACACACACTTGAAATACTGCAATATCCATGTCAAAATTGTCAAATTTCAGTTCGGAGAAGTTTAGAAATTGCGCGATGGTGTCCCAGAGTATAACTTTTTTTGAAGAAAGAATTGCTCCATAATTCAAATGTTCATTTTCGTGGCAGGATCAATTGAAAACTTCAAGGATTGAATGGCAGATTCTATACATATTATTACAGAAACATTCTCTTGAGAAATCTTGTTTTTTCCAGAAATGTTCAGTGCAAACAAATCCATTTTGGTTTTATGGAACTTCCTACACAAATTGTTGATAACTGGAAAAATAGTCGAGAGTGGTGAAACTTTCACCCTTCATTTCATCCATTTAGGGGTTGAATTTCTAAGAACACTGATACATATTTCTTCTATTTATAACGAAGACTTCAAATACAAATTTTTATGATCCCCAACTTGAAAACTAGCGGAATTCCTATACAAACTACTAATCCCAATTTTACCCTCCTTTTACCCCTTTAGGGGTCGAATTTCCAAAAACACCGTAACACATATTTTTTATTTGTAACAAATACCCCCTAAATACCAGTTTTCATGATCCTAACTATAAAACTAACTACTCAGACTTTCAACCCCCATTTTACCCCTTTAGGGTAACACCCTGAACCACTTTTTTTTTTTGAAGAAGTCCCATACTAATTTCCATGACTCTAATTTCAAAACCAACTGTACTTTCACTTTCACCCCCTACTCACCCACCATTTCACCCCCTACTCACCCACCTTTTCACCCCTTTAGGGCTGGCATATCAAAAAAATATGCTTTCGACATTTCAGTTCTTAGGTCCAGCGGTTTGGTCTGGGCGTTGATCGTATATCAGTCAATCAGTGAGTCAGTTAGTCAGGACATATAATTATACAGGATGAGTCAGAATAAGACCGACAAACTCCGACTTCAGATTCCTCACCTCATTTCGAGGTGAAAAGTTGCTATCAAGGTATGTCCTAAAATGCACCCCCTTTGAAATACAGAGTGTCGAAAGATTTAATTTGTTTTCTCTAAAATTCCTGAACGAAAAAATTTTAAACTTGGTACACTAATCAAGGTTTATCAACGTGCCAATTTGAAGTTATAATTTTTTATTTTCGTAAACCAGTGACGTAGTTACGATGGTATGTGGTCATATGTTCCTTCATATTTTCTTAGGACAAGTGAATGGACAAATGAGCGTTTGACATCAGTTGGGCTCTTGGATACTGAACCTGAAAGTCATAACATTCCATGTGCCTAAAAGTGAAGGTTTCTGAGATAATAGAGAAAAACTGAAGATATGTCCTTAGTAGAGACATGTGCAATAATCACATAATGCTGATAACATATCGAAATATGTGTCAACCTCCTGAACATTTTTTACTGTTGGGAGAATCAGAAACATAGTACGGGTGAGTCAGAATGGAACCGATAACTCCATTTTTTCATTCATCATATTATTTGATCGAATAGATGTCGCGGATTCACTGATATGTTACCATACTTTCTTGCATATGATTGTTTTGACAGATCAACTGATAAACAAATTCATAATACTCCACTCCGATAAAAGTTAAGGTCTGAAATAATTTTTGCGAAAAACTGAAGATAAGAATTCTTAATTTGTTGAAGTTTATGTTGGAGTATCATTATCAAAGCCATTTCTGATTGAATTATCTAGGAAAATATTATCCAATCAACATGTTTTTGATGAAGAAAAACAATTATTGTGTATTAATAACTACTTAAATGATAGGAACGGTTTAGTGGGTACACTACATAGAAACAAACAAGGCATTAAAGCAAATGTTCAAATGGACCACCATTTTGTTCCATACACAATTGGCATCTCGGTATCATCGACTGTCGCTCGCTTTGGACAGAGCCGGATTAAGAGGGGGGCAAACGAGGCTGCAGCCCCGGGGCCTCCACAAGAGAGGGGCCTTCACAATATAAATTTTAAGATACAATTTCCTAACAAATTCCGAAGGATATGCAAAATTATATACAAAAAATCTGATAACGAAAGAGCAGTTCTCCCACTTTTTCCTCCCATTTTTCGTTTTAAACATTCAAAAACATGTTTCGTATTCTTGTCAAAATCCATGGTTAATATTAATCTTCGATCTGATGAAGCATGTGTATATGCGAGAAACAATCACCAAGTGAAACATCATACTATTATACAAAATATTATATCGTATCGAAATTAGCTGTAAAAAACAAGAACAATTGAATTTAAAAAAATTTTTTTTTTTTTTTTATTAAATGAAGGATTTTCTGTCGATGTATTCTTCGAATGACACAAGCGATCTAGATACACAATGAAATTCTATAATCATAAGCAAAAGAAAAAATATTTCAATTTTAATATGATTGATCAAATTATTTAAAGTCTATATCTGTTTTTCCTATTTATTGGCGTTGACAAGTGTCCGCTGAGTGGCGCGCTTGTAACAGAGAAATCCCCGAAATCTGAAAGTGTGAGTCTAAGAGAAGGATGACATTCCGCAACAAATGTAAATCCCTTTGAAAAAGGACTATCAAAAAGACCAATCTAAGATGTTCTACTATCAAATTCTTGAAAACCAAAATTTCAGAGCTACATTCTCAAACATTGAAATTACAGTGATTATTTTTTGACATTGCTAGAAACCAATGGAAACGTTCAATTCAAATAATTCATATACGTTTTGGCCAATCAATAGTGGGAATATTCTACCTAGAAAATTGTCGCGGGAATAATTTGAGGTATTTTGTTTTTATTGTCTGACAACCTATATTTTTAATTTGACGTCTGTCATCAATTCGCATGAAAAGTGTGAAATGAATCAAAACCGGTTTAGTACATTATATAATTTTGCAAGGAAATGTGTTTATGATCGTAACATCAAAAAATAATCTAAAAAGTACCACACGAGAGTTCGATATAGTAGAAAATAATTATCTAGATCTCTTTCTCAAACTTGTTGGCAATAGCCACTCGAGCCAATTGTCTCTCTTGTCTATTGCCTGGCAACAAGTTTTCGAAAATCTGTCGAATTATTTTCACTCTCTTGTGATATTACAACTGAGAATGTGATGATGTCAAATTGCACTGGAAAGCGCTCATTTTCCAAAATGAAAAAAATAGGCGAGTTACGATGAGACAAAGCCGCCTATCAAAGTTATCGCTTCTTAGCATTGAGAATGATTTTCTCCGGATGCTGGATTTGACCGAAATCATCAATGCGTCGAAAAAAGCTCGCAAGAATCCCTTTGTTTACGCTGTAATTTAATTTATTTCTTGTATTTTATTATACCTACATATGCTCGTGTCGAAATAATTTGATTTGTTCCGCAATAAATAAAAAAAAAACTTGTTTGAAAAATAATTAGGGGCCTCCACTCCTTTGTTGCCCCAGGGCCTCCACACCTTTTAATCCGGCCCTGGCTTTGGAATAGTCCTGGTGTATCCTGTATTGACGAACATGCTGCTATAATTCTTGCCGTTAAATCTTCCACAGATTTTACAGGTGTTTCATACACTAGAGATTTAAGGTATACCCACAAAAAAAGTCTAGTGAAGTTAAATCCGAAAAACGTGCAGGTAAATGTATGGGACCACGTCTGCCTATTCACCGATCATGGAATGATTTAATCAAGAAATTGACGACCGATTCGTTGGAAATGGGCCGGTGCTCAGTCATATTGATACCACATTCTTTGACGTACCAATAGAGGTACGTCTTCAAGATGCCCAGGAAAAACATGTTCAAGAAACACTCGGTCGTTCTGCCCATTCAAACGGGGAGGAAGAAGATATGGTCCAACGATACGATTTTCGATAATTCCTACCCAAATATTCACTGGAAACTTTTGTTGGTAGCCTTTTCGAAACATTCCATGTGGATTTTGTTCATCCCATAAATGAATGTTCCTACTATTGGAATATCCATCTCTTGTGACACATGCCTCAGCCGTGAATAGAACATATCTAGGAAAGTCATTTGCTCCTTCATACATCTTCAAAAATCATCCACAAAAAAATCTACGAGGGCCATAATCACCAGCATCTAGGGCCATCACCTTCTGTTGTTCACGTGCTACCCGACTTACTGTTGATTGTGACACTTGTAATCTGCTGCTAATCGTTCAAAAATTTGTTCTTCCGTAACATTATCTCTTCTTGTTCTATTCGCACCACAATGCTGTTTACTGAGTTTCCCCGTTTCCTTCAATCGTCTATGCACAGCTATAAAAGTAGTGAAATGTGGATGATGTCTGTTTGGATATCTATGTTGATATAATTCAGCAGCGGCTCTGGCATTTCCCCCTGTTTCACCATAAACGAAATGCATATCTGTATATTCTTCAAATGAATAATCCATTTTGAAACGATGTTCACTGACTGAAATGATGACAGATGACTTGACAATAATACAAACTGTTTCGTGTTACTAATTATGTCTAATGTAAGTATTGATATATCAGTGTATTTCTACCGGGAACATTGAAAAAAGGCTACGTTTCTTTGTAGTATGTTTTATGCGTTGATCAGTGGTGTACTAAACAGCATGAAAGGCTCGACCATAGAGAAACTAAAAATAAAGAGAGTTGTCAAACCTGCAGTAAAAGTTGGCACCACGTTTAGACAGTGGCGACATATCTCGCAACTGGCCGAACTAAGTGCAGTTGGTAAAACCGATTGAGATAAGGCGGGTTTTTCAAATGTGTTACTTTTATATGATTGATATGGTATATATTTTATAAGTGATCGATTTGCCATTCTTGTATTCCATATGAATGGTTGTATCATATAAAATACAGGAAAGGCAAATCGATCACTCATAAAATATATACAGTAATCGATTCGTAGAATCTGTTAGTTCGTTCATGGTTAAAATAAAGTTTCAAAGTAACTCTTTATTTCATGATATCAAGAACAAAATTAATAAAGAACAAAATTATAAAACAAGAATAATAAGTTGAACACTATAAAAACACATTTTATTGTATCTAGGACAATGTACAACTACAGACAAAACAATAATAAATCTCCGAAAAACAACAAAATTAAAAATATTCTTCAGTCGCTTATCATCAAATCAACCAAAATAAAAACAAATTACATTCACAACAAACCTTTAATGATTTTGTTAATTTATTAGCACAAAGGAGACCATGTACTTCGTACTTCCTCAAATGGTGACAGGAAATGAAAACTGATGGATGGAAATAAGTACCAGTTTGTGAAAAAATGTCTGCAACTGATGGATGGTAATAAGTATCAGTTTGTGAAAAGCAGCTTATATTTTACCTCGTGAAAGAATATTTCGAGGAATTTCAGCGTCAACTCGAATAACAAAACATTCCATTTTCGACGTTGGGTTCATAATTCAAGTCCATGGTATAATTTCTATAATTAATTTTTCGATGACAATTAACAGTAGAATTATTCTGAAATAATTACGTGGTTTGTCATTTTCTGACAAATGTCGAAATTGGAAAATTATCATGTCGTCAGTCGTCTGTTGATTGCGGGCAGCGCCTCCATGCGCGACTGGCCGTACCAAAAACTTGTTTCAAACAGTCTCTTTATTTTTAATTTGTCTATGGGCTCGACTTTGCAACTAGTTATCACGAATCGAAAGAAATCATTTAAGTAGATATTAATACATAATAATTTTTTTCTTCATTAAAAACATGTTGATTGGATAATATTTTCCTACATAATTCAATCAGAAATGGCTTTGATAATGATACTCCAACATAAACTTAAGAGTACTTATCTTCAGTTTTTCGGAAAAATTATTTCAGACCTTAACTCTTATCTAAGTGGAGTATTGTCGCGAATTGGGGTTTGTTCACGACTAACTAGGTAGATTCTGACCCTTTAATGATTAAAAACACTTTGTAAAAAAGTATAGAAAATATTTATTAAAAGGACTACAAGAATTAAATTATGAATGAAAAATGTATCAATGAATCCCTTCTAGTTCCTAGTTATGAATTTCAAATGTATACAGCAGATATTTCTTACTTACAGAAATAAATGTGGACTAACAAAAACCATAATCTTCAAATGGATAATAGGGCTTCTTATCCTTTCAACTCTCTAACTGCCCCCATTGCCCTTTTGGGCACGACAAAAGCCCAACGTCGACTCCCCTCCCCGATCAAACCATCAGTCGTCACTTTTAAAACCTCTTGTTTTTGTTTGGCACTATTCGTGTTTTGCAGAATAACAACATTGTGACCCACTTGAAAATCATGCTGATTGTTTCACTCTACGGGGTGTTCGATACATTTTTGACAGTATTATGAATTTGAGGTTGGGTTTGTTTGTCAGTTGATCTGCAAGAAAGTATGGTAACATATCAGTGAATCCGGACATCAATTCGAACAAATAATATGATGAATGAAAAAATGGAGTTATCGGTCTCATTCTGGCTCACCCGTACTATGTTTCCGATTCTCCCAACATTAAAAAATGTTCAGGAGGTTGACACATATTCCGATATGTTGTAAGAAATTAGCATTATGCGATTATTGCACATAGGAAATTATGTCTCATAGGACATATCTTCAGTTTTTCTCAATTATCTCAGAAACCTCCACTTTTAGGCACATGGAATATTATGACTTTTAGGTTGAGTATCGATGAGCTGAAATGATGTCAAATGCTCATTCGTCCATTATTTTGTCCCAAGAAAATATGAAGGAACATATGACCACATACCATCGTAACTATGCCACTGGTTTACGAAAATAAAAAATTATAACTTCAAATCAGCACGTTGATAAACCTCGATTAGTGTACCATGTTTCAAATTTTTTTCGTACTTTCGACACCTTGTATGGGATGCATTTTAGGATATAGCTTGATAGCAACTTTTCACCTCGAAATGAGGTGAGGAATCTGTAGTCGGAGTTTGTCGGTTTTATTCTGACTCACCCTGACTCACATATTACCCCAAACACGAGGTAGCTGGTGTGAACCGTCGAGATCTCGTGACTGCCTTCCGTATCCATCATCAGATTAACTCCTGGCCTCCAATACGTTGTAGTATCATCAGAACTACATATGTGTGCCAAATTTCAACAGAATCGGTTGACAGGTGTAAACTCAAAAAATCATCCCCTATTTTTCTACCCTTAGGGGTGTATTTTTTTCAATTCAAATGGGACCAACTTCGAAGCATACCCTATACAATAAAAAAAGAATCATTTAAATCGGATAACCCAGTACAAAGTTATGATTGGTAGAATCGGTTAAGAAGTGAGTGGGTGAACCAATAATGATCCCCCATTTTCCTACTCTTAGGAGAGGAGTTTTCCAATGCATATGGGAGCAACTTTACAATGAAAAAAATCATCAAAATCGGACTACTCTGTAAAAAGTTCTGCGTGGTCAAACATAAACAGATATGTGCGTCGCCTAGAGAACCTCTTTTTTTTTCGTCGGTTAAAAATTAAACAATGTTGACAACAACAAAACAACTACGCCTCTGAAAATTTTACGATACGAACTCTGCAAGCATAGATCGTCTAATGAGCTCCTGATAGTTAGTGAGACTTGCCGTAGCTCATTATTGTTATGATGATGTTGATTATCAAGTCACTTAAATTGGTATGATTTCTTGATATTTGATCATTGCATCAATGTGAAATGCATTGTACCAAGGATTTTGCACGAGAATCCTCGAATCGTGTCAAATTGCCTGTGGGTACCACTGAAAAGCATTTTTAAAGAGCTTTCCAATGATATATCACACATGAGGGGTGCCATTTAAACTTTTGTGGGGGTTGATGGGACAGAGGGGGTGAGAGTATCGAGGTTTGCTCATATGTTATTTTGATCCCCCGACTTTGCCTCGAAACGGGTTCTTGATATCTTATTTCTTTTCCGAGATATTTCCACTGCCAACTTTTACATGCGACACACTGTATAGTTGTTCAGAGACGTCTTGAATAAACGAATACTATGATATTTTCGTATACACGTGCTCCATATCCATACTATAAGCGTTTGGATGCTAATATTGCAGAATAATGCATGTTATTTTCATCACTGAAGTGCATGACACGATGAAGAATTGGTCAGTAAACAAAAAGCTTCATATACGTGTCGGGTGACCATTACAGAAAGTGCATGTTGCATTATTTGGCTTTTGCAATCTGCATACAAACTTCCCACCCCTCAAACCCTTCGTAAACTAAACTCCAGTAGGAACATTGATACTAACACAGGTGAGGAGGGTGAAATCTGATAGCTTAAGAAAAGTGGAAAGCAATTCATGACTCGTTCTCGTTGCATGGGTGTCACAAAGGTCAAAACGTTCATGGAAGACATCATTGGGAGCATTGTTCGGATGACGGATGAAGAACAGTTGAATAATGAGGGAAATTAAAATAAAATTATAGTTGAAAAAACTAAAAAACAACATATAGGATTTTATTCTTGGAAGTGGCGTTTGTGCGGGATTTGCACTGAATCATTTTAGAAAGAAAAGTTATACGCTACTGCTTTTTCTCGAAGTAAAAATTGTTTTTGAAATTCTCATTCCTTTCTGAGCAAATATGGTCTCCTGATTTTTTTTCGTTTGACGTACGGTTTTGGCATAAAAAAATAAAATTCATTCATTTGCACGTTGTTATGAAATTGGGTATTATCAAGGATTAAAAACGTATCTAGTAGGTAAGAAGCAGACTTTGTTTTCTAAACATAAATAGCAGGGCCGGATTAAAAGGTGTGGAGGCCCTGGGGCAACAAAGGAGTGGAGGCCCCTAATTATCTTTCAAACAAGTATTTATTTTATTTATTGCGGAACAAATCAAATTATTTCGACACGAGCATATGTAGGTATAATAAAATACAAGAAATAAATTAAATTACAGCGTAAACAAAGGGATTCTTGCGAGCTTTTTTCGACGCATTGATGATTTCGGTCAAATCCAGCATCCGGAGAAAATCATTCTCAATGCTAAGAAGCGATAACTTTGATAGGCGTCTTTGTCTCATCGTAATTCGCCTATTTTTTTCATTTTGGAAAATGAGCGCTTTCCAATGCAATTTGACATCATCACATTCTCAGTTGTAATATCACAAGAGAGTGAAAATAATTCGACAGATTTTCGAAAACTTGTTGCCAGGCAATAGACAAGAGAGACCAACTGGCTCGAGTGACTATTGCCAACAAGTTTGAGAAAGAAATCTAGATAATTATTTTCTACTATATCGAACTTTCGTGTGGTATTCTTTAGATTATTTTTAGATGTTACGATCATAAACACATTTCCTTGCAAAATTATATAATGTACTGAACCGTTTTTGATTCATTTCACACTTTTCATGCGAATTGATGACAGACGTCAAATTAAAAATATAGGTTGTCAGACAATAAAAACTAAACACCTGAAATTATTCCCGCGACAATTTTCTAGGTAGAATATTCCCACTATTGATTGGCCAAAACGTATATGAATTATTTGAATTGAACGTTTCCATTAGTTTCTAGCAATGTCAAAAATAATCACTGTAATTTCAATGTTTGAGAATGTAGCTCTGAAATTTTGGTTTTCAAGAATTTGATAGTAGAACATCTCAGATTGGTCTTTTTGATAGTCCTTTTTCAGAAGGATTTACATTTGTTGCGGAATGTCATCCTTCTCTTAGACTCACACTTTCAGATTTCGGGGATTTCTCTGTTACAAGCGCGCCACTCAGCGGACACGTGTCAACGCCAATAAATAGGAAAAACAGGTATAGACGGGCAAAGTGTTTGTAGAATCGGCAGAAAAATAGTCAACAGAATTTGAACTTTTGTTCTATTATGGAATGCGCACAGGGCTCTTATAAATAATTTGATGCAATCATATTCATAAATTGAAATATTATTTTTTTTTGCTTATGATTATTGAATTTTATTGTGTATCTAGATCGCGTGTGTCATTCGAAGAATACATCGACAGAAAATCCTTCATTTAATTAAAAAAAATGTATATTTTTTTTAATTCAATTGTTCTTGTTTTTACAGCTAATTTTGATACGATATAATATTTTGTATAATAGTATGATGTTTTACTTGGTGATTGTTTCTCGCATATACACATGATTCATCAGATCGAAGATTAATATTAACCATGGATTTTGTCAAGAATATGAAACATGTTTTTGAATGTTTAAAACGAAAAATGAGAGGAAAAAGTGGGAGAACTGCTCTTTCGTTGTCAGATTTTTATATATAATTTTGCATATCCTTCGGTATTTGTTGGGAAATTTTACCTAAAAATTTATATTGTGGAGGCCCCTCTCTTGTGGAGGCCCCGGGGCTGCAGCCCCGTTTGCCCCCCTCTTAATCCGGCTCTGATAAATTGTTTTGACAGTTGTCTACCTAGTCTAGTTGTCACGTATTTAATAGTGAGTTCATACAGCAAGTAAAATAAAATAAGGAATAAAATAAAGTAATTTAAAAAGTTAAAACTACACAACATCCATACCACGTTTATACAGAAATAAAATAAAATAAGAAGTAATATAAAATAAGAAGTAAAATAAAAGATGGTTAACTTTTGTCTTTTATTTTATTTTACTTGACAAGTTGTTAGGCACATGTACATATTGAATAATTTAGACAAATTGACGAGATAGGATGATACATGACATGATATAAAAGCAGTCCTCATCATATTTTTGTTTTCATAACCGGAAAACGGTGTGTTCACTGGCATTTTTTCAAATTTCTTTTTGTCTTTGGATGACCAGATTTTATAATATTGGTAGTGTTGTCAACAATGGCTTTATTTTACTCAAAAAAAATAAGGGGGGACCAAATTTTCAAGTATTCATCATTGAAGTTTGAGGAAACAACATAAAATCCCAAATTTCTATTGATAGCTTTCTTACTTCTTACATTAATTTAAAGTGAGTTTATACAGAAAGTAAAATAAAATAAGAAATAAAATAAAGTAAAATAAGAAGTAATAATTTTCAGAGTGTTTATAGAGAATGTAAGAAGTAAGAAAGCTGTCAATCGAAATTTGGGATTTTATGTTGTTACCTCAAACTTCAATGATGAATACTCGAAAATTTGGTCCCCGTTATTGTTTATTTAGTAAAATATAAGCCATTGTTGAGAACACTACCAATATTAAAAATCTAGTCATTAAAAAAAAAGAAATTTAAAAAAATGCCAGTGAACACACCGTTTTCCGGTTATGGAAACAAAAATATGATGACGACTGCATTTATATCATGTCATGTATCATCCTATCTCGTCAATTTGTCTAAATTATTCAATATGTACGTACCTATGCCTAACAACTTGTCAAGTAAAATAAAATAAAAGATAAAAGTTAACCATCTTTTATTTTACTTCCTATTTTATATTACTTCTTATTTTATTTTATTTCTGTATAAACCTGTTATGGATGTTGTGTAGTTTAAACTTTTTAAATTACTTTATTTTATTTCTTATTTTATTTTACTTGCTGTATAAACTCACTATTACTCAGCTCTATAAACACTCTGAAAATTATTACTTCTTATTTTACTTTATTTTATTTCTTATTTTATTTTACTTGCTGTATAAACTCACTTTATGTCGTCAAAATTATCGATATTATTAAAAAAACAAGGTCCATTTTACGAATTCTGAGTTTACAGCTATGCATGGGCTTGCTGATGGTAACGCACCTGAAGCCAGGCGGTTGTACAAATATCGCTTTCCAAATAGAAATATTCCGGATGCACGAACATTTCCAAACATTCATAGAAGGTTGTGCGAAAAGGGATGTTTTGAACCAGACAATCATCTGAAAGGAGTACAACGTAGTGTAAGAACACCAGAAATTGAGGTTCTGGACATCGTGCTATTTTTTCTAGAAATTAGTGATCTCGCCTATTGGAGGGTTGGTATTTCAGTGTTTAGATTTAAAGTTGCTTGAATTGCAGGATGGTGCTGATCACAAGGTAGTAGAGTTTTATCTGTATAATTAACCAATCAACTTTTGTCTTGAGAGAAAATCAGATAAAAAATTAAACTATTACAATTTTTATGTCACTGAGTAGATACAAATCATTTTTTTTTTTTTTTTTTTTTTATGTTCTGGTTCCCACGAAAAGGGATATCCTGTAATGTTCAGAGAACATCGTGGGAACCTAGGGAAAGAAGGTAGGAGTTGGTGTTCTTCTTAAATTTAAGCAGAAATTTAAATCATGAAATGTTGTGACTTATTATTTGTGTGGGAGTGATGTTACTTGCATCCACTAGTACTCCATTTGACCATTTGGGTAGGTTATAATCACCAAATAAGTATATAACTTTTGGAATCGATGATTTCCTTTTCTCTAGCTGGTTACGTAGTTGTTTCAGGAAGTTGCACTGAGCAATGGTCATGTCAGCACTGATCCTGATATCTTCAATTCAATTCAATTGGGAAGATCCCGGATTAAGTAGGTACACGAAAAATTGGGAACAATTTGAATATCTCACATATTCTTGTTAGGAAAATTCTCCATGCCTTTTTATTATATTCCTACCATATCCAACGGGTTCAGGCGCTACTCCCTCGGATGAACTTTCGCCAATGGTTTCTCCAAAAAGGAATAAAATCCATTTTTGATCTGATATTTTTTTTTTAATTTAATTTATTCAGATATCAATATCGGTGGTTTTATTTCTAAATCTGTTCTTCATTTCTATTCGAAATATTCTAAATTTGTATTATTTAAAATTGAAGAAATGTGGCTTGTTATCTGAGAGATAATTTTGGACCAAGACTCCAGTTAAGATTACGCTGAATAAAATACAAAATACCGACTTTAATTACGCAAAATGATAATAAGGCAGCTGGTGGTACTTCAAACCATCATTCTTGACTAACTTTATTCCACTAAAGTTGGTGGAAATATACAGTGCTTCTCAAAAGTCCTCTCCCCCCTCTTATTTTTGGAACGATTATACATAAACAAGCGAAATTCGGAAACTGAATAAAAAAGGTTGTGAACTTCCCTACTAGTGATGATAGATGACGAAATCGTCAAAGATGACGTCACAAGGCCATTGTGACCAATAATTTCAAATGGAACCATACGGCAAGCGATACCTCTTTTAAAAGGCATCGAAAAAAACCTATTCAATGATACTAATTTTGTTTGTGTTTATGGCAGTTTTAATGGATCATTAGTAAACATTAAAATTTAAATTCCATTCAGTATGATATTCATTACAGATTTAAGAATCTGTATCTACTTAAATACATTGCTCGAAGTGACCTCCATTTACTTCCTGACAGTGAAATATCCTATTTTTAAACTTTTTTCGTACTTTTGCAAATGTGTCTGCGGAAACAGCCTCACATTCTGCAACAATACGTTGTTTTAAAACGTCAATATTGTCAGGTTCAGTGGCGTAAACCTTCGACTTAAGGTACCCCCACAGAAAAAAATCCAAAGGTGTGAGGTCCGGTGATCGAGCTGGACATTCCGTTGAACCTCGTCGTCCAATCCATCTACCACGATATTCCTCATCCAAATACCGTCTTACTGCACCGTAATAGCGTGGAGGAGCACCATCCTGTTGGAATGTTATATCCAAATTACCGAATTCATCTGGACTATCTTCCAAAATTTCAAGGATTAACGTTCTATTGCGTTTTGCAGCAGCTCCAGATAAACCTCACCAGTTAAATAAATATTTGAAAAAAGAGGCCCAACGATGTGGTTTCCCAGGATACCTGCCCAAACATTCACCTTCTGGGGAAATTGGGTATGTGTTGCACGAAACAGATGAGGATTTGCGTCACTCCAATACCTCACATTCTGTGTATTTACATTTCCATTTAGATAGAAAGTACTTTCGTCACTAAAACAAATTGTTTTGACATAATCTGGCTGTTGGGTAATTTTAGTTTCCATATTTTCACAAAATTCTAGTCTTCGGTCTGGGTCGTCGTCTGAGACCATTTTTAATTTGTATGGATGAAATTTGTTTTTTTTTCAACACCCTGTGTACTGTACTTCGACTGACTTCACAGGTAGATGCAACGTGAGTTGTTGAAGAAGTAGGATTAACTATTACTTCTGCCAGTATATCAATTTTTTTCTCATCAGAAATTTGTGGTCTGCCAGATCGTTGCGCATCATTAATACTACCCGTTGTCTCAAACTTATGAAGAAGCTCCCTTGAAGTTGAAAGAGCTAAAAGAATATATTTTGTATTGTGTAATAACTATTATAAATATTTTTTTAGTAATGAAATGTTAATCGTTTTTAAGTATATCTAATTTTTTAAGAAATAAATTTAATTTATTTATTACCAATAAATCCTTATATTTATAGGTTTTTATTAGTAATATTAAATATTTTTAGAGATGAGCTTAAAAATTTATTATTATTAATTTATAATAAATATAAAATTGTAGGATTAGAATTTTTTATCAATAATAAAATGTTAAAATGGATTTATATAATAATATTATTTTTATAAATTATTAATTTTTTATTAAAATATTAATTCGGGGCGATCGGGAAACCTCTCATTAAAAATGCGTTCTGCTGCATGAATATTTTGTCCAGTTTCACCAAGAATTAGGATCGCTGCTACTTTATCACCTAAAGCACGTACCATTTCGCTTCTTGAAGCACTTAAACGTTCGGCTCACAACAGTTTAACAAATTATTAAAATGTACAAAAATATTAAAAGTACCAAAAGCTACTAAAACAGTTAAACGTTCGATCAACAATACACAAATTATTAAATGTAAAAAAATTCGGACAATTACAAAAACGTCGAATTAGGGAGACTAACAAAAAAATCAGCTCATTTGACAACTATCCAGAGGCGGAGCTTGAATTTGGAATTTTAGTATTAACTGATTTAATTCATCACAGCTTTGCGTTTTTTAAAAGCGAGTTGCCAAAACTCCCATAATTACAAACAAAATTAGTATCATCGAATAGGTTTTTTCGATAGCTTTTGCTTGCCGTAGGGTTCCATTTAAAATTATTGGTCACAATGGCCTTGTGACGTCATCTTTGACGATTTCGTCATCTATCATCGCTAGTAGGGAAGTTTACAACCTTTAATATTCAGTTTCCAAATTTCACTTGTTTATGTATAATCGTTCCAAAAATAAGAGGGGGGGAGGGGAATTTTGAGAAGCACTGTATTTTGTTACAAGGAACTCGAAGCAGTATTTAGTATTGATAAAATTCACATGCATAACATTGTTAGGTTAAATAAAACAAAATTAATCTACTTTAGTTACACAAAATAATAAAAAATACGTCGATAATAGCTCAATTTCTCAGTTTTTTTTTAAATTCAGTTTACTAAAGTTGATACAAATATATTTTCTTACAAGGAACTCGAAGTGGTACTTAGTATCAATGAAATTTGCACGCGTAATATTAGGTTAAATAAAATCAATTAACTTTAGTTATACAAAATAACAAAAAATAAGTCGATAGTAGCTCAATCTCTCAGTTTTTTACAAATTAATTTCACTAAAGTTGGTAGAAAATAATGAAATAGGTATTTGAAAAAATAATAATATAAATTGGTTAAGCAGTAAACCAAATAATATGTAATAGTATAATAATAGTTCTCTATTATTTCGAGGAGACATAATTTCTTAGTTACCCACTTTAGTTAAATAAAACTTTTACAGAACAGTTAATAATGGTTTTTTCCAAAACGGTCAGAGTATACAGATAATCAGTTAGTTCATTGTAGTTAAACGTATAGAAGGCCATGGAATTCATGTCAAACCTAGTAATTCTAACTTTTGACGTTACCTGAGTACAAATTATCTAAATAAATTCGTTGTGTTGTAGAGTTTATAAGAATGGAGCGATTTGCGAAATACGTTTTATGCAAGTTTTGTAATGGAGTTAGTGAAATTAAAATGTATCATCGGAACCTAAATTTTTTTACGTATTTATTAGAAGAATGCGGGCCAGAGATGTATACACCGAATTTGTTTGGGATTATCAAACATCATTTGCTTCTGGTGTGTAAAAAATATGGGGCTCTTCGTGGATTACAGCAGAATAAGATTGTTTCAAAGTACTACATATATTTTATGAAACATAGACAATTTATACATTTTAGTGAATCTCGCTTTTATATTCTCTATTAAAGAAAGAAGACGTAGCTAAGAATTTCAACAACATTAGATGTTTAGTTAAAAAGGTTGTTTGTGTTAAAATATAAAACTAACGTAGTAACAACATGGTTTTTGTAAATTTTGAATTTTCAAGTACATATTATATGGTAAACTGTCAATAAATGATTTTTACTTATTAATTTATAGAATAAATTCGTCATAATCTGAAGTTAAATGTAAATGTCATTTTACCTATAAACGTCAAAAAAATTTGACGTTATTCACAAATAAATAACGGTGTGTGTAATGGGAGTTTTGGGGGAGATTTTTTTCTGATTTTCCCCGTTCCCTAGTAAAATAAAATATATAATATCAGATAAACTACTATGTAAAATTAATTGATTTCATACAATTTTCTTACTAGGTTTCAGGGAAATTTTAATATTGACTAAAAATGAAAGTGGATACGTTCGTATTGCGGGAGATATTTTCTTATTTTCCCCGTGCCCTAGTAAAATGAAATATATAATATCAGATACATTTTTATATAAAATTTATTGTTTTCATACAATTTTCTTACTGGGTTTCAGGGAAATGTCAATATTGATTGAAAATGAAAGTGGATGTTCGTATTGCGGGATTTTATTTTTTATTTTTCCCGTGCCCTAGTAAAATAAAATTTATAATATCAGATACATTATTATATAAAATAATTGATTTCATATAATTTTCTTACTAGGTTTCAGGGAAATGTCAATATTGACTACAAACAAAGGTGATATACAGCAAAAAATATATAACTATACCTATACATATATACTTAAATATTTTTCATATTCTTTTAGGTTTAATTCTAAGAAAAATTTATATTAGCGGTAATAATTTGTTTCTCAAATAATTAAAGAAATCGGGATATTTTATTCTTTATTCTAAATAGAATGTTGTTGGCGTATGTTGCCGGTTAAAAAAATATTTTGTAAAGTTAGCCATGGATTTGACATTCACTACTCCTGTCAAATCAATATTTCATTTGTGGCATTATAAGTTCCTCATAACATTGTATACAATCATAAGTTAGTAAAAAAGTGATAATAAAATGAACTTTCAATCGTATGAATTGTGTTCCTTTTGCAAAGAATCACAGCACATTAAAATGTACCATAAAAATGTAAAATATCTTACATACCTAGTGGAAGAATCTGGATTGAATTCTGAGCAAGAAAACTTATTTAAAGAGATTGGCAACATTCTGCGTGATATTGTGCCTTCTTTTGGACACAAATCTAATACTCAAAGAAATAAACTGGTGTCTCAGTATTATTTTTATTTTATGAAACACAGCAAATTGTTAAAAAAAGCACCGGTTTTGTGTTTTATTCACCACTTAGGAAAGAGGAGGTAGAAGTGGAATTTTTGAAGAATTTTAAATTAATTAATGATATAGAATGTACACCTCAATAAATTATTGTATTATTTCCAACTTATGAAGTAGGTAAATAAAAAATATTGTCAATATTAAATCAATATTATTTTTGTCTAATTATATGATAGCTGTCATGTGCCGGGAAATTTCCACATATTAATTTTACGTCTACATGCTAATTTGGACGAAAAATTTTCAGAAAATTTGCTGGTTACCATAGTAACAATGTCGAAATAAAGCATCTGAATGGTTGAAAATGACTGGTATAAAATTTTCAACTTAATTCCTTTGGTTTTTATGTATCTCAATTTTTGTTCACATTTACTGTATTACTTACACCTATAAATGGGCTTAGGCCTGCTCTATGTAATTTATCATGAATAAATAAATAAATAAATATCGTGATAATGAAGGATTTAATAAATCTATCTATCTATATTTGCCCCTAAAAATTATAACTATACCTGCTCCCCCCGTAACACACGTCGGGTGACCATTACACCAAGTGCAATTTCACTTGCATTACGCAAACTGCATACGTATCAACTTCCGATTGGTCAGCCTCGGTGATTGCGAACGCCAATGAGAGTATCCGCGAGAATGCAAGTACTGCAATTCGTATGACACATCAAGTGCATGTGCAATGTGCATGTGCGAAAGGGACTGCGTGTATTGTATTCGCGATGCGTTTTTGGCGAGGGATCGAAGCGGACAATTCACTGGTTAGCCGGCCAGAGCTGATTTGCATTGGTGGAAAATGATTTGGGATTGTTTGTTGAGTTTGTCGTGAATGCGATTCACATAGGATATTTAGCTGATCTAGTTGTATCGATTCAAACCAGACTGGGAATGTATAAAGTACTATTAAAATAACTGAATGCTATTAAAAAAAATTAATAATATGTATATATTATTATGTTTTATGAATGTCCGACTGTATGTACCGGGTTATTGATTATAAATTGGCCATCTCTTATTATCGTTATTATTGCCTATAGAAAAAAAAGTTAAATGTTAAAATTTTGTGGTTATGACTGAATTTTAATAAAATGCTATCAAAAATACAGTAGCGAGCAGATTTGAGAGTTTTTTAATGGGATACCCTATGTATTATTGAATTTTTGGAATGATCTTTTTTTCCTGATTTCAAAAATATTCCATGTGTTACTCCTATCTTATACCGTTTTTGTTATATTAAACGTCGAATAACTTAGACTAGTTGTTACTGTAAATACCTATCCTATGAAAGTTAACATTTTTAAAGTAAGCTATGAAAATGGCAACTATATTATGTAGATCGATGATGGTTTGTTTACGTTGTGTCTCACTTCAGCCAGAGTTCTTTGGACTTTTGGCTGGTTGACTACTCCGTACTGATGAGGGCCAAGAAGCCTGAAACCGGTATGCGGATTGTTAGGTGAACACGACATAAATTAAACATAATCGAGCTTATCAGAAAGAAACATTTGCATTCAATGTCCATTGATATTATATGGAAGTATGCATGGATTTTCAGGTGAATATCATTCAAAGTTCTGCGTGGTATTTGCCAGGAAAGTAGTTGTTTTTCACCTGAGATCTACCATTTTCTGGTTCAATTTTATATTGAATCCTTTATGTGAAGAAAACCGTTTAATTCGATTTTTTCTATTCATTCCACTTCACATGGCACTTATCTTTCACTATATTATGTTTGTTTAGTGACATTTCCTTAACCCTTTGCGGACTAGTGGTTCTTCATTGGAACCGCTAAACATACCCTGTCGTTAGAGCGGCCTAGTAAGCACTGGCTGGACCACATAGTAATAATATTGTTTATTAAAGTATAAGTGGATAAAAAGGGCTTTAAAACACGCGCGATTTTTCGAGCAGGAGTGCTCGAAATAGAGCAAGTGTTTTTAAGACCAGTTATCCACGAATACTTTACGCTATTTTTTTTTTATTGGTGCACTTTGAAATCATATATACTGGTATTATTACTACAAAAAATAGAAATAAGAACTAATAATGCAAAATGGTTGAATTCGTGATGTGACATCAGTATACCTTTCGTTGTCATGGAAATGAGAAAAACAGATATTCATTTGCAATTTGTTATCAAAGATCAATATTTGTTGTCACCAGTGCTCGAAAATGAATTATTCTAATATCGATTTTTTGAATAGTGAGGCAGAATCGCGGTTAATACCGCGAAAATCCAGTGATATATATATAAAAAAGAATATGAAAAGTTCATCAAATGGATGGAGGAGCAAGAGGTATCACATATAAATGAACGAGTTGTTAGTAATATTTTATTTGACGTTATAAGGTACTCCTGTCAGATCAATAATAAAAAATTTGTCATTTAGACTTCACGTTTCTCGATTTGTTGATGTTGCCATGGTAACTTAAAAAAACGCGCGTTTTTTTAAGTTCGATTTAAACACGCTGAGGCGTGCTTTAAATGGGTAAAAAGGGGCACCAATAAAAAAAAATATTTATTCCATCATTTAAATGCACACAGGTTACATAACTGATTAGAAACGTCAAAATTACAGTTACATTGGGAAAGGATAAGTTAACAATTACAGATTTACTTATACATGTATATATATAGTAACCCAAAAATAAATAAAAAAACCTTATATTCAATAATTCATCAATAACTTGAATCAACATTTTACAAAAAATTTGTAATCTATTTTTTTACACCCCACATACATCTTTCATTTATAAACTTCATCTTGACTTTTCATATTACTGTCTGATGATTATACCATTTCCTGAATGTTCATCTTATACTCATATACTGTAAGTAATATTTTATTTTCATTATTTCCATCATCAGTTATACCATATTTGTCAGAGTGATTGAAGAAGAAATAAACGTATTTCGAAAGCTTTCACAAAAGTAAAAAAAAATGTTCAACAAAAAATTAAACCGACGAAAAAATCAACTGAAAAGCAAAAAATAAAATAAACCTTCTTAGTCTAAATGATAATTGAGCTCCTAAACTAATGTGAGTAACTGATTTTGAGTCGGCGACAAACAAACAATTATCGAAGATCATTATCTATGAAAGAAGTCATCAAAAGGCAGCCGTGCATCTCGCTGCCATCATTCATCATTTTACGCTTCACCTAATTCAATTGCTAGTTTGTTTGGCGCCGACTCAAAATCAGTTACTTACATTAGTTTAGGAGCTCAATTATCATTTAGACTAAGAAGGTTTATTTTATTTTTTGCTTTTCAGTTGATTTTTTCGTCGGTTTAATTTTTTGTTAAAAAGTTTTTATTTTTTACTTTTCAGTTCCGTATTTCGTCGGTTTAAATTTTTGTTAAAAAGTTTTTATTTTTCAATTTTTTGTGGCTAAAATCTACCAATTACTACCTACTTGTTTTTTGATTACTTCCAAAATACTTACTTACCCACCTTACTTCAACTATTACCAGTAAAATAATATGATCATCTACTTTTACTATTTGTTGTAATATAAATTATTTTCGTTGTTCTGGTTAGTTTATTTCATTACTTTGTATATCATTCCATCCTCTCATAAAATATACTGATTTTGACGGAACAAGAATAATGTCAGTAGCGATCTGTCATTGTCAACTACGTATGTGTGTGCTAATGTTCACTAGTGAAAAATCAATTATCCCCTATTTTTCTACCCGTAAGGGTGGCTAATTCCTTTCGAAATCCAAATATAAGGTATACCCAATCTATTAAAAAAAGAATCATCCAAATCGAAGAACCCAGTACAAAGTTATGCCTGATAGAATCGGTTAACGGACCAGAATTCAGAGGGTGAGTGATCCATATCCTTCATTTCGCTACCCTTAGGGGTGGATTTCATCTTTTAAATTCAAATGGGACCAAAGTCGAAGTACGCCCTATTCACTGAAAAAAGAATTATCGGAATCGGACGCCTTAGTAAAAAGTTATGCGTGATCATACATAAAAAAATATGATGGAAAAACATAAAATATACGGGTCGAATAGAGAACCTTCTCCTTTTTGGTTTCGTCGGTTAAAAAGGAGGAAGTTCTCTAGTCGACGCGTATATTTTTTTTATGTTTGATCACGCATAACTTTTTACAGAGCAGTTCGATTCCGATGATTGTTTCTTCATTGGATAGGGTGTACTTCGAAGTTAGTCCCATTTGAATTTGGACAAAAAAAATCCATCCCTAAGGGTAGCAAAATGGAGGATGTTGATCGTTCACAATCTTAATTTTGGTCCGTTAACCGATTCTATCAGACATAACTTTGTACTGGGTGTTCTGATTAGGATAATTTATTTTATTAGAGAGGGTATACCTCATAGTTGATCATATTTCAATTTGGGATGGAATGATCCACCCCTATGGGTAGAAAAATAGGGAATGATTGATTTTTCACATGTGAACAATGGCACACATATGTAGTTGACATTGACAGATCCTCCTACATCCATCACAATAATTAGATTCTATGAAAGGATGGAATTATATACAAAGTGATGAAATCAACTAACCAGAACTTTAAAAAATAATGTATTTTATATAACAATGAATAGTTAAAGTAGATAATGTGTACAAATAGGTAACACTTTGAGAAATAAAAAACCACATGTTCAACTCACTTATTCCTGGTGATATTACCAGTTTTGTGGATGATACGGTTGTTTTTTTAAGGATTCAGTCTCGATCCTTAAAATCTGAAAAAATAGTTTACTTGCTAGTTACCAGTTATTAACCAAACTGATCTTTTTTTATCGGCAATGAATAATAATGCGTCTGTTAGATCTCTGTACGAACTACAACTTGTTTACTCTCGTTTCGGACGTTCATCGTCTTAATGGACTTAATTGCTTGTATCATCGTTTTCAGATATTCGTATACAAGCAATCGAAACGTCGTAAAAAACCCTCAAATTCATTCAAACGATTAAAACGAAAGTGATCAAGTTAGGGTATCCTCAGCAAATATCTCCAAAATCTGAGTAACTAAATCTATAGAAACATGCTTTTTTGTGCAGGTTGATTAGGGTTATCAAATGTTACAGTTGCTGTCATCAATAAGATATGTCCAAAACATATTTGTGGATAGCTGTAAGTACGTGAATGCGTACGGAAATTTACGGAAACAAATTTAATTATGATGACATTATCCAACCTGTATCGTATGTACAATTTCAGGTTCTTTCACAATATCTATCAGATGTGGTTCAATGTCCAGTGTGGATTTAGCCGGGAAAGTAGTTGTTTTCTGTTAGAATAGAAAACCAAATAACTATCTGAATGAAAATGCAAATTTACAATTTCAGATTTGTTCTTCTGAGTTAGGGTCTTTTCAGAATATCTATCAGATGTAGTTCAATGTCCAGCGTGGCTTTAGCCGGGGAAGCAGTTGTTTTCTGTTAGACATTCACAAAAAATTACTTAATTTATCGAGAATTTTTCAATTCTCAGAAAAATATTTCTATTCAATATTCAATTGAGAATGTTTTCCTTTACAACATGAATACCCCACAAGAGGTTATCTTGACGATGGAAGATAGTGGCTAAAGTTTATCTTTCAGTCGCAGATGATTCCGCATCTGATTTTATGAACATCCTGTTCATATTTTAAACAAATACAAGAAAATACTTTCGTAGATTTTTCATTAAAAAAAAATCTTCCTATACAATATTTAATTAAGAATGTTTCCCTTTTCTACAATTTCAGTTTCTTTTGCCTAGAGGATTGGAGGAAATAATTAAAACCAACATTTTTGACGAAGTTTCAATGTCCTGAATCTCAGCGTTTTAGGACATATGTTCTCAAGTAACGTAGGGAATCAGTCTTAGAGTATATTCGTACTCTCAAATTGGTGATTCTGATTTTGTATTTAGCTTTATTCAGTTTTTATATATACTTTTTAGTATGAGACTGAACTGGGACTGAATTCAAGGTAATACCGTTGATATGTATTTTCAATGACTTTAATATTCATTTTTCGGCAAAATGGAGAAGCATGCGCTACCAGCGCCGATCTCATTGCTGTTTTGAAATAGATTTACTCATTGATTTCGTTTGAAAATGTAATTCAACACCATGAGAATATTTGACTTTTATGGACTGGACTATAACTCATTAACTAAAAACAAATCGAGATATGAATAAAGCAATAAATAGCGAAACCATCAATTTTAGTAACGAAATTTTACGGTCACATCGTAATTTATCAGGCAGGTGGGCCAGCAGATTGAAAACTACAAGAAAAACCGTTAATTTTTTAATAGCTCTAGATTCGGCCCCTATTCTTATCTAGCCGGTACCTCTAAAGCACCCCAGTGTCATAGGTTAGTAACCGACATACCTTCGCGTATTCCCAAACGGGACCATGCGGTCCTTTCGAATTTTCTCATGCCTACAGGATGCAGATGCAATATGCACGTTTTTTATACAAGGTGGATCATCGGTAATCGGCTCTAAATTTTTCTATTCCTTTCAACGATATCGAATTATATTCAATTCTCTCTTTGAACGAATAGTGGGTCATTGGTAATCTGCTCGAAATTTCCTTTCAAATAGATCATATCATATTCAAATCTCTATTTAAACGAATTCATTTGAGTTTATAACTTCATCAGCAATTCATGAAAAAAAAAAACTAGATGAGGCTTACCTTCCCAGAGATTGAATACATATAACGGGTGGCCAAAAAATTCGATATATCTCTTATTTCGGAAAGCAAAAAAATTCGCTTTGGAGCGATTATATTTTGAAATGACTATACAGTGGGGACCAAAAGTCCGTCGCCCCCCTCCCACGTAACATCTTTATTTTACATTTTACAAAAAATGTAGTGTCCCCTTCAAACTCTTTAATGGCTAGAGTTTTATAAAACGCAGCGATTTAGTAGTTTTTTTTAATGAGACACGCTGTATATAATTGTATTTTTGGATTCTACGTGAAATTCTAAGCAGATTTCATGTAGCATACCCAATACATAAGTTCAACTGATTCCAAGAAAAATGCTAATCAAAACTGATCTGATCTTACGTTAATGAAGTAGGCTGTGTCTATTGTATCCATGGCAACGAGAGAAAAACTCTTATTTGTTTTCGCCAAACGTCAAATACTTATTAAGATTTTGTGGGTTTTATATGACTTTTTTATAATGTCTCTCGTTCTTTAATAAATAAAGTTGAAGCCGTTATCATATTTGGTGAAGCTAATCGAAATCACCACGCTGCTAATCACATTTTCAATGAGCGGTTTTCGGAACGTCTGATGTGTCGAAAATATCTGCAGAAATTGGTGTCAAAATTTCAGAAAGGAACTCCAAGATCTGTTAAAATTCAAGTACCAGCTGAAATGGTAAATAACCCGCAGCAATCAACTTAGCAAATAGCTGAGACATGTAATGTTTCTAAAACATCAGTAAAGAGGATTTTAGAAACAAATAAATTCCATACTTACAAAATTAAAATTTCTCACCAATAGGCCTCTTCATTTAGATGATTTTTTAAGGCGCATGCGCTCGTTTTGAGACCCAAAGTCTGATTGGCTATTGGGAAAGTGAATAGCCATTGGTTAGTTTTGAAATAACAATTTGAGATTGGCTTAGTTCAAAATTAGCGGTATTTTCACTTTATGTCAAAACAGTCAACTTCATGACAAATGCACCTGCATACATTGGCGTTCGTAACTTAATAAGTAAGGTTAAGCACTTATTACCTATTTTATACCGCCAAAAACCTTTCATTCGTAGATGAAATCATGTACACGAATATTTTCTAATGGTGAGTTTTCTTCTCCATGTAAATTCAAGTCAACTATCCATAGGAAAACTCGGAAATATTTTATTTCCTTTAAAAAAAAAATTGTCGTTGGGTCTGACAGGTAAACAAAGTTAGTCATTTGTCATCTAAATGAAAAAGCCTATTGTTTGAAGATTATTCGTACCGGCACATGTGTTTTAGCTATGAAAGTACTTTTTACCTAAATGGAAGTTTTTTGTAAATACCCACAATTGTAGATATTGGAGTGATGAGAATCCTCAAGAATATATGCGAGGGGCATACTCAATAAGGTTGGGACATGAATTTTTTTTATTGCATATTTGAAATCTACGCATACGACTTTATCATAACATTCTTTTTCCTACGTTTCTCAAATAATTTTTGAGAATGCTTCAGCGTTTTGAAAACGCCGAGTATCAAAACGCCTCCATGACCTTGGAGAGAGAGCGTGTCGTCACAATACTGTTGGGCCCGTTGATCCTCTCCTCTGCAGTAGGCAGCGAGCACGTGTAGCTGCCGCAAATATTGTGAAGGTCTTTATTGTTCGCGTCGTTATCAATATTCATTCTGTAATTTTAAAAATTCTCTCCAAAATTAGTTCTGTTGGTGTTATGTTTTCAACAAGAAAAACCAGCCACAAGCCCCATAATTAATTAATAATAACATGCCTTTATTCATCATCTTAAATGGTTTACAATTGAATATTCAACAAGAGTGATGAATGGGCGGGGTTCAGCTATTAAAGTGGCTTTTAAACCCAACCTTGGACGTACACACTTAATGTATAATATCTACAAAAACAATCAATTAATATTAATATACAGTGCTTCTCAAAAGTCCCCTCCACCCCTCTTATTTTTGGAACGATTATACATAAACAGGTGAAATTTTGGAAACTGAATATTAAAGGTTGTAAGCTTCCCTACTAGTGATGATAGATGACGAAATCGTCAAAGATGACGTCACAAGGCCATTGTGACCAATAATTTTAAATGGAACCCTACGGCAAGCGACACCTCTTTTGAAAGGTATCGAAAAAACCTATTCAATGATACTAATTTTGTTTGTGTTTATGGCAGTTTTGGCAACTCGCTTTTGAAAAATGCAATTGAATCAGTTAATACTAAAATTCCAAATTCAAGCTCCGCCTCTGGATAGTTGTCAAATAAGCTGACGTTTTTGTTAGTCTCCCTAATTCGACGTTTTTGTAATTGTCCAAGTTTTTGAACATTTAATAATTTGTGTATTTTTAACTGTTTTAGCAGCTTTTGGTACTTTTAGTATTTTTGTACATTTTAATAATTTGTTAAACTGTTGTGAGCCGAACGTTTAAGTGCTTCAAGAAGCGAAATGGTACGTGCTTTAGGTGATAAAGTAGCAGCGATCCTAATTCTTGGTGAAACTGGACAAAATATTCATGCAGCAGAACGCATTTTTAATGAGAGGTTTCCCGATCGCCCCGTTTCGAGGACTTATGTAAGGGAGCTTCTTCGTAAGTTTGAAACAACGGGTAGTATTAATGATGCGAAACGTTCTGGCAGACCACAAATTTCTGATGAGAAAAAAATTGATATACTGGCAGAAGTAATAGTTAATCCTACTTCTTCAACAACTCACGTTGCAACTACCTGTGAAGTCAGTCGAAGTACAGTACACAGGGTGTTGAAAAAAAAACAAATTTCATCCATACAAATTAAAAATGGTTCATCAACTCTCAGACGACGACCCAGACCGAAGACTGGAATTTTGTGAAAATATGGAAACTAAAATCAACCAACAGCCAGACTATGTCAAACAATTTGTTTTAGTGACGAAAGTACTTTCTATCTAAATGGAAATGTAAATACACAGAATGTGAGGTAGTGGAGTGACGCAAATCCTCACCTGTTTCGTGAAACACATATCCAATTTCCCCAGAAGGTGAATGTTTGGGCAGGTATCCTGGGAAACCACATCGTTGGGCCTCTTTTTTTAAATACTAATATAACTGGTGAGGTTTATTTGGAGCTGTTGCAAAACGCAATAGAACCGTTAATCCTTGAAATTTTGGAAGATAATCCAGATGAATTCGGCAATTTGGAAATAACATTCCAACAGAATGGTGCTCCTCCACACTATTACGGTGCAGTAAGACGGTATTTGGATGAGGAGTATCGTGGTAGATGGATTGGATGACGGGGTTCAACGGAATGGCCAGCTCGATCACCGGACCTCACACCTTTGGATTTTTTTCTGTGGGGGTACCTCAAATCGAAGGTTTACGCCACTGAACCTGACAATATTGACGTTTTAAAACAACGTATTGTTGCAGAATGTGAGGCTGTTTCCGCAGACACATTTGCAAAAGAACGAGAAGAGTTTAAAAATAGGATATTTCACTGTCAGGAAGTAAATAGAGGTCACTCCGAGCAATTTCTTTAAGTAGATACTGATTCTTAAATCTGTAATTAATATCATACTGAATGGAATTTAAATTTTAATGTTTACTAATGAGCCATTGAAACTGCCATAAACACAAACAAAATTAGTATCATTGAATAGGTTTTTTCGATACCTTTTAAAAGAGGTGTCGCATACCGTAGGGTTCCATTCAAAATTATTGGTCACAATGGCCTTGTGACGTCATCCGTGACGATTTCGTCATTAATCATCACTAGTAGGGAAGTTTACAACCTTTAATATTCAGTTTCCAAATTTCACTTGTTTATGTATAATCGTTCCAAAAATAAGAGCTTAAAAAATATTGTTACAAAAGTTAATGACGATTTTTATGAATTTTCAGGTGGTTTCCGACAGCGTATAAAAGAGTAGTGCAATAAATTTCTAGTTGTAAGTTCCCAAAATTACGTGAAAAAATAAATATGAAGGTACTACACTTTACGAATATTGGTAATAACTCAATTTTTGATGTATTGATGTATTTTTGCATAGTTCCATCACAAACGAACAGGGATTTTCCTAATATTGTAGGTCCATATTTTATTGATGGTAACCTCAACGGACAAAAGTATCTTGAACTTCTTGATACAAGTATAAACCCCGCAACCACTCGCTACTTGAAAACGATGATAATCTACTTGAAGGTCAGCTCATCTTTCAACACAACATTTTGTTGCATCTGTACGTCAATTTTTAAATACCAATTTCACAGGGAGATGGATTGGAAGGCGAAGATCAATAGAGTGGCCTACGAGATCTTCTGATTCAACACTAGTAGACTTTTCATGGGGACAGTTGGAATCTAAAGCTAATATCACACAGCTCAATTACTTTGATGATCTACGCAGAACAATTGTCGTGCAGTGACTCCAGAAATGTTGAGAAATGTGCGAAGACATTCCGAATATCGATTATACTTCTGTATGGAATGGAATGGTTTACGTTGAAAATGGAAACATTCTCAATTGAATATTAAATAGATTTGTTTTCTGTGTATTAAAAAATCCACGATAAAAATGAAGTTATTTTTGTGAATGTCTATCAGAAACCAACTACTTCCCCTGCTAAAGCCACACTGGACATAGAACTACATCTGATAGATATTCTGAAAAGACCCTAACTCGAAAGAAAAAATCTGAAATTGAAAATTTGTATTTTTATTCAGATAGTTATTTGATTTTCTATTCCAGTCTTAATTAGGAACTCATAAAGATGAATGAGGCAAAAAAGAATGTTTTCCAAAAGAGAGTACTCACCAGAAATCATTCGTAACATTGACGCAAGAGAGACATCGCATTCACATTTTTGTCGAGGAAAATCTATTTCATCGATCATCAGGAAGACCGGAAGAAATGGGAAACACATTTTCAAAAAGCAATATCACTTTGCAAATATGAAAAAAGTTAGAATTATTAATTTTGGAGAGTCACTTTGAAATTCGTGTTTTTTGACATTAAAATCTGTCATGGGGGTTGATATGTTGAAAATATGAACAGGATCTTCATGAAATTAGATGTGGAATCATCTGCGACTGAAAGATAGTGACAGATGATTCCACATCAGATTTTATGAACATCCTGTTCATATTATCAACAAATCAATCTATCACCCCCCATGACAAGTTTTAATGTCAAAAAACACTCATTTCAAAGTGTCTCCCAAAAAGAGATGTTTCTATCTTTTTTCATCTTTGCAAAGTGATATTGCTTTTTGAAAATGTGTTTCCCATTTCTTCCGGTCTTCCTGATGATCGTGGAAGCGTGAAATAGATTTTCGTCGACAAAAATGAAAACCTAGTGAATGCGATGCCTCTGTTGCGACAATGTTACGAATTATTTCTGGTGAGTACTCTCTTTTGGAAAACATTCTTCTCTGCCTCATTCATCTTTATGAGTTCATAATTAAGACCGGACTAGAAAATCAAATAACTATCTGAATAAAAATGCACATTTTCAATTTTTGATTTTTTTTCTCGAGTTAGGGTCTTTTCAGAATATCTATAAGATGTAGTTCAATGTCCAGCGTGGCTTTAGCCGGGGAAGTAGTTGTTTTCTGTTAGACATTCACAAAAATAATTTAATTTTCATCATGGATTTTTCAATTCAGAAAAAAATCTTTCTATTCAATATTCAATTGAGAATGTTTCCCTTTTCAACATGAATACCCCATAAGAGGTTACCTTGACGATGAAAGATAGTGACTAAAGTTTATCTTTCAGTCGCAGATGATTCCACATTTGATTTTATGAACATCCTGTTCATATTTTCAACAAATCAAGGAATGGTTTACATTTCGAACCTTTAATATGATAACATTCCAGGCAATGAAAAAAACCTCACAACACTTGATCCCTTCTCAATTGCATTACACCGATGTGTTCGCTATTTAATTCCCTTCAGAATAATGTATCACAAGTATGGTATTCCTATTGAAGTTTATGAAGTAGGGGATGCGAGGGGTGAGGGGGTTGATAGCACAATGATGACGTATTTGGTGGAAGAGTTCCCCCTCGAAATAAAAATCTGAGCAATTTTCAGTGTTTTCTACGATTTCGGTTATTTTTTGGTTTTTTATTTGTTAATATCCGCTTTCTTAGTTGTTTTATCAACGCTCAGAAGTTAATGAAAACTTGTACGAGTTGAGATCACGGGGACCTTACCTTTTATAGTGGGATCCGAAACCACCTTTAGGGTTTGAAAATTTGTTCAATGGCTGTGAGAGTCAGGTAGAAACAATATATACAGGATGAGTCAAGTGAAAGCCTCGGACTCTCGTGGCCATATGGTATTTTTTTTTGAAACTGTCCGGGGAAGTATATGTATGTCGATCTGAACTACATTTTAAAAATAAATGATTTTTATACAAGGTATTTGAAAAAAGCGTGATATATCAAAGTTATATTTTTTAAATGGAACACCATGTATTTTCTGGCATTTTTTAATTCTTTGAGAAAAAATAAGCTGACTTTGCTAAAGTATCCCTATACCTAACTCTCTCCGTTTGTGAGATATTCAACTTTTTCACAAAATGTAACGTTGTCAAAGAAATTCAATATCATTGGAATTAGCCCCGGCAGGTGTACGAAATTTTGACCGGTCACTCAAATCCCTTTCAGCTAGTTACTGTGGCTTGAGTAGGTGACCAATAGTATACGGTGTATTTTATATTATCAGGAACACTTACCGCATATTTGAACTCCAATAACGTTGTTATTTCAAATGGAACACCCACTATTTTGCCAGGTGAAAAGATTTACCTTTTCATTTCCTTTCGAACCATATAATATTTCCCTATACCTAAATGTGGTGCTTCAGGAGTTATCGAAGCCTTTTCGAAATCCGATGAATTTTTTGAATGAACATTATTTCATCTAGTAGTCTGATGTCATATACTTGAGTAATTCGTTCAACTCTGTTCAATTGTTGTTCCAAGCAGACTCCTGTCAAATAGCGTAATATTTTGTCATAGGTTTGTGTTGAATTCGTCTTGCTCTCATGTTCTCAGATTTGAGAAGTAAAATGAAAAGTTTTGCACTTGAAGAAAGAATCAGCATGATTTTAACCATTGGAGAGTGTTACGAAAATTGCTTATTAGAGTTGAGGCTTTATGCACAAAAGTACCCAGATCAAGAGCATCCTGATGAAAATGTATTTGAGAGATTATTAGCCAGATTTCGAGGAACAGGTAGAATCGAGTACACTGTTCGAGAGATATCGAAACCAGTGACTGGGAATGTGGAACTCAATTTCGAAGTTTTGCAATATGTGATCTCAATACCAGTACTAGAGCCATTGCTAATGCAATAGGTATAAGTCAATCGAGTGTTAGCAGAATTATTAAAAAACACAAATATCATCCATACCACATTCAGCTGCATCAACATCTGTATGGAAGGGACTAGATTTCTGTTTATGGTATCTTGAACGAGTTGGCAAATAGATTAACTTTCATGAACATATTTTATTCACAGACGAATCAACCTTCCATAACACTGGTCTGGTGAATCGACATAACTTCCATTATTATGACACCGAAAACAGACATTTATTTCGAACCGTCGATCCCCAGAACCGGTGGAGTGTTAACTCATTCGGTGGAACCATAGGAGACACCATAATTGGTCATTATTTCTTTGACGGGCATCTGGATGGAAGAAAACTTTTAATATTCATGAAAACAAATTTTTGGAAACTTCTGGAAAATATTCCTTTGAATGTGAGACAGAAGATGTGGTTACAATTAGATGGTGCTCCGGAAAATTTCAAACGTGTTGTCAGGAACTATCTGGACAGAAAATTTACAGATACCTAAATGGATAGGGAGAGGTGGTCCTTATAACTGGCCAGCGAAATCGCCTGATCTTACACCCTTGGACTTTTTTTATGGGGATATATCACCCACTACTCCTGATGATATGAAAGTGAGGATTAGAAATGCCTTCCAAACGGTAACTCCAAATATGTTGAAAAATGTCAGAAGCTCATTCGAAAAAGGAATTAGATGCTGTATTGAAGTAGATGGTGGTCATGTCGAACATGTATCATAATTTTTTTTAATTTTCCCTTAAACTTTAATCTTTTAAAATTGTTTTTTTTAATAAAAACCAGTAATCCCAAAAATAGTAGATACAGGTGGACCGATATAACAATGCTCTGAAGAAAATCAACTGTGAGTTGAGTGTGTTCAAATTCAATTTGCTAATAATATTGAAGAACTATTCTTCAGTATTCGACGTCAGACTACTAGATGAAATAATGTTAATTCAAAAAATTCATCGGATTTCGAAAAGGCTTCGATAACTCCTGAAGCACCACATTTAGGTATAGGGAAATATCATATGGTTCGAAAGGAAACGAAAAGGTGAATATTGTCCAGTGGAAAAATATAGGGTGTTCCATTTGAAATAACAGAGTTATTGTAGTTCAAATATGCGGTAAGTGTTCCTGATAATATAAAACACACAGTATACTATTGTCTACTCAAGCTACAGTAACTAGTCGAAAGGGATTTGAGTGACCGGTCAAAATTTCGTACACCTGCCGTGGCTAATTCCAATGATATTGAATTTCTTTGACAACGTTACATTTTGTGAAAAAGTTGAATATTTCACAAACGGAGAGAGTTAGGTATAGGGATACTTAAGCAAAGTCAGCTTATTTTTTCTCAAATAATTCAAAAATGCAACAAAATACAGGGTGTTCCATTTGAAAAATATAACTTTGATATGTCACGCTCTTTTCAAATATCTTGTATAAAAATCATAATTTTTTAAAAGTATTTCAGATCGACATAATATACTTCCCCAGCTATTTGGCCACAAGAGTCCGAGGCGTTCAGCTTGACTCACCCTGCATAAAGGGGTGACAAGTTTTAGCTGGGACACACTGTATATGTCAGAACGTCATCCATTTGTCAACGATATTTTGTGAAATTAAGTTTTTTCAATTGAATGTGCCATAGGTTTTTTCATTCATTGCAGGCTGACTTGAAAGGTGGTAATGGACATGAACTTACTTATTGTGAATTCCACAGCAAATAGTTTTTTTTCAAATTTCCTTATTTACACAAAATTTCCCCGAAATCCAACAAACGCTTGACTAAAATACAATACAGACAAGAAAGCGAGCTAATACGAGCTCATCAGAAGTTAGCTTGCAAAATTTATCCCGAACAAACAGACAAGAAAGCGAGTTAATAAAAACGTGGTACTAAAAAAATATCCAACTTCCTAGTGTCTTCATCTTCTATATCATTTTTTTTCTCACAATAATTATCTGTCGCACAAACCCATATGTATAAACGACTACGATTTCTATTGATAATTTTTTAATCAATATTTATAATGATAATTATATTTAATACCCCCATCCGTTCTTCTTTTCATGCTTTCATGTTCTTTGATGATGAAGCAACTGATAGAGAAGAGTATGAATTGAAACTAGATTTGCCGGATACAAGAATATTTCCTACATGGTGTTAATTTCCGTTTTATCTAATATTATTCATCAAATTCATGCTCTATTCAGCAGTGCATCCAAATGTATGGGTAAGAACCCTCCTTTTGTTGAGTGAATGAGGGCCTGTACTTTCTCCTACAATAAACCATTCTCGGTTTAGAAATAGTATCTGAATAGTGCGATCCCATTGACAATCCTTTTCATGCCCTACTTCTACAAGCTTATAATGAGTAGCATCACCCGATTTTAAGAAGAGGTAAAATATGCCGCTTGGTGTTTTGACATAATGTAAAATAAAAATGATAAAAAAAAAATTCAAACAAGCTTTTATACAAATACACTAAAAAGGAAGAAATTATTTCTTTAATTGTTTGACCTGGGTATTCTGTGAGTAGCAGATTCAAAATATTGCCGAGCAAGAATGCCGATTTTATATTCGCGGCAAGCTTTTGAATCTGCCTCTCACAGATTAACCTAGGTCAAACAATTAAAGAAATTATTTTTTCCTTTTAAGTGCATTTGTATAAAAAGCTTTTGTCTTAATTTTTTTATTATTATTTTCATTCAATTCTTTTTAGTCATTCATAAAATCCGTCATCCTATTGAATTTTGACAAAAATTTATAATCTCCGAGGCCAAAAAACCAACATACCAAGTTTGGATAGAATCGCGCCATAATTAATGAATTTTGACAAAAACATCATGATGTCATGAATTGGGCTATAATCACAATACTCGTCCCATTTTGTATTCGTGGATTTTGATAAAAAAAATCATGATTTCCGACCCCAAAAACCCCAACATACCAATTTCTATTTGAACCACAAAACTCATCGCCATATTAAAGCCGCCATCATGAATTTGGAAAAAAAATCTATACTTTTTACAATTCTAGAATCTTATACCATGTTCTAATCAACGCATATGTCTCAAAAAGTCAGTAATGAAGTATCTCTATTGTCATAAGTTACCAACGATACATTCAATTTGCACAAACAAAAATAATATGGAAATTTAAATTCATGAAAAAACTTTGGATCTCAAGTAGATGAAATGGTATTCAAGTTGGAACATCCTGTATGGTAAATCATATCAGGAGGAAACCCAACAGCGAGATGTGAAAAACAATGTGGGGCAAATAATAAAATATAAAAATATGAAAACAGAAAAATGTCAACTATGAATTTTAACCAAATTTGTTCATATAATATGAGATCTAGAATTATATATTGTAAATAAAATCATTAGAATAAGTTGAAAAAAGAAATGTAACAAGCTTGGAAGAGATGAAAAATGATGTGAGAAAACGAAACCAGGTACCAATGTGGAAGAACAATTTATAATAAAACACTAGAGAAAAACAAGCAAAACTAGCCTTAAACGTTATAAACCGAATTCAGTACGAATGGGAAAATAAGCAAGCAAGAAAAACCTTATTAAGATAACAACAGTCCAGTCCGTGACATTGCCAGGAATAGAAAAGGGCCTTCTGCAGTGTAGCTGTATTTTTCCAGAGAGCACGAACACTTCTAACAGTCAGGAGAACACCAAAAAGAAAGAATAGCAGTTATTTCAAAAACCAGAACTAAATAAAGTGCAACATATCAGGACCAGACACTAATATTGGTTTTTGGATCACTTGTGTCCATTCATTTGAGCATTTAATGGTCTTTTCTATGCTCATAGTCTGTTAAGAACTTTGAAACGTTTATTCACCAAGTATTTTATCATACATAAGCAAGTTTTACCATTTCACATCACTGTCAGAGTTAGATAAGTTAGATATCGCAGGGTAGGTCAGTTTTAAGGATTTATTCAATAAAAACAATAACTATTTGACGATTTTCTACATTCTTTGTTTACCTTTTGAGCACCTAATCATAATCTTTCCACAAAATAGCACGTTTGACATCAAGCAGCGCAACAAGTTGGCATTACTGAATCCTGCCATGAGATTAGAGATGCGTCATACTCCATAGGCGTACCGACTGAGCTGTGATAAGGTAAAAGAGGGTTGAAAAAGGGTAAGAACAACTTAGCAGGAGTTTCATTACTGTTATGCTAGGTAGTCACTTTTCAAAATTATCAAATAAAAAAAGAAATCAATGAAACAAATTTATCATAACAAATAATTTATTATGATGACTAGTTGTTATTAAAAAAATTAAATAAGTAACAATAACAATCATTATTACAATAACTATTAGCCACTAATAAATATAAATATAAAGAGCCTATCACAACAATATATATATATATATATATATATATATATATATATATATATATATATATATATATATATAGTCAGAATAAGACTGACAAACTTCGACTACAGATTCCTCTTGGTACACTAATCAAGATTTATCAACGTGCTAATTTGAAGTTATAATTTTTTATTTTCGTAAACCAGTGGCGTAGTTACGATGGTATGTGGTCATATGTTCCTTCATATTTTCTTGGGACAAGTGAATGGACAACTGAGCGTTTGACATCAGTTCGGCTCATCGATACTCAACCTAAAAGTCATAACATTCTATGTGCCTAAAAGTGGAGGTTTCTTAGATGATTGAGAAAAACTGAAGCTATGTCCTTAGTAGAGACATAATTTCCTATTTGCAATAATCGCATAATGCTAATTTCTTACAAAATATCGGAATATGTGTCAACCTCCTGAACATTTTTTATTGTTGGGAGAGGAAATATAGTACGGGTGAGTCAGAATGAGACCGATAACTCCATTTTTTCATTCATAAGATTATTTGATCGAATCGATGTCGTAGATTCACTGATATGTTACCATACTTTCTTGCATATGATTGTTTTGACAGATCAACTGACAAACAAACCCAACCTCAAATTCATAATACTCCACTTAGATAGGAGTTAATTTTTGCGAAAAACTGAAGATATGTACTTTCAATTTGTTGAAGTTTATGTTGCAGTATCATTATCAAAGTTATTTCTGATTGAATTATCTAGGAAAATATTATCCAATCAACATGTTTTTGATGAAGAAAAACAATAATTGTGTATCTACTTGAATGATTTATTTCGAATCGTGATAACTAGTTCCAAAGTCGAGCCTTTCATGCTAGTTTGTGGTAGGCTGTTCAGTACACCACTGATCAACGCATGAAACATACACGAAATTTGGAACTAAAAAGAAAAGTAGTATTTTTTCATTGTTCCTGGTAGAAACACACTGATATATCGATACTTACATTAGACATAATTGACAGTAACCCGAAACAGTTTGTATTATTTTCAAGTCATCTGTCACCATTTCAGTCAGTGAACATCGTTTCAAAATGGATTATTCATTTGAAGAATATACAGATATGCATTTCGAATATGGTGAAACAGGAAATGCCAGAGCCGCTGCTGAATTATATCAACATATATGTCCAAACAGACATCATCCACATTTCACCATTTTTATAGCTGCGCATCGACGATTGAAGGAAACGGGGTCCTTTAAATTCAGTAAACACCATTGTGGTGCGAATAGAACAAGAAAAGATAATGTTTCGGAAGAACAAATTCTTGAACGATTAGCAGCAGATCCTTCTACCAGCACTCGGGCTATTTCGTATGGGATACAAGTGTCACAATCAACAATATGTCGTATAGCACGAGAACAACTATTGTATCCATTTCGCCTACATAAGATGGCCCTAGATGCTGGTCATTATGGCCCTCGTAGATTTTTGTGAATGGTCTTTGAGGATGTATGAAGGAGCAAACGACTTTCCCAGATATGTTCTATTCACGGATGAGGCGTATCACAAGAGATGGATATTTCAATAGTGGGAACAGCCATTTATGGGATGAACAAAATCCGCATAGAATGTTTTGAAAAGGCTACCAACAAAAGTTTTCAGTGAATATTTGGGTAGGAATCATCGAAAATCGTATCGCTGGACCATATCTTCTTCCTCTCCGTTTGAATGGGCAGAACTACCGAGTGTTTCTTGAACATGTTCTACCTGGGCTACTTGAAGACGTACCTCTAATGGTACCTCAAAGAATGTGGTATCAATATGACGGAGCACCGGCCCATTTCCAACGAATCGTTCGTCAATTTCTTGATCAAACATTCCATCATCGGTGGATAGGTAGACGTGGTCCCATACATTGGCCTGCACGTTTTCTGGATTTAACTTCACTAGGCTTTATTTTGTGGGGATACCTTAAATCCTTAGTGTATGAAACACTTGTAGAATCTGTGGAAGATTTAACGGCAAGAATTTTAGCAGCATGTAGGTACGTTAATACAGGATACACCAGGAATATTCCAAAGCGTGCGACAGTCGATGATACGGAGATGCAATTGTGTATTGAACAAAATGGTGGTCCATTTGAACATTTGCTTTAATGCCTTGTTTGTTTCTATGTCGTGTACCCACTGAACCGTTTCTATCATTAAAGTATATATTAATACACAATAATTGTTTTTCTTCATCAAAAACATATTGATTGGATAATATTTTCCTAGATAATTCAATCAGAAATGGCTTTGATAATGATACTGCAACATAAACTTCAACAAATTAAGAGTTCTTATCTTCGGCAAAACTTATTGCAGACCTCAACTGTTATCTAAGTGGAGTATTATGAATTTGAGGTTGGGTTTGTTTGTCAGTTGATCTGTCAAAACAATCATAAGCAAGAAAGTATGGTAACATATCAGTGGATCCGCGACATCGATTCGATCAAATAATATAATGAATGAAAAAATGGAGTTATCGTTCTCATTCTGATTCACCCGTACTATGTTTCCGATTCTCCCAACATTAAAAAATGTTCAGGAGGTTGACAAATATTCCGATATGTTGTGAGAAATTAGGATTATGCGATTATTGCACATAGGAAATTATGTCTCTACTAAGGACATATCTCCAGTTTTTCTCAATTATCTCAGAAACCTCCACTTTTAGGCACATGGTGTGTTATGACTTTTAGGTTGAGTGTCCCAAGAAAATATGAAGGAACATATGACCACATACCATCGTAACTACGCCAATGGTTCACGAAATTAAAAAATTATAACTTCAAATTAGCACGATGATGAACCTTGATCAGTGTACCAAGTTTCAATTTTTTTCCTTCAGGAATTTTGTAGAAAACAAATCAAATCTTAATTTTTTTCGTACTTTCCACAACCTGTATCTTAGAGGGGATGCATTTTAGGACATACCTTGCTAGGAACTTCACCTCGAAATGAGGTGAGGAATCTGTAGTCGGAGTTTGTCGGTCTTATTCTGACTCACCCTATATACATACATACAAATGTGAAGTTAAATAAAAGCTTGTAAAAATGTGATTTCCTCAGAAAATGCTTTGAACGGGGTTTGATGCGATTTTCGCAGTGGTTTGAAAAATATACAGACAAAACATATACGACCTTCCACAATTTATTTGCATTTTTTCTAGAAGCTTTTCATTTTTTTGGTCACTTTATATATAAAATTCCAGCATCCAATATTTCACTAATTGGTCATTTGAATTTGCTCTTTTTTTATCGAATTCATGAGTTTCTTGGTCTTACTTTTTTGTTCCATTTTTTTTTTAATTTCTAATCATAATAATACATATCATTGACCAATATACATATCATTAATAGTTCCTTATTGTTGATATAATCAAGGAAATGATTCTGTTTTTATTTCGGTACCGAATCAAAAACATTATTTTCAAAGTCGGTGCACTTTGTTAGTTCGGGTCGGTTTTATCGTCAATATTCAGTTCACGCTTCATTTACTAAAATGTGGTTCTCTAAGTTCATTGAGGCGAACTTTTTTCTATTTCGCGATCTATATATCTCTGATCTACATCCCCCGACTACAATAATTTTAGTAGGAAAACTGATAACTACAAAGACATTCCTTCCTCAGCCACGTGTTCGAATAACATCCAATAATAATATACGACCTATCTCATACCAATTTACGATATAGCTCCATTCTTCGGATCCCTCCAAAGAAGCACAACCTCACACCATCCGAATGGATGACAAAAACCTTCTTTTGTCGCGGGATCAAGAGGGCAATGTATGCAAAACGCGAAACCGGAACTGGCCGTGACAATTGCCATCGCCGAAAATAAGAACAAGTTTCGATTCTGGAATCTTTGCTTCTGGTGGACACAATTACATTATACTTGGGGTGGTTCGGGGAGAATTTGGTGATTTCTAATTCTTATTTGACAGCTCGAGATGGGGACATAGGCGGCACTGGGAGGTATTTCCAATGGAGAAATCATGCACACAAAGTTTATTTGTTCGATGAATATAATTTGAAATGAGAAATTGCTCGGATAGGTGTTTTTATTTCCAGGAATTCATGTGATTTTTTCCGGTTATAGATTTTATTGACAGGTCTAATTAAAACTTAATTGGAATATCCCACATATCTGTCAAGAGACAGAATTCAAGTTCTGATCTTATCACTTGATTGCTACCGTGCTCTTACATTACATTCAAAAATAAATATAATTTTCTTTATATTTCAGCTAATTTCAGATAGAACATACATAACAATAAAGTGAAAAAAATTGTATGTTAACGATCGAGAAGGGATGTTCTGTAAAATAAACTCAATTCAAAAGTTAAGGCAATTTGTCTCCGAGTAAATCAGATAACAATTTTGTTTTGTGAGAGAAAGAGCCACGATATAAAAGGAGGTAGTATGGAGTAAGGTGGAAGTGGTGTTTTAAATCTAAGATTGAAGTTCTGGAGCTAATCTTATCATGAAGATAACTAGGTATTCTTATAGTCCTTATTTTATGAAAGAGAACACATGCATGAAATATCCATCGGGTCTCTATATTGAGCCATTCCAGTTTGCTCGTATGATGAGAGACAGATTGGCGTCTCGTGGTCCCTGCAGTGAGTCTCAGACACGATTTCTGCAAGGTCTGAGCCTTCTTTTTAACCGACGAAACCAATAAGGAGGAAGTTCTCTAGTCGACCCGTATATTTTTTTTCCATCATTTTTTTTATGTATGATCACGCATAACTTTTTACTGATTCCGAAAATTCTTTTTTCAGTAGATAGGGTATACCTTATTTTTGGATTTCGAGGGGAATTAGCCACCCTTACGTGTAGAAAAATAGGGGATAATTGATTTTTCCCTAGTGAACATTGGCACACACATACGTAGTTGACAATGACAGATCGCTACTGACATTATTCTTGTTCCACATCCGTCAAAATCAGTAAATTTTATGAGAGGATTGAATGATATACAAAGTAATGAAATAAACTAACCAGAACAACGAAAATAATTTATATTACAACAAATAGTAAAAGTAGATAATCATATCATTTAACTGGTAATAGTTGAAGTAAGGTGGGTAAGTAAGTATTTTGGAAGTAATCAAAAAACAAGTAAGTAGTAATTGGTAGATTTTAGCCACAAAAAATTTAAAAATAAAAACTTTTTAACAAAAAATTAAACTGACGAAATACGGAACTGAAAAGTAAAAAATAAAAACTTTTTAACAAAAAATTAACCGACGAAAAAATCAACTGAAAAGCAGAAAATAAAATAAACCTTCTTAGTCTAAATGATAATTGAGCTCCTAAACTAATGTAAGTAACTGATTTTGAAATGATGGCAGCGAGATGCACGGCTGCGTTTTGAAGACTTCTTTCATAGATAATGATCTTCGATAATTGTTTGTTTGGCGCCGACTCAAAATCAGTTATTTACAGTCTGAAGTAAGTATACGGTATTTGAATAATTAGCATGAGATAAAACTTGAGCTTCACATTAAACTTTTTTGTTTGTTTATTAAATATTTCTCAGTTTGAGTAAATTGCTTTCGAGTTACAGCTTCAGTAGAGATAAATGTGATGGAAAACTAAGAGATTGATCGATAAGTTTTGCAGACGATAACGTCATTTTGGATACGGACAAAACACCAAATGTTTGAAAAACACCGCAGTGGAAGACCTAAAACATATACTTGATTGGTTCAACTACAAATTACTTATATAGGAATAACATTCGATCCCCATGGGGGAAATCGGGAAAACGAACATGTTCAATTAACTTATTTCAAAATAAAAAACATAAGTTTACGAAATTCCACCTACCTTTCATGTAGAGTATACAACCACCAACCTGACACATTCCTGCAAGGGATAAACTCAACAGGGAAAATAAAATCAATTTTTGAAAAATACATCGTACAAGCACTTTTTGAGGCCCAGTAAAATAAACCTATAAAATTGTATATATGTGAGTGAACCCATGAACTGTAATTATGTGAGCGTATAAGTGTATATATATATATATATATATATATATATATGTGTATAAAAAATACATGTAAATATGCGTGTACCTATTTTACCATATCAAAATGTTATCCCATTTTTCTTGATGATATTACTATTAATAACTTAAACGCATACATTTTCGCCAAAGAACTCCTAAATAGAGAAATTACATCAGTCCACGCACAACCAATTTGGCTCCAGTGGCGCAAAAAAAACAATCTTTAGAACATTGAGAAGTCAAGCCCAATATTTTAGTATATTTGCTCTTATAAATTGTAAAACTATTCCCATTGCACGAACTGTAATACACGTCTGCAAAATATCACGAACAAGTTCAGTGATCTTCCTTTATGTTTATTTTCAAGACTTATTGAACCATTGTTTATTTGTGAACATTTGAAAATAAACCTTATTATCATTATTATTATGGGATCCAAGTTTTTAGAACGTTCTGCAGGGGTTAATTCCATATTATCAAGAATATTAACTACATAATTTTCACATCTTTTCCTCGTTGCTGTTCGACCAAAAAGTTTTAGAAAGATTGATCATGAGACAGTATTTTTTTGAGGTGACGATTAATGAATTAAAGTCCTGATTAATTTGCTGACACGCTTATGGCTGAGAACATTCAGGAAATTGTTTATATATTTGGGTATCGTCAATATAACTATGAATTTTAGTATGTTGTGAGCATATATGAAACTGGGACGTATAGATTACGAATAATATAGGTCCAAAAATCGACCCTTGGAGTACTTTAGCAAGAGTTTCAAGAAAGTTCGAAAACTCGTTATCCAGACTCAATGTATTCTCCAAACGATTTTTTCCCTAGAACAAAAAGAAAAACCTGGGAATATCAACAAATTAGTAAGAAGCTGATGGCATATTCTATAACATAGAATGCATTGGAGTAGCCGATTAATACTAAGATGGATAACTCATTTCTATCAACCGATTTGTGTCAACTACTTTTAACAAGGCTGTTGTACACTATGGCTAGGCATGAAGCCTGATTGAGAAACTTTCGTTAATTATTTTCTCGAATACTTTCGAAATGGGCCACATTATACTGATAGGGTGAAAGTCACTGAACTTTTGGGGGTCATTAATTTTTACTAGAGGGATAACGTGGAATTGTTTCCATATTGGAGGAAATACATTTTCATGGATACACTCATTGAATATGTGGTTTAAATAAGGTAAGATGTGTGGAGAGGAATGTAAGATCATTTTTATGTCAACCCCATCACATGCAACAGCATACGATTTTATAGAAAGTAATACTTCATAAATGTCTCCTTCGTTAGTTCTCTGGGGAGATGATAGTTTGAATCAATGTTCAATTTGTTATTGGAGAAAAAAATAAGAAACTCATCGTCTAAATATTTATTTCGGTAGGATTTCTAAGATGTCCAGGAGTTACATTTTTTGCTTTTTGTTTTGAAAATCTAAATCAGAAAGTTTTTTCCAAAGCTATGTTAAGCTGAAACTCCATATATGCTTTCTTTTGGAACTTTATAGTGCGATTAGTGATATTTCTCAATTGTTTATAAAAATCCCAGTGAGTAGCCAAACCACCTTTTTTGTATTCAATCAAATTCTTGTCGCGTAGTTTCATCATCAGTGTCAGATTTTCTGTCGACCAAGGCGCCTCACTTTCATTCACAGTTCTCATTGGTGCATGTTTATAAAAAATATTCCATAATAGGGAATCAAATCTACCATATCATTCATCCTATAAAGGAAATTAAAATCAGTTTTGAAGAGATCGAGAAGAAATGCTTCAGAATCAAAGTGTTTTGAAGTCTCTGTGAGCACAATAAAAACTAATTTGGTTTTTTACTGGAAGTCCTATCGTACAAGTGGATAACCGGTGGTCTGAAAAACTTGAACAGTCCACAGTAGTACAGTCGGTAAAAGGCAGAGAGTATTAGAGCAGATAATATCATCCAAAAACCCTCATTTCAAATACCTTGTTACATACAATGGAAATCCACAGTTGTTATTCAAGATTCCTCAAATTGAACAACTTTTCAGAAAAATGCACAGGATAGTTGCTGACAAAATATCAATAACACTTTGGTTATTATACACCACCCAATGGAAATCCATTTACAGGGTGGAAAAAATAGATATAAACAAATTCAAAATCAGTATAAACAAAAAGAGTGGACATATAAGACATGATGAAAAAAAAAGTAATATCAAAATTTAATTTAATTCATTTTGTGACAAAAACTTGGAATTTCATAATATCTCCTCAAATTCAACTTGTTTTTTTCAGATTCTGATTTTATTTTGAAATTTCCCATGTGTAACTAATTACGTAATGTTGTAGTAGAGTTTACCCCTAACAACCCCCAGATTACCGCCGAGCCATTTAAGGTACCAGAATTGTAAAGAGCACATTTGATCGCTATCAAAATTCATTTTTGAGTTATAGAAAAGCATAAATGAATGCTTCGTACCCTGTATCTCAAAAACTAAGAGTTTACGGACCAATATTTATGGAAATATTTTTATTATCTTGAAGAGTATTATTACCCTAGATGTTTGTAATACATTTTTCAAAACACCTTGTATACAGTTGGTCCATCTGAAAGAATAGCATTTAACCGAAATAAATGATTTCTTGTGTGTGTATATATATATATATATATATATATAAATAAATAATATATATATATATATATATATATATTAGGGTGTGTTTTTTACGACTATTTTTTTGTTTTTTGCTCCCAACCGAAAATTTTGTTGAAAATGTAAAAAAACTTCCCCCAAAATTTGAGCTCTTAATTATTAACATTAAGTACTTTCCCAGAGCGTGGAAAGATTTCCGATTTAAAATACACGTAAACTTTTTTTTTTCTAATGTCTATAACTCAGCGGCATTTCATGCTATCATATCGTACCAAAGCGCGATTTACTCAGGATACATGCTCTACAAAAGTGCCTATTCTTATTTTTTTGATGTTACATCATAAATGACTGGGTTAATGGAAAAAATGCAGATTGCAGATTGTAGGAAATTTAATTTCTTACAGAAAAAGTCCAATAAACCGAATCGCTAAAATTTATATTTCTCGAGATATAAAGCGTTTACTTTGTCGTAATATGAAAAGTATGATTCGATAATTCTCAAAAATTTCATATAACGACAAAGTTAACGCTTTATATCTCGAGAAATATCAATCTTAGCGATTAGGTTTATAGGTTTTTTTTTAGGAAATGAAATTTCCTACAAGTTGGTTATTTACATTTTTTCCCTGAATCCAGTCATTTATGAAGTAACGTCAAAAAAATAAAAAATTCTACAAAAATCATATTTAGTGACCCGTACAATCTCACAGGTGCAGGCTACAGCTACGTCGCAATAATAATTTGGGGAGCATTCAGGTATGTTCAATTGAATGAATATTCTTCGTTTTTTCAGTCGAGCTTTCGATAATGTTTATTATCTGGATCAATATACAATATGTATGATTAATAACAAAATTATATTATTACAAAATATACTCACTAACATGAAAATATTAAAAATAAAATTCAAAGAGTGGCATTAGACGTTTCTTTTATGAATGAAAAATTGTACGAATAGATAGTGTGAATTGACTTTTTAAAAATGTAAAAAAAAATATATTCAGATGGAAAAATCCAAAGGGGAATATTATTATTTATTCAGTTCATTTTGTTTATGAAAAATATAAGTGTAAATAAAACTCATACATACTGCTTCCCAAATAAAAATCATTTCCTTAGATAATTCACAGTCAATAAATATTCAAACCTATATATATATATATATATATATATATATATTGTAGATTATTTATTAAGGACGCCACTGGCTCCAGCTATAAGCTGTTAGGTTGTTAATAATCGTTAGAAATTATGACAATAACGTTCAACGCTGCCGAACCTGTCTTTGTGGATTTAATCTGGCCGCTATTATATTTTTTTGGACCCGGTTTCGTGCGAAAAAATACAATGCACGTTTGGTGTGATACACATATTTAAAATTCATTTGTAGTCAAATATTTGTTATGCAATTTCACCTGGGGTGGAAAAAAGTGGCCAACATTTTATCAGGAATGTAACGGAATTTGTTTTTTCTGTAGGAACCTCTTCATTCATTTTTATGAAAAAAAAAGCCAAACTATTTTTGTAATTTTATTCAAATTACTTTTTTGTGTTCCGTAGATGAAAACTGAACAGTTATGGATGAAAATTTAAATGATGGACTATCAAAACTCAAAACAATTATGGAAATATGATATTGTCTATGCGGGTCTATCATATATGAACAAAGTATCTATGAATGTAATTGTTAGACAAAAAACTACAAAAAAAAATTGACCAAACTCACCATCTCCTAGGTTATTATGGGAAAAATGACATTAAAAAAAACCTTGTATGGAAAAATAAACAAAAATTATCTGTCAGGTATAAAATGAAAACAACGAATGTTATACCCAAGAAATTGGGTGGGGCGACTGAGACAACAACAACAAAAAAACTCAGGGTCTTGCACATACTGGATATCTCTATGAAATAAATATTTTTAAATATCACATGGTAAAGATTTTTGTAAGCATTTTAACACCTTATCAGATATTATTTCACAGGGTTATTACAACATTTTCATACCGCTGCAAATAATCCACACTTTGGAATTCAGAAGAGGATTTCCCTTGTTATTTAGTCAAAAATCGACTCTCCTGATGGAACTCATACAATAGGCCAGTAGAAATAGACATGATTTTCCCAAAATTTGATAATAATTACAAAAGTTTTAAAACTTCAGTAGAGTGAAGAGTACCTTCAAATGATGATTAGTCTGATTTACAACTCTTTTTTCTGAACGGAAAATGATGAAAATCAGGATTTAATGAATTTTCACATTATTAGCGCGGAAAAATTTGGAAAAATTCTGCAAACTTTCGATGTTTTCAAAAATAGCAATTTACATCCTCTGATGAATTTGCAACCATTCAAACGGAAATATTTGTTTTTTCAATTTTTTTTATTAATCCCATTTTTTTAATGAAAATTCCAGAAGTTCTGCAAATTCGATAAAATCACTAAAACAATGTTCTTGAGAAGAGTTTGACTTTGCAATTTCTTGCGTCAAACGGAAAATATATTTTTTCATGAAATTGTTTTTTTTTTTTAAAAAGTATTGGAATTATTACAAAAGTTTCAAATAATGGTTGCAAGTGGAGATGTCCTGACGTACAATGTTTTCATTAATTTGCAACCTCGTCTGCAACACGGAAATAAGGGCCAAATCAAAAGAAAAATATGTTCGTATTCGTACTCTACCAAAAAGAGGAAAAGTTCTGAAAATCGGGCAAACAAATCATTTTACCAATTGGTGGCAGAATACTAATTTGCAAACTATGTTACAACGCGGAACATTAGGAATTAAAGAAATATTTAGTTTCACAACACCTGTGTACAAAGGCGTTGAAGGGCCAACAACAAAATATTTTTAAAAACATTTGGAATTGCGACTTTGAAGTGACAATTGTCACTTTGAACTGACAATTGTCACTTTGAACTGACAATTGTCACTTTGAACTGACAATTGTGACTTTGAACTGACAATTGTCACTTTGAACTGACAATTGTCACTTTGAAGTGACAATTGTCACTTCGAAGTGACAATTTCAGTTGAAAGTGGCAACTCCGAATGTTTTGTAAGTGACAATTATCACTTCGAACTGGCAATTGTCACTTTGAAGTGACAATTCCAAATGTTTTTGTAGGTAACAATTATCACTTTAAACTGACAATTGTCACTTCGAACTGACAATTGTCACTTTGGACTGACAATTGTCACTTTGAACTGAGAATTGTCAATTCGAAGTGACAATTATCAGTTGAAAGTGGCAATTCCAAATGTTTTTGTAAGTGACAATTGTCACTTTCAACTGACAATTGTTATGTTGAACTGACAATTGTCACATCGAAGTGACAATTGTCAGTTGAAAGTGGCAATTGTCAGTTCGAAGTGACAATTGTCAGTTCGAAGTGACAATTGTCACTTCAATGTGACAATTGTCAGTTAAAAGTGACACTTGTCTGTTCAACGTGGCAATTCCAAATGTTGTCAAAAATATTTTGTTTTTGGCCCTTCTACGCCTCCGTACCTGTGTTATCTACATAATAAATATTTTTATATACCTAATAAATGACATTCATGGTATTACCAAGTTAAATCTCGACCAAGACGAAGCTCGTCAACGGTAGGTGAAATCATTCAATGTTGAAAGCTAACGTTTTCGATATGAATTCATAACAACATATTAAATTGGGAATTTGCATAAAAAAAAATCCTCTGAATACGTTTGATGGAGGAGCAAGAATCTCTCGACACGTTTTCATAATTGTCTTGATTCATTACAAAATGGAAGATATATTGAGATTCAAAAACACAGTTGTATTATTAGAGCAAACAATAGCGCGTCACAGGAAACAGTCGAATTTCGTCCTCACCCCGCCCAGGTAGAGTTTGTAGACATATATTTACCAAGAGTGGGAGTAGATAGTGAACATTGGCAACACAGCTTCTGTCCGTTCTCGATTTATTTTGGATTTAGGTATTCATTCGAGTCGATTGGTGGATGGAAGTAATGGCGTCGACAAAAGTTCACAAAAACTAAACAGCCGATTCATTTCATTATTTGTTTTTCAATGTTATTTTCTGAGGATGATTGACATCAAGTTTTTAATAGCCATATAAATTATTTTTCAATTGCTCAATGCTAGAGTCGAAATGTATGCGAAAAATTAAGTAATTTCAAATGATACAAAGGGTGTGTTTCGTTCTCCTTTTGAAATTTATTCTCAAGGGTAACTGGGGCCGAAGATATTATTAATTAATTAAAAGATAGCGGAAATATTTTGTGATTTATGTTCCGATTCTATCCAAAATTGTTATCTGGATATTTTTGGGATCGCAATAAATTATGAATTACATGTCTAAATTCGAGAATCGTATCGTATATGAGAATCGTATCGTATATGAGTGTTCGATGTCGATGATTATGGATTTTTTGTCAAAATTCAAGGTGGCGGACGGGTTTTTATACTAATGGTCCGATTGATTCTTTTGAAAATTAATATCCTATGGTTTTTGAGGTCTAGAAGAATGGTTTCTATGTTAAAATCACAAAAATTTAGGGGGTAAAAATAAAATAAATATAACACTAACATTTATTCAAATGTACTGAAATGGAACAACGTTTTATTAGATGTGTGAGGCAAGTTATTCTGTGTTCAAACTAATTGGTCGCATGACAAACTTGAGTCTGTAATACCGGTTATCAGATGAGAATATCATCACACATCTAAGAAAATATGTTTTTTTTCAGTACATCAGAACAAAAGCTTGTCATGGAAATGTTTTTCATTTTTACAATTTTGTCAGCTTCAATCAGATACAAATTTCCCGATCGTAAAATCGGTTTTTGCAAAAACCAATGATTCGAAAGATATTTTTTCTATGAACCGGTGGTCCCTAATAACTCGAATCTCTTAATGTTTTCCATTCACCATGTCATACCACTTTTTTTCTTAAAAATCATCACAACCAAAAATCACTGAAGTTCCCGAATTTACATAAATGCGTTGAATCATTTGCTCAAAAAAAAATAATTAAAAAAACTGAAGGCATAAAACTTTCATCCTACAACTGTGTTACGTCCCCTCTTTATTTTAAAATTTATATGAATCAAGAAAATGATTCTTACTTGTCGATTACATTTCAGTCCCCCATTCGAATTAAAGGCAATTTTCATGCGAAACCACAATTGCAGTAAGAAAGTCGAGTGGAAAGGTGAATTATAATTCAAGAAATAAATACATGTAAAAATTAGATCTGAGATGTATATCGATATTACAAATTTTTATTTTTCAGCAACGTTTCTGTTTGATGATGAAAATTATGTACTTGCGAGATTTACAATCGATAACGTTTTGATATCCTTACTTCCATAGAGCATCGATTAATCCTTTTAAAATCTCTTCGATTGCTATAAAGTCATGTTGTGACAAGTGAAAATTTTAAATGAAGAATGATTGTATGTCGTATCTAATGCAATAAAAAATTAATGTCTTCCAATACTTTTTTAGCAGAATTTAACAAAATTTTGTACTCTTCCGATTGTTGCATTCGAAAATTTGGATTCAATTTATTTCGCTAATTAGTCGAAAACAGTGATTGTTTCTAAGATTAATAATAGGTTTGAAATTTTGTAGTGGTTAACTACGTAACCGTATCATTTATCGGATGCAATTTCAATCAACCAATACAAAATATAACAGATATACGCGATGGATAATCAAGTAATTAACTGGACCACTGTCGACATATGTCGGTCGAATATATATCTTAACCTATTTGCACAATGTTCACAATTTATAGCCAAATTATAAAAAAAACAAATCAATTATATAAAAAAAATGTTCCGTTGAACAATGACGGATTTGCAACCGTAAAATATTAGTCGTAATTATAACTGCAATTTGCAGAACTTTTGCAGTTATTTCAGCAATTGTAAAAATGCAAAAAATTTCCGTCCGTAAACGTAGCATTCTGCAGATTTATTTTAATGCCCAAAGTTGCCGTTTTGGGGAGCGTAACAAAAAATACAATTAAACACATCAAAATGCATTCTTGTATTTTGCACTGTCCTAAGTCTGGAGAACACGATAATTTCTGTTTATCATCTCGTTGAAATTGTGGTAATAATCCATGAATATACAGTACAAAATATGCATTCGGGAATATTTCATTCATAAATACAAAATTAATATTAGAAAGCAAAATGGCTCCAAACAAAGTCTATCTTCCATTCAAAAGATTATTGCTAATATAATGATTTCAAAATACTACTAGAATGTTCTGTAACGCAAAAAATATGTATGTTCTTGAATAGAGAGAGCGCAGCTTCAAAACTACTAGAAAAAAAAAAATGTTGAGGCCCCGACGAGATTCGAACTCGTGATCTCCTGTTTACTAGACAGGCGCTTTAACCAACTAAGCCACGGCGCCGTTGAAAATAATGGTACCATATACTGTATATATTCTACAATTTTAGGATAGATTATACTAAAATATTTTAAAATTATTTTCAACACTTAATAAGTATTTCAGGAGTCTGAATAGGTGCGAAACCTATTCACCGAGTATTTTAACAAATGTGTATTTGAATGATGAACATTTCACCGCAGCCAATGATATTGCCAACAATAACATACGAGATCAAAAGTTGAGCCAATGAATAGCCAATACTAATGTATTAGTGAATCACGTGCAAATTCTAGTCCAATCAATCAAACAAACTGTTGGTTAACCCATTCTCGCCTTCGTTTCTATGCAGGTGTATGCATTCCATGCATTCCGAAAAGAGTGCGCATGTCACAAAACTTTATACGCGTTGTGGACGTGGTGTTCAATCGCGATTTAAGTTAAGACTTTGGTGAAGTTTTGTTTTATTGTTAATTACTATAAGTAGAATTTAGTTATTTGTAAATTTAGTTATATAAATGTCGACCACAGGAAAAATACCACCGATAACCATGAGCAAGTTGTACGTCGGAAATTTACCCACCGAAACCAGTGAGATTGGTCTTCGGCAACTATTCCTGGAACAGAACTTGTCAGGCACAAATATTTTGATTAAACGTGGAGGATATGCCCCTTTTTCGATTGCCCCTGATCAATCATCGGCTGACAGAAATTGATAAATTGAATGGTGAGTAACATGATTTTACCGCCATCCAAATTTGAATTCAAACAAACAGGGTAGATACGTCCGATATTTCCCGAGTATGAAACATGTTCTTTAGCTACATTTTGCACGGGAAATATCAAATCATGCTGGTATACAGAAAATTAACAAGAATTGGTACTGAAAATCGGGCATAACAGACCCCCTTCGTTTTAGGGTTAGCATTGCATTCCCCAGTTCCGCGAAATTCGGTCTTACTGTCAAATTTCAGTTCTTCCCGGCTTCCAAACTGGTTTCTAAGATTTCTCGGGCTCAACCATAATTATGAAAGTAGTCTCGACATGTACTGAAGGAATAATTTGATTCAATTATTGATGCCATATAATTCATTTTGAATATAGCACTATTAATACTGAAACAGTTTATTTTAAAATGGATTAGGTATGCTTGAAGCATTCATGGATTATGACATGCTCTTTAGTGCATATTTTATGTATTCCATAGACATTTTGATTCTGCATACCTACCTATGATCGAAACGGTTCGATTTGATATAAGGGTTGTTCGAATACTGCAAACATTGATCCTACAAAGGAAAAGTATCTCTAAAATAAGGTAACGTTGGAAAGGCATTTCTATACACCAGCACTGAAGTTCAAAACTGCTGTTATCTGCCTTTATTTTCGCCTGCTGAAGACGAATCTGCAATCAAACTTTGCGCCTCAAATTAGACCAATTTCATAGTAGGTACCATCCCACACAGCACATGTACGTACAATGATGAACAATGGACGTTGAATATGGAAGTTCAAGACATCCACTGGATGTCCAGAATTGAGTCCAATGTACATCCAATGGACGTTCAGTGGAGGAGGAACCCTTTTGGACGTAAAATTAAACCCAGATAACTCCAATTTTTTTGCTTCATCCCTCCTTTCTCTGAAGAAAATCCCCTTTTTTTTTCATATTTTTGACAAGGGGATCATCATTTCAGATTTGTATTCAGCCTTTTTTTGTTTTATTTCTTTTCCAAGATATTTAAAATTATTTCTTTGAAACCTGGAAAATTTTTAATTCACCACCATCCTCGCACTTTTATAATATTTATTCAAAAGTTTTTAACCATATTAATCAGTAAAAAAAAAAGTATATTATTTATTACCACGATGAACAACGAAACGGAGTCATAAATGGAAACAAAAGCGGAAGATTAACCTCACATTTCAACAACAAAAAAGGAGTTCATGAACGTTGGGGCCCCGCAAAACCCAAAAATTTTGCCCCAATTTCAAAATATTTAAAGGGGGGAAAAAAAACTAGTAACCAGAAAAAAACGTTTTTCACCCGTAAAAAAATACAGGGTTAAAAGGGAATTTAAAATGCGGACGTACCCATAATGATTATCAATTACATAAAAATTTATTTGTTCATATATTTTTAATATAAAAAAAATTGATTTTGTATTTGAATGGGACGTATAATGGATGTTAATTGTTGAATGTACAATAATATCCAGAAATGTACATAAAACCCCCCAATAAAAATATTCCATCACGGTTAAATTTTTTGATTGAAATACTTACGAATTTTAGTTTTTTTTGAAAAAAAAATGAGTTTCTTAGGGATCAAACTGAAATTCATAAAATATTTTTGACTTTAATGAATGAAAATACAATTTTAAATCCAATGGAGATGTTAAAGTACAATGAACATCCATTCAATGTCCAGGGCGGGACTTGAGATGGACCAAAATTGACGTAAGGGATGTCTTTGGTTCTATGGGATGCGGGAAAACCACTGTATATAGGAAAGACGATCCAGTTATATCCTGTTACATTTTACCGCAACTATCATTGCAATTTGTTATAAAATTTAAAAAAAAAACCTTTTTTTCGTATTTCGCTTGTAACATGGAATCTAATGAAGCAGTCTCGATGCCTCAATGGACGAATTGGAAATTCAATATGCATAAAATGAGTGGCAGACTCGATTTTGACTAGATACCACACCGTTTGTCGTAACGTTCCCTCCTCAGTAAACATAATTTAAAGAAAGTCTATCTACCTTGAAAACCATAAGCAAAATTCAAACCGGTTCCCAAATCACCATTTACAGGTATGTAGAAATGTTGGTTTAAATGCCCAAATTTATTGGTTTCAAATACCTCCATACTTTTTCATTAAATTCAGTATCCCCGCAACTCCTTATTCTACCATTTGGTTTTTCGAAATTTCAAGATACGTTCTCGTCTGATAGTGTTTTTTGATTTAAATTGTTCCTCCATGGTCTTGTCTTGAAAACCGCTCTGTTGATTTTCAACGGTATGGGAGAATTGGTGGATCATGATTGCCTTTTATTAATATTCCCGCAAACTGACGCGTAGATCTTTCATTATTACCAAATAAGCGGATAATTTCACTTTTTTTTTTCCCAAATTTTAAGAACTCTCTTCGGTTTTGTGCCATCTTATTAACAGTTAAGTAACACTGTTGACTTATTGACAATTCGCACAAATTACTAAATGTCAAACAAACACTTGTTTCAAAAACCTTTTTATTAATTTGCAAAACAAAAACAGGTCAGCATGCCAACGTAAAGAGACCCGTATCTTAGCAAAATTTCAAATCTGTATAAGGGCAGTTGCGAGGAATGAATTTAACGAAACGGTAGTGTTTGAAATGCAATAGGGTTAGGCATTTAAACAAAAAAAAAATTAGAAATAAAACAACCTATTAGAAAAGTGATTTTAAAATAATGTTTTTTCTGCTAAAATCAGTTTGGGGTTTTTAAAATCACCCCTCGAAGTTTGTGAGAATGTTTTGTTCTCAAATTTCGTTATGTTATGCGATACTGGAAAATGTTTGCATTAATATAAAAACCTCAAGAGAACAAAAGATGTTGAATGAAACAGCATTGAATATTCCTTTCTCATAATTTCGGAGGCAAGAAAAAAAATTTGAAGGTTGACTCTGAAATAGGGAGGACCCTGTGAATTATTTGAAAAAGAATTATTTTGTATCGTGCACCTGTTGAATGGATTATACTTGCTTCGATTTGAATTGATTATTGTCGAAAAACGAAATAAACCCAAAACTCTTGAAAAAATATTTTGATCATCCTAAAATTTTAAAACCAAGCCGTTTGGGACATATGTTTATATGAACTTTTCGTCCTGAAATTTCAAAGAATCACCTTCCGTACTTTTTCAACGTACCAATTAACTGTATAGGAACCACTGCGTTAGCATTCCCAAAATTGTCTCTCGTATTGGTTATTTTCTCCCAAAAATTTTCTGGTTTCATTTCAGGGTTTTAGTTTTAAGGAATCTCAAAGGGGAAACCCTCGGGGGATCAAAAATGGTTTTGAAATTTTTTTACGTCCTTTGTTATGTTTTTCATATTAAGTTTTTTCCACCCCGAAACATTCATTCCCACTCTTTTTACGATAATATAATAACCTATTACAATATGAAAATTAATCAAGTGCAGTAGAGCGACAACGATTAGTACGGCATATAGCTTGACCATTGTAGCTTGACAGTCATACATGCGCGAAAAGACAGTGAAGTGATCACCTCATCCGATGTATAAAGCAGTGCTGACTCAGTGACCGGCAGAAAGTATCTATATGAAATTTTTAAAAAAAATTTTGAAATATCGATAGTGCAATCGCTTCTGCATCAAAAGGAACCCCAAAGACCTTGTATAGTGCCGTTCATCTTTTCTGTTGAAAAATTCAAAAAAAAAAATATGTCCCAAAAACACTTATTTGAAAAATATCGAAAATTATTATTGGAAAAGTGTCAGAACGACATCTTATAGCTATCTATGTACATGTTTAAAAAATCTGAGAAAAAATAAAAAAATTTTCAATTTTTTCAATTTGGAAAAATACATTTTAAAAGAAACTCATTAGTTAAGCTAACAGAAATATTTTAAATAATATTTGTAAAGATCCGCAAGCTATTTCTATTTTATTTGGAGAAAATTTAAATCGTTAATTTGCCATGGTTCAGCTGTTTCATGAGGTCACTGAAATATCTCCAGGATATAATTCAGGACCTTGTACTACAATTTTAATTCGAATTTTTATTCGAACAAAATAAATTGATTTTGGCAAATTTTTGGGAATCATACATACCTACAATATTATCATTGTTGATGTGCATCGACTGATTTCCCATTATCGAAGAGGCCATGAAACAATAAAGGAGAATTTTGAAGAATAATAATTTGGGGTAAAAACCCAAAAATTCACCCACTCCTTATTTCGATAGAAATTTCCATGCCTTGTTTTTTTTCATTTTGGTTCCAAGGCATGAGGGAAGAATCCCAAAATTTCCTACAAAATGGTACTGCCATTCCAGAACTGAGATGGTGGGCTTGATGAGAACCCAAATTGGACGAAAAGAGGCAAAAGTCATTTCCTTCAAAGTAATGTTTGGTGCGGCATATTAGATTCTTGATCATTGGCCTATTTTTTGGGAAAAAACCTTGATTACGAAATTATTTGGAGTTTTAAATACGTTTTTTATTTCTATATGGATCACCGCTGAAAAAGAAGAAATTAATTTTTTCTAACATGACGAGCGTAAATACATAGTACCTAAAGTCAGAGCGTAGCTTAACGAACACTTTCCTCATAAATGGATGGGACGATATTCAGAAAACCCTGCCTGCAAGATCCCCAGATTTGACCGTTTGGGATTTCTTTTATGGGGTCCCCTAAGAGAAGGTTATAAACATCGGTCATTTCATAATCCAACCATTTTAGAAGAATTAACGACAATGTATTTAATAACTTTTAACCACAAATGCTAAATGTGTTCAGAGAAATGAAATCCCCAACAACTACATGTATTGAACGTCAGGGTAGACATTGAGAAAATGGACAATTACAAAGTTTCGAATATGTATTAAATTGTGTATTTTACAATTATTTCAGTTTCTAATTTTATTAAAAGTTTTTTAAAAAAATTTAGAATTTTGTAAGTTATGCCAAAATTCACAATTGTAATAAAATATTCAAATTAAAATTTTGTAGATACATGGTCTTTTTTTAATAATAAATATCGAGATTATAATGTCCTGAAGATATTTCAGAATCTCTTTTGAAGAAACTGAACACATGGCAAATTCACCGATTTCAAATTTTCTCCGAATAAAATAGAAATCTTGAATCTTTACAAAATATTATTCCAAATATTACTGTTGGTTTACTAATGAGATTCTTTGTCAAAATGTATTTTTCCAAATTTATTTCTTTTAATGCAAAATATTTTTAAATTTTTTATCTCAAAATTTTTTTAACTTGTTCATAGCTAAGAAATGTCGTTCTGAACAACTTTTCCGAATATTATTTTGATATTTTTCAAATAGTGTTTGAGACATAGTTCCGTAAACACGAAAAAAACGTACGACACTGTACAACGTCTTTGGGGTTCTTTGATGCAGAAGCGATTGCAGTATCGACATTTGTCAAATTTATTAATAAACGATTTCCCGTATGATGCGTTCTTTCTGCCGGCCATCATATATATATATATATAAATATATATATATATATATATATATATATATATATATATATATATAATGGAAGGAATTTAATGGACATAATACAGTGATTTTCAAAAATGTTTCAACATATCCGGAACTTTTTATTATCCAACTGTCGAAAATTTTATTCGTGATAAACATTGGTGCATTCCGCAAAACTTCCATTTGAGTTGCCAAAATTTTAAATTCAAACTGTAAGGGAGAACAAAAAAAAGGAATTTTGATCATGGTAAATATTTTTTTTGACAATCAAAAAGTTTTTTAGAAAAGTTTTAAATTAGCAATATTAAATTTAAATCCCGCCCACAAAAAGGAAGCTGCCCTAAGGCCAGAATATAATTAAGGTTTCCCCATATTACTTAATAATATTTTTTAAGGCAAAATTCATTCAATTTATCATTTGTAAGAATATCGCGTTTTTTTAAAAAGGTTTAATTTTACTTTTTTTTTGCAAATTTGATATTTCACCTGTATGTCCATAAAAATATCAGTTTATAAAAAAATAAAAAAAACCAAACAAAAATAAAAAATTCAAAGTTCACGACACTTAACTTATTTGGGTGGTAGTATAATTTATAAATAAATTTTTTTATAAAAATATTATTAAATGAAAGATTTCGGTTTGAACAAAACTAACATTTTCTAATTCAAGATATTTTGAATTTTTACATTTTTTTAAGATACCCCAAAAAAATATCTAAAGGAGGAGATTGAATTGTGGCCGGATAAGTCTGTTTTCCAAAATCCTTTAAACTTTTTGATAAATCCGCAGTTGTGAGACATCCCGGGATTTTCGGGATACCAGATGAAATATTTTTGCTGTTTCTCGATTTGTTTTATTTTCTCCATGAATGAGAATTATTTAAATTTTGTCATTTGCACCAGCATTGTGAACAAATCTCTAATCAAGGACAAATCTTAATTAATAAAATTTACAAAAGTTAGATACACAAAATTTTACTGCTTAAAATGTCAAAATGTCAAAGGTAGTGGATTTTAGTAATTTATAGAAGAATGTCCCATGAAATAGGAAATTATTTCAATTTGTACGATAAACCGTTAATACTGAAGTATAAAATTTTGTTTGAAAAATATACTTTTCTTCTTAGGTGCCTTCAGGAAAAGGTAGATTATGCTCGAAGACCATTTCAAAAATATCGATGAATTAGAAAATGCTATTAGGAGTGCCAGAAACGAAATTTTAAAAAAAAATCAATAAAAATTTTGTTGAACAATAAAATGATTGGTGATGAAAAGGATGGGAATTTTAAGGATTCAATGATTGATTATTCAGGTTTCTGAGAACGCTTTTGATTTGTTTTCCTTTATGTTAATAATAAAGGAAAACTTTAGGTATAACTATAATACAGAGTGAAATATCAAATTTGCGTGGAAAACTAATCTTTTTTTTTTAAAGAGTGAAATATCAAATTTGCGTGGAAAACTAATCGGTAAACTTTATACATACCTACTGATTGATTAAGAGGTTTATTATTTATTTTTAATTGTTTTTATTAATTTGGCGAACATAGAGTGTGCTCGTATGGCATTGGTGATTTTATAAGATCTGATCATACTCGAGACTAATTTGGAAACTGGAATGAAATAGAATGTGAATAAACATCCATTGTGATGTAAACAGAAAAATTAAGATCCTTAACCCTTTGTTGCCAGACTATTGAAATTATGGAATGAGTATATTATAATTATTTTAGATTTTTTGAGATATTTTTTCTAAAAAAAATAGAGGTGGTACTTAAAGTACCGGCAGGCATTTGGAAGTACCTTCAATTGGTAATTTTTTTTTTATATATAAATTGAAAAGGCTTCTTATGGTTATAAAAAATATTGAGATCAATCAGAAATAGTTCTGGTAGCATAGTTCGCAATACTTTACAAACGTAGAACTACATATTGTGTATCATCGGGTAAATCATCATAAGTGATTTCATCAATAATCTTTAGGAGTACTGCATCTGTTAGAGGTTTATTCTTTTGATACTTATCATGAATTATTTCCTTTGATGTCGACTGAAAGACCATAAATGAGGAAAAACTATTGAAAGAATAAAATAAACATTCCGCCTATGCTACAACCATTTCACCGAATTGTAGCCTGACAGTACTTCAGAGTATGGTACCAAAAATAACCATAATACAATAGAGCTACTATTCACTCAATATTTTTTTTTTTTTATTCCATAAATTTTCCAAATACAATAGAATGAGACATGAAAACAGAAATATGGAGATTTGAAATAAACGCGAAAGAAAAAAAAAATCACAGAAGCTACAATAGCTTGTGTGTGATGTATTAGGTGGTTAGTAAAAAAAATAGAGTACTATGTACAAAAGTTATGTGAACACTGACGTGGTGAATAAAAGACAACCACAAGGAAACGATACCGCGCGTGGTGCACTATCTGTGTTTATTGCATCGCTTTTATAATCACATAACTATTAAAATTATATTCAGTACATACATACACATAATAATCACATATACATACATATACACACCCATACACACACACACATACATGTATAGACACACACACATAAACTATATATATATATATATATATATATATTTATATATATATATATATATAATAGTAACAATAATAAATTTTAATTATAACTACAACTAAGATGTTGAATTGGATGGTGCTAGACTATAACATGTTCTGTTTGTGGATATGAAGTTTTGTAGTGTGCTCAAGGGAATGGTGAAGAGCCAAGTTTTAATTTTATTCTTAAACATTTGAAACGAATTGAATAGAATAATTCACCACATTCGTTTATGAACGTTTCCTCAAGTGAATAGTGCAACTACACTAACAATTTCACCCAACCGATAAGTTATGAAATGAACTCTAGCGGCAACTCAATCAGTGACTATTCAAGTATACTTTAGAGTACCGTCTGACTGGGAGAAGCTTTAATGGTAGCATATGATTTATATAAATTAAAATAAATCCGGTACTTCACAGTACCGTCCGTCAACAAAGGGTTAAAGTTACAGTCGACAGCGTTATTTGCGCCGTATTCTCAGATCTGAGGCCGTATTTGAAATATAATAACTGATTTGAATTGACAATATTACAATTCCATTGAAACATAAAACAAGACGTTCTCTTGATGTAAATAGTGGAAGAACTCGTAATCAATAGCTTATGTAGCAGAATAAATTGCAACAATCTGCAGCGAAACACAATATATATATAATCAAAAGAAAGAAAGAACCCTTATTAAATTTCTCACATTCTAATATGAATTTTTTAGGATTAAATGTCAGCGGTGTGCTTTTCTCATAAATGCCAGTTTATTATTACTGCAAAATGATAGCAAATTTGAAGCTGGAGGCCCCATAGCAAAAATATTCTTCTTCATATTGAAGAATCCCAAAACACATTATTGTTGTACATTATTGAAAATCACAAAAACTAAGCACTATTTTCCGCAAATAGGGCTCTAATAGGCAAAAGGCAACTCTGATCGACGCCAGCATAACATCTCGGTGAACATTTTTACTCCTAGTCTATTTCCATTTTTTTGGTCAGGTTTTGTGATCATATGTCCCACTAGCAGAATTACATACAATGTTAACGTAATAGACCAGGGTCGATAATTTTTGAAACAAAAAAAAAATAGTAGGATGAAACGTTTTGGAAAAGGAAGAGAATATAACAAAAGTGAAAGGAAAAATATATTACGGGCGATCTGAGGTCGGGAAATGGAAGGGGGTTGTTTTTAAGGCTGAAAAACGGTTAATTTAGATTTCCGGCAAAACTACAAGTCCTATGGAAAAAGTTGTAGGTAATAAAAAAATCTACAACTTTTGTTTTCGCACTTTTTTCACATAACCTCAAAATTTATGTGAAAAATTGAAATAACCAAATTTTTGGTTTTTTATTTTTATATTTTACAAAAAAAAAAATTCCACGAAATTTGGTGAAAACTTACCTTTTCATGTCCCAAACACACTGTAATTTATTTGATTTGAAATATTTATTTTTTCACCTTATTTTGACTTAATATCGAAAAACCACCCTAATTTTAAATCGAAAATTCTCGCGTCAAAATATCAGCTTTTTTTAAAAAGTCGGTGGCTTTTTATTCGTTAAAATCTCTACTTTCTGATGGTGAGAAAAAAAATTACATTACTCTGGTAAATGTTCTCAGAAAATGCAAAGAAACGAAAAAAACTTGAATCCGAATTTAATAAGACATCTACAATATTTTGAGAAAGTTGTAGAATCTTCTTTAAATTATATGCGTAGATGCCTATTTATTGCTATTTTAAGATAACTTATATACCTGAGTGACCAACGGAAAATTTTAGCCCATCAAAAGGTATTTCATAGAGAAGTGGGGAAGGGTCTGGGCCTTATTACCTGTTATTTCTTTTCATTTTCTGAGAACATTTACCATAGTAATGTATTTTTTTTTCACCATCAGAAGGTAGAGATTTCAACGAATAAAAAGCCCACCGATTTTTTGAAAAAAGCTGATATTTTGACGCGAGAATTTTCGATTGAAAATTAGGGTGGTTTTTCGATATTGAGTCAAAATAAGGTGAAAAAATAAATATTTCAAATCAAATAAATTACAGTGTGTCTGGGACATGAAAAAGTAAGTTTTCACAAAATTTCGTGAAAAAAAAATTTTTTTCAAGAGAAAAATAAAAAACCAAATACTTGGTTATTTCAATTTTTCACATAAATTTTGAGGTTATGTGATAAAAGTGTGGATACAAAAGTTGTAGATCTTTTTATTACCTACAACTTTGCCGGAAATCGAGATTAAGCGTTGTTTACCCTTAAAAACCCCCCACCTTCCACTTTCCGACCTCAGATCGCCCGTAAATTATTTTTCCTTTCATTTTTATTATATTCTCTTCCTTTTCCAATGGGATTCATCCTACTATAATTTTTTTTCACTTTTTACCATTTTCAAAGGCTTCAGCCCTGGTCTATAAGAACTCTCGAATAACTGGAAGCGTGTTTTGTGGGTTGATATTTTTTTTTCGAATGGATGTTTTTTGTTTTTGACTGAAGTACCTATTCTTGGTATAAGAGCACAAATGGGACCTAATTGGCCTCTATTATTTTCGAAAAAAAAAAAATAAGCAGCCCTCTCGAAATTCGACTTCCGGTTGGTATATATTACAGACACCGAAAAATGCCCTATATATTTGGGAATACTGATATTAAATAATCATCTTCAGACCTCCAGCGTTAACTACCAACTCCTCCATTCTATCAACGTATCCTATCTCGTATCTGCCATGAGGAATTGATAAGAATCGTGCCCTAGAGAACAGTTCAGGTTATCGGATGTTGTAACTCACTATGAAGCGAGACGAATGTAATGTTTTGATGATACAATAATTTGAGGAATTTTGTGTGAACTGTGAACACGGCGTTGGATGTGGACAGAGGCGGGTTTGAGCAGTTTCAGGCCTTTTTCACTGCCCTGTGATAGTAATGGTTGGTTAGAACATTATTAGATTATGTTGTTAATGCACATAAAAAAAAGTATGTAGTATTTCGATTTATTTGAAATAAAAATACTTGGTTTTACTAATATTTATTTTACTCAAATATTATTGTTTCGAATGAAATAAATTGGTTTATTTCACTCAAATAATAGGTTTGTTTTATGTTGAAAAGAGAGACATTCTCAATTGAATATTGAATGGAAAGATTTTATGAACATCCTGTTCATATTATCAACAAATCAAGGTTTGTTTCAATTTCGGTCATGAAAATTATTCAAAGCAATGCAATTATTTGATTGAACGTAGTATTTCGATTTATTTGGAATAAAAATACAAGGTTTCAGTAATATTTATTTCACTCAAACATAATTGTTTCGAATGAAATAAATTGGTTTATTTCACTCAAATAATAGGTTTCAACAAATCAAGGTTTGTTTCAATTTCGGTCATGAAAATTATTCAAAGCAATGCAATTATTTGATTGAACGTAGTATTTCGATTTATTTGGAATAAAAATACAGGTTTCAGTAATATTTATTTCACTCAAACATAATTGTTTCGAATGAAATAAATTGGTTTATTTCACTCAAATAATAGGTTTGTTTCATGTTGAAAAGAGAAACATTCTCAATTGAATATTGAATGGAAAGATTTTATGAACATCCTGTTCATATTTTCAACAAATCAAGGTTTGTTTCAATTTCGGTCTTGAAAATTATTCAAAGCAATGCAATTATTTGTATGAACGTAGTATTTCGATTTATTTGGAATAAAAATACATGGTTTCAGTAATATTTATTTCACTCAAACATAATTGTTTCGAATGAAATAAATTGGTTTATTTAACTCAAATAATAGGTTTGTTTCAATTTTGATCTAGAAAATTATTCAAAGCAATGACATTATTTGATTAAGTCAAGAGTTTATAATATGCGACAAACAAGAATTCCAATTTATTTGATTGATCATTTCATCAGATTTGTTTAAAATGTAATATGAATATTTTTGCTGCCTGGCCTATCTTGAGGAAGACACAATTTTCATTCCTGATATGGGCATGATTGAGGAGGCCTGAAAAAATGTACATGCCCAATTATATTAATTTCAATTTTTTCATGCACAATCTCAGAAATTTTGTGAAAATAAAGTAATACCGACTTATTTATAACTTTCATGGTACTGAAAAATATTTCTTCTCAGATTTGATAATGTTATGTAATCGAATTATAATTATGATTAAGTCGGAATAAGTTCGTATTTTTTACATTTATTTAAGCCAACACTCATTTCATTTGAATCATTCAGTTTGACAATTCGCCACTCGGCGTCAGTTTCTTCGTCGGTCACGTGGTTTGGCTGAGTTAGTCGTTATCGTTATTCAGATTTCACTTCAGTCCGAGTGTCTGAGATTGATATGCGTGCTGGTCATCAAGGGTAGAGTTTACTTATCAGTTTTTGAGAAGTTCATTCCTCAGTACTGTGTGTATTACTAACAGGAAATGAAAGAAGTTAGAGAATTCCTGAGGTAAAGTAAGTCTCAATTTAATTTTTGTCTCATGTTGTGTTGTTAAGATACCATTATTTGAATTTTGAGAACCTATTCAATACACATAATATCGGCAGAGTATTTTTGAAGTATAAATAAAATTAGTTGAACTTTGTTTTCATAATGTGGATGCCAATGAATAGAATACATAACAACGCTGTTATGAATATTCCAATTATATGTCTATTTCAAATTTTTCCAGATTATTCCATTTGAGAGTCAAGTAATTAATTCATTTGAATTTGAATATTTTATTCGACTCAGTATTTCATTTGTTCCGACTTAGTATTTCATTTGTTTCGACTTTCATTTCATTTGTTTCGATTTAGTATTTCATTTGTTCTGATTGATAATTTCATTTAATTCGGTAAATTCTTTCACATGAAGTAGTTATTCCATTTGTGTCGAATACTGTTCTTCGTTCTAGAAATTCTGAATATTATTTCAAAACACTACCAATGTTGTCAATAATAAATTTCCACAAAAATTGTTGAAGAGCTCATTCGGTTATGAATCATTCTTTCTGTCAATTAATTAGAAAAAACACACTGCTATTCCATCTTGTTTGTAAGAATGCAAATTGGGCCACTGAAAACTAGTCAGCTGAATATATTGCAGGGGAATAAAACACCCTGGAATATATCGATCATGACTGGAAATGGGAAATATTTTGATCACCACGTCCAACTTTGTTAAGCTTTTCATCTACATGGAAGACGCCAACACAATAGGTCATATTTGTATAGATAATATCAAATAAAAAATTCAATTAAAATTTTAGAATATTTCCTCTCTTCATCATGTAATGAAATTCAACAAGATGTAGTTCGTGAAACTACCAATATATTGTATAATCGTATTAACTGCCCCATCTTTCAGTCCAGATATCTCATAGTGGTAGGGGGTACCAATTGAGATTTTGGAGTTGGGGTTACTGGAGGTTAGAGGGTGCTCACATATTTTTCCCTTCCAATCACAATCGACATATGTTTTGGGGGTTATACCCAAACAAATATTTAGTTAAATAGTGTTCGGTGTGGCAGTTGAAAAAATGTACAGAAAATATTTGAAATAGAAATCAGATGAATTTGAGCAAACAATATTTGATTTCAACATTTTGAAAATGCCTGAATGCATTGATTCACATGCTCGATCATTCAACGAATAAACAAACACAGGCACATTTTCCTTTTCGTGTTGTGTTTTGAAGTGCTGTACTCTCTATCTGTCAAAACCTCAAGTTACAATTTTTCTACGAATACAATACTTTATCTCGAAGAAGAGTCGCTCGAACGTAGATAAATCATTAATAATTATTTTTCTTCTCGAATATTTCAATCATCAGGTTGTGGTATGAAATAACTGCAATATGTAAAACTCAATAAATTTAAAGATCATATAGGATGAAACTATAAATGAATCAATTTTGGATGACACACCAAGCAAAAAAAAAGAAGAATAGAAGAGGAGTAACGCATTACTCTTCTTAAATATATTGAAGATTCTTCTTCAGTGTCACCAACTCCTTCTAGTTCCAAAAGGGAAACTCCTCGAAACCAAAGAATAGTTTTTAAAAGGTTTTCACGACGTTTCGAATGCTTGTATCTGCAATTGTCTTCAGGTGAATACTGACAAGTTTAGGTGATACTTACCTATTTATATGTCTGTCGGTGCAATGGTGCGTGTAATTCCGCCATGTGCAGTGGTGCGAGTTATTTCGCGTGGTGTGGTGGTGCGTGAAGTTTCGCGCCTCTCAGTCCGCCAGAAAGAGCAATTAGTGGTTTCCATACGTTCTTGATCTCAACGCTTGGTTGACTAAAGGCGTTATTGGCTTCGATGCAGGCGGCCTCTTTGAACTTTCGTTTGAACCAATGCTCCTCTCTATGTAGAACACTTGCATCGTCCCATAGAATTCGATGGTGCTCAGTCCAGGCGTGGTCAGCAATTCCCGATTTCGACGTTTCTCCACGTTGAGTCCATTTCTTGTGCTCATCCAATCGTACCGATAACGGCCTCTTTGTCTCTCCAATGTGTGCAAATATATGAACAGTATTATTAATTGTCAGGTTTGGTTTGGTGAGGAAACTCCGTAAAGTACTGCCGGATTGGAAGCAGCTCTTGATGTTGAACTTGTTTCCGATCCTTCTGATCTTCTCGGAGACACCTCTGATACGGAAGGCAGATCACTGTGCTTTGTTGTTGCTCTTCAGATGTCTTCGTTCTCTGGAGTTGTTTCAACACTTCTCCTAGGAGTTTCTTGGGGTATCCATTTTGATGTGGTTTAATTCGGCATCTAGTGACTCCTCGTCGTTGCATATATGCATCGCTGTCTCTACCAATGTTCTCACGATCCCTCTCATTGTCGAACTCTGATGGTTGGAGCTGTAGTTGAGATATTGCCCCGTATGTGTCTTCTTTCTGTAGACAGAGGGGCGGATTTCATTGCCTATTCTATCAACGTTCACATCGAGGAAGGGTTTCTATGTGGTTTCTATGTTGATGTTGGTTTCTATTTCTATCGTGAATTTGATCGAATCCCTGATTCTGTTGATTCTTGAGAAGAAATCCTGGAGATGTTTATCTCCGTGATTCCATATAATGAAAGTGTCATCCACGTACCTCAACCTACAGAACTCATATTTCCAGGAGAAGGACCGATTCTTCTCTCAAGTCGATGGACTCTTCCCTTTCTCCAATTATCGCCAACATATACATGGAGTGGTTCGAGGAATTGGCTATACGGGAGGCAGAATGCAAACCAAAGCTGTGGTTGAGGTACGTGGATGACACTTCCATTATATGGAATCATGGAGATAAACATCTCCAGGATTTCTTCTCAAGAATTAACAGAATCAGGGATTCGATCAAATTCACGATAGAAATGGAAACCAACAATGCCTTACCCTTCCTCCATGTGGTTGTTGAGAGAATATACAATGAAATCCGCACCTCTGTCTACATACGGGGCATTATCTCAACTACAGCTCCAACCATCCGAGTTCGACAAAGAGAGGGATCGTGAGAACATATATGCAACGACGAGGAGTCACTAGATTCCGAATCAAATCACATCAGAGAGGACCTCCACCGGAATGGATACCCCAAGAAACTCCTAGGACAAGTATTGAAATAACTCCAGAGAACGGAGACATCTGAAGAGCAACAACAAAGCACAGTGATCTGCCTTCCGTACATCAGAGGTGTCTCCGAGAAGATCAGAAGGATCGGAAACAAATTCAACATCAAGAGCTGCTCCCAATCCGGCAGTACTTTACGGAGTTTCCTCACCAAGACCAAACCTGACAACAAAAATGAAATCATTTACGAAGTTCCATGTGAGTGAGGAGATTCCTACATTGGAGAGACAAAGAGGCAGTTATCGGTAAGATTGGACGAGCCCAAGAAATGGACTCAACGTGGGGAAACGTCGAAATCGGGAATTGCTGACCACCATCGAATTTTATGGGACGACGCCAGTGTTCTACATAGAGAGGAGCATTGGTTCAAAGGAAAGTTCAAAGAGGCCGCCTTCATCGAAGCCAATAACGCCTTTAGTCAACCAAGCGTTGAGATCAAGAACGTATGGAAACCACTGATTGCTCTTTCTGGCGGGCTGCAGAGGCGCAAAACTTCACGCACCACCACACCGCTCGAAATTACACGCACCACTGCACATGGCGGTATTACACGCACCATTGCACCGACGGACATATAAATTGGTAAGTAGCACCTAAACTTGTCAGTATTCACCTGAAGACGATTGCAGATACAAGCATTTGAAACATCCTGAAAACCTTTTAAATCCATTAAGACGATGTAATCTACTCACGATTTATCATCCTAACTCTACTAACGTAGCCAACGAAATTGATAGGTTCATTATAACGTATATTCCTACCCTTCTCTTGGAAATAAAACCCTAGCAATTGACAATTGTAGTCTATTGCTAACCTCGTGCTAAATTTTGCCTGAAATCGTCCCGTATATAAACAAAAATCGAATATATCATATCGATATATCTACAGGCATTTCTGTAATAGAGAGTTTAGAAACTATATATAAGCTCGGGAAAGCTTGTTTTGTGATTCCATTAAAATCCGCTATAGGTACAATTCATTTGCTTAAAAAAAAGAAGAAAGGGAACCTTATATATTTACACTCATATATAATTTAATGGGGATAGTGGAGCTTGATGTGTGAGTCGAAGAGCCTTCGGCTTCGGGCTGTTACCAGGGAACGAGCTTTCGATTGTCATAAAATTATCTCGTCTATTATCAATGTCCTAGGGATATTACTACTGACATTTTTTTGACAGTTCTAACAACCATTCAAATTTTGTCATTTTGTGTCATATGAAACAATTTCACCCAAGCATGTCAACATTACACTGACTATTCCACGCACCTTGGAATTTTCACAAAATCTGACCAATCAAAAACCAAAGACAGCTTGTATTATCGCGAAAACACCAGCTGTCTTTCAATTCTGATTGGTCTATCAGCGTGGTGTTTTCAACGACGTAACCATGGATACGGATCGCAATGCAAAGTTTGACAGTTTGACCAAAAATAGTTGTAGCTGCAAACGTCAAAATGAGTCGCTTCGATGCTACTTCAAACGAAGTAATAAACCAAACTTTTGAAGTAAATATACCCAGTAACACAAAAAATCAAAATCTTATATATGGAGACAATTTATGACGTTCTGTGCGGAACGCAACTACAAATTAGATACAGAAAATAGCAACGAAAGATTAGCATTCATTCTAAAAGACTGGGCATTCAATATGCGGAAAATTGATGGTAGTGATTACAAGGAGAGTGTTATTAAAACCATATGGAACACTACTGCAAAATTAGTACAAGAAAAATATTTTTGTGAGTATCAGAGACATATTGACCCCTTCAAAGATATAATGTTCGAAGAGGCGAGGGCGGCTCGAGAGTAAGAGAAAACTGCTGCGAGCTGTACCCGAAAAAAGAAAATAAGTTCTGTCGCTATGACTTAAGACGAATATAGAAATATGTGCTTACAAACGGACGAAGACACGCCAGAGGGACTCCAAAGAAGTTTTCTCATATAGCTGCAGTAGAACTAGCTTGGAGGTAACGAAGTAACTTTTCCAAGTTACATTTTTTATGGAAGAGACTGACAACAAAGGCTGTTTAAGAATCAGAATTGCATATAACCCGATATTCTCCAAAACCCGCCAAGGTGGTGATAAAAACTGTGCAGATACTAAATGGCTTACTCCAAATAACGGTCATACTATTCAAAATGTTTACAATTTATGGGAATTATAGTCGAGAATAATGTATTATGTTCGTGCTCATAAAAAATTATTTATTGTTATAGGTAACAAATAATAATTAAAACAAATTGTTTATAGTTACAATAAATATTTCATGATTATTATTAAATTTGAATTATTTATTATTATTAAATTTCTTCCTCTCATTCTGACCTTTCACTTTGTTCGTGAAATAGTCTAATAAAATACCACTCGTGATTGAATTTATCTTATAAGTCTGTCTTTTATTTCTAAACTCAACTGAGTTGCTTAAAGAAAACACCACTCGTCCTGCGGACTCGTGGTGTTTTCAAGCAACTCAGTTTCGTTTAGAAATAAATCGACCGACTTATCGCGAAAATTCAGTCACTAGTGGTATTACTACTGATAATTGCATCCAGTGCAATTATCAATCACTATGACAACACGATTGAGTTTGACAACTTCATTCCAAATAAATTTCAGAATGTCACGTTTTGGCAATACGAATGTTCAAAGTATAAATGCGCTAATCAAAGAAAAAATTCCCAGAAATACAACCTACAGTCACAAATATATTTGGGGAATATTTATTGAATTTTGCTACGAACGAGAATATGAATTAAATGAACATAGAAGCTTAGAAGAATTGGCGTTGATACTAAAAGATTGGGCGGTCAATATGAGAAAGAAAGACGGGACCGAATTTAAAGAAGCAATGGTGAAGACAATGTGGAACGTTTCGTGCAAACTTTTGCAAGAAAAGTACTATAATGACTACAATATTATGATTGACCCGTTTAACAATATAGTATTTAAACCTGCCCGCGTTGCAATCAGGAAGAAACTACAAGCAGATCCATGTAAACGTTAGTCCAGTTCATTTTCGTTAAATTTGTCTGAAGTTAACAAAATAATATTGCTATGGGAGGAAAATACTCCTGAAGGTCTTATGCGTACATTTTACCATATTGCTGCTGTAGAATTAGCGTGGCAAGGAGGAGAGGCAGTTGCTTGTCTGGTGGATTTTTTTCAAATCGAGAAAAATAACGATGACTCTCCAACAAATCGCATTGAATACAATCCGGTGTTCAGTAAAACGTGCCAAGGTGGTTCTGAAAGCTGTACAAGTAGTAAATGGTTGGGTTCCAATAGTGAAAGACAAAGCTGCTCTGTACGTCTTTTTCATAAACTGATATCAAAACGAGCGACAATATTACCTCACCACGACTGTTTTAAAACCAAATCGACACTGGAAAAATGAAACTGACAAATGGTACGATAATGTACCTGTTGGAAGAAATACAATAAATGGATGGACTAAATCTGCTGCTGAGGCAATTGGCTTGAATGTAAAGGACAAAAAGATAACAAATCACTCGAATAGATCAACTGCTGTTAGCGAATTGGCAAAAAGTGGTGTAGAAGAACAACAATTGCTGAAAATTACTGGTCATAACAATCAAAATTCATAAATCATACCTAAATCTCGATCAAGAACACCACAACAAGATCATAAATATTATGCGTGGTAATAGATCTTCTATAGTAGAGAACAGCAACGAATCTAATGTTAAGTTAAATTTTAATAATTGTACTTTCACTAACGGCAATTTTAATAAATATAAATGTTTCATTGTGTTGAGTTATACATTTTTGTCAAAAAAATTTCCGCCGAATATCCCTCGGACATTGACAAATGCCTCGTTGCTTGGTAAAATTCCATAAATATTCCCCAAATATATTTGTGACTATAGGTTGTATTTCTGGGAATTTTTTCTTTGATTAGCGCATTTATACTTCGAACATTTTTCCAAAACGTGACATTTTGAAATTTATTTGGAATTAAGTTGTCAAACTCGATCGTGTTGTCATAGCGATTGATAATTGCACTGAATGCAATTATCAGTGTAATGTTGACATGATTGGGTGAAATTGTTTCATATGACACAAAATGACAAAATTTGAATGGTTGTTAGAACTGTCAAAACATTTTCTTTAAAATAATTGTTAGTAACATTTTCGTATTCGAGAGCATGAGGTTTTTTACTTCTTTTTTTAATCGATTTGTAATTAGTATTTGGAAGCTTATTGAAATATTGAATTCGGTGATCCGTGCACGACTATTGTTCATATTTTGTTTCTGTAAATGCCCACACCAAGGCGTTGAAAACAAGGATATTTCTGTTGAAAAGGGAAACATTCTCAATTGAATATTGAATAGAAATATTTTTCTGTGAATTGTATATTTCTCAATTCACAGAAAAATCTTTACATTCAATATTCAATTGAGAACGTTTCCCTTTTCAACATGAATACCCCACAAGAGGTTATCTTGACGATGGGAGATAGTGACTAAAGTTTATCTTTCAGTCGCAGATGATTCCACATCTGATTTTATGAACATCCTGTTTATATTTTCAACAAATCAATCTATCATACCCCATGACAGGTTTTAATGTCAGAAAACACTAATTTCAAAGTGCCTCTCCAAAAGAAATGATTCTAACTTTTTCCATCTTTGCAAAGTGAGATTGCTTCTTGAAAATGTGTTTTCCATTACTTCCGGTCTTCCTGATGATCGTGGAAGCATGAAATAGATTTTCGTCGACAAAAATGTATTGAAGACCTAGTGAATGCGATGTCTCTCCTGCGTCAATGTTACGAATGATTTCTGGTGAGTACTCTCTTTTGGAAAACATTCTTCTTTGCCTCATTCATCTTTATGAGTTCTTAATTAAGACTGGAATTGAAAATCAAATAACTATCTGAATGAAAATGCAAATTTTCAATTTCTTTTTTTTGTTCTTAAAATTTTATTTAGTGGCTTTAGCCGGGGAATTTTTAAAAAAAATTTTTTTAAAAATTTTTTTAATACCCCACAAGAGGTTATCTTGACGATGGAAGATAGTGACTAAAGTTTATCTTTCAGTCGCAGATGATTCCACATCTGATTTTATGAACATCCTGTTCATATTTTAAAAAAATCAAGGATATTTCTACTATTGAAAAGTTTAGTTGGATTATATAATGAGTTTTGTTGAAAAATTTATAACTTCGTTATTAAATATTTTTTTTAGTATATAGTAGATAGGAACTTAAGTCCCTCTGTAAATGATCCTGACAGCGAGTCCAGCGCTGTATCGCAAACGTACGTATTCGCCTCCACGCACGGGTCTGCAAATCTGCAAGGTGCACAATCGTGGCGGAGGACCGGGCACGTGGACGCGTCTCCTCAAGTCAGTGCCGCCGAATTAATGAAATCCATGTGCATCTGCCGATCTGGCCGGTTGCAATCTGCAATGATCGGTTTGTATTACACTGACGCCTACCGGCGTGCACCGGCGAAATGAACGGACACGCACCTCGAGGCTCGTTTCTTTGATTACACGTGATGTTTCGGTCGCTCGGCGGGTACGCCAGCTGTAAATCTATTCGAAACTTCTGCGCCTTCCCCCGTATACAATAGAATAATGTATACCGGGTGTGCACGGAAGGTAGCTCGCTCCTATAACTTTTTTGTTTTCGGAGATAATGGAATGAAATTTGGAGGATCTGTTCAATGCATAAAACTGCATTTTTTGACAAGTAACTCAACTTCATGCAAATTCCGGATTCACCGGAAGTGACATAAACTTTCGATTTTTAAATGGGACACCTGGTATATTTTCAGTTTTTTGTCTCCATATGACATTTAGAATACAACCATGTATCATTTGTCACTGTTTGTAACAATTTTTTTTTCGAAATAAATTTTTATTTCAGAGGGCTATGGATATGTTCAAATAACTAATTTCAGTCATAAAATGTTTGTAAAAATACAACTTACTGTTTTCGATCAAAATGTTTCAGCTATATGTGAAGTTTGATTTTAAAATTTGTATTACTATTTTTCTTCAAATGGCAACATGGTGGCTTGTCGGGTTAAAAAAAAAGAGCATTTCATTACGATTAATTTGATACCGCACTCTATTAGGTTGTAAGAAAACTTTCGATAAAAAACTGAAAATATAACATTGTAACTTTTGTTAAATGAAAAATCTTATTGAGATTAAAATAAGATTTAAAATCATTAGTAGCCTGTGACCAACACAACTGAAACAAAATCATTAAATTGTTGCGGTAAAAATTGACGATTTTTAAATGGGATACCTGGTATATTTTAGTTTTTTGTCTCCATATGACATTTAAAATATAACCTTGTATCATTTGTTACTGTTTGTAACCGTTTTTTTTTTCGAAATAAATTTTTATTTCAGAGGGCTATGGATACGTTCAAATAACTAATTTCAGTCCTGAAATGTTTGGAAAAATACAACTTACTGTTTTCGATCAAAATGTTTCAGCTATATGTGAAGTTTGATTTTAAAATTTGTATTACAATTTTTCTTCAAATGGCAACATGGTGGCTTGTCGGGTTAAAAAAAAAGAGCATTTCATTACGATTAATTTGATACCGCATTCTATTAGGTTGTAAGAAAACTTTCGATAAAAAACTGAAAATATAACGTTAGAACTTTTGTTAAATGAAAAATCTTATTGAGATTAAAATAAGATTTAAAATCATCGAGTAGCCTGTGACCAACACAACTGAAACAAAATCATTAAATTGTTGCGGTAAAAATTCGAGTCGACATATTATTTTACATCTCTTCTACAACGTCAATTAGGTAGTTATTGTGTACCTCATTGTCTGAAAATCATGGAAAATAACAATATTTATACAAGAACTGAAAAAGTTGATATGTTATTAGTTTTTGGAGAGTGTAGGCAAAATTCAAGCGATGCTGCACGTCTCTACGCACAGAGATATCCTGATCGGCGTCACCCGACCCGGCACTTTTTTCCAAAACTAGTTCAAAACATGCGAAATGAGCCTGATAATGATGGGAACGATTCGTTTGTTGTGAGTGAAGAAGAAGAAATAGATGTTCTGGCATACGTTCAAGTAAATATTAATACGTCAGTCACGGAGATCGCAAGAGAATGTGACATTTCGAAGTCTTCTGCAGAACATTTTGAAGAAACATAAATATCATTCATTTAAATATCAACTACACCAGCACCTGTATCAAAACGATAATGCAAGGAGACTTGAGTATTGCAATTGGTTCTTTGGAAAATATTTGGAGGATGACACATTTCCATATAAAATTCTGTATACTGACGAAAGCCGTTTCACTAATTCGGGACATTACCAACAGAAATGATAAGCGATATTGGTCCGATGCAAATTTACACTTGATGGAGGAAGGAAATTTCCCAAGAACGATTTGGTTTCAATTGTTGGGCTGGGATTTTTGGGGTCTGAATTTTAGGCCCTATAATTTTTGACGATGTCCTGACAGGGGCTAGATATCTAAGTTTCCTCACGCAGGAAATTGAGCATTTCTTGGACGAAGTTCCATTAATAAATCGAGTTGGATTATTTTATCAACAAGATGGTGCTCCACCACACAACCTGAGGGCAGTTACGGAATATCTGCATGAAACATACAACGAAAACTGGGTCCAAGATGGCGGGCGAGGTAAAATAGGGTTGTTTTCAATTTATACCTTTATTTATTCCTTTTTAAAAAACTTATCAGGTCACCCGACCTTACGCCTCTAGATTTATTTTATGGGAATCTTTTAAAAACGAGGTTTACGATGTACCTCCTTCCACACGACATGAATTAGAGGACAAAGTAAGGGCAGTTATCCATAGAATTACACCAAGACAGTTGAGAAACGTTGTAAGAAATAAGAAAAGTTCGCCTTTGTCAGCAACAAGATGGAGGTAGGTCACTTTGAACATCTGGAACCCTGAAGATATGTAAATAGGTAGTTTCAATATAATTATTTCATTTTCAACAGGTGATTCATTTTAGAAAAGTTCTAACGTTATGGTATTTTCAGTTTTTTATCGAAAGTTTTTTCACAACATAATAGAGTGCGGTATCAAATTAATCGTAATAAAATACTTTTTTTTTCCAATCCGACGAGCCAACATGTTGCTATTTGAAAAAAAAAATAGTAATAAATAAAATAAAAAACGCTTACAAACAGTAACAAATGATACATGGTTGTATTCTAAATGTCATATGGAGACAAAAAAACTGAAAATATACCAGGTGTCCCATTTGAAAATCGAAAGTTTATGTCACTTCCGGTGAATCCGGAATTTGCATGAAGTTGAGTTACTTGTCAAAAAATGCAGTTTCATGCATTAAACAGATCCTTCAAATTTCATTCCATTATATCCGAAAACAAAAAAGTTATAGGGGCGAGCCACCTTCTGTGGACACCCGGTATAATTTTTTCAAAATTCATAAATTTAAGACGGCGGCCATAAGATGGAGGACGAGTTTTGTGATTAAGCACCAATTCTATTCAAAATTGGTATGTGGGGGTTTTCGGGGTTGGAGATTATGAATTTTTTGTCGAAAATCATAAATTCAAGATGGCGGCCCCAAGATGAAGTTTTCTTTCTTCAACACATTGATTAATTTAATGATCTAAAAAGAAGAGGTTCCATTTCATTTATTCTGGGAATTAGCTGGGATCTTGGAAAGATTAGTTTCATTGAAAAGTAATTTATTAATTAGGTGTTTACCCTTCACATTGGTAAAGAAATGTATCACTAAAAAATGGACACATATTGTAAAGTTCTACACGATGGAAAATTCTATAAAATTTTTGGCCCCATGGGATCAAATATTTTCCTTATTTTGGCTAATTATGTAATGGATGATTTGCTAGAGCATTATGTTTCACGAGTAAAATTCAACATACCCTTTATTAAACGTTTTGTTGATGATTTGATTTTACCAATATCATCTGGAAGTACTGATGAAATTCTGTAAATTTTTATTTCGTATGACAAAAATATTCAATTCACTAATAGAAGAAGAAACACAAAACAGTGTACCATTTTAAGATATGAAACTAATCAGAACCCAACAAAATACAATTATTAGGAAATGGTACAGGAAACCAATATGTAGTAATAGATTTATAAATTAAAATTCGTATCACCCACAAAAAATTCAAATAAATGTATTGATATCTATGAAAAATAGAATCTTAAAAAATTACTCATTCTAGTTATACAACAAGAATCTTTAATCGAACTACAAAAGATGTTGTTGGAAAATTAATATCCCAAACACCTAATTAATAAATTACTTTTCAATCAAACTAATTCATTGGTCTTCCAAAGATCCCAGCTAATTCCCAGAATAAATGAAATAGAATCTCCTCTCTTTAGACCACTTCCACGTATCCATGAACTTACTCCTAAATTAATCAATGAATTGAAGAACAAAAACTTCAAAATTGCTAAAAAAAATATAAAAACTATCTCAAAATTACATACTAAAGTGAAAAGTCCCATACAAAATATTGAAAAGTCTAATGTTCTATATAAAACCCCTTGTAAGGATTGTTCTAAAAAATATATTGGCCAAACCTCCAGAAGTCTCAATAGTCGTATTACATCCCATAGAAGTGACTGTAAACGAAACGTTAACTCATGCACACTTTCGGAACAAGTTTATCAGAAAGACCATCGAATAACACACAAATTTTAGATGCTGAGAATAATGTAACCAAAATAATTTTCTTGGAAATGGTTCTATTAATTAATTAATAGTCAGTCTATGAATAAAAGAACTGATTTGAATAATCTTAGTCAAATTTATACATATTTGCTGAAATTGAACAAGTATTGTTGAAATTGAACAAGTTTTCAAAATTTTACAACTTGATTTATGAAAATATACAATTGTCACTGTCATAAGAAAATAGTAGTTTATGTAACAAGTACGCAAAATGAGACTTTTGCGGACGAATCGTAATGTGTCCGTAATATGAAGACGAGTCAGCAAAAGCCATTTGCGGATGTGTTGAATACAATATTTTTTTGTAAATGCATTCCAAAGAATGGATCATGTAGTTAAGGAACTATGATTTTATGTCTGCTATCAATACGCAAATATATTTGAAGGCAGCATCGAAAGAAGGCCGTGTGAAATATCGAATCAGATTTTTTATTACTGAAGTGTCAAATATGTCAACTGGTCCATTTGCGTTTGTTTGTATGTTCTCTAATAGGTGTTGGGAAGGTTATATAAAAATATATGGGAGGTATCTCTGACCGATTTTTTACGGCACACAAATTATATATTATTGGGCGTTGTTCTGCACTAACAAAAAATTTATCAACAAAATGCAGCTGATATACATGGGATATTCTTCTGGATACAAGCAAGCTAGAAAAATTGTGTTTTCAGTAATTTTTTCCAGGATCCAACTATACTAAAGAATTATGGGGGTATAGATAATTGAATATAATGAACTTGTAAGTGAATATGACATCCACTCAGAAACATACTCCACATTTGAAAGAAAATTGCAAATGTATGCAGTATATAGCAAAATCATGTTTTCCCCTAGTTTGACATTCGAATCGTGAATGCTAGATGTCGCCCACTTCGTGGTAATCCTGAATAGTAAGTGACATTTGGAATAAATGAAATATAAATTGTTTTCATCCAATAAATATATGTAGGTTTACAATTTTATTCTGAAAAAATCAAAATTACTAGCTTTTCTGCGGCAAAATATCGGTTTGCACTTTTTATAGTATTTATAAACACCCGTTAATGCTCAGTTATGTTTTATGAATGAATTAATTCCAGTTCGTAGAGTCGTGACGTCACTTTACGGACAAGTCCGTAAAAGTAGCATTTTACGGATTTTTTTTGATTCCCAAAGTAGCTGTTTTGGGGAGCGTATACATATATGTGTTCCTCATATCTACTAATTTTATTGAATCTCATGTTAGTAAGTACCTAAATAGTATACAATTTCAGATTGTTATTCAATTTATAATTTTAGTCGTCCTGAGGAAGGCAATAAACATAGCCGAAAGCTTGACGTATTTAAAGAGTTTATTGAAAAAAAAACCTTTTACCAATCATCCCAAAAATTTTATATATATATATATATATTGTTATGTTTTATGTTTAGAAGTACGTGTTAAATGTTCAAAGAGCTAAAATGAAAATTATGAATTGAAAAAACACATAAATAAAAAATGTTCATATTTAGTAAGTTATGCTATGTTATTTTACAGTTTTTTTGAAGATTCTACCTTTTTTCTGAAACCTTATATAATCTTAGTCGATACCTATGTTTGAAATAAACATGTTTTCAACATTACAAGCAATTGGCTTAATTTATAAAATTATAGAAATAAAAATTTACTAATATATTTTTGGTCACAAGCAGACAACAGAATGTTAAAGTTAGAACATTCTGTATATGAAATTAGATCTGAACATAATAGCCAATGAGATGCCAGGAAAAATCTTGATGCAAAATTATGAATATTGAAAATATGAAAAGCAGAAAACGTCAAAAATGAATTTTTATATATCATGTATATGGTATGTAAGGTATTTAGAAACGATTCTGAATAAAAACTGCCAGATAAACGAAAATAATGAAAAGTGCAACAGAAAAGTGCGTGTAAATCGAAAATTCGAGAAGAAAACAAAGGATGTGTGGTATCAAGGGAAAGAAATCAACAAGCTAGGAAAAAAATAATTTTGGAAGAACCAACTGAAGAAATTGAAATTTGAAAAATCTATCATATTTTCCATACAAAACAGTTATTTGCCAATACAACTCAAGGAAATACTATAAGAACTATAGCTGATAAAAAAACCCAGATGTAGAACGAATCTTACGTTTTCAATTGAGACATATGTACGAGGGCGAATTCACAGTCAACAAAGGGGCTGCATACTGGAACGGCAGTTTCCAGGAACGGGAGAGCGATCCGAGACACTGAATATTTTCGTTACAAGAAGTCACCGGTACTTTGAACCATAAAAAAGTACTAAACTCAGTGCATTTCAAAAATAAACCTTTTTAAGAACCCTTTGATAGAACACTTCATAAATTGGTATATAAACTACATAACCTACAAAAATAGGTTACATTTCACTTTTTATTATCACAAACTTCACTTTTATGTATATTTTGCTATGAAGCACTAATTTAAGTTAATTATCGCAGAATAGGTAACAGTAAGTCTTCCTGAATGAAGGAAATTATTATTTTGATGAATTTCTGACTTATTTTCAATTATTTTGCCATTTTCTGAAATTGACATCAATAACCACTAGAGGGCTCCACAGTAGAATTGACTCCTGAGATTCCATAGGCGTACCGATCGAGTTAGCTGAGGTAAAGAGAATAAGGTAAAAAGTCAATGGGAAAGAGGTAAAATACATAGCCGGACTTTTGAAATATTTATATGGGTATTTATTTATCAACATATTAAATTAAATTCAAAAAGGAACTAGCTAAAAAAGATTTGAAAATAGTATGAAATTTAGTGAAAAAGATAAAATATTTTTTTGTTATGATGTCTGATTGTGAAAATAAATAAATAAAAATAATAAAATAAAAAACAAACCCAATCACCTCATTATAAGAATATATATATATATATATATATATATATATACAGGGTGTTTCCTAACTACGGTACGAAACTTCAGGGGGTGTTTCGTTAGGTCATTTGACAAAAAAAAGTTTCTATGAACATATGTCCGGAGTTGCTTCGTTTCTGAGATACAGGGCGTTGAAGTATAAAAAAAAGGTATTTATAAAATATCCTGAATATCCTGAAACCGATGTGGTTGAAATGTGGTACAGCTATTTGAAGTAATAAGGCAATTATTTGGCCCTAAGTTGGTCCAGTGGCGTCTCAGTGGGCACCACAGCCAACAATACTGAGGAAAAAATTATTTTCTCCTTTTCAGTGCATTTGAATATAAGCGTGGGTTCTAAAAAGTTTTTTATAAGCGTGGTAAAAATACAACTTTTTGGCCTCCTGTGTTTTTTTTCATATTTAGCTTAGTTTTCGAGAACAAAAAAAATGAAGGCACTCTACAATCATGATTACCTGCTATGGAGACCAGCTGACAGTGATAGTATTGTCATATCAGTAAAAGTCAGAGTTGTCAATTAGCAGTGATTCCATCATGAATACTTTTACTAACGCTGAAATGGCTGACATGCACTTTATTTATGGATTAGCAAATGGAAATGCGGAAGAAGCACGGAGAATCTACCAGGATATTAACAGAGTAATTCCATGTGCTAAAACATTTAGAACGCTACATGCAAGATTATGTGAAACTGGAAGTTTTAATAAAAATGTAAGTGGTGGAAGACCAGAAACTGTAACAACGCCTGAACTAGAAGAAGCTATACTTGATGCGATAGAAGAAGATCCTTCAAATAGTACCAGGAAGATTGCACTGCAGCTTGAAGTAAGCCCAAAAACCGTTTGGAAAGTTCTAAAAAGAAACCTCCTATACCCATATCACATACAGCGGGTCCAAGCTCTACTGCCTAGGGATTTTCACCCAAGATTAATGTTTTGCAGATGGTTGATTCATACGATGGCACACAATAATAATTTTTACCAAATATTTTATTTACGGGCGAGGCAAATTTTTCACGAGATTCTATTATGCACTTTCACAATAACCATTTCTGGGCCGACGAAAATCCCCACATTATCAGCAACGATTTTCGCTGAACGTTTGGGTAGGAATTATTGGTGACTACCTATTTGGACCCTTTTTTTACCAGCAAGATTATCAGGTCCATCCTACACGGCTTTTTTGCGAAATCATTTACCCATTTTGTTGGAAGAAGTACCCGTACTTGCAAGAGGCAACATGTTGTTTATGCACGACGGAGCTCCAGCTCATTTTAGTGTTCTTGCTCGTCAGCATCTCGACATCACCTACCCTAATCGCTGGATTGGACGTGCAGGACCTCAACATTGGCCCGCTCGCAGTCCTGATATGAATCCTCTAGATTTCTATTTATGGGGTCATCTGAAGGCTCTCGTTTATAAAACCCCTATACTAGATGAGAATGACTTGAGGAATCGAATAAGTGACAATTGCAATGTCATAAGGAATACTCCAGGTATTTTTGAACGTGTCAGACAATCAATGACACATCGATTGCAGTCGTGTATTTTATCAGACGGTGGACATTTTGCTCATTTACTTTAAGGTCGAAATTGTTTATTTTTTACTTTAGGTTTGTATTTTATGTTGTCCATGGATAATTTGTAGAATAAGTTAAAGTATTTTTTTCTCGAAAACGAAGCTTGATATGAATAAAACACAAGGGACCAAAGAGTTGTATTTTCAGTTGTTTAATCTGAAAAAATAAAATACTACAAAACAAAGTATTTTTTTTTGCTCATTATTGTTGGCTGTGGTGCCCACTGAGACGCCCCTGGACCTACTTGGGGCCAAATAATTGCCTTATTACTTCAAATAGCTGTACCACATTTCAACCACATCGGTTTCAGGATATTCAGGATATTTTATAAATATCTCTGTATCTCAGAAACGAAGCAACTCCGGACATATGTTCATAGGAACTTTTTTTTGTCAAATGACCTAACGAATCACCTCCTGAAGTTTCGTACCGTAGTTAGGAAACACTCTGTATATATATATATATATATATATATATATATATATATTCAATTAGGATATTAAAAACATATACACCATGCACAAGTTGAAAAATTAGGTTTCTGTGTAGATGTGTAGATAATATATTTTGATGAAATTATGTGAATAAACATTATTGTTCAGTAGTAGTAGAAAAAAGTGAAAACCGAACATTAATGTTTAATTAAAATTTCGATTTTTTGTTACGTCCTTTTAAAATTCTAAACATGAGCTAGTTATAGAAAAAAACCGAAACAATTTATATTTATTACCCCAGTACGACTTTTCGATAACATTAAATTCGCCACCCATAAAAACAAATTAATAATAATAATAATCTCGGGCGCGTTTCAGCTGTTGTCACGGAATTCGCAGGAACGTGGATAAATCGACCGAAAGACTCGTTACAATCTAAAAAGCACCTGCTTTACGGCTCTCACTCGTGCCCGTTAATTCTAGCTCGTTGATTGTACCCGAAAAAAAAGAGTCTCCTCAAAACCTTGATTTCGACCGAGTGTTTCGATCGTTAAATATTTGAGCGACATACAGGATGTTATAAAGGGCCGGTGGTCGGGCAAGTTCATTTACGAAATCTGATTAAACCCACAGAACCATCAAAACTCGGTTGATGGAGATTGATAGGCTAATGGCAAACAAAACGGTTCATCGTGGACATGCACAATTATAACGGGTAATTTGCGGAATGATAATGGCCATAGCACAAAAATTTAGGGCCTTGATTGCATCTTTTGGATCTTCGCTAATGATATCTATCGGGAAGGTAAAAAAAAACTACTGAACCCCGTGAACCCCTGTGAGTAATAATATAATAAATTCATTTATTGTTAATAATAATAATAATAATGTACAAGGTTTAAAGATATAGTAAATATAAAATCAATGAAATATGTGTCTATGTTTAAAATTAGATTATATCTATTCTAAGGATTCATATAGTTTAACAATGAATGATACTCGATAAGTAAATTAATACTTGTTTCGAGAAATAAACATAAGTAGGACTCATACATATATGTATAGAGGATATGTAGGACTTATTTGTACTAGGTATTTGTAGAACATAGAATAAAGAATAAAGATTATAATTCACAGTATGTATAAGCAAGAATGAGTGCATGTTAAAATGGGTAACGTTTATAAGTATTTTGTTGATTAACAATTATAATAATAATAATAATAGTTGATAAGTGGTACAGTTAGTCATTAGTCACACGAAATATTATGTGTTCTCTGTTAAGTTTTTAATCATTTCCCTGGGTTTATTGAAGATATGTTTTTTTAATTCTTTTTTGAATGGTAGTAGGCCATTCCATGTTTTGACGGTGTCAGGTAGCGAATTATACAGCTTGGGTGCCATGTATGAATATGATCTTTTTGGAACCGACTTATAGTCTAATCAACAAGTTCAAAAAAGTGTTAAATAGATAAAAAGCTCCTAAAAATATGAGCGATAGCTCATTCGATTCGGAATGACGTCTAGAAAAATGTTTTTCAAGGGTTTATTAGCACGTAAAAAATTGCGATTATTATTAACAAAATAAGATTAAAAAAAGAAGGTATTTCGTTTTTCGTTAATAATTTCCCGGAACTCTATCTCTATTATTTATAAAAAAAAATTAACGCTGAAAATAGGGCTCCGCGAGGTCGTTACGGCATAGGCGCACCGTCTAAAAAGCCGTTATATCACCTTAAATAATTTTTTTATAGTATTAAATAACAATTTAAAAATTTGAATAAATTAGTATAATGACAATTAATAATACAATAAATCTATTTCGCTTTGTGGAGCTCTTTCCATTTAGGTACTCAATAAAGCAATGCAAAAAAAAATTATTAAAGTTTATTATTTTGTTAATTATAATTTTTTTAAATTAACAAAAAATAAAATTTCTAAAAAATGTTATCAAAAAAAATTTTTTAGTAATATCTTTTTATTATTAATGGAAAAAAAAATTTTTGTTATGAAATTGTTTATAATAGACTATTTTGGGATTTAAAAAAAAAATTTTTTTACCATCTTATTGCATAGGTTAAATTATGATTTAAAAACAAATTTTCTTAAATAAATTTTTTTATTGTTTATAATCGTTTTTTTTTATATTTCAATTGTTTAAATAATTAGTTAGGAAATTATTTTATTCTTAAAAATCATCATTGACCTCTTTCAATGAATTAACAGAGATATAATTTTTTTTATAAATAATTTCATTGTTTATTAACTTAACAATTTGTTATAAACAAATAATATTAACCGTTATATTTTTTTTCGAAAACTTCAAAAAATAACAAAAACAACTATGTATAACAAAGTATAGAAAAAAATAAAAAATAATAATGATAATTATAAATAATAAAAAATACAAAAAAAAAATTCTATACTTTGTTATACAAATTGTTGCGAAAATTTTATAGACCAATCAATTAAACTTTTATGTCGTAATTTATAAAAACAGAGATTGGAAAAAAATTAGTTAATTAACAAGGGTGTAACTTTTTGAAAAATCGACATAAAAATTGTTTTTACCGAGGTTTTTTTTGTTCAAGTGTCAAGATTACACCATAATCTATTCAAATTTTTTAATTGTTATTTAGTACTATAAAAAAATTATTTTAGGTGATATAACGGCTTTTTAGACGGTGCGCCTATGCCTTAACGACCTCGCACAGCCCTATTTTCAGCGTTAAAAAAAATTATTAATAATAGAGATAGAGTTCCGGGAAATTTCCTCCTCTTTCGGGATCTTTTTTCATAATTTCTTAAATATCCTTATTACAGAAATTATTAACGAAAAACGAAATACCTTCTTTTTTTAATCTTATTTTGATAATAACAATCGCAATTTTTCACGTGCTAATAAACCCTTAAAAAACATTTTTCTAGACGTCATTCCGAATCGAATGAGCTATCGCTCATATTTTTAGGAGCTTTATATCTATTTAACACGTTTTTGAACTTGTTGATTAGACTATTATGTACAACTGGGATTGTGTGAAGATGCCGTTTTCGTGTGCAGTAGGTGTGGATAGGTATTTTGGCTGAGTGTCTGTTTTGGTGGTATTTTAAATTGACTTTATAAAAATATACTTGCCTTATGTCAAATATCTTGGCTTCTGAGTATAGTAAATTTGAACCGTATCTGTGTGATTTTGACAATAACAGTTTCAGAAATCTTTTTTGAAGAATCTCGAGTGCGTTGATATGGGTTCTCAGAGCTCCATCCCATGCTGCTATACCATACTGTAAATGGCTCTCCACTAGTGCGTAATAAAGAGTTCTGAGGTACTGTGTCGGTAAATATTTTTTCAGATATTTAAATACGTGCAAAATACTTCGCAGTTTTGTTATTACGTAGTCTATGTGACAATCCCATCTGAGATGGGTGTCTATTATAACCCCTAGATACCTAATGTTTGTCTTGGGCATAATTGTCGGTAATTTTTTTTGGTTTTCACTTCAAGCGTGCTAAAAGGCGGAGTATTAATTTTGTTGCATGTAAATGGCACATAATTAGTTTTTTGTAAATTTATCGTTAATTTTTTATAATCCATCCACTTTTTAATTTTGTTGAAGTCCTCTTGCGCTTTAATTTTAACTCATCCCAGTCGTGTGCTTTGTAGAAAATAGCTGTATTATCCGCGAATCCGGTTATTTCTCCGCTACTCCGGAGTGAGAACAGGCCGTTAATGTAGATGTTGAATAATAGTAGACCTAACACGCTGCCTTGAGGAACACCGTAACTAATTTTTTCCTTTAGACTGAGTGAGTCAGTGACTTCCACAGACTGATTTCTGGAAGAAAGGTAGCTTCTTAGGAGTTTGTGGCAGTTATTTCGTATACCCATTTCTTCCAGTGACTGTAAAATTAAGGCATTATAATACACGGGTTGTGATCCTAATAGAAAATGAATGAAATAATATACTTTTTCCGAAAATCGATAAGAAATATTGACATTTTTGAAAGAAAAAGTCAATATTTCCTTGCACTTGTACTGTAAGGAATTGTATATTATCAACGAGCATGTAATGATGGCTATTACTGATGAGAATGAAGTTTACGACGTGAACCGTAGGCGAGCGCCGTTAATCATTCGAGTGAGTAATAGCTATTACACGCAAGTAGAATACTATACTTTTTATATGAATAACCACCAGTGTTCACCATTCAATTCAAACAGACGATGTGTTCCTTCTAGTAGAATAAAAAATAATTGACAAAAATTGATCGAGATATTTGAAAAATATTTTATTGATGAAACAAATTTTATAGATTTTTTTCAAACAATTTCATTCTGAAAACTTATAAAAACTCATTTATTGGTTGAAATATTTATCCTGAAGTTTGTGCAATTAGAAATATTCATAGAGGGAGTAGAGGAATCGATTTCCAAATGTAAGTTTAAATTTTTTGAAGTATTATTTGCGATGTTTTCAGACGTCAGATTTGAAAATGAAGGTTCCATTGAGTTCACAATTTTTTGTGCCGTATCCATCTTGTTTTTCAAGGAATCGTCAATATATCCTTCTGCAACCGATGATGATTTCCATCCTCCATGCCGTTTTAATGATGTCAAATCACCTCCTGCGTCAGCTAAAATAGTGGCCGATGATATTCGAAATGTATGTCCAGTATACAGTGTGACCCATTTAAAATGGAACCACCCCTGTAGAATACGCATTTTTCAATCAATCTCTTTTTTAATAGTAAGCATCGAAAACTGTATCTTGACACAAATTTTCATAACTTCAGTTTTATTTCCAAGGCCACTATGGTTTTTTTTCATTGTCAAAAACGGCAAAAGTTTTTTAGGCAATTTTTGTTTTCAAGTTTGACTACACCACTGGATTCGTAGTCGTAATGAATAAAAACCATCAAAATTTCATAAAAAAATATTGGTTAACAACGAAGTTACAACAACTTCAATTTTGGAAGCAAAGTATTTGATTATAATTTTTATTTAGATTACAGACATATTTAAAATCTGGCAACACCGTCGATACAAAGTAGAACACCAGTGAACTTGTACAGTGAGAATCCGAAGTCAATAGCTCATTCCGTTCTACAGTTATAAGAATGGTAATGTGAGCGATTTGTGGTGGAAGCGATTTTGTAATAAAAATCTGACTAGGCCACTGGATTTGTAAATTATATTCCCTTAAAATCATTTATTCAAGTGTAGGTTATAAGTGTATTCGAAAAGAACAGAAAATTTGAAATTCATTTATACATTATAGGGTAGACTAGGTACGGTTGAAACAAAGGACGGTTGAAACAAAAGCAATATCTCGTGAACGGATACGCGGGGAGTGAGGGTGCAAGGGGAGAACGAAGCAGACGACAGATCCAAACACGAAACTTAGTGTTGCGCCCGCTCTCTCGTGGTGTTGTTGTTTACAGGAGGCCGTATTATATTTTGGTACCCAAAAGTAAGTATTTTTATTCTGAGATTTATTCTAATATCGTGAAATCTATTGAAGTCAAAGTATTGAGTGTGTGTTTCTGATTTTTATGAGGCTTTTAGAATACGGAATAATAACTCGTTTTAATGTGTTATTATTACTACCATTTCTATTAATGGTATTTTACGAAAGGCGGGGTTGGGGACGGTTGAAACAATTTTTGTGGGTACGGTTGAAACAGTAAATATATTAGTTTTTCTTATTTTCTAGATGCCGAGAGTTCGCGTAAGAAAGACTTCCAGAGGACAAATTGAGTTGTCGAGGTATAGAGATGCATATGAAGAGGTGAAAGCTGGAGATTCACTACGAAATGCGGCGGGCAAGCATGGAATAAACCACTGTTCTCTCCTGAGATATATTCGAAAGCGAGATGCATCTGGCGAGGACGATCAAGTTATGGGGTATAGAGCACACAACCGAATTTTCAATGGAGAGCAAGAGCAAGAATTATCAAAATATTTGATTCGATGTGCAGACATATATTTTGGACTACCTAAGAAAGAGGTGAGAAAATTGGCGTACGAACTTACTATTAAGTATAATTTATTTATTTATAAAAACAATGTCAATTTATGACATTCCGGGAATTGTAGCATCTGCTATGCCCCTTGCTCTGACGCCATCCAACATACAAGCCGGCTTTCGCAAAACAGGAATTTACCCATATAACCGGCATCTGTTTACTGAGATCGATTTTGCTCCGCATTTGGACGATAGACCAATCGAAAATAGAACTGAGGTAACAGATAGACCTAATCACGAATATACAACTGAGTCTGCAGTTGTTTCTACATTGAATGCAATTCCATCTGAAGATAAAACGCCACCATTATCGCCTTCTTTTAACTGAGGAACTACAAATAGAGACAATGGTTGCAACAACAGGCTATCAATAACTCACCAGTTCCAACAAAGAGCAAAGAAAAGGTTGAACCACTACGGCCAACACAAAAGCTCCCCCGAGGAAATCTAATAAAGGGAATTCTAAAAACCATTGTATTCACACCGGAAGCAGTACGGCCATTACCAAAAGCTCCCCCGAGGAAATCTAATAAAGGGCGAAAAACTAGAAAATCTACAATTTACACTGATACACCAGAGAAAGAAGCCATAAGAAAGGTTTAGTTTGCTTTGTTCAAAAGAATACTGTTGATTTTTAGTATTTTTTGTTAATTACGTTGATTGTTTATTATTCGTAAAAGGCTGATTAGAAAATTTTTTTGAGGATTAAAACCTTGAAGACTGATTATTGTTGTCATACGGTGCCATAATTATGCTTATAATTAGGATCAATGGTAAATAAAACAAGTTGTAATATCATATTTTGTGTTATTTGCATGTGTTTCAACTGACCCCAATCACTGTTTCAACCGCCCCTGGCATGGGGACGATTGAAACAAATCGGATTTTTTTTAAATTTTGTATACTTCTGAAAATAGCACTCCAGGAAGTAGAATGGTATAGCCCTTTCGTAGTTAGAAAGGCGTTCTTGTATTTGACATATCATCATCGTCGCTTGGTTTATAAACAACAATACTATTGTAACGTAAATAAACTTAACTTGGTTATTACTAATTTATTTCACACTTAATCTACAACTTAATTTATATTACTACGCCACTGTATAGCTCGATCGTGTGGGCTCATTCAGACTGTCCGTGCCATCTTGAGGGCTACCTATTTATCTCCGTCACAGAATTCCCGATCTTTCGAATTCCGGCAGTTGGCGACCAGCATGTTCCAATCGTTTCCAATATCGACCGTTGCTCTCCGCGGCAGAGCGACTGGACTGTTCTCGAACATCTCCGGGGATGACCTCATCGCTGTCGACGGCAACGCGCGAGGCGACAGGTCCGGCCTAGGTTCGTTACACTATGAACGATAAAATCCAAATCGTTTCAACCGTACCCAGTCTACCCTACAGTAATACATTCTTCCATAGCCGATAAAAACGAAATGAACAGAAACAAGTTTTAAAGTATTTATTCAACAATAAAACGTCATTAAGCAAAAACTAAAACTAAAATAAACATTACTGTAAAATTAAATGTTTGAATTTTTGTGGCTTCTATCAAACCTCCATTCAATTCGACATATTTATCGTATCTCTTCCGAATATTTTTTACACTATTTCTTATTTTTTGAGGTGTAATTTCAGCACAAATCCAGTGGCGTAGTCAGATTTTTATTACAAAATCGCTTCAACCTCAAATCGCTCACATTACCATACTTTCAGGAGTTATAACTGTAGAACGGAATGAGCTATTGACTTCGGATTTTCACTGTACAAGTTCACTGGTGATCTACTTTGTATCGGCAGTGTTGCCAGATTTTTAATATGTCTATAATCTAAATAAAAATTATCAAATACTTTGTTTCCAAAATTAAAGTTGTTGTAACTTCGTTATTAACCAATATTTTGATGGTTTTTATTTATAGCGACTACAAATCCAGTGGTGTAGTCAAATTTGAAAACAAAAATTGCCTAATAAACTATTGCCGTTTTTGACAAAGAAAAGAAACCATAGAGTGCCTTGGAAATGAAACTAAAGTTATAAAATTTTTTTTTCGAGATTTATTGAAAAATGCGTATTCTACAGGGGTGGTTCCATTTTAAATGGGTCACACTATAATTCTGGGTTTGGATGTTTTACAAAAAGTGATATTTGTTTTCCCATTGCTTCGAATTTATTGATCCCGATTTTTTTACTGGTACATTTACCATTCTGAAGGTTGGGGTGGAATGAATTGGTTGAAACATTATTCAACCGGAGCTCTATTAGTCTGGTTCATAAGTGCCATTTCGTCCTCGTAAAATTATGACCAATGTGTCATTGGATGCGGAATTTTACTAGGTATGATTTGTCTCCCAAACGAATAGTTTAGAAGTTATAAACAATTTAGTTAAAAAAAAGTGGGATCGGTTTTTTGCAAATATCTCTAAAACTATTGCAGATATCGGAAATCTGAAAAATGATCCAAAGAGAGCAGGATATTTCGGGGAAGTGTAGCACCAATTTTTATAATTTTAATTGAGCAGTGAAAATACGGGTAAAAACGGGTGACTCGGCACTGGCGCGCGCGTTGCTCTGGTCGGATGTTTAAACAAAAAATCCGGCTCTTGCGGGATAGTTGAATAAACAATAATCCGCTGGCAAAAAAATGTAAAGTCTTTATTGTTCTCCATAAAACAATGAACGAATTGAGCCTTTATTTTAAGCTCTTACTCAATTATTCATTTACTTTTTGTTATTATTTATAAAAATACCTCGAAAAACACATTTTTTCAAGGCTTTTATGAATGAATATTGATAGAAATATTTTTCTGTGAATTGAAAAATCCACGATTAAAATGAAGTTATTTTGTATGAATGTCTAACAGAAAACAACTACTTCCCCGGCTAAAGCCACGCTGGACATTGAACTACATCTGATAGATATTCTGAAAAGGCCCTAACTCAAAAGAATAATCTGAAATTGAAATTGCATTTTCATTCAGATAGTTATTTGATTTTCTATTCTAGTCTTAATTAGGAACTCATAAAGATGAATGAGGCAAAGAAGAATGTTTTCCAAAAGAGAGTACTCACCAGAAATCATTCGTAACATTGACGCAGGAGAGACATCGCATTCACTAGGTCTTCAATTGAGAATGCTTCCCTTTTCAACATGAATACCCCACAAGAGGTTATTTGACGATGGAAGATAGTGACTAAAGTTTATCTTTCAGTCGCAGATGATTCCACATCTGATTTTATGAAAGATACGATCTGATTTTATCAAAGATACGATAAAAATTCTTTAGGTCTTTCTTGTTCGTTATTAAACAATGAGCAATTTGAGCTTTCGGTCGAAGCGTTTACTACATTATTTATCATCCTGCGATACTCTTAGACATTAACGAAAGCTCTTCTCTGACATCAATCAATAAAACTGAAATGAAGAGGTGTTTCAATGAAAGTAATTCAAAAAACTTCGAGTTTATGTTGGAAAAAGAGGAATGGAGCAATATTTATGAATATGGTGTGCGAAGATGCCTTCAATCGTTTTTATGATATATTCCTTCATTATTTTGAAACTGCTTTCCCCAAACGGAAAATATATTTCAACAAGAATAAACGGGGGTGGATTGACGATCTTGTTAAAGAATCTAGTCGTTCATTGAAACATTTATTTACTTAAAGAAAAGTAACCCTGCTTTATCTGAAACATATAAATAAATAAATATAACAACAAAAAAATACACCTGAAATTGGTTAACGAAACAAAAAAGAAATTTTACCAAAACAAAATTAGTATGTCAGATAACGATCCGAAAATGTTGTGGAAAATAGTATCTGAACTCACGAACAGAAGTAAAAACTCATGTGAGAACATCGTTATTCAAAAAAATGATGACGTTATCGAATACCCTTCAGAGATCGTGAATGAATTAAATAATTTTTCCATCGAAGCACCACAGGCCTTTAATAGGTAATATTCCGAGTAATAATTATTATCGCCCGAACATAAATAATGAAAATGGAATAGATATAAATCCATACACAATGTTTTTAGAGCCATTAGCGAATCAGAATTATTAAATTTAATTAATCGTAAACTAAGGAGCAAACAATAATCAGGAACTGACGAGATACCAGTGTTTCTACTAAAAAGAGTTTTGCACATTATTATAAAACCGATAACTTTTTTAGTGAACCTTTCATTTTTAAATGGCAGTTTCCCTACATCCCTGAAGGTGGGAAAGGTAACTCCCATGCGTAAGAACAAAAAATTAACTATTGAAAATTTCTTTCAGTTAACACATTTAAAGCACAGTCATTTGTTCTGAAGAATTAATCAAATATCAATCAATACTTGAATGCCAATTTATAATGGAAAGGTAGGTTTGTATTGTGTCATACTTGTGTATCCGATTATCTATTTTAGTCTTTCCTGTTAATACTATTGTTATGCTTGTAAGAGATGGGTTGACACAGTTGTTGTATAATTATCGATATATAATGAATGATGTTTCAGTATTTGTTAAAAAAAATATTATGTCTTTGTCACGTTATTTGCCCCAGTGTTCTGATGAATATCTGAATTGCACTGCTTCCTTCGCTCAACTGAATCTGATGAGTGTCATAAATAAATACTCAACCTGATATTTCTTGATGGATAATGTAATTACGGATAAGTAGGCCACAAAGTATGAGGAAAAAAATCATGTGTTGCGACTGAGTATTACAATTGATGGAATAATGAATTAAAAGTAAACAAAAATATTAGACAAGCTTTTATTAAACTGCACAAAAAAGAAAATATAAACCAATGCGTGTTCATGAAACTCTCATTGTTGTGTAAACCCCAAAACCACAAAAGGGTTGAATATGGCTGCTCTATAGAAGTGTCATCAGTATAAGTATGATACATTGACACATGCATAATCAGTATGTTCATGTTCTTATGCGATCTAAAACATTGTCGCGACCGAGGTTTATTCCTAATTGGAATTTTTAGTTTAAGGGGTAGGATATACAGTGCTTTTCTTTAATGTCCCCCCCTTTTATTTTTTGAACGGGTCAACTAAAAAAATTGAAACTTGGGATAATGAAATTAATGCATGAATACCTACTATATTTTGGAGTAAAATTAACAAATGAGACTTTCAAGATGGCGATTGGGCGCCACCTGGGGAAAAAAAATTATAGGGGTGTCTTGTGACACATCCTTTTGAAGCTCCTGACGAATACTTCACAACCCTAGAATATAAAGTCAATATCTTCACCTAATACAAAATGGCGGAACATTTAATAATTGCCTGAATACATCCATCGACGTTTAACTTCATCATTTGAGGAAAGAAGCTGAGTTCAGTTTAGAAGATGCTCGAAATGGTTGCCTTGAACTGCTTGACATAAGAACAGCTTATCTGATATTTCACGCCGAACATTCTCGAACCCAGTAACGTCGATATTTTTACAAATATTCATTATTCTCTGCCGTATATCCAATATTGAAGCAGGTTCAGTTACGTACACCTTTTGCTTCGAATAGCCCCATGAAAAAAAGTCTACAGGTGTCAAATCTGGCGAGCGGGCTGGCCATTCCGTAGGACCTCGACGGCCAATCCAACGACCGGGGAAAGTATTATCCAAATAGTGTCTTAATTGTCCGTAGTAATGTGGTGGTGCTCCATCTTGTTGGAATACAATATCCATATCGAATTCATTAGGATTCGCTTCGACGATTTCGGTGATTAGAGGGTCAACAGTATTTTCCAGCATATTCAAATACAGTTCCCCTGTTAAATTTTGTTCAATGAATAGAGGTCCTACAATATGGTTTCCCAATATTCCTGCCCAGACGTTAATTGTTTCTTGATATTAAGTATGAGTTTCCCGGAAAATGTGAGGGTTGGTGTCACTCCAATAACGGCAATTTTGAGATAAAATGTAGATTCGTCACTGAAACAAATATTGTGGAGATAGGTAGGATGCCTTGCCATGGTTTCCGTCATAATTTCGCAGAATTCTGTTTTTCGATCAGGGTCATCTTCAGTTAACTGGTGTACCATTTTGATTTTGTATGGATGATACTTATTCCTCTTCAAAAGTCTCCACACAGTAGAAGGACACACCTCACAAACATTCGCGACGGAGGAAGTAGACTGTTGAGGATTTACTATCATCTCACCAATTATTTGAACTTGCTGTTCTTCCGGAATGGACGGATGACCTGGGGGCTTTTGTTCTGTACACTACCGGTAGTTGTAAATTTGTTTACGAGTTCCCTTAAATATTTTCTACAGATAGGACGATTCGGGAAACGATCATTAAACATTTTTCGGTTTCGTGAAAGTTACGCGTCGCACCGTAAATAAAAATCGCTTCGATTTTTTCTTCCAATGGACGAGAATTGACCATTTTAGAGATAGTTCACGTGGTACCTATTTACTAGTAAAACCGAAAACTAAATGAGAATATTTCAACTGAACAATGATGTTCGTTGTCGTACTGACATTTCTTGTCATTTTTTGTTTAAACAAAAAATAACCTATCAAACCTTATCGGGTTGTTGGGATTGCCATATGGCAGAGAAAAACAAATATTTCTAGATGTATCGATATTAATGTGTTTGTATTCAGGTAATTATTAAATGTTCCGCCATTTTGTACTAGGTGAAGATATTGACTTTATATTCTAGGGTTGTGAAGTATTCGTCAGGAGCTTCAAAAGGATGTGTCACAAGACCCCTCTTTAAATTTTTTTTTTTCAGGTGGCGCCTAGTCGCCATCTTGAAAGTTTTATCTGCCAATTTTACTCCAAAATATAGTATTCATGCATCAATTTCATTATCCCAAGTTTCAATTTTTTTAGTTGACCCGTTCAAAAAATAAAAGGGGGGGGACATTAAAGAAAAGCACTGTATAAGGAAATTACGCGACAAGCTTAAGAACATGAACATACCGATAGTATGTGTCATTACATTGATGACACTTCTATAGAGCCCCATATTCAACCCCTTTGTGGGTTTGGGGTTTACACAACATCATGGGTTTTATGATTTTTTCTTTTTCGTGCAGTTTCAGAAAAGCTTCTTTTTTTTACTTTTAATATATTTACATATTTTTAGTTAGAAATATTTCTCAATCTATTCATTTCAAGTAACGCTTCATTGTTGCAAGGTCTCTTGCAGGGAATTTTGTGCAATCCAGTTCTTCAATTTGTAGATTGTCTAGAGACTTAACCCTATTCAGAGCTACATACGCTTGTCCGGCAGCGAATAGTTTTAAACTCTTGTCTTAAAATCCGTCATCTTATTGAATTCTGACAAAAATTCATAATCTATGACCCAAAACAAACCCACATATCAATTTTGACTGGAATCGGGCTATAATAACAAAACACGTAGTCTTCGTGGAGCCGCCATCTTGAATTCATGAATTTTGACAAAAAATATCATGATCTCCACCCCCAAAAATCCCCACATACCAATTTCTTTTGGAATCGGGCTATGACCACAAAACTCGTCCACCATTTTTTTTTCTAACAAAAATTCCATAATGCATTGTCACCGGAATTATGAACACCTGCCCAATTTCACGTTAATCAGACAACTAAAGTGGGTCAAAATTCACTTGCAAAATTTGAACTTAACATACATCATACAAAGGATAAAAACTTGTAATAAAATAACTAATAAAAAACCTTTTTTAAGATACACTTTTATGTAAGCAGCGTACTGAAACGTATAAAATAAGTTTAGGTCATCGCTGACGATGATTTAATTATTTTTTGTTGAATTATTTGATTTCAAAAAGCTTGTCGCGCGAATTGTAATGAAATTAATACTTCGACAAGTTGTTACTTACCAACCAATCATTGTCCAATTAATTTAATTGGCACCTAATTTTATGAACACTTCGTGCGACAAGGTTTTTGAATCTTGAATTTATAGATTTTGACAAAAAATCCATAATTTCCGAACCTAAAACCCCCACATACCAATTTTGAATGAAATATGACCATAATCAGAAAACTCGTCCTCCATCTTGGGGCCGCCATCTTAAATTTATGAATTTCAACAAAAAAATCACAATCTCCGATCCCGAAAACCCTTGCATATCAATTTTGAATCGAGTTGGACCATAATCACAATACTCGTCCTCCATCTTGGGGCCGCCATCTTGAGTTTATGAATTTTAACAAAAATTTCATAATCTCCGATCCCGAAAACCCCCATATACCAATTTTGAATCAAATCGGACCATAATCACAAAACTCGTCCGCCATCATGAATTTATGAATTTTGACAAAAAATTAATAATCTCCGAATCCAAAAACCCCCACATACCAATTTTGAATCAGATCGGACCGTAATTACAAATCTCGTCCGCAATCTTGTTTTTTTCTCTAACAAAAATTCCATAATGCATTGTTATCGGAATTATGAACACCTACCAAATATCAAATTAATCGGACGACTAAAAGTCGGTCAAAATGCACTTGCGAGATTGGACCCTAACTAACGAACGAAACAAACAAGTGAAACTAAATAAAAGCTTGTAAAAAACATTATTTTGGAAAAAATATCAAACTTATATGTACTTACAACAACCGATAATATAAAACGAACGAAATGGAATAAATAAAAACCGAAAATATTATAAAACGAACAATTATACAACATGCCAAATTGGTAATTCTCGAAAAATCTAAAATTTTCCACGAAATTTGGTGAAAACTTCCTTTTTATGTCCCAAACACACTGTAATTTTTTTGATTCAAAATATTAATTTTTTCACCTTATTTTAACTTAATATCTAAAAAGCACCCTAATTTTCAATCGAAAATTCTCCCGTCAAAATATCAGCTTTTTTTTAAAAGTCGGTGGGCTTTTTGTTAGTTGAAATCTCTACTTTCTGATTGTGTAAAAAAAAATATACATTACTATGGTAAATGTTCTCAGAAAATGCAAAGAAACGAAAACATTTTTTTAAGTCATTAAGTACAATTTTGTGCTATTTATTGAAATTTACACTTTAGTTACTCGAAAAACGTAAGATTCCATGTTACATTGATAAACAAAAAAATTACAAATCCATAAATCATAAAGATTGCAAAAAACATGCGAAAATATTAAAGACCCAGACCCTGCTAGCCCCTTCCCCACTTCTCTTTAAAATACATTTTGATGGGCTAAAATTTTCCGTAGGTCACTCAGGTATATAAGTTATCTTAAAATAGCAATAAATAGGCATCTACGCATATAATTTAAAGAAGATTCTACAACTTTCTCAAAATATTGTAGATGTCTTATTAAATATTAACTTTATTAACTTATTTGGTTGTTAATTATAGTAGTATATTTCGATTTGAAATTTTTTGGTTTATCAATGTAACATGGAATCTTACGTTTTTCGAGTAACTAAAGTGTAAATTTCAATAAATAGCTCAAAATTGTACATAATGAAAAAATCGGATTCGAGTTTTTTTCGTTTTTTTGCATTTTCTGAGAACATTTACCATAGTAATTTATATTTTTTTATACCATCAGAAAGTAGAGATTTCAACGAACAAAAAGCTCACCGACTTTTTAAAAAAGCTGATATTTTGACGGGAGAATTTTCGATTGAAATTAGGTGCTTTTTCGATATTAAGTCAAAATAAGGCGAAAAAATAAATATTTTAAATCAAAAAAATTACAGTGTGTTTGGGACATATAAAGGTAAGTTTTCACCAAATTTCGTGAAAAAAACCAAAAACTTGGTTATTTGAATTTTTCACGTAAATTTTGAGGTTATGTGAAATAAGTGTAGATGAAAAAGTTGTAGATCTTTTTATTACCTACAACTTTTCCATTTAACTGTTTTCCATAGCAGAGATAAACCGTCTATAACCGCTGCACTTTTTGCAGCTTAATTTGTGCCGAGTGCTGTTGGGTTTTGGCCTCCATACTTCTTTGGGGTAATGCAGCCGATTCAGCGAATATATTTTGTTCTCAAAAACGAGTAATACGAATAATTATTAGTCTCTTATGTGGCATCTCATGTAGATTTCACTTTATCAAGCATCGTATTCTTACTTTACCGGCCCTCTATATTCACATGTGCATACTGTATGTAGAAGAAATCATTAGTAAATTCGTACATAACTCCCAATGCAATGAATATCCTACTAGAGAAGGAGTTCTGATAAGGATTGCACTACGCAATAGTTTTGAAAATTGTCCAGACCTTATGTGATGCATCAGTGATTTGTATAAGCGTGAAAGTAGCCAGAAGTTCTGCCTCTGTTCAGAATAGAAATATGTTTTTTTTTCATGACAGTAGAATATATGTGTCACTCGATTTTGTCGTGTTTTTTTTACGGAAATAGAATAATTTCAAATGTATATTTTTTTTTTTTATGTATGATCACGCATAACTTTTTACTGAGACGTCCGATTCCGATAATTCTTTTTTCAGTGGATAGGGTGTACTTCAAAGTTGGTCCCATTTGAATTCAAAAGATAAAATCCACCCCTAAGGGAAGCAAAATGAAGGATATTGATCACTCACCCTCTGAATTCTGGTCCGTTAACCGATTCTATCAGGCATAACTTTGTACTGGGTTCCCCGATTTGGATGATTATTTTTTTAATAGATAGGGTATACCTCATATTTGGATTTTGAATGAAATTATCCACCCTTACGGGTAGAAAAATAGGGGATAATTGATTTTTCACTTGTGAACATTGGCACACACATATGTAATTGACAATGACAGATCGCTACTTTCACATCCGTCACTATCATGATTTTCTATGAGAGGATGGAATGACATTCAAAGTAATGAAATAAACTAACCAGAACAACAAAAATAATTTATATTACAACAAATAGTAAAAATAGATAATCATATTATTTAACTGGTAATAGTTGAAGTAAGGTGGGTAAGTAAGTATTTTGGAAGTAATCAAAAAACAAGTAGGTAGTAATTAGTAGATTTCAGCCACAAAAAATTGAAAAATAAAAACTTTTTAACAAAAAATTAAACCGATGAAATACGGAACTGAAAAGTAAAAAATAAAATAAATCTTCTTAGTCTCAATAACTAAGCTCCTAAACTAATTACTTTAAAAAAATTATCAGAATGTCACCGCGCAACTCGATGCCATCATTTTACGCCTTACCTAATTTATTTTAAATTAGTTACTTACATTAGTTTAGGAGCTTAGTTATTGAGACTAAGAAGGTTTATTTTATTTTTTACTTTTCAGTTCCGTTTTTCGTCGGTTCAATTTTTTGTTAATTCATTTATTATTATATATCTCTTTTCAACGGAATTGACGTCATTTCATTGGATGGAAGGTCATTGATGTGCTTCCAAAGGTTTCTTTCCTCTGACATGAAGGATAACAATACATTTTAATCTCTATGGCAATTCTTAGAAAAGCTGACATGTAGAACATGATTTCCAATTCCGTAATGAAAGTTGATATTTTCCATTATTTCAAATTTCCATTATTACAACTACTGTTAACCGACGAAAAAAAGGAGAAGGTTCTCAAGTTGTCGCGTATATTTTTTTTTAGACAATGCAACTTGCATGATTTTGTGAGATATCGCCATACTGAAAGAAAATGATTCTAACTTTTTCAATCTTTGCAAAGTGAGATTGCTTCTTGGAAATGTGTTTCCCATTTCTTCCGGTCTTCCTGATGATCGAGGAAGCGTGAAATAGTACTCTCTTTTGGAAAACATTCTTCTTTGCCTCATTCATCTTTATGAGTTCTTAATTAAGACTGGAATAGAAAATCAAATAACTCTGAATAAAAATGCAAATTTTCAATTACAGATTTTTTCTTTCAGTTGGGATCTTTTCAGAATATCCATCAGATGTAGTTCAATGTCCAGCGTGGCTTTAGCCGGGGAAGTAGTTGTTTTCTGTTAGACGTTCACATAAAATAAATTCATTTATCGTGGATTTTTCAATTCACAGAAAAATCTTTCTAGTCAATATTCAATTGAGAACGTTTCCCTTTTCAACATGAATACCCCACAAGAGGTTATCTTGACGATGGAAGATAGTGACTAAAGTTTATCTTTCAGTCGCAGATGATTCCATATCTGATTTTATGAACATCCCGTTCATATTTTCAACAAATCATCGCCATACTAGTTAGATAAAACATAATCTATTAGTACACTGTTTCGTGAAACTCAATTGATTAGGTGTGAATGATGACTTCGCCAATAAATGGATGCTTGGAGTTTTTCAAAGAAATTATAGCGATTCGAATAAAAATACAAATTTCTCTCGTTATTTTGTTCAATTTCAACCGAATGGCAAACAAGTGGAAAATCCCCATAGAATTTCTCCATGGGAGTATGCAGTGAACGAATATTTGACAGGTAAGACTTCGTTCAATAAGCTATCTCTAGCTGTTTTCCAATTAATTTTCCGAAATCCAACAGTGGCAGACGCTAATTGGTATATAAAGCTTTTCCGCTGATACGAAGCTAGCTGTCACCTGTAACTGACGAGACGAAGGGAAAAACTCCTTCAAAGATGTCATCTGGATTATAATAATTTTGTGATTATCGGAATTGCTACTCAAACCCATAGTATACTTTTGCGTGGTATAAATACTGAGAAAACCGGAAAGCTACAGTGCATTTTTTTATTGACTTCAAAAAAGGGAAGTTGATAATTTCATCTGTGTGTTTATCTCTTCGGGTTACTCCTGAAAAGGAATTTGGACTGAGAGTTTTTAATATTGATTCCTTATTGAATTATATATCGCTGGAATATATATATATATATATATATATATATATATATATATATATATATATATATATATATATATATAAATGTCCCAGCTAAAACTTGTCAGCCCCCTAATCTCCGAACTCGTGAAAAAAATTGAAAATCGCTCAGACCCTTCGATTTGTATTTCAAGGGGGAACACTTTCACCAAATACATCATCATTGTGTTGTCAACCCCCTCAGCCCCAGCACCCCCTACTTCAGAATTTTCAATGGGACTACTATACTTGTGATACATCATTTTGAAGGGAATTCAATCCCAAATACATCGGTGTACTGAAATTGACGATCGATCAAGTGTTGTTGAAGTTTTAATGAAAACTAAGTTTTATCAAGATATTTTTATTTTTCATCACCTAAAATGTTATCATCTTAAGAAAGGTTCACTGTGGGTACGCCACTGTATTGAAAAATAATATGCTGTCAGAAATAATAGTTTAGAAGGTGAGACAGACGTTTTTATGAAAGAAAAATTGTCGCCATGTGTTTTTGTATACGCATATCTTTGTTTACGCCTTGGTATATTGATGTATTCGAGTCACTTCATTCAACAATTTGAAAACTTTCGAAAATGGTTTATACTATACAACAGAGAATATCCATTGTAGCTGCGTATTTTGAAAATGGACGATGTGCTACAGCTACGGTTCGAATTTTCAATGAAATTCATCCAGAAAAAAACACATCATATCAGTAAGTGCTTCAATTGATGAATAATTTCATGGAGTCGGGATCAATTTCACAGGGAGATGGATTGGAAGGCGAGGACCAATAGAATGGCCGGCTAGATCTCCTGATTTATCACCATTAGACATATTTTTATGGGGTCATTTGAAATCCAAAGTTTATATTACACAGCCAACTTCTCTTGATGATCTACGCAGGAGAATTGTTGTGGAGTGTCGTGCAGTGACTCCAGAAATGTTGAGCAATGTGCGAAGACATTTCGAAAATCGCTTATACTTCTGTATGGAACTGAATGGTTCACATTTGAACCTTTCTTAAATTTATGATAACATTTTAGGTGATGAAAAATAAAAATATCTTGATAAAACTTAGTTTTCATTAAAACTTCAACAACACTTGATCGATCCTCAATTTCAGTACACCGATGTATTTGGGATTGAATTCCTTCAAAATGATGTATCCCCAAGTATAGTAGTCCCAGTTGAAAATTCTGAAGATAGGGAGGTGCTGGGGCTGGGGTTGACCAAAATGATGATATATTTGGTGAAAGTGTTTCTTGGTAATGAACGACAGGTTCAGCATTTTAATTTTTTTACGAGTTAGGAGATTTGTACAAGTTTTATACTAGACACACTGATATCTATATATACGATGTATAGGGATTATTATATATATATATATATATATATATATGAAAAATCAAATTATAGATAGCGACACCTATAATCTGTGTGGTTCATATTCCTATAATATATATATATATATATAATATATATATATACTAGCTGGTGCCGCGTAGAAATTGTATTTTTCCTGGTTTTCTTCATGTGATTCCATCTAGCTTCGAACATTAATTTGACAGATTGTCAGATTTAATGATTTAAAAATGACGGATTTTCATAAAAACTTTCATCCCCTTTTTCACTACCTTAGGAGTTAAATTTCCAATAATCCTTCTTTAGTGCTCACCTACAGTGTCAAAGAAACCCACATGAAAATGTTTACGGTCCTAGACCCAGGAGTTTGGGCTGTGCGTTGATACCTCGGTTAGTCTTTTATACAGGGCGACTCAAAAGTACTTTGACAAACTTCAGGAGGTGATTCCTCACAATATTCTAATATGAATTGTCTAAATAAATAAATGTCCGGAAACGCTTCGTTTCCAAGATACAGCGTGTTAAAGTTTTATTTTTATTTTAGTTTTTTTTTTTAAATAACTTTCGAAATACTGACCTTAATTAAACGAAAATTGGTATTGAGAGGTTTTTTGAGGTGTCGAATCCGAACCTGATGTTATTATTGCTCTTACTCGTAGGGGGCGCCACCTACACGTCTTTTTCTTTTTTGAAGATTCATAACTTTTTTGAGCGTACTTCTAGCACATTTTTCCTCTAAAATCAATTCCTCTATCATATCTACGTAAAAAAGCTACCCTTGTTACAAGTCGCTGTAAGCAACCGTTTTCTAGATATTTGGACTTGAAAATTTCAAGTCGATTATTTGATAATCATGATCCGTTTAAGTATTAGTTTATTTTGCATTTTTAAAGAATGTTGGGAAATAAATTGACCTTTAAGTAAATAGTTCTATTTTTGATCAGGTGCCAAATTCTATTTATTTTACTAATTTAGAATATCAATTTTTATCAAGGATGAAATTCTGTATATGTTTAATAAATATTGCAAAGGAAATCAACATTTATTCTTAGGCAAATGTATTCAAATAAATTGTTCAAAGTGTCCACCTTCAGCGAAGATACAGATATTCAGTCTTCTAGTCATTGAATCTCGTACCCGCTCAAAAATTATTGGTTTGTTTCTTATTGATTTACAGGCGTCTACTATTCGGTTTCTTAGATCTTCCTCGTTCGCTACTGGAGTTTTATAAACTAGTGACTTCAAATGTCCCCAAAAATAAAAATCTAGCGGTTTTAGATCTGGGGACCTCGTGGCCCACGCCTGGTTAGGTTCTTCTACACCCCTACCGATCCATCGGTTTGGATAGACAGTGTTAAGGAATTCCCTGGCTACAATGCTAAAATGGGCCGGAGCCCCATCATGCATAAACACATCGAATTTCTAATGGTACATTCTGAAGTATCCGACAATTCATTTTCTAAAAAGTCTCTGTAAGTTGCGCCATTCAGTCGGAACGGAAGAAAGAAAGGACCTATCAAGTAATTATCAATTATTGCCGCCCATACATTTACATAAAATTGATACTGATAATGTCTTTCACTAACTGCGTGTGGATTTTCCAGAATCCAAACATGGTTGTTATGAAAGTTTGTGATAGCATTTCGGGAGAAGTTTGCCTCGTCCGTGAAGAGTACATATCTTAAAAACTGAGGATTTCCAGCCAATTTTCTCAAAAACCACTGACACATGGTAATGCGTTGGGGATAGTCTCGTGGCAAAAGAGCTGGTACCCTTTGAATATGGTATGGATAAAATTGTTGATCGTGGTTAATTCTCCAAACTGTGGACTGAGTAGAATTGAGAGCTTCAGCAATAATTCTTGTACTTGTTTCTGGATTCTCCTCGAGAGCGTTCAAAACAGCTTCTTCCAATTCTGGGGTTCGGACTGCTCGAGGTCTTCCAATAATATCAGCTGCCCTCTTAAAGCCACCGGTTTCTGCCAAACGACGGTGGAGACTGGTAAATGTTGGAGCTGACGGCAGTACTCGATTAGGAAATCGCTCCTGGTAACTACGTCTTGCTTCGCGCGCATTGCCATCCGCATGGCCATTAACGAAATGCATATCGGCTAAATGAGCATTATTGTTTAAATAATCCATTTTTTCAAAATTAGTGTTTTAAAACTCACAGAAACTTCAACAAAACGTTTAACTGTCACATAATATGTAATTACCAAAACTACTTACTTAAACGTCAAATTCATTTCCCAAGCATTCTTGTGAAAAATGCAAAATAATGGTAATAACTTCAACACGCATCGATTATCAAATAATCGACTTGAAATTTTGAAGTCCAAATATCTAGAAAACGGTTGCTTATAGCGACTTGTAACAGGGGTAGCTTTTTTACGTAGATATGATAGAGGAATTGATTTTTCTACTGAAAAATGTGCTAGTAGTACGTTCAAAAAAGTTATTAATCTTCAAAAAAGAAAAAGACGTGTAGGTGGCGCCCCCTACGAGTAAGAGCAATGATAACATCAGGTACGAATTCGACACCTCAAAAAACCTCTCAATACCAATTTTCGTTAAAATTAACGTCAGTATTTCGAAAGTTATTAAAAAAAAACGAAAATAAACATAAAACTTTAACACCCTGTATCTTGGAAACGAAGCGTTTCCAGACATATATTCATTTGGACATTTCATATTAGAATATTGTGAGGAATCACCTCCTGAAGTTTGTCAAAATACTTTTGAATCACCCTATATATATATATATATATATATATATATATATATATATATATATATATATATATATATATATATATATATAATATATATATATATATATATATATATATATATATATATATATATATATATATATATATATATATATATATATAAACAGTGGGGAATAACGGGGATCTTCAGTCAGCACAATAATGTCATTTACATATTTTAGGACCCTGAAGAAGTTTCAAAATTGAAACGAAAGCTCGGTCCATCGTATTAAAGAGTTTTTCATTGTTCAACACTTGTGCTGACTGAAGATCCCCGTTATTCCCCACTGTTCATACCAATTTTCAGTCGTTATTTCTAAATTTATAAATTTATATATATATATATATATATATTGGGATAATAACAATACTTATCGAACAAACTAGTGCACCTAAGTGAATAACACTTGTATTGTGCATTTGTACATAACATGATATTATAAAGAGAGAGAAAAAACAAAGAAAATGTTAATATTTGTGTATAGAAAATAATTTTTTTCAATAAACTCAATCAACTTGGAATAACATAGTTATTAGGAGAGTAGTTACAAAGTTGTATTGTTTTCTAGAATTTTGGATAATAGTTAAATATATATTCTCTTAACTCAAGTGAAAATAATTGATATTTTTTTGTTCTTTCATCTCGTTGGGTAACATATTTACAAACATTGAGAAAATAGAGAGACCTTATATTTAATATTCCAATAGAGTGAATTAGTGTGGTGGGGTAGCGTCTCCTCTTCTTGTGAATAATTTTCAGAATGTAATTTTCAATAATAGTTTTTGCAGGGAATTTGTGGAAAGTCCCCCGCAAACTAGTATATTGAAATAGATATTCCACTATAGTTCCCTATATATGATTAGTAACAGTTTTTTTGGCAGTAAAGAGATTTCCTTACTTTCTTCAATAGATAATCAATGTGATGGTTCCATGTCAGATGTTGCTCCATCATTATACCCAAGTACTTTATCTAATTTGTTTCTATGATTTCTTCCTCGAGTCCCCCAACTTCAATACAATCAAAGTCGGATCTGTTCACATTGGTAATAGAAAAGGCTAGATAGTGAGTTTTACTTATATTCAGAGAGAGTTGATATGCATTTAGCCAATGTTTAACTGCTTTCATTCCAGTTTGTGTTCTATTTTTCACGTTAGACCACGATTTACCACTGAATATTGTGTTTCATTTGCATGGGAGATGATTAAGGCATTGACTGTAAATTGGAGTAAAGAGTTTATGTATGCTAGAAATAATACAGGGCCTAGTACCGTACCTTGAGGAATACCAATTTGTACTCTTGGATGCTATTAATTTTCTGAATGAGGCTCCAGCGGTGTGATTCCGTGTACCGTAGAATTCCACTTTCCATCGAATGAATGAGATGGAATTACTATTGAAGCGCTGGGTGTGACGCAGACATAACTGTCGTACATGGAATCACACCGCAGAACATTCACCATACACTATTCCTAGACCATTCTTTCCTTTTCTCCAGGTAAATAATTTTGTTCTAGTATACACTTTTTGATTTCATCTGTGGTCAAGTTTTGGTCATCTTCACTCTTGGTTTTCTCATCTCTGTGTGTTGAACGTCATAGCAATCTCCCAATTTATTATTTGCTTCTTGTTCTAAGATTGCAACTTCTCTTTTAGAGTTACATTTGATTGTGACTGTTTTAGATGTTCTCATTTTGCTTATATCTATTTTCAAATCAGTTGGATTGATATTTTCATTTATGTCTCTTTTTGTGTGGTTATTTTTGTGTTCGATTGTGATCTCTGGGACATTTTGGTGTTTGTAGTTACATTTTTCACCATTCTTTTTGATTGTATCTAGATAAGATCTATCAGTCATTTCAAATGCTTTCTTGAAATCCAAGAATATTGCCAACTATATTTTTTATCATCAATGATTTTTCTCCCTTTAGAAAGAGCCCGTACTTGAATTTACTTTCATTGAAGAAATTATTTGATTAACGTTTTTACACAGCAGTGATAAAATGCCAATATATGCCAAAGTCAATTGGATAACATTTCATTGAATTGGTAGTTACAAAGGAGTGAAACTAAATAAAAGCTAGCAATAAAAAGAAAAGGGCAATATCAAAGAATACAAACTATACACAGATAAAAGTTGCGGTAGCGTGCGAATTATTTAAGCTACTACATCCGGAATGAGTAGTCCGATGTTTATATCCTGCCGCCATTAACTATTGACATATGTCATTTATCCTCGAACTCGTTAGAATTTTAATTAATTACGTATGAGTCGCCCTTATCCGCTCAACTAGCAATCATTCTGTGTAAGTATCCAACTTTTTCTGCCATTATCTCACAACTTTTATATGGTGTAGGACAAAAAGTTTGCACCATATGAAAAATTTCCGTTCTTGTCAGTTTCTGCTTCTATCAACATTTGGTTTTTTTTGGTAGCTGTACAGGTTGATATAAAAAAATGGTCACAATATTTTTTTTAAGATACAAAAAAAATATAATTATTATCAACTTTCGGACCGTTTTCAATTTTCACCCAATAGACCCTTAAAAAAATGTTATCAGTGAAAATCCTTTAAACATCTCCTTTTCTGGAGAGTTTACTGAAATTTTATTTTATAACCCCCGACACAGACGATCACAATTTTGGGCAGGTAATTACCGAAATGATAATTATATCAAGAAATTCGTAGTCGTTAGGAGAGTAATTTGAATTTATTTCTATTGTACAGGGTGGGGCACCCCATACGACACGGTCCCTGTAAACCAAACCATTAATTTTTTCGGGAATTTCTCCATTTCATTATATATATATATATATATATATATATATATATATATATATATATATATTGATTAAGGCTGCAAAAAGAAATCATTTTGGAGTCTACAGGGTGGCTCAAAAAAGTGTGACATATCAAAGTTGTGTTTTTTTGAATGAAACACCCTGTAATTTGTTACACTTTTGAATAGGTCAGAAAAAATAATATGATTTCATGTGGTACTATGTACCTAACTATAACCGTTCTCGAGTTATTGATTTTTTTATGAAAATGCTAGGTACAATTGGAAACTAAATAACATCGAGATGTATAGAAATCATCCCTTCGAATCTGACCAAGCATAAAAGAGGTTTTGGGCTATTGATTTCGATAAAACCCGTTTCTCAATATTATACAGAATGTTCAAAAATCATTGTCACTTTTTTATAATTTCGGACAAAGATAATTTTGTATTTCAAATAGAACATCCTGTATTTTTTTGGTCTGAACAATATAAAATTCAATTATCTTTCATTTCATATTGGGGTTCCCTATACCTAACCTAAATAGTTTTTCAGATATTGGCTTTATCAAATAGTAGTTCTTATTTCAATGCATTTTTTTGAATCAAGATAGCTTTGAAACGACATTTATTCAACTTGTTGAAAGAATTCTTATTGACAGTTATTGTGTTTTACGTTATTCAAAACATTCACTGAATTATTAGCGTCGAAAATGAAAACGTATCCCATTCAAGAGCGGATAGATATGATTTTAGCGATTGGTGAGTGTTTAGAGAATTGCCTTTTGGCGTCGAGGGTGTATGCCCAAAAATATCCAGACCGGAATCATCCAAACAAATTGGTTTTCAAACGATTGCTACATCAATTTCGTAGGACTGGAAGTGTAGCTTATGAAAAGGGAAATAGACCAAAACCTTTCATTAGTAATGAGAAAAATGAATTTCTTATTATTGGATCAATCATAGAGAACCTTCATACGAGTCAACGTAAGATCGAGAAAGATACAGGGATAAGCAGACGGAGCATTTCTAGGGTAATAAAAAAATACAAATTTCACCCGTACCGTATTCAGATGCACCAGGAATTATATGAAATAGACTTCCATCGACGAATCAAGTTTTGTCTATGGGTTCTGGACAAGTTTAGTGAGGATGAACATTTTTTGGATTCCATTTTATTTTCTGATGAATCTACTTTCCATAACAATGGCTTAGTGAACAGACACAACTTCCAGTATTATAGTGATGTGAATCCTCATTTTTTCCGCACTCTGGATCACCAGAATAGATGGTCTGTTAACGTGTGGGGAGGAATTATAGGTACACAAGTTACAGGACCATACATTTTTTATGAAAAATTGAATGGTCAATATTTTTTACAATTTTTACGAGATGATCCGCTTGAGATTCTAGAGAATGTGCCGCTAAATATCAGACAACGGATATGGTTACAATTGGATGGAGCTCTGGCACATTTCAAATTCAGTGTCAGACAGTTTTTGAATATGTGCTTTCCGAATAAATGGATTGGTAAGGGAGGACCACAAAATTGGCCAGCGAGATCACCAGATTTGACTTTCCTCGATTTTTTCCTATGGGGATACTTGAAGAATGAGGTTTACGACACTCCTCCAACCACACTGGAAAATATGAAGGAGAGAATTAGGGCTGCTTTTCAAAGAGTGACGCCTCAAATGTTATTTAATGTTAAGAAGTCTTTCATAGAGAGGTGGCTCTTTGTTTAACAGGATGGTCGTCATTTCGAGCACCTACTTTGAATTAAATACATTTGTGTTTCATATTTTGTTGTTGTTTCAGTTGAATAATAAAAAAAATTTATAGTCTGTTTTATGAACTACTGTCAGAATATGAATGTAAATGATAACTTCATTTTAGTGAACAGTAAATATTTTCGATGAAGTGAAGTATAACAACTGTCAATGAGAATTCTGTGAGCAAATCAAATAAATGTCGTTACAAAGCTATCGTGATTCAAAGAATGCATTGAAATAAGAACTACTATTTGAAAAAGCCAATATATGAAAAACTATTTAGTTTAGGTATAGGGAACCCCAATATGAAATGAAAGATAATTGAATTTTATATTGTTCAGACCAAAAAAATACAGGGTGTTCTATTTGAAATAACAAAGTTATCTTTGTCGAAATTATAAAAAAGTGACAATGATTTTTGAACATTCTGTATAATATTGAGAAACGTGTTTCATCGAAATCAATAGCCCAAAACCTCTCTTATGCTTGTTCAGAATTCGAAGGGATGATTTCTAAACATTTCGATGTTATTTCGTTTCCAATTGTACCTAGCATTTTCATAAAAAAATAAATAACTCGAGAACGGTTATAGTTAGGTACATAGTTCCTTTTATGTAATCATATTATTTTTTTCTGACCTATTCAAAAGTGTAACGAAATACAGGGTGTTCCATTTAAAAAAACACAACTTTGATATGTCACACTTTTTTGAGCCACCCTGTAGACTCCAAAATAATTTCCTTTTGCAGCCTTAATCAATATACATATAATGAAATAGAGAAATTCCCAAAAAAGTTATTGGTTTGGTTTACAGGGACTGTGTCTAATGGGGTGCCTCACCCTGTATATTAGCGTAAGAGTATTAGAATGAGTAAGTTGAACATTCTTTCACTCCTATTAAGATATTCAATCCGAAGACTTTGTAGAATTAGGTTTTAAGACTATTTGTTAGAATCAATATATTCATTAAAAAAATATTCATGTTTTTATACAGTGTGACCCATTTAAAATGGAACCACCCCTGTAAAATACGCATTTTTCAGTCATTTCAAAATATTTTTTTTGAAAATTAAGTATCAAAAATTGTATCTTGACACAAATTTTCATAACTTTAGTTCCATTTCCAAGGCACTCTATGGTTTTTTTTCTTCGTTAAAAACGGCAAAAGTTTATTAGGCAGTTTTTGTTTTGAAATTTGACTACACCACTGGATTCGTAGTCGTTATAAATGAAAACCATCAAAATTTCATAAAAAAATATTGGTTAACAACGAAGTTACAACAACTTTAATTTTGGAAACGAAGTATTTGATATTAATTTTCATTTAGATTATAGACATATTTAAAATCTGGCAACACTGCCGATACGAAGTAGAACACCGGTGAATTTGTACAGCGAAAAACCGAAGTCAATAGCTCATTCCGTTCTACAGTTATAACTCCTGAAAGTATGGTAATGTGAGCGATTTGTGGTGGAAGCGATTTTGTAATAAAAATCTGACTACGCCACTGGATTTGTAAATGATATTCCCTTAAAATGATTTATTTAAGTTTAGGTTATAAGTGTATTCAAAAATAACAGAAAATTAAAAATTCATTTTCAAGTTATGCAGTCTTCCATAGCCGATAAAAACGAAATGAACCGAATCAAGTTTTAAAGTATCAACATTATTTATTGAATGATAAAACAGAAAGTAGGACAAAAAATGTTCCTTTTGAATTCTGCAAAACTCAATTGAAACAAGTTTTTAGAGAAGGTATCAATAATTTGAGGAAAGGTGAACTAATACATTAGGCATAGGTATTGTATTAAATCAATAGTAGGCTGTGATTTGGTACACCACAAATAGCTCACATTACCATACTTTCAGGAGTTATAACTGTAGAACGGAATGAGCTATTGACTTCGGATTTTCGCTGTACAAATTCACTGGTGTTCTACTTTGTATCGGCAGTGTTGCCAGATTTTAAATATGTCTATAATCTAAATAAAAATTAAAATCAAATACTTTGTTTCCAAAATTAAAGTTGTTGTAACTTCGTTGTTAACAAATATTTTTTTATGAAATATTGATGGTTTCCCATTTACAACGACTACGAATCCAGTGGTGTAGTCAAATTTGAAAAAAAAATTGCCAATAACTTTTGCCGTTTTTGACGAAGAAAAAAATCATAGAGTGCCTTGGAAATGAAACTAAAGCTATGAAAATTTGTGTCAAGATACAGTTTTCAATGCTTACTATAAAAAAAATATTTTGGAGATTGACTGAAAAATGCGTATTCTACAGGGGTGGTTCCATTTTAAAAGGGTCACACTGTGTATACGATATATTTTCATAGCTACATCGTCATCGCCATCATCTTCATCTAAACCGTATCCTCTAGGTCATCATCACCCAAGTTCATTATTATTTCTTCGAAAACTTTATCAATCAAAGGTGCCTTAGAGACGAAGTTATCTTCGACGGATGTTACTTTATCGCACACTTTCTTCCATTCTTCAGCAGGAAATGTCTCGAAAAATTCATCAGATAATGCCATGGCGATTTTTAGTCCCAACATAATTTTTAAGTGCTGCCCAAACTAATTCAGTTGGATTTAAATAATGATGGTAAGGTGGTAGCCTCCATGTCCATAGCTCTTGATAACAGAATCAATGGCATATTTAATAAAACGAGGTTTTTGCAACTTAATTATTTCATAAGTATCTGGGCGAAGCATGTCTTATTAGTAATATATATTTCTTTCTTAAAGCCATTGTTTCATTACTGCTTTCGTAGAAGCTGTGTCGGATTTTTAACCTCCAGTTTGTTATGATATGAAGCGTTATTTCAAACTATAATAACGCTACGTGGTGGTGAATTTACAAAAAAATTCTCAGTTAGCCACTTTCTATAGTTGTCGAAGTTCATGTCTTCTAGTCTGATTAACAATTCAAAAACCGGGTTAATTCTTGTTCCTGGTCCTAAAAATATTTGCGATAGCTCATTCGATTCGGATTGACGTCTAGAAAAATGTATCTCGAGCAAATAAAAAATTGCAATTGTTATTAACAAAATAAGATGAAAAAAAAAGATAGTCGTTAATAACTCAAAAACTATTCATATTTAAGAACTTTTGAAAGAAGATCCCGAGAGAGGAGGAAATTCCGGAATTCTTTATTCTTAATTTTTATTCAACGCCGAAAATAGGTCTCCGCAGGGCCGTTACGGCATGAGCGCTAGAGCCAATATATCACACAAAATAATTTGTTTATAGTATTAAATAATAATAAAAAAAATTTAAGAAATCATGGTGTCATCAGAACACTTAAAAGAATAAAGCCCCGTTGGAAAAAAAAATTATGTCGGTTTTTCAAAAATTTATACGATAGTTGATTAACTAATTTTTATCCAATCTCTGTTTTTACAAAAGTCGACATAAAAGTTTTAATAATTGACCTATAAATGTTTTGTTTCTTGGAGCCCTTATATACATACCTAACAAAATCACGTGATGAAAGTTTATTAAAGTTTTATACTTGGTTTGTTATAGTTTTTTCAAATGAACAAAAAATTAAATATTAAAAAAAAATGTTAAAACATTTTTTGTTGACAAATGTTATTATACAGCTGTTTTTGCATCTAACAATGGCATTAATTAACGTAGGACATTTTTTTTAACGTCATTTGTTAAGAAATTGTTTATAAACAAATAGACAAGTATAATATTTGAAAAAAAATATTTCTTACCATTATATTGTCAAGACAAAATGATAAAAAAAAATTTCAAATACATTTTTTAATTGTTTGTTTATAATCGTTTTTTAATATTTTGTTTGTTTAAATAATTAATTGGGAAATTTTTTTCTCTTCAAGAATCATAATTGGCATTCCGCTATAGATTAACAAAAAACATATTTTTTTTATCAATAATTTCATTGTTTATCGAGTTAACAATTTGTTATAAAAAATTTGTGACCCTCGGTTTATTCTTCTCCTGGAAGTAACAAAAAATACAAAAACAGCCATATATAAAAAAGTACTGAAAAAAATTATCTTTAATTTTTTATATCATTTTTAAATTGAACGTTACCGAAATCAAAGGGGCCTGCCTCTTCATTTTTCAAGTAACAAATAGATATAACTTTAAAATTATAAGAGATACGATAATGGACATTCAGGACATTTTTGTAAAGGATTAATCAATCTTTGAAATAGGATTGTAACTATTTCTAATCAGCTGTTACATGCATTTGTTTATAAAAATTCTTTTTTTTACATTTTCGTCCTTTTTTTTACTTATACTTGTTAAAAAATGAGAATACAGCTGTGAACCAGACAATTTTGTTTAGTGATGAAATATCTGCCAAATAACCTTCACATCATACCCATATCTCTTATAGTTTAATTTATAAACGTATTTTATTGAATTTTTATCTAACTCGTGTTCCGTTATATAGATATTTCATTTTATATTAAGCACTCATTTATATTTAGCAATATTTTACTTTCAATTCATTGTAATAAATTATAGTAGCTTCTAAGTGAAGGTGCCTCTATTGTTTATTTAAAAAACATTAATTTTTTAATAAAATTATGGAATTTTTTTAAAATTTTCTCAGCTGTATCTTCTAGATTTTGAGCCAGTGTCAATTTCACGTCCTTCTTGGGCAATTCTTTTAATCGTTCTCTGACCCACACCTAGAATGAATAAAAATATCGACCTTACTTCTACCACCATAAATTGAGATCAGTCGAGTTCGAATCAACGAAACATCATCTGAAGATGACAAATGTGCTTTAGCCGAAACGTCGTGAAATAGGTCCTTTTGAGGACCAATATCACAATAAGCGGAGAGAAACCCGCGAAAGCAGTTAAGATGGAACGTTTCGTTTTCTTGGGACCGTCATCAACTTATCTTCTCCAATAAAAAACTAATTGACGCCATTTTTGAACTGTAATTTCTATGTTTCAATAATGTATTGGTGGAAATATCTGAATATATTGTCAAACATTTTGTGAAAGACGTTCCATGGCCGAAGAGATTATCTTAACGTTAACGTTTCCTTTATCGTGAATTATCACAGAAACATATTTTTACTCGACTACGGCAACGACAAAAGAAGGGTTATGTTTTCAGCATTCAATGAAAGTCAATACAAATTTCAATTACTTTTAAAATTCACCAGCAAGTGAACGTGGGTTGGTTTCTCGCGATGACGAAAGCTAACCTAACTTTTCTCAAATTAATTTAATTTTGGTTTACAAAAAGTTCGTTTTACCTGTTACGTAAAACGTGAATGATATTTATTCAAAATGAAATGGATTATGCGTTTTCAATAGACCATTTTTCTTGTTTTTGTATAAAAATGTTAATTTAAACAGATCAGATCTCTGACTTGTGCGCCTGCTTAATATTCATACTTTAATTGTTAATTGAGTTTGTATAAATGCCATTATTTTCATTACTTTTTTATTGACAATCTTACTATACTTGCTACATGTCCTTTTTCAACAATTAATGGAGATGTACCCGCAATTTCGAGGTTATAACTTTGAAGTGGCAGGTGGTTATAATAGCCGCGAAGTGTTCGCCCCTTTCAAGGGTATAAGACCTATTGGAATTTTCAAGTTATAACTTCGAAGTGGTGAGTCATGGGCCTGCGACGTGGGTGCCACTATCTACGGGTGAAAAAGTTAATTATTTTGTTCCACTGGCCACTTTGTGATGAGAGGAGCTTTAGAGTTGTATATGTTCAGTTTCTGCCATTTTAAAATTATATTATCCAAAAGCCGCCCAGGAATATGCTGGGTCGCCATTATTGGAAAAATGAACGAAACATTCAATAAAGGTTTATTTGTCGTCAGTATTGCATCAAACGTAGTAATTTATTACGTAAGTATTGGTTTTACGTAAGTATTGGTTTTACGTAACCAAGATTGATAAAATAATTTTTTGAGGCATTTAAGTACATAATTTCAGAGGCGAGTTATTTCCAAAGTTATAATGTTGTTCTTAAATAGAGAGTATTCAGATGGCGCGTGCTCACAATCAAGCTACAACACTCATATTTCACAGTAAAATTTCAATCGTTTTAATTGTATCCCGATCAGAAGTATCCAAATTCAATATACTTACTCACGTGTTTTTATGTGTTAGAAATGAATCAGGCAAAATTGAACAATGAGGAACATTCATGAGTGTTGGCCACTACATATCTACGTTTTTGCCAGGTGATCACAACGTGGTTAGAGATCCAGGAATCTAGATCGGAAAGTAGCGGCCACCAAAAAAGCCCATTTTGGTAGCCGCCGCGTGATAGAACCGTGTATTTTACGTGGCAGAGGTTGTGGTCAAACACCTTAAAGTTTTCCAGAATCGTGGCCGCTACGTTCCGTCCACTTAAAATGCTACTTGGGTACTAATCCGATTTTGATGAATGAGGTGTCAATCAATTCGTTATTATAGCTCGGGTGACATTGGCTACATTTTATACGAACAAAATCAATATGACGGATGTTACATCCAAAAAAGTAGGGGTCTCTGAATTTTTTTTTCTTTGCTATGGTATCGAAAAATGAAAGAGGAGAAAATTCTGAGTTCATAAATATAAGTAGAGTACAATATTAGATATAAAATATATAGTTCATCCATTATCAATTGCAGAAGCATAAAGAACAAGTTTCCCAGTCTTGAGGCGCAATCCTTTGAGCAGAAGAGGCGGAGATAACTAATTTTATTCAAATATTTAAATATTTAAAAAATACGTTGAAATAAAAAAGTATGTCATAAACGAGGAAGTATGTATCAATAGGCAATCGGATCATCATAATTTCATTTTCCCATTGTCGAAAAAAGGCCATATTTTCCAACAAAACCCAACATAACTATAGAATATTTTAAAACCTATTTCGATCCCAGACCAGAGACGCTACTGGCTTTCATTTACTCAGACCTCCTGAAACTGGTGATTTATTAGTCTCAACGTATAGACACACCTACAAGCATTATCATTGGATTGCGATCACTCAAACAGCTGTCACTCAAACCCACGTTGACTATCGGCTCTTTTGATCTTTACGAGTAGTACACATTATTTTTCGTTCCGTTTCTCGTGTTAGTGAAGTGAGTTTTTGATTTGCTCCCTATAGAAACACCTTCTGCAATTGAAACTGGTTGAACTATACCTATTCTCAGTATTCTTTCTAGATATTTATGTGATTTGACCATCACTTGTTTCGAGTACGGAACATGAATTTCTCATTAGGTTATTTTTTATTTAGTAAGGTATTTGTATTTATAATTACCCGATTACAGCAGAGCCAAAAGGACAGGTTATGATTTTGGCAGTCTATGTATGTAAGTATGTATGTTTGTTTGTATTAATTGTAATAAATAATTCAAAATTTTATTGGTTAGGTACACTTGAGTAGTAACGATTTATAATGCCACTCTCAAATAAAAAAAATGTTTAAAAAACTGTAATTCGACTACGGAAAAATGACTATAGTTGAAGAAAAAAGTCCGAAACTATACGACTATAATAGGGATAAATAATATAAACTAAAAAGTAAGAAACAAGATAGGTGCTGGTTGCTATCATCGTCTTATTGAGTACGTCTTTTGATATGTTAGATATTCCTGTTTATTAAGTTCTATTGAAGTCTTCTGGCAGTTTCACATTAATAACGTTATAATTCCATTCAAATACCGTGGTCTTGCTTTGTCAACTACAAAAAGCAAACGTTGTAATTAGCTAGACAAATAAAACAATGGAGATGCCATCAATCATGGATAAAAAATACGCCCGATCACGGCATTTGAATTGAATTATAACAACATAGTCAGTGTGAAATTGTCAGAAGACTTCAATAGAACTAAATAAACAGCAATATCTAACATATCAAAAGACTTGTCTTACTCAATAAGACGATGATAGCAATCAGCACCTGTTATTTTTCAGTTTATTTTATTTATCCCTAGTGGGGTGAAAGGTTTGGAACTGTTTTTCCTTTAATTATAGTTATTTTTTCCGTAGTAGGGTTACAGTTTTTTAAACTTTTTTTTAATTAGTTTTATCCTTTTCAGTATGTCATGAAATAATTTTGAATTGATAAATTTCATGGCAGTACTGGGAATTTTTGTGCATGCAGATACACATCATTAATTATTAGTTTTTCAGATGAATGGATAATAACAATGTCTTACGTATGATGCGAACTTTTGGACGTGCACTGTAGGCATATCATTCATTAGCGCACATTCGCACGTGATAATGGTAATAACAGGTAATGTGTCCATCAACTGTAACCATTACACGACCATTAGAAAAGGAATACCAACTCACTGCTTTTTTTATTGTTTTCGTGGCATCTGCGGCAGGTGGAGCGGCTCTTTTCTTCAAACTGATGGATGCACCTATTAAAGATACCATTCATTTGAATTTTTAATGTCATGAACTAGCCGAAAAGATGTACAGCTCATTTTTTAATGCTGGTTAAATACCGAAAAAAATCTATCGGGAGCATCGAAGTTTGGGCCGCAATTGCCAATTGATTGTGGGAATTTTACTGCCTCACTTGGCAATGAATATGATGAAGCCATCGGAGCTCACGGAGGGTGCTTTCTGCAGCTGCTCACTTTGGTTCATTTTGAGGGCCGTTTCATACAATTAGTGTCAGGAAAATAATGTTTAAATTAACGAAAACGAAAAATTAAGATTGAAAAAATTTACCTCATCCTGGTACTTCAAATTTGATGATCAATTAAGCGAGATGTTCGAAAATGAAAGGTGAGGCATATTTTTCTATACGATGCAGAGCCCGTCAAAATGAGTGATTTTATCAAAACATTACTTATATAGAAGTTTGATAAATACCAAAATATCCTTAAAAGCAATAGCGCGTCACAGGAAACAGTCGAATTCCTTCCTCGCCCTGCCCAGCTAGAGTTTGTAGGCATATATTTACCGAGAGTGGGAGTACAGATAGTGAACTGTTTGATATTGGCAACACTGCTTCTTTCACCTTTTAAAAATTTTATTACAATTATTCTATTATAAATTAATTAGTGCTAATCAAATTGAATTACATTCTCAATAAGCCATTTTCCTTAAGTACGAAAAATTCCCCACTAGCAGCGCTAGGAGTCCGGTAGGGACAAACATTACCGAACTCACATAAAAATACATGTAAAAATAAATATATAAAAAAACAAAAGAGCCAAGTGATATAAGAAAATGAAGAACTCAAAGTCTTCTTCACAACGGAATCAATATAAATTGAAACAAAATTGGTAGACCACAAGCGAAAAACAACTATTTTCCTGGCAAATACCACGCAGAACGTTGAATGATATTCACCTGAAAATCTATGCAAACTTCCATATAAATGAAAATTGAATGCAAATGTTTGTTTCTGATAAGCTCGATTATGTTTAATTAATCGAAAAAAGTAACTTTTAACCGGCAGTACCTTTTTTTTTTGTCAGAGGAGAGGAAATCTTGCATAGACCCCGGTCTTTCCGGGGTGCAGGATTCTTACCGACTAAAACCTCTTCTCTTTCCGTCCTGCCCCCCGCACCGGAATCCGCTTTCGCATTACTTCAGTGTGAGGGCTGTCCTTTTCTTCAGGGAATTCTGCTTTCTCTTTCCTTGGTTTCTGTTATTGATATTTCAGTTCTATATATTTGTTTCCACGTTTCCTCAGATTCCATCAATCTCTCCATCATCCACCATCGAATATCCTATTGTTTGAAGCTTCGTACTGTCTCCTTTTGTCACCCCATCTGGGGTATGTGCCGCATCGTCAACTGCTTGGCAGTATTTACATTCATTCGACTCTGCTCTCCTCCGTTCAATAAGGTATTTCCTGAAGCATCCGTGACCTGTTAATGCTTGTGTGAGGAAGTAGTCGACTTCTCCAAATGCTCTGTCAAGCCATCTTGGTATGTCCTGGATGAGGCTCCAGGTCCAGCGCCCATAATTGAGAGTGTTATGAATAAACATAGGAAAGCCACCTTCAGTGTATAACAGTTTTAAGTGTTATACTCCTTGTGCGTGACTATGTTTGCCTATGATACATGAAGATGGATTATGATGATTTGAAAATGACATAATATTTAATATGATGCAACAAATGAATTATTTTGAAATATAACCCTTAATCAAAATATTAGCGAAAACACTATGCTAAGTATTGTGTATAAATAAAATTCCTTATAATATGTTAAAAAAATGGTAAAACAACTATAAATAAATGTAAAAGCCATAAGCTGTTCTCATGGCAAATAAACATGAATAGGTCACAGAAGTGTGCATATCAATTATCAGTTGATATACCACTTGTGCGTGACTGCTCATGCCATTTGACGCACAAGTATACACATACATATACATCAGCAAACATATACATATGAATGCATATATACATATACAGTGTGTCCGTAAAGTATGGAACAAATTCATTTTTAGGTAAACAGGTCATTTTAAGGAATAATCCTGAAACACGTCGATTTTTGATGTTAATTTACCGTATTTTAAAATAATAATCTAATATACAGGGTGAATTACGTTCGAGTAATGACGTCACCGTCATTTTTTTTTAATGGAACACCCCCATTTTGTCTCAATTTTCGGATTACTCTAGCTGAGCTGATTCCAAAAATGTATCACATGTTGATTCCAATTGGTACAGGGTGGACAAAAATACAATAGTTTTGTGTGTGCTCATAAAGTAACGCGTAACATTCTTTATTAGGTAAATTAACAATATTATCAAAAATACTTATTGTCTAGCGGCAATTGGTTTAAATGTAACACCCCGTAGTTTGCTACATGTTTAGAGTAATAAAAATGAGCTGTTTCCAAACATGTTTGGTACTTGTGGTCTAGCAGACAGAATATGACAAAAAATATTTCTTATCTATTTATAAAAAACATAGTCGTCTACTTTTTTGGGAAATGTCATTATTTGTGTAGTAATTTATTGATGTTCAGTGACAGTTTAGTACTACAATATTTTTGGTATTCGTGAATATTCGAATGATTACTTAGATTTAATTGGAAGTAGAAATGGAGTTAAGTGTAAAACAAAGAATTGAAATACTTATGATGATTGGGTATGGAGACAGATCGCGAACTCAGATGGAAGTGTGCAATTTGTTTAATGATAAATATCCAGAAAGACCTATAACGCGTCCAACAGTCAGTAAGATTGAAACGAAATTTTGAGAAATTGGTAATGTTGAAAATGTACGCAAATCAGGTCGTCCCCCTGCAAATGCTGATACAGCATTAGATGTTTTACTGAGTTTTGAAGAAGATGCGCACACTTCTGTTCGTAAAGTTAGTCGCTATATCGGTGTTAGCAAAACAACGGTACACAAACTATTGAAGCTTGAAAAATGGCATCCTTATAAAATCAAACTTGTGCAAGAATCAAACGAAGATGATCCCGATAGAAGACTCCAATTTTGCGAAGAAATGATGGATAAATGTCACCGAGACCCTCTCTTGATACAAAACATTATTTTTTCTGATGAGTCCACTTTCATGTTAAATGGTGAGGTTAACCGTCAGAATTGTAGATACTGGGCAAAAGAAAACCCCCACTGGATGCGTGAGCGTCATACACAATACCCTCAAAAGTAAATGTATGGGCTGGAATTGTACGAAATCGAATCATCGGACCCTACTTTTTCGAAGGTAATTTAAACGGGGCAACGTACCTTGAGTTTTTAAGGGGGTATCTCGTACCTACTTTACGTAATTTGTTTCCCAGCAGACGTAATCCTGGAGGTTTTGATGAAAGTTTATGGTTTCAACAGGATGGTGCACCTCCACATTATGCTGTAGATGTTAGAAGGTACCTAGATGAAATTTTTCCGAACAGGTGGATTGGTAGACGTGGACCCACTGAATGGCCAGCGAGGTCACCAGATTTAATTCCTTTGGATTATTTTCTGTGGGGCCATCTGAAGAATGTTATTTATAAAACGAAACCAGCAAATATTGCAGATGTACAAGAGAAAATTCGAACAGAAATAAACAATATTACGCAAGAAACCATACACAAGGTTCAACAAGAATTTGTACACCGTTTGGGTTACTGTCAAATACAGCAAGGGCTGCAGTTCGAACATTTATAAAGTCATGTATTCCAGCATATTCTGTCCGCTAGACAATAAGTATTTTTGATAATATTGTTAATTTACCCAATAAAGAATGTTACGCGTTACTTTATGAGCACACACAAAACTATTGTATTTTTGTCCACCCTGTACCAATTGGAATCAACATGTGATACATTTTTGGAATCAGCTCAGCTAGAGTAATCCGAAACTTGAGACAAAATGGGGGTGTTCCATTTAAAAAAAATTACGGTGACGTCATTACTCGAACGCAATTCACCCTGTATATTAGATTATTATTTTAAAATACGGTAAATTAACATCCAAAATCGACGTGTTTCAGGATTATTTCTTAAAATGACCTGTTTAGCTAAAAATGAATTTGTTCCATACTTTACGGACACACTGTATACACACATACATACACATACACACATATATACATATAACACATTAAAATTAGATACGCGATAAGTTACGAACATTGATTAATGTCAGAATCATATCTGATTTATACATTTTCCAAAAAAAGATCTATTTGATTCCATTATCCATATTTTGGCTTTTTTCTTGAAGAAATTTTTGTTTGCAATATCTTTTATATGTATTGGTAGGATGTTATAAAGACGAGGAGGTAAGATGGTTGCGCTGACCTATATATTTTTCGCAACGAGGCTGTAGTACATTATTTTTTTGTTTCTCGTGTCATGGCCATGGTTCGTAGACTCTAAAGCTATACACCCTTTTTTAATATTTTTTAGTAAACTTAAACAGAATAGTTGTCTCACGTCGAGTACACCGCATTCTTTGAACAGGTCGTCGCTAGGGTAAGTAGGTACTTTACGATACATTATTTTAAGAATATATTTTCGTATAATGTTCAAATTTTCTACGTAAGTATCAGTCACTCCGCCCCATCCAATTATTCCGTACTGTAATTGAGACTCGACTGGTGCATGGTATAATGTTTTTAAATTTCCAATATCCAGAAAATCTCTCAGGTATTTGAATTTATGTAATAATCCCCTTACCTTTCCCACAACATTTCTAATTTGTAGGTCCCACCGCAGATGGCGATCTATTACGATCCCAAGATATTTCATTGATTTGCCTTCTGGGATTTCGTAGCTCTCTCCTATTTTCAGCGGACCCATATTCGGTAAGCCGCTGGTATAAGAGGAAAACGGTAAGTACTTTGTTTTATCGAAATTCAGCGACAGTTTATTAGATCCAAACCATTTTTCTATTTGCATAAAATCATTCTCTACCAGCGTTTTCAATTCCTGCCATGTATTAGATTTATAGAGAATAGCTGTGTCGTCGGCGAAACTTAAGATGTTTCCCTCTGTTTTTATTTCGATTAGTCCGTTTATATAAATTGTAAACAGCAATGGTCCTAGTACTGTTCCCTGTGGGACTCCGTAGGATACAGTCCTAGTCTCGCTTGTTGTTCCATCAATAGTACTCGTTGTTCTCTTCCAGATAAGTAGCTTTTCAGTATATTATATACTTTCCCTCTTAGTCCATAGGATGACATACTTTCCCTGATTCCACTTTCCTTGCCAGCGTGTCATTAAATCAACTCTAGCCGTGTCTCCAAGCACTTGGTTGTATTTTTCATTTCTCTCTTGGATTTTAAGTTCTATAGGAGGGATTCCAGCGATTACTCCCACTCCCTCGTTTGATACGGTTCTATTATAGAACCGTATCAAACGAGTGCTTAGTACTGCACACTCGTAAGCACATCAGAGTTAGTTTTTTGTTTGCTGTGACTGTATGCCACACTGGACAACGCTGGCAAGAAGAAGTCTCTTTGACGCTCTGGGGCTTCCGACATTTGGCATGAGACTGCCGAGAGCTGATGCTGTCTTTTCGACTATATCGATCGTTTTGTTTATGTTCTGCAAAAGTCAGTTTCGTATCCAGCCAGACCCCCCAGATATTTTATAGCCCTCCAAGGTTTGACCTCTCTTCTTTGAACATTGAAAATTATCGGTCCTATTTTTCTTCTCGTTGTGAGGAGGACAGCCTCAGTTTTCTGTGGAACTAACTGCAGTTGGTGCCTATCCATCCAATTTGACACCCTTTGCAGACCCGTGTTTGCTATATTCATTAGAGTCAGACAGTCTGGCCGTCACCAACATTATGACATTATCAGCAAATCCGATTTATACCCTCCGGTTGTTCCATTCTCAGTAGTCCATCGTACATGATGTTCCACAGGGTCGGACCTAGTACTGATCCCTGCGGAACGCCACTACTTGTTTCTATGGTCTTCGATGTGCCCTCTGCTTCCAGAATAATTGTTCTTTCCGACAGATAGGAGGCTATGATGCCTATCAGGTTCTCCTCTTCTCCTCAACTCGTCTAGAATTATTTGCCATGAGGCACTGTTGAAGGCATTCTTAACATCTAATGTTATGGCCGCACAGAGCCTCCTATGTGATGCCGTGTATGCTGCTGCTTCTCTGGCTATTTCTAGTACTTCTTTTATGGCATCTACTGTCTGGCGGTCTTCCCTGAAGCCAAACTGCTTCTCTGACAGACCGTCAGTGCGCTGTAGCTCTTCCTTCAACCTTATAAGTATAAGATGTTCGTACAATTTCCCCTCCACGTCTAGTAGACATATTGGTCTATAGGAGGAGAGGTTTCGTTTCTTTTCTTATAGAACCAATTTCGCGCACTTCCATGCTTTTGGGAAGTTGGCTCTAGCTGCTAGGTCATTGTATATTGCCAATGTGTACTCCGGTCTTTCACTAGCTACTAGTTTGATGATTTCGGGGTATACCCAGGTCCCACTGATTTGTTGTTCTTGAGCTTTCAACACGCCGTTTGCCGCTCTTCTATTGTAAAATTTAAAAATCTATTCTTATTATCACAGTCAAATATCACTTGCTGATGAAGGGGGAAGAGGTGGCTTACCACTTCTTCCATTGTTCCCATCGTCAGCATCGGTTTGGGTGGATACCCTACAATTCTTTTCATGATTATCTTGTAGGCATCCCCCCAGACATCACAGGCACTACCTAGTGATAGAAAGAAACACTCCATACAATTCCCCTACCTCGATAGGATTCTAAATAATAAGATTCCATCTCAGTAGGAGTGGCTGAATGCCCGACTGGCGTGTATATTAAACAAGAAAGCCAAGTGAAGTGGAATATATAAGAAAATGAAGAACTCAAAGTCACAACATTATTATCCTTCACCTTTGCAAATTTTAATTTGGCCCCTGGAACGTCGTCTTCTAACAAAAATGAAGGACCCAAAGTCTTCTTCACAACGAAATCAATATAAATTGAAACACAATTGGTAAACCACAAGCAAAAAACAACTACTTTCCTGGCAAATACCACGCAGAACGTTGAATGATATTCACCTGAAAATCTATGCAAACTTCCATAAAAATGAAAATTGATTGCAAATGTTTCTTTTTGATAAGCTCGATTATGTTTAAAAGCTTTTGGCCCTCATCAGTACGGAGTAGTCACCAGTCAGAGATCTGGAGAGCTTTGGCCGAAGCGAGACCCAACATAAACAAAATTACCATCAAGCTTACAGCGATTTAAACATAATCGAGCTTATCAGAAAGAAACATTTGCAATCAATTTTCATTTTTATGGAAGTTTGCATAGATTTTTTCAGGTGAATATCATTCCACGTTCTGCGTGGTATTTGCCAGGAAAGTAGTTGTTTTTAGCTTGTGGTCTACCAATAGTGTTTCAATTTATATTGATTCCGTTGTAAAGAAGACTTTGGTTCTTCATTTTCTTATAAAAAAATGTTTTTGACAGAAAAAAAAAAAATTTGCAAATGTGAAGGATAATAATGATGATCCGATCTATTGAGCCCCTCATTCTACTTTCTCAAGATAACTTTGTTTAGGGCAGTCACTTAAGCCACATGTACCTGAGGAACTTGATAATTTTGAGGGGATCAATATTTGGTATTTCACTCCAGCAGAATGAGTAGTGTTTCCGGTTTCTCTTTAAAGAATCTACATATGATGTTCTCTTCTAAGCCTTGAGGTGTTCTCTGAGTTCATAATACCCCATTGGAAATCCCGTTAATAACTTGAGACTCCTCCTCAGTGGCTGACTAATGTTTTGGATCTTTCTCGATTGAAGAAAAATCTTTAGCCTGCCGCATTTCTGTAAGTTTCTGCCATTACCTATATTGGTTTTTTTTATTTTTTATTTAACGTAGGGATTTTTCTGGGACCAGCGCCCGATGAGCACACTTCGCCAACCGGAAATTTACAGGATCCTCTGGTGTTTCCCTTTAACGCATTATCCATGAACTCTTAACGGTGACTTGCTTGTCGAAATCTTAAAATTTCCGGAAATAACTTGAATTAATTTACAGGTCAGTACGCAAGGTTAAGTTATTATGCAGCGGTATTTTTGAACTCTGATATCAGACGTTTAAAATAATTCAATTCTAAATTGATTTCACAATGAAAAATGAATCAAATATATTTGGTAATTAAGATACATTTGATACATTACAGTGAATATGATTCAGTGACCAATTGAGAGGTTAGGTTAGGTTATTTTTCAAATTATTTTATAATAACTTACCTTACTAATCGTTGCAGAAACTGTATCAGGATTTTCTTCAGTTGGTCTTTTCTTTCTCCTCGATGCTAGAGGCATATGCAAAGAGGCAATAGAATGCTCAAAAGATGCCCGCAATTCCAAAATAAGATCAAAACTTGCTGAATGTCCTAACGGATCCCGTTCATTTTGGTATTTCGCCAAAGCTGTGGGAAGAAACTTCACATCCAGCTCATTTCCTCCTCTAACCAAAGAAGATGGAACACTAGCAACGACTGCCCAGGAAAAAGCCAATATCTTTGCGCACCTATTTGCTGGAAAACAACCCCCGAACATTACACCTATTGACAGTCACATGCCCGAGATCACCTTTCGCCAACGTACTATCAGAAAGATTTTGCTGGGTTTCAACACCAACAAAGCCTGTGGATCTGACGGAATCCCGCCGATTGTTCTCAAGAAATGTGCCCCCGAACTAACACCTGTTCTTTGCAAGTTGTTCAACCACTCTTACAATTTGGGGTATTTCCGTCCAATTGGAAAATTGCAAGAGTACAGCCAGCCCCTAAAAGGCAAAAGGCCCTACCTAGCAACTACAGACCTATCGCACTGTTATCTATTATTTCAAAGGTCATGGAAAAAGCCATCAACATCGAGCTCATGAAATATCTGGAAGACTCAGGAATTGTCAACGATAGGCAATATGGCTTCCGCCATCAGAGATCAACTGGGACCTGCTCGCTTACGTCTCACATATAATGGCAGCTATCTATTGAAAAGTATGGAGAAACTTTAGCTGTGGCATTAGATATCTCCAAGGGTTCGATCGAGTTTGGCACCAGGACTTCTCGCCAAGCTTCCTTCTTATGGCTTGCCCCTCAGCTGTGTTCTCTGCTTGCTGTTTTCTCTCAAACAGGTCTCTCCATGTAGTGGTCGATGGAGTTTCATCTGACACTCTACTCATAAATGCTGGTGTTCCGCAAGGATCTATTCTCGCACCAACACTATTTCTACTTCACATCAACGACCTGTTGAAAGCAACTTCATGTCCAGTACACAGCTTTGCCGATGATAGTACCCTCCATACCGCTTTCTCTTCCAGGGCCCCTATATCAGCCCGTGAAACCAGAAATGAACGAGGAAGAAATGTTAATAATATAAATATGGACTTAGCAACAATTCTCGAGTGGGGATCTAATAACTGGTAGAATTAAATGCAAACAAAACACAAGCATGTCTTTCTCTAGAAAAGTCGATCTCACTGTGCCTAACATAACTTTGTCAGGAGTAACCATACCACTGAAGTCATCCATATCGATGCTTGGTATTACTATCAGCAATAACCTTTCCTGGGAAAATCACGTGAGGTCCATTGCCAAAAGTGCATCCCAAAACTTGGTTTTGTTTCGTGCCAAGAGCTATTTCACACTCAGCTGCTTATGATCTATAAGGCACAGATCCGACCTGTCCTGGAATACTGTTCCCATATTTGGAGCGCGGCACCTAAACATATCCTGAGGCTATTGATTCTGTCCAAAAGGGCAATTCGTCCGTCGGTGATGCCTCGCTTACAAACTCGCTCACTTGTCTGGAACACCGTGAAAAGTTGGCGATTTGTCTCTATTTTATAGATATTTTCATGGGCCCATGCTCTTCTGAAATATCAACAATCGTTCCTTGCTTTGGCAGTCTCTTCGAGACTAACCCGTCAAGTTCAGTCATCACACCCCTTCGTGGTCACTTTGGAGACCTGCAGAACATCACTTTCCAAAGACTCGTTCATCCAACGAACAGCGAGGCTTTGGAACTCATTGCCTAGGGAGGTGTTCCCCGAGGCATACAACCTCCAGAAATTCAAGAAGAACACCAACTCCTACCTTTTTCCCTTGGTTCCCACGATGTTCTCTGAACATTACAGGATATCCCTTTTCGTGGGAACCAGAACATAAAAAAAAAATGCATGGATCCATTTATTACATCTAACCCCATCAATGTGATGTTTTACGAATGGTATAAAAACAAATTTATCTCTGGATATCGATTATCCGAAGCACAGTTCGCAAAACTACAATGTTTTGATGGCATTGTGGTTATTAAAAAAATATTTTTATTTACTTAATTATTTTAAATAATTCAACTGTATCACTTAAATAACACTGTCTTAAATGGAGAATGTTTGATGTTTGTCCCTACCACAAGTGCTGCCTCTCGTGACATGTTTGCCACACTATTCTCAGGAAAAAGGCTCATTAAATGTAGGGGGCAGCGTCAATCGGATACAAATTCCGCGATCGTAGAATCGTTTTTTTGCAAAAACCAATGATTTCATGAAAGGGATATTTTTTGTATAGACTCGTTGGTCCCATAAGAATTCGGGAATTCCAAAATTTTTTAACCGACGAAACCAAAAAGGAGGAGGTTCTCTAGTCGACCCGTAAATTTTGTTTGTTTAGCCATAAAAAATTTAAAAATAAAAAAAAAATAACAAAAAATTAAACCGACGAAATACGGAACTGAAAAGTAAAAAATAAAATAAACCTTCTTAGTCTCAGTAACTAAGCTCCTAACTAAGTAGTAACTAATTTTGAGTCGGCGCCAAACAAACAATCAACGAACATCATTAAATTACTTCAAAATTATCAGAATGTCACCGCGCAACTCGATGCCATATTTTACGCCTTACCTAATTCATTTGCTTTTTTTGTTTGGCGCCGACTAAAAATTAGTTACTTACATTAGTTTAGGGCTTAGTTACTGAGACTAAGAAGGTTTATTTTTTTTTTATTTTTTCAGTTCCGTATTTCGTCTTTTAAATTTTTAAAAATTTTCCCTTTTATCATGTCATATAACTATTTTTTTTTAAAAAATAATCAAAACCCAAAAAACACTGAATTTCCCCAATTTACAGAAATGCGTTGAATTTTTGCTAAAAAAAATTTTTTTCAACGGGAAGGCTTAAAACCGTTTCTTGTTTCATCAAGGTATGTTTGCTCTTAACGGATACAATTCTGGCGAAATCACTATTCTCGGGTAGGTAATGCCGAATTCATATGACAAGCTTCTTTTTTTTTTTTTGGCTACATCGTACTTTTTTCTGGAGCTTATTCTTTTTCCCAATGACAAAAGGCTAATATGCAAAACCTAGGCTATAGGCTGTTTACGTTAAAAGAGAATGACGTCATTTTGGTAATTTTTTATATCCCAATTAAAAATTGTCAATGAAATGCCCTTTAAAAATCGATGAAACAACTAAAATTTTATGAAAAAAAACCTGGCGAAACCGAAGCTCAAGGAAAAAAATTTGTCTCATTCGTCTGATAGCTGTGACTTTAATGGTTCAAAAGGGGTTTAGTTTGTGTTTTTTTTTTTTTTAAAATAAAAAAAAAAGGTTTTAAAAAAAGTTTTTTTTATACAAATGCATAAAAAGGAAAAAAATAATTTTTTCATTTTTTTGATGGAGGGTTTTTCAGTGAGTAACAGATTCAAAAAATTGCCGCGCAAGATTACCTATTTTGTATTCGCGGCAACTTTTCAATCTGTTTAAACCCCCAAAAAAAACCAATGAAAGAAAATTTTGTTTTTTTTTTTCAATACATTTTTATAAATAAAAGCTGGGCTTTTTAAAAAATTTTTTTTTTTAACTTTTTTTGGGTTTTGTTTTTATTAAAACTAATAAAAACTTTTTTTAAAAAATTTTTTTTTGTCGGGTTATTTTTTTTTATTTTTAAATATTTATGATGTTAAAAAACTAGTTTAGTCATTTCAAACTAAATTTTTTTTTTGAATTTTGACAAAAAGTTAATTTTTTATCCCGAAAACCCCCAGATACCAATTTTGGTAGAATCGGGCCATAATCACCCAAAAAAAGCCCCCATATTGGAACCGCCATTTTGTTTTTTTTTTTCAAAAAATTTCATAATGCTTTTCACCGG